>CM057100.1:4405371-5020728 GCA_029959045.1 Taenioides sp. WSHXM2023 | reverse complement strand
TTTTAACCACAGTACATGCATGTGTGATGTTCAGTCACACCCCACAATTGCCTGTAGTGTTCGGAGCAGATTTAGCCAGCTGTGTTCTATGGAAAAGTTGGCCCATATCCACACACCGCTCGGAGCAAGCTGCGAGGGCCTTTGCAGTTTGCTTTACTTTTCAATCTCTCCATCATCACTGAGGCATTCCTCAGTGCACCGAGTAGGAAGCACACTATGTAATTTGTGCTGCCTCAAAGAATTATTCAGCTGTGCTTACTGAGAAAAAAAGGACTGGGAAGTTCCTAAAAAAGATCTAGGAATAGAGGTCAGCGAACACCACACAAGACTGCCCCACAGCAGATGGGACTTTGGCACTTGGAGCAAGATCTTTTTCCCGGATCAAAACCAGGACCATAAACAAGTCCTCGTCAACCCCAAGCAGAGGCTGCAGCTCTGTGTGTTTCAACACATCCCTCTCCACTTCCTTCCTGCCCCACCCATTGGATTTAATACCTGCCTGTCATGTTTGCTTCTCCTCTTCCCCCCCTCCTTCACCACCAGACCCTTGCTGCGTATCTAGTAATTACCCAGCGCTGAGAAAAGCCTTTCATTTGAAAGGATTGGCAATTATCTTGGTGGAACACAATAAAATGGCTTCCCCTCCAGAGGAAGGGGAAGTTTGAGCTGCGGTACGCCGCCGCATGTCGCACCACCCGCCTCTTGAAGTGGGAGCAGAGGTGGAGGTCCTGCACGAGGTGTGTGTTTTCACTCCTGGGCCCTTGTTAGGATAGCTGCTATTCAAAGCAGTTTGGGCAATACAGGTTGACAAGTTGAAGTGGAAAAGCCTTTACCTTATTATTGAAACACAGTTTATTTGCTCTCATGTGTGTTTATATATTAATTTTGCTACTTATTATAATTTGCAAGTACATTTTTTTATCAACACAGAAGACAGGAGTTCAATAGGTACGTATGTGGAATGCAAATGCTAGCCTGGCCAGCCAAACTCTTATTCTCCTTATCTCCAGACTCCAGACTAGGAAATTCTAGCAAAATACTGGCACTGACATTTAGATCACGAAGTGGTTTAAGTTTGAAAGGCTGTGTGATTTAAAGCCATGTCCCGCTGTTCACCTCAGTGGAATCTAGTTCAGGCCTATCCAGTGTTTTATGGTACAGTTGAGAGTTTAATCCCAACACCTCTGTGGTATAACTGGCTTCTTTGGACCTTTTTGTGCCCTAGCAAATGATACGGTGACAAAGCACATAAAACATAATGAAGTTGTAAAACAAACTATTTCTGAAAGCGTGAAAGGGGAGGGACTGTTGTAATTGGCTTATGGAGCATTTTGGTGTTTTGCTGTGTAAGCGGAGAAGGTGCTTGGTGTTGATGGCAGAGAATGTGTGACGATGTGGCCACAGGGTTATAATTGGCAGCAATGACAGTCTGACAGTTTGTGTTTTCAATAGCTGTTAAAGGGACCACCCTCGGCCCTGGCACTGGAACGTGTGAATGTGGGCATGCATCTGGTGCCAGTCACTCAAACCTAAACCAGGAATGACTGGCCACACTTGTCTTACAAAAGTTATTATGGACTTTTTATTTGCCACAGCTAATTTTATCCAGTAAAAACATTCACTCATATATCATATTTCTGCTGCTAGAAAGGCTGCTGCTGGTTATGTTCCTTTATAGTATTTTTCTTTTTTTTTGCTGTCTTGGCAATGCAAAAGCTGGTCAATACATTTTGCATGAGGTAGGCTGAATGTTTGATCGCATTGTTTGATTTGAGAATGCATAATGATGTTATATCCTTGAGCAAGACACTTCACTCACATTATTACTATATCAGCCACATTCATCAGAGTACCCCAGAGCTCTGAGAGATTGTAAAGTAAACAAATGACTTATTCATGGTTGGGGCAGCAGTGACTCAGCACCATTTGCATATGAAACAAAGTACCTCATTGGATTCTAACTGCAACATATACTATTGTTTGCTGGGGCCTTAATATATGGTAAGCTGCTTGCTTTCCCTTAACTGACCTTTTCTTCTAGGATTTTAGATAATTTGCTACTTAAAGTAACTGAAAACTTAAAGGTGCTTAACTTTTTGTAAATAAAATCATGTTTCCATTTGGTTGCACTTAAAAAATGCATCTCTACAATTCTTACTCTTACTTAGAGTTTTAGTCTTAGAGGAGGGCCTCTTCCTGCTTTTTTTCATGGAAAAGTTTCTTCTTTGAATTTAATATTGCACAAGCATAAAACATATCTATCTTCATGGAGAATGTTCTGAAGTATTGTTTTAACTTTCTGTTTCCATAGAATCAAGCAGGTGACATGCCTCCTCCAAGACTTTACATAGTGCAACTTTAAATAAGTTTGAATGATTTTGTGTATACTGCATTTCACATCACCAGTTGTATCTGCTCAGTTGTGTCCTTTTGCTGACAGGCGCACAGAAGTCACATGTCGCTCCCAGGTCTACACAGACATTTGGTCACCATGGCGGCGAGAGCTTCCCACCTGTGCGCCTGCCCTCCTCACACTGAAGCAGCTTTTGTTCCTCCCTCACGCTCCTCCTCTCTCCTCTCAGCCCCACCTGTCGTTTTTTTCACCACTGGCTCGGAGCGCAGAGGCAAAGTTTGGCTGGAACAGCTGGTTGCCCTGGAAACGCTTTGTGCCACGGCGGCAGATTGGAACAGGAACTGGCCTATCCGTGTCGGTGTGCAGGCAGGATCTGGGCCATGCCTTGTGTTAACAGATTATCTGATTTCCATTCAGACGGCTCGGGTATCGGCCCCACTCCCCCGCTCTCTGGAAAAGCGACCCCGCACAGCCTCTTTCTGAAAGCCCCCAGAGCCCTCCTCTCTTCTCCCATTTCCTGTCTTAATTACGCACTCCTTTGTGCAGCTCTTGTTTTTTTCTCTTCCCTTCCCTCCTGCTTTTCTGCCTTCTCTTCATCCTTCATCCCCTCCCTTCTCACTGTCTGTCTCTTACTCTACTCGACTTTTTGTGTGTCATGAGATGAAGACCAAAGCGGATTTTGAAACCATTTTCTTGTCACTTTATAGACCAATTGTGACAGTGTTTTGTGATGGTTACTTTCATAATGCTTTGCTTGTTTTGGCAGCGGATAACTTTGCTAGGTGTCAGCAAACTAGAAGAACAAGTTTTACGGACTTTGTTTCCACTATGTAACTTTACTGCTCTTCTTGTTATTGCTTTACTAGGAATGTTCCACAGTATGGCATTAACTTTATGTATCTTGCCTTTATGCAAATGTGTCTGTTTATATAGCTATAGAAACATACATTCTTACTGTGAACTGGGTCTGGATCAGATGTGTGACTTGGCCTTGTGGTGTCATCTGCTTGTCTCCATGGATATAGATGGAATATAGAAGTTTAATGCCATACTGTGCAACATCCTAGGCAACGCAATAACATCTCAATGAATACAAAAAAATTACTAGTTAAGCATCCCATATTCTTTTATCTATAGGCAAGGTAAAATTAATAAAATCAAAAACATTTTACTTGGTTTGAGTAGATACAAAGTGAAAAATATGGAATACCAATGGAATAAGTGTGTTTTTCTTGATTACTTTAAGTGCAAAGATTTGTTGTTTTTCTTATTTTATGTATAACAAGATATATTTTATTATTTCCAGTACAAAAAGTCTTGTTCAATTGGTAGATAATTTTACTTACCAACAAATGTGCTCAAATCAAGATCAGACTTTCTTAATTCAAGTAATTTAGCTAGATTTTACTTTTTGCAGCGTTGAGAGACATTTTGTCACTCTAACATGAAAAATATATCAAACTTTGGATTACAGTTATCATCCTCAACTGTCCCAAACAATCAGCACCTCCCCAAATCCCGGGTCACTTCTCTCATCTCCGTCATCTCCCCACCTGAAAGCCAATACTTGTGTTTTCGATGCATAAAAGGCGCGGCGTTGTCAACAGGAGCAATCTGTCCAAGCCCGTGGAAGCCATGGTGAGAGGTCCGGCTACAGTTACTGCAGAGGGGGGCACGAGGACGAGGAAGAGCAGGGTAACTGGCTGTCTGAGTGAGGGGGGCAGCTGGAAGGGATTACCATGGACTCCCATACACGGCACAATTACAAACATACCATGTGTTAACTTGACTGTAGCGTAGCACCAATCAGCATATGAAGACAGAGTGGGCCAAATATACGCTCAAGTTAGCGTGCCTGAAGTGGCATCAGAGTGTGTTTGTATATTGGATTGAAGGGCTCATATTAAGTTTCTGATCTACGTTATAATGTTGTTTCCTCATCACAAACATACCCGGAGTTGTGTTTTGTTTCATTCACACATGTTCAACACACAAACACTTTATTCCACCTTGTGACGGCAACGCAGGAAGTGCTCCACTGTGTTTTTAAACTCCATACACCTGCACTAGAATCATTTGGATAATTTCAGCACTGGAATTGCACACCTCTATGGAACAAAATTTTAAAAAGTAGCTGTTTACTTGAAAACCATGCCGATTCATATAGCCCAATAATCACATTTTGACCCTTAGTGCTGCTTTTACAATATGTCTGTACTGACGCAATACAAATTTGACATTATTTCATGAAAAAAGTTAATTACAGCTTCTTTAAGACATACTGGAAGGGAGTACTTGTACATGTACATATACATTTATTTTTATAATTATGTCTCATTTGACACCTGTCTCTTGCTCTTTTTGCTATACCTTATTATATTGTGATGTTTGAGCTGCTGTATCCAAATAATTTCCCTTGTGGATCAATAAAGTTTGTCTAAGTCTAAGTCTAAGTATAGAATAAACTTGTAAGCAGTGGATAAATAGCTACATAATAATTTTACTGCATATCAGTGGCTCTATTTCTGATTCTGGTTCAGAAGTAAAGATACCAAGCTGCTATTGGCTGATAGTTGTTTACAGCTGAAGCTATAAATAAACCATGTCAGTAATAAGTTCTTTCATAATTACATTATAGTCACAGTTATAAATGTTGCTTAAAGGCGCTGTAAGGCTTAAAAATTTGAAAAACAGGATTAGTTCATTTTAGATGGTTTGCAGTGGTCCAAAGCCATTCCTCACTTAGCTTATGCATCCTGAGCATTCTAATTATTCACCACAATGAGTTTATAAGTGCTTTTCATAGCTTTCCGAGCTGTGATGGTAAAGCATCAAGCATGCTAACCCACACACCCTGATTATTGGACAATAAAATGCTTTCTAATGCACTCAGCAGTCTTATTTTGTCCTTAAGAGCTGCTTATATAATATAACTGCACTGGGTAAGATGAATTTTGCTCAGATACATGGGGAAAAAAATCTGATACAGGCCCTGTGAGTTATGTTTTTATTTTTATTTATGCCATTTATTTCATGAACAATATGAATGCCATGAAACTACTATTTTTCCTACTGTTGCAAACACAAGCTTCAAAATGTGGTGCAAAATGACTTCCAAATACTTAATCTCCAACCTTGACTATTCCAATTATGAATAGACTTGTGACCTTGTTTTGATGCCTTTATTTTCACATTTATTTTAAAACCTCCCCTGGCACTTCCTTCACAGGTCACGGGCGAGACCAGTAGCATAGAAAACAAAAGGAAAGTCTCTGTGCTGTAAACACACTGGAGCTGTAAAAGTGGGCACCTCCGCAGTGACAAAAACAGGTTTGCCGTTGCCACCCACCTCAGATCCGGTTACCGAGCCGGGGAAGTGAGGCCAGACCATGAGAGGTGACCTTGTCTGCGCGGAAATCTGACACAGGTTTTCACATGGGGGGGTATGGAGGGGCTTTCCTACTGCTGGGCTTCCTCTGTCCTGTTACCCTCTGGGCTGTGGGGCTAATTGCACAGACTTCATATTCACCTTATTCCAGAAGTTGCTGCGCGTGCCGCCATCGTCATTCGGGTTGTATTATTTTGTATTAGAAATGTAACAGTATATCGAATTATAAAGTATTAAAAAAGAGAGAACTACCACCACAAGAAAGCAGAGTTTAGAAGCATTTAGAGACAAAAGTGGGCAGGACCAAATAAGGTGAATATTGGATGGGGAGACATGTAATTCTGCATCTCATACATACAAAAAAAACAATATTGTTGAAAAATGTAGGGGATCAATTGAAAATATTTTATTTTTTCAAAGTAATTGGACTTTATGACTTCATATCTTATTTGTTTTAACCATAAACATGGACTTAGCTAAACTGCTAGCGCCCTGTTCCACATGGGAAGTGAGCATGGGTGCGCTTCCGGCTCCACTGACTCTGGCTCCAATTTACTTTATAGTGAAAAAGCATCACCCCTCTCTTAGTAACTGCTGCTGTCAGGCTCCTCATTTTAGTCTTAAAATGTTCTTATTAAACCGCTCTAGATGATCCTGGTGTTTGTAAATAAATGACTGTTCTTAATGTGGAACTCGGCTCCATATTCGCTCCTATAACTGCTAGCCTCATGAGCTTCATTTGCCTGGAGCTATGGGATGTCACACTGCCTTAGTCCACTTCTTTTACAGTCTATGGTTTTAACCGTGGGGGAAAAAGTGCTGTAGTTCTTCATTTGGTGAAATAGTGGCCCTATAATACAAAAGTTGGCAGTTTCATTCCTTGCCAGCTCACGTTGTTGTTGTTTTCCATGGGCAAGACATTTCACACACCTTTGCTTGTCTGAATGTTTAAATGTGTTTTTGGAGAGGCCAATGGCTCAGATTGGCAGCCATGTTTGTTTCAGTCAGCTTCAAGTCAGTAACTAATCATCTCTCATTGCACAAGTTAAAACAAGGTAAAGCGCCTGAATAACATTATATAACACATAATAATTAAATGGTCGTTAGCTTCTATGCTAGTTTTGGTGCTAACGATTCCGTCAATAAACTGTGCCAAACACTTCTACACGTGTTAATGTTTTCTGGGGCTCTGGTGTTTCTCACAAGTGGGCGAGTGATTGTCAGTTACCAAAACAGCATTTTCTCATGGCTGGCAGTGTTTGGTGGCTAACGCTAACACTCTAGAGAAAATGTATCAAACGGTACCAGCTTTTCTAATGCTGTGTTCAGTTTACGAACTCTGGAAGGGTCTACTGGTGGTGTTCAGATTGTAGAATGTGATGACGTTGTACTGCCAAACGATGGGCACTTTGTACTTTGGAATGAAATATCCAACAGGTAAATTCCCAATAAATTAAATGTGCACTGTGTAACTCTTTGGTTGCTCAGGATGTGTTGCTGCTCTTTTTACTGATTAACTGTGTAAATGGGTCTAAAATAGAAGTGTATACCTATCCCTGGCCTTATTTTGGCATTTTAGTGCATATTTGTTAAAAATCTGACTTTTGGGTCAAAAGCCGTGTGTGTACCCGCCTCTTTAGGATCAACTATGGCCACGACATTTGAATTTCCAGGTTGGAAATGAGTCAAAAGCAGGTTTTTACGTGACTAGCGCAGCCAAACACGGTCAGCTCACGGTCTATGGGCGGTATGTGAGGAGACACTCTTAGCCCTGCCTATACCTTGCTGTGAACCATGGCGAAACTCGCGTCGCCGTCACTCTCCATTGGCAGTATGCTATTGCTAGCTCTCACTGACCAGCGCTGTCACCCGGCTGTCACTCATTGGTCAAGCCCCGCCCCACACCATCACCCAAATCCGCCGAGTACCGGAATATTGATGACAGCTGCAAAGTACCAATATTCTTGTGTGAATCTTGACTTTTGAAACTACATCTCCATGATCTCCATCTATGTCAGTGCATTTGAATGGACTCTTTGAAATGCACAACCAAACCAGGCAGCCTCCATCCTTACCGGAGCTGGGCCGTGGGCTCAGGATGAAGGTAAACACTGCAATGTTTAGGTTTGACGGAAGTGGAAACTGATCCGGGACCAGTCGCCAGTGTCACTCAGCAACCAGCCTGTTTATATGTCTCTCTTTGGTGAGGAGCAGTGAAGGCCAATCTCAGTGTTCAGATAGAAAGTGGAGGTCTGGATGTGCATGTGCGATTGCTTTGTCTGGAAGGTTTCGTAGTGAGATACATTTTTATTGGCAAAAATAATAAATTCATAAATTACCTGCCGTCTCCATGGAGATGTTTTTTTTTTTTTCTTACCAAACTGTGTATGTAAAAATTTCAAATAATTTCCCTTGTGGATCAATAAAGTTTGTCTAAGTCTAAGTCTAATGTAACATATCCATGGAAACAAACAGTCAGCATACCCTCCAGCATCTTTAACACAAGTTTATTTATTTTTCTTATTTATAAGTTCAGCTACACATTTTTTTTATTAGTATTACTATCCTAGGATAGAACAAGATCTGTCAAATCATCCCAAAGATCGAGTCCCTCCTCCTTCCACTGCACCCTCCTGACACCACAGACAAGCCCTGTCAGAGAAACACAAAGCGTGTGAGGAGGCGCCTGAGTGGCACCAGACCTAACCAGAGCCCGGCGGGGACCTCGAGGTGCTGGGACCCCGAGCTGCTGGAACCCTAAGGTGCAGAGACCCTGAGGTGGGCCTGGCACCTCCAGTCTGCCTCTGATGAGCAGGGGGGCAGATGAGGGGCTTGTGTAATTGTTTAAAGTGAAGCTGGGGTAGTTGTGTGCAGACACTTCATTTTTGTTTCCGTGTTCACACGTTAATGGCATGTTTAAAAGAGAAAATTAATTAGTCATTTATACTGAGTTGTTGCTTGCGCAAAAACACCCACCTGCTAAAATCATAAAACGGGGTTTGCCTTTCAGGAATTTATTAAACCTTATTGTTGTTTACTCAGTCAAAACATATTTTCTTGACTAATTCCATGTAGCGTGAATGATAAGGTGAACTGAGGACAGAATATTTCTCTTGCAATGCATCTGTCTCAATTCAAGAAAGCACTTACTGCAGCCAATGCTACTGCTGATTGTTCAATTGGGAATAAATGGTCACTGTATGGTCACTGTATGGTTAATGTTATAGCACTTTTCCACTTTCAAGCCACTCAAGGTGCTTTACATCCAACCACTCATCCATTCGCAGACACATACATTCAAGTGTCTTGCCCAAGGAGACAACAACAGCATTCATCTGTGGGAGCTGGAATGGCACCGCCAACCTGCGAGTCAAAGGATTTAACTTCTCTAACAGTGATGTTTAATTTAAGAGCAGGATTTGAACCGCCAACCTTTGGATCAGTGGATACACACTCTGAGCTACTGTCACCCCCCGGTTTTAAGAATCACGTAAGGTGCATATGATTGTTCAGGCCTATTCAGTTTGTGAACTCCATCCAAGGGATTTCATCTGGCACGCGGCCCAATTTAAAAAAGTATTTCTAGTTAAATCCAGTTTAGTCCTGGTTTGGTACTGAATTGGCAATTTGGCAAAGCAATGTTGACTTTTGTACTGTAGTTGTTATTGAAACAGCTCTAGATATTTATGTAACTTTCCAGCCAGTCTCATGCTTATTGCTTTGCCTGGAATGTTCCACAATATCACATTACACTTTATTCATTGAGTTGTTTTTATGGCTAACTAATACCTTGAAAAACATGCATTCTTAGTGTGAACAGATTTGCCTCTCCACAAATCTAACCAGTAACTTTCACCAGAAAAGTTCCATCATGCACCTTTAAAATACAAGACAACAGTTTAACCTCATAATTTTTGCTGAATTCTAAGTTCTGTATTCCAGTGCTGGAGTGTGCAGGTTGGCCAATGCCCACAGGCTCCAGGACACGGTATAGAAACCAGACGTAGCAAGTTTACACCGACATCAGCTCAGCACAAGTCAAGTCCTAACTGTGGACAGCTCTGCGGAAACGCCTCTTTATAAAGCAAACATACACGGATTTTATGGCAGCCACTTTACTGCTTTTTTATTTTGGTCTGCAATGAGTCCACATTTCACCATGGCCTGCTCTAATTTCCTCTGCTTTTCTTCACCTTTTTTTTCTGACCCTCCGTTCCCTCTCTCTTAGCTTCTCTCTCTCTCTCCCCTCTTTTATTTCTCTCTCGGGCCCTCTATCCCTCCCTCTCGTCTCTCTCACCCTCTATCTATCCCTCTCTGTAATCCCTCTCTCTCCATCTCTCTGTCTTATTCTCTCTCATCTCCCTCTCTCTCTTACCCTTTCTACCTCATCCTCTCACTCTCCATCTCTCTTACCTTTTCTCTCTCTCTCACACCGCCGCCTCTCTTTCTTTCTCCCCCTTCCTCCCTCTTGTTTATCCTCTCTGCCTTTATCTCACCCTCTCTCTTACCCTCTGCTTTTCTTCACCTTTTTTTTTTCTTAAGAGACTCTCCATCCCACACACGGTCTCTCTGCCCACTCAGTGCCATTCACGACTTACCATTTCTCATAATTATTTTTTTGAAACCTGGATACATGAATAATTTTCCACAGATGTAAAAAGTGTTCAAAGTGTGTTTTGAAATGTTATAACCTGTTCTAACCAGTCCTAATTCTCTCTTAAGCGAGCAAGTTCATTCAGACTGGCCTGACTGTGTGTGACGCTGTCATTCTGTACTAAACGCAGTACAAAAAAAGCACAATACTAAACCACTGACCTATACAGGGCTAAAACCTAAAGAATTAAGAAACACTTGCGGTACAGCTCAGCTGGTTGTCCTCTCATATGAAGGTTGGCGGTTTGAATCCCGCTCCTGACATAAACATCATTGATTGAGTGGTCAGATCCCCTGGTCCACAGGATGGCAATGCAGTTCCAGTTCCAGAGGAATGTTGTTGCTGTGTTCTTTAGCAAGACACTTAACCTGCCTATGCATACACTTGTGTGAATGTGTGTGTGAAAGGGTGAGTGGTTCCTTGATGTAAAATTAGTGATTTGAAGGTAGAAAAGTGCAAATGAACACTTAGAAGCATAGAAATTATTCACTGTGATGAGTTTGTAAGTGCTTTTCACAACTCTCAGAGACCAAAGCAGAGTTTTGCCATCACAGTAAAGCAAACGGCAAGCTAACTGCGCATTTACTGATTATTGGACTGTTAAACACCTTATAATTAAATGCAGAGAGTACACAGTGGACTTAATTTGACTTTATTAAGACTACAAGATGTTTATTATAAAGAAATCTTGTCCAGCATTATAGACTACCGGTACATAAGACACCAAGTAGCTCACATTGTTTTGTACCAAGCCAGATGGGACAATAAAGAGTAATAAAAAAGGGTAGGCAATAATGATTTGTGGGACATTTTAGGTAACCAACAAAAATAATTGCTATTGTATCACCAAAATGTGTAAAAAAAAATATTACAAAGTATTATTATTACAAAGTACAATTATATAAAAGTTGTTTAAACATGGAACTTATTGATAACATTCAAATTATAATTACCGTATTCATATCCATAACATTTTTAAACTGTCAGCAACTTTAATATTTATCTTGATGGCCATGATAATAATGACACAGAATTTCAATATCGTCCCATGCCTGTTACTCCCCAAGGCGCCCTGCAAACCACTTTGGTAAATCACTTATCAAAAGTAGTGGGAATTTTCATACTTGTGTAAGAGCAGGATATTTGTGGTTGTTTTGACAGATTAGAGGGGCCTCATTGGAACCCCACGGGCAACTAAAAGAGGCGTTAGACCCTCCACCTTAACTACCACCCCAGCCCTGCACTAAGACCCACCCAGCTGCTCCCACCTCCCCCGTCTTTCACCTGGTGTCCATATGATCGCTACCCTCACACACGGAGCTGTAAACTATCGAGGTGTGACGTAGAACTCTGTAATGGCCCCTCGTGTTCCTGCCAGATCTGTCAAAAACCATCTATAAAAGGTACGGCTAACCCAAATGACTCCAGAACATGTGTTGATGGTAAATACAAGGGTAGTTTTAAGTGGATATTACCATTCATTTCTAGGGATGGGACAAGACACAAGATTGGGTCTCCGAGAACGAGACAAGACGAGATTTTAACATAATTCATTTTGCAAGTCAGTTTCCAATGTTGGCCTAACTTTTTTTTCCATTCTAGCACTGCTTTTTGGAAATATAAGGGATGTAACTCACCAATACATACATTTTTTTGTGTACACACTAGAAGAAAAAATCTCACAAGATAATGTAAAAAAAGTTTTGGTATATACGCTTTTAAATATAAAAATATGTAATAAGACTGCAAGATTAATCGCAATCAAATCAAAATCAAAAATATCCTGTCTTATTCTGCATGAATAACTTCTAACCCAGTAGTTTAGATCTTTATAAACATTCTTGTATTAATTTGTCAGTTCATATTTCACATTTCTGTTTTCCCCAAATGGTACATAGGGCTTGGCTTTCAGCACTTACGAATGACTTTATTTTCAGTTAGCAGTGTGGGAAAACATTTTGTATTGACATGAGAAGGAAAAAACAAAACTGAAGCCAAGCTAGGAGTCGCAAGATTGTATGAGGCGGTCTAAAAAGCTCCAAAGTGACGTATTGGTGCTTTAAGGCTGTGTCTTAGAGTGTAAATGTATCTGTTAAGTTGTATTTAATTAAGCAGTCTTCACAGTCTCTCTTCTCTGTGGTATGTGGGCTTGTAGGGGGTTAACGGAGCCGGAGTTATTTGCTTCTTGGACACGGTGGCCTCGCCTGCCGGATGTGAGCTTGACTCAAGGGCAAAATCCACAGTGAAAGCCTCTCATGTTTTTCTCATGTTTTTGAGTAGTCGCCAACCCCCTTCCCTCTCTCCCTCCATCTCTCTCGTCTTTCCCTCCCTCTCTCTCTCTCTTACCCCCCTTCCTCTCTCTTCCTCGCTCACCTCTTCCTCTCCACTTGTCATTCATTCTCATGCTTCCCTTCTCTTGGTCCCCTCCCATAGGTTTACTCCCATCCTTTCTCCAAACACATCAGAACTGATTTGAGAGAGCTCATACCCTCACATAGACTTACCCTTCCAGAGTTTGTCACTGCATTTAAAAGCGTCTTAAAAACATGAAAAACAGAACTAGAGTCTGTTCAATGATGTGCAGTGGCTCAAAGTTATTTTTCACTGTACTAATTCATTCATTGCATGCTAATTATTCACCGTGATGAGTTTATAAGCGCTTTTTCCAACTTCAAGAGAGATTTTCTGTCACGGTGAAACTAACTAGCATGCTTGCGGCGCATTTCCTGATTCTCAAACAATAATATATTTTATAGTATAGCACACAGAGGTGTCATTTTGACACTAAGAGCTGCTTTTACAATATATCTAGTAAAATGTCAAATTTGATTTACACTGTATACTCAATAGCAATTCTGACACCACAATGATAATTAAAAACACTCTTTATTTAGACAATAGAATGTGATTTTCATTAAACATTAAATCATAGTACTTTCTTTTATATTACCAAGCGGTCTTACACCTGTGTAATCTCTCAGTCGTCCAGGTAGATTCCATTGAGGTTTCATTGTGTACTTTATGCCATACTAGTACTACACTAAGCTATTCAGGTTCATTTTTGTCCCCTGAATGTGACTCTCACTTCAAATGAGTATCTAGTTTTAATATTGGTTTTAGTATTGCTTAGTATATGTAGGATGTGGTAATATTTTGGAGAGGCTATCAAATTTCTGAATATGAGCAATGGATTATGGTCTATGTAGTTTCCTCTGTTTCTGCGATATTATTGTGAGACTTTTGACAATACAGTATTACCATAGTTTGGTTATGGTTTCATCCTTATTAGTATCTGATTTCCAATACTTTTAACAATCTTAATATCTGTAGTGGGGGAAGACATTTTGCTCAACCACAGGGAAATAAATCAAATACAGCCACTTTGTAATATTTCTCCTTTTAATATAATCAGATGTAAATTGTGCTTATTTGTTGACCCCCAGACTGGCCTGTCCTGAATCTTCCAGCACCACATTGCACCTCTGTGACCCTCCTGACCTTGTTGTTCTCATAGTTCTGGCTGTGTGTTTCTGAGCGTTGATGGATGAGCATAGAGCCAGGGTGGCCCATCTCCCAGCCAGGATGACTCACCCAGGCAGCGTCTGCGGATTGTAGCCCGACAGGTTAGCAAAGCGCACACAGCAGATGCCTTCAGGTAGCAAACACGGGCAAGTGGCCTGGGGCAAGGCTGTAGATGTCATTATAATCAAGAAATACACAGGATTCAGTGGTTTACTTAACACTGGGCTTTGGATGATTTGTAGTTCAATATATTTTTGGCTTCCACATGAGTAGACAAAGCTGCAAAAGAACTTTTACTTGAAAATATTGGTAAAAATATTAGCAACTTGTCTGTATTTGATGTCTAGATGTTGGCTCCAAAAGGAAATATTCTTCTTCAGCTTTTTTTATGTTACAAGGGTTAGTTGTCAAAGCAAGTTTTTTGAGGGCCAGTAAATTGTATATAGAAGATAATTTGTTCCATCAGATTTTGAATTTTAAATACTGCTGAATTTCTCACTTTGATTTTTTTTTTTTATCTGAATTATTTTTATTCTGAATTTTGTTGCTGAAATTTTAAGTATACTTTTTCAGTATGTTTCAAATTCAAAATAAAAACTTCACCTTTTAAATATTCAGCACAGATATTTTCAAGGCCTCAAATTCAAAATTCAGAGTGTAAAATTCGCTGTGAAAAATTGCACAACAAAGATCCAAGATGCCAAGGCAGAAGCAATCGATCCTGTGTGAGTGAGGAGGACAGAGGCTGTTTCCTATTGGCCGTTCTCATCTGTGGGCGGGGCTTACACTTAACAAATAAAAGAGATGAGGTTTTGATGAGGCGAATTCTGACCAATCAGATCGGTTCACTGCACCATTTCCTGTTGTTACTGAGTTAGATCGGATTGAATTTGACGGATTGAATGTATTTGTGCTGAATATTTAAAATGTATTTGTGCTGAATATTTAAAATTCAGACTAAAAATAATTCAAATTCAAATTAAATTCAATGTTTTTTCAGAGTTAAAAAATTCAAAATGAGAAATTCATCGGCATTTAAAATTCAAAAATTATCATCCATAATTGTAGAACTAACAGGTTGAGACATGTCAACCAATCTGTGGTAAAAAAAACAAATAAATAAATAAATAAATAATACTCATTTGCATTGAATAACTTTATGGAATATTATAATTCCCCCATAGACTGTATAAAAAGTGGACTAGGTGAGTGTGACGTCACCCATTGCGTTCAGCTCCAGTCAATGAAGCTAGTCGAGGCTAGCAGTTATGAGGCAAGTTCTATATTAGGATTAGGAATTAATTTATGGACAAAATAGCAAAATAAACACACCAGGATCATGTAGAGCAGGTTAAAACGAACATTTTAAGACCAAAATGAGGAGCTTGACAGCAGCAGAGAGGGGAACTGATAGTTTCTCAATACATGTTTAATTGTATTGTGAGCTGATGGAGTTGGAAGCGTGTCCATGTTCACTTCCTATTTAGAACGCGATGGCTAACTATGTCCATGTCTACAGTCTATGGATTCCCCTTGTAATATTTGCCCAATAGCCGTTGATGTATCATACATACGTAGCTATCTATGAATGTGTATCAGTTAAATTTATTTTTGGTTGTTCACATTTTGCAAAACAATACATTTTATATTTGTATTGGTTACAACCAAAAAAAAAAAAAGGATTGGGCTGAAGCAACTTGCTTATGTAAGCCCAGCCTACGTTGGTTCATATCTTTTAAAACCATTGCAGAATTAGAGGCACCATGTATGTTTTTAAATGGAGGAAACTAAAACCTTCTATTCTCCACGGAGGTGTTGTTTTACCTGAAATGTTCCACAAAATGGCATAAAATTTAGCAATCTCTATGGAGACAACTGGGCAACTCCACCAAACCAAGTATTGTTTTGGCAATAAAATAGCTGTAATTGAATAAATTAAAGATATAAAAGTTTATGCCATACTCTGGAAAATACTGGGCCAAGCAATAACAGTTTTATGAGACAAACTGGTACACCTTTAAAAATAGTAATTTGGACTTCTACTAACCCAAACCTGTTACCTGGCTTCTTAGTGAGTCGTATGTAAACAAATGGTTTACTGAGCAGGGCCCAGATCAGACTGGAGCGGACCAAGAATGCGCTCGGCAACTACAGTCGGAGGAGAAGATTCCCAGCATTCCGAGCTGGTTAGGGAGAGGTGCAAGCCTTCGCAGATAGGAAGTCGTCTGTCATTAGGGGGTAATCACTTCTTGAGGAGGATCGCAATGCTTGGAATGATTGCTGTTGTTATCGCTGGTGAAACTTGGCCCGCAGATCGGATGAGGTTCTCTTCTCTGTGTTTCTAACTATGCTTGTCTTGTTATTGTATTTTTGTCTTCAGTTTATTAAGGAGAGATTCCAACTATAGACTGTATTAAAAAAAAGTGGACT
Organism: Taenioides sp. WSHXM2023; assembly: GCA_029959045.1. Taxonomy (NCBI): domain Eukaryota; kingdom Metazoa; phylum Chordata; class Actinopteri; order Gobiiformes; family Gobiidae; genus Taenioides; species Taenioides sp. WSHXM2023. The sequence continues at coordinate 5,004,381 of CM057100.1, read as the reverse complement.
AGGGGACGCTCCAGCAGTTATAGGGGCGAATTTGGAGCCAGTTCTGTGTTGGGAATGGGAATTGATTTACTGACAAAATAGTGAAATAAAAACACCAGGATCATGTAGAGCGGGTGAATACGAACATTTTCAGATCAAAATGAATATCCTGACTGCAGCAGTTACAGGGAGAGGGACAACGGTTTCTCAATACAAAGTAAATAGGAGCTGGTGTTGATGGAGCTGGAAGTGTGCCCATGTTCACTTCCTGTTTGGAATGCAGTGGCTCGCAGGTTAACTGTGTCCATTTATATATTCACTCTGATTTAAACAAGTAGAGAAATTGTCCTAGGGGGTTATACTTGTACGATATGAAGCAAAGAAGAAGAAGAGGCTGGAGAGGCTGATGGTTCTGCTGCTGCGATGGCAAATGTAAATGTATGGGAGGACAGGTGCATTTATATGAATGTCCGGATTTTATTGGTTTAGAGGTAAACATATGAAAATGTTGCTAAAAAGTTTTATTTGTGCAAGCGCATGAAAAAGTAAAACTCATATTTGCAGTTACTAAATATGTTCTAAAAAAACAACTTTCAACATAAATTATGGGAAAAATACCATTCGACCTATGCTTTGTCAAGATTTGAGGTGGTTTGACTGCCCGTTGATTCTTGCCCAACATGCCAGGCCACGTTTTTGTCTTTCTGGGATCCCTCTCTCCCTCTCTCCTTCTCTTCCCCTCCTCTCCCCACCGGCCCTGGATCCTTGAGAACAGGAAGTGTATCTTGTTAAGTGATGGATGGGCCCCCTGCTCTTGCTGAGAGGAAGGAGAGAGAAAAAAAATCCTTTCTTTTCCTCCAGGGCAGTCAGATGAGTTTAGCAGTCTCAACTCCACTCTTTTCAGGGGAGCCTTGGAACCCATGGAGTCCAGGTCCCTGAAAGTTACAGTCGGGTTGCCATAGACGATGTCGAGAGAATTAAAGTGGAATTCAGAGTAATCAGACCGTTTTAATATACTGATGAAAAGTCTTGGCTCATGTATTTCACTAATGTATTATCTGCTTTTATACAGTATGTTGAGATTAACACTGCATATAACATCTTAGTTCCCAAGCATAATGTTTTGCTTTGTGACTTCCCAAGTAGGTGATATATATCTCTTAAATGTAAAATACATTTAGTGATCAAAGATTTGTAGAAAAAGACCCTTTTAGCTGTTATAATGCATAAAACACACCCGAAATTTGATGCTGTTTCATTCATGCACATTCAACTTATCATTTTATGTCTAGGCATGTTCTAAAGCCAAAATGGTTGATTTGCTGGTACGATTTCATTAGTTGGTATTCTAGGAAGTGCTCCTCTGTTTTCAATTAAATTAATCAATTCACCTTGATTGATCAGTCTCATTCTGATGACTTCAGTGCTCACATTGTGCCCAAACACACAGGAGCTAACATTTACGGTTTTACCCTCATAACCATCACTCCTTAGTTTTCCAGCTGAGGTCCTTGTCCCATCCTTCTCCTTGATCTGGACTTGGGGCTGGCATAAACCATAGACCAACTTGTTGCCTCTTGTAGCTAGAGTATTCAGCTAAAACTAGGGATGCACCGATCCAGCTTTTTCAGTTCCTATACAGATTTCAATACTATAATCTGCCGATTACCAATATCTACCGATACTGGGGCACGGACTGAAAACAGCATTTATTTTCTTTAAACAAAAATAAAAGAAGACAAAACTAATCCAAATGCGTTATGTAGCTGTTAATTATCTCTCAAGTAACTACAGAACAACTTTGTGTAAATAAAAATTCAAACATTACAATTCTGGGTCAATTACAACCAGTAAAAATATTATTACATGAATTTATAAGCCAAACAAGATTGTCAACTGAATAAATATTTGGAAGCCAATATCCGATCCAGCAAATTTTTCAGTATTGACGCGGATATCAGATAGTACTAGTATCGGAGAGGTGCATCCCTAAAAACCTTAAACGTATGTGTCCTCTGGATCTCCAGCCAGACTGTTTATCTCTGTGCATGCCTGTGTGTGTCATTAACATGGGGTCAGTCGGTTTGTGTTGGCAAGCGGCCCTCAGATACTTCCTAGGGAGCCTGAGTCAGGAAGTGTCCCGGGCACGTCCTCTCTGTGGTGGAATATTCACCAGTGCTACTGCCTCAGCCCGCCTGGACAGACGTACAGTCTACAGCTCAGCACAAGATACCCACAGTAATCTGCAACAACCTAGTCTAGAGTCCTGACAACAACTTAATATGAGACTGAGTGGCACCCAGCCAAGACAGCTAAATTATTGACTCTTAACGCACAAGCATCTACATGACTTAGAAAAAAAATGAAGACAAAAGAGATAAATAATGCCTTTATATACCTTATGTAGCTCTTTTAAAGATACTCAGTTGCTCCATTGTCAGTGGTGGTATAAACTACTACTGTAGCCACAGCTGCCCTAGGGTAGACTGACTGAAACAAGCCTGCCCATGTATGCCAGCAGCCCCTCCGACTACCGTCAATCGCACACCACATTCATACGAGGCCAGGTGGGTGAAGTGGCTTGCCAATAGACACAGCAGCAGTATGATCTGGTCTGAGCGGGCATCAGTCCTCCAACCTCCGGGTTATATCCTAGTACTGGATAGTTTCGACTGATTTCAATGTGGCCATTTTTTTTTTTATTTTTTTTTTAAACAAGTTTTACAATACCAGCAATATAGTTATTCAGTTTTTTTATTTATTTATTTTTTTTGCTTTGTCACGATATGATTGACCAGCATGAGTCTAGTCAAGGCATTTTAAAAATCTGTTTACTTTTCTAGCCCCACTCTGTGCAGTTATACTACTTTGCAAATTGTGCCAAGTGGTGTTGACAAATTGCCAGACTCATAATGTACCGGCCTGAACACGCTGCCAACATCTTATCTGTTTGTCTTTGCAGTTGTTCCTTACGGGCAAATAATTGTTCCTTGAACCCTTGACTTCAATTGACGATCTTCCTGTTACCTGTAGCCTTGATATTAGCTACCCCCTTAGCAACAGTTGTCTATTTATGCTGAAACAAACATTCTGATTGTGCATGTGGTCATTTTTTCCATCAAAACTAATTGAACATCACCACCAACATTTCAAATCAAGATAATGCTAAGGTTGAACAATTTTGACATCTGTAAGTCTGTTGAGTCAAAACAATTTCACGGACCACGCAATGACAGAGATTACCAACTTATACCCGCTAATATTGCATGCTTGTTTAAGAATCTCCCATTTGCTGACATTGACTAGCCCCGACATCAAACATATGTATTTATTTTTAACAGCAGTTTGTCTCCCCACATAAGACCCTCGTTGGAAGGAGCGACGGCCTAGCAAACATGCACGCTTCCTCTTGATCCATGCATGCTTTGTCGGCCAGTGCTTGTGTTGTGGTTACCTCGGGGCTAGCTCTTAATGTTTGTCTCCAGTTTCCATCCTCTCATGTTCCAGACACATCCAGGAACGCCAAAAAACAGCAGACGATAAAAGGCAGGAAGAGCGTCCACAAGGTTGTTAGATGGGAATCAGAGGGGGAATAAAAACAAGAGATTTAAGATGGTGGCCTCCTGCAATGTTGTAAGGAGATGGGCATTTGTTTTAGTGACTCATTGTTTTAATCAAATGGGTTGTCATTAGTTACTGTAAGAAATTTTTTGTTATTTATGCATCATCTTTAAGTAGAGCTGCACCAATCCAGCTTTTTCAGCTCTGACACGATACTATACCGATAAGTATCTGCCGATACCCAATATCAACCAATACCAATGCAGAGAGTGAGAACAGCATTTATTTCCTTTAAACAAAAATAAAATGAGACAAAACTGATCCAAATGTGTTATGTAGCTGTTATTTATCCATCAAATAACCACAGAATAGCTACGAGTTAATAGAAATTGAAACATTGTGAGACTTTCTGGGCCAACTACAGCCACTAAATAGTCTTATTACATCAATTCCGTGGCCCAACCAGGATATCAGATAAGATAAGATAAGATAAGATAATCCTTTATTTGTCCCACAATGGGGAAATTGCAGTGTCACAACGCAAGTTACAGAAACAGTAGGAAAATAAGAGCATGCATCAAAATCAAGATAAATAATAATAAGTATTTACAATCAACTAAAAAACACAACACTGTAAGCTAAGCTAAAAGGCACAGGAACATTGCACAATAAGATGAACCAATATTTGGAAACCAATATCCAATACAGCAAAATTTTCAGTATCTGTGCTGACATCTGATACCAGTATCGTATCGGTGCATTCTTATCTTTAAGACAAATCTTTTAACATATTTTATTGATTAGAATACCACATAAATTACATAAATATCAACATGTTACAAGAGGACTGGCTCCTCAGTTCATTTGTATGTGACAGAACTAAATAACTGTGGGTAGCCAAATGTCCACAACAAAAATAGCAAATTTCTCATCAAACTATGATGTGAGATGCAGGACATTCTATTAGACTTAGACTTAGACTTAGACAAACTTTATTGATCCACAAGGGAAATTATTTGAATGCAGTAGCTCAAACATCACAATATAATATAATAACAGAGATTAACAAAAATAGATGGTATAGCAAAAAGAACAAGAGACTACCTACCTAGACTTACCTACGCCTAAGTCATTTAAACCTGTGCAATTTCAAAATTGTGAACTTAAATAGCCGGATATTACTCTATTATGTGAGCTTTTAGCCATGTTAGAATGATACCTCTTCATAAACCTACCCGGAAACCTCCTAAGAAAGTTCAGGTCTTTCAGTGTGTGCAGTGAGTTACTGGAGATCTTCTCCCAGTCTGTGGTGGCCAGCGCCCTGGACTTTGCTGTGGTTCTGCTGGGGGAGCGGCACCAGTAAAAGGGACATTGGGCGGATTGACAAACTGATCCGTAAAGCTGGACACGTGATCGGCCGAGAGCTGGAGACATTTGTCACAGTGAGGGACAGGAGGACACTGGACAAACTGCTCTCCATCATGGACACTCCTGCTCACCCACTGCACCAGACTATAGAGGGACAGAGGAGATAATACTCCCTACAACTGTACAACAACTCACCCACTGCACCAGACTATAGAGGGACAGAGGAGATAATACTCCCTACAACCCACTGCACCATATTATAGAGGGACAGAGGAGATAATACTCCCTACAACCCACTGCACCAGACTATAGAGGGACAGAGGAGCTCATTCTCCAACAGGCTCCTACAGCTCCACTCAAACAGTGAGAGATACAGGACTACATTCATACTATAATACTCCCTACAACTGTACAACAACTCACCCTTATGTAACAGATAATACTCCCTACAACTACAACAACTCAGTCTTATGTAACGGATAACCTTATGTCCTTTCAATCATCATATATTTTATTACTTATTTTTCTATTTTATTTTGACTTGTGCATATACATTTATTTATATTTGACACGTTTTTTGCTATCTTTTTTTGCTACTTTTTAGAATTTATTATTACCATTTATTTTTTACTCTTTTTTTATTATATTATATTGTGAGTGAGCTACTGTGTCCAAATAATTTCCCTTGTAATTTCCCTTTGTCTATGTCTAAGAAACGGCATAATATGGGCCCTCTAACATTAATGAATGCCAGTAATATTTCTAAGACACTGAGCATTAATTACATAATACCATGAGAGGTGGGTATTGTTACATTCCTCCTGCACATCAGATTTACTTCTCTTTGTACACTAATTCATAACATTTTGATACTGCCGTATTAATTAGATAATCTTGAAAGAAAGTGGGTGATCCTAGCTGAACTGGCTGCATGACGACAGTTGTGTGCAGAGTTCAAAGCCTTGTGCTGTGGTGCCTGCAGCTTCTCTGATCAGTCCTGACGGGCCCTCCTGCCATGCATGCGTCTGTCTGCTGGCCTAGGACTTTAGCCCACTGTGACCAGTCTGGACCTCGGCCAACTCCTGCTGCTGTCTCTGCTGCCAGATACACTCACTTTGCTTGAGCCACAAGAACTTCTTAAAATGTCTTCTGCTAATAGTTACATCGCTGAAGAACAATTTTTTTAATAGTGAATGAGAATCTGGCTATATTGTAAAGCTTTTTTATTACGAAATTGAGTCTTTACTTATCTTGTTTGTACTACAGGTCAGATCAGTGACGAGGCGAGCTTGCACATGCATGTTTTTCAAGGTAGTTTTGAGCAATAAAAACATCCATATTGAAATAAATCCTAGATTGACCATTTTAATGCCAAACTGCAGCCATACTAATCACATCTGAAGACAAGCAGGCAGCGGACCCTTCACCAGAAATGCTTCTTCGTGCACCTTTAAGTTAGTGTAATAGTGAAAGTATAGCTTGGCATCTTCTGTCTGACATCTAGTGTGTTGTTTTCACTGGACACTTAAGATTCCATCTACCACTTCTATCATTTCACACACAGAAAAAAAATCTGTTCCACATTATTTCAAGAATCCATATCTCAGCTTTGTTTCATATTTCGTATTCACAGTGTGGAGAAAGGGTCTTCTCACTCAGAGAACCAATCTTACAATATGACCTAACCTGAATATTCTATTTACATGGGGAAATTAAAATTGCTAATATGCTGTTAATACCTACAGACACACTGGAATAATGGACTTTGTCAAGGCCAAGTTATTTCCCAAACAGTATGACATCATCAAACTGAAAATGACCAATATTATAATTAGATATCTGGAGTAAGACCCCTGTCATCCCAGTCTGGACCCGGACACCACATGGAGACAGGGCGTATGGTGCGTCTGTCTGCTGAGAGGCCCCTGCCACTTAAGTGCGTCTGACAGAGGAGACAGCCACAGCTTTGCGCACTCCAGCTCTGTTGTGGGGTCACCGAGATGTGATCTGTGGGAAGTGCAGGCTCCATCAGATAACGTCCACATCGTCTCCACGCTGACGGCTACGAGTGGAGATTTCACAGTCTGGCTTTTGAGTGGAGATGTAGCACTATTGCAGGTTTATTGATGCTACTTCTATTGTTAGATTTTACAGCTTAAATTCTGTGTGTAATTATGGCTATGGCGTAAAATGTATTGCATGTATAGCATCGTAGCTAATCATACATTCTATGCACCACTGTTGTCCAACACAGCATACATGAGATGAGTCTTCAGTTTGCTTTGTTCGCTTGTTTTTTTCTACGGAAATTGCAAGATTCTATGCCAATTTTTTAAAACATTCTGTATGGATTCCCAGTATTTAATCTTTTCACTTTAATTTTCTATACATTATTTTTATTATTTTGCATCCTTGCCAATGCTTTTTAGTTGTTTTATCTGCAACAGTAGTAAGTTGCTAAGATGTCTACACTAAAGTTTAATTAAAATTAAATACCTAAAAAAATCAATACTTTTCACTTAAAGGGCCAGCACTCATTAATTTCATGTAAAAAAGTAAAATTTGCATTTCCCCAGTACAGATATATTGTAAAAGTAGCTTTTACAGTCAAAATTAAGCCGCTGTGTGCTGTCGGCAGCTAGCTATAAACTGTCGTTTTATGCTCCATGAACCAGGAAATAGCACTGTTAGCATGCTAGTTATTGTTAGCATTACTGTGACAGCAAAACTTGGCTCTGGCCTATGAAAGTTGTGAAAAACAATAATAAACTCATCACAGTGAATAATTTGGATGTTTGGAATGCGTTAAGAAAAGGAAGAATATGAAAAATCAGGTACAGCGCCTTTAAAAATGCTTCCAAAACTATTCTAAGTGCTAAACATTTTACCACTATTACTTCTTATACTTGCCAGTTTCACATGTTATCACCTGGGCTGATTTGTGTTGTGTTATGTAAGTCAGATTGTTATCACAGCTGTTGTCCTTCCAGGCTCTGATGCGGCCAGGGCGGCTTGACCGGATCGTCTACGTCCCTCTCCCCGATGCTTCGACACGGCGCGAAATCTTCACTCTGCAGTTCAGGAGCATGCCCATAGCTCCAGACGTGTCCGTAGACGAGCTGGTGTCCAAGACCAACAAGTATTCTGGAGCTGAGGTCAGTGTTTGGTGCCGCTGGAGTTGGGGGATTTATAAGCAAAATCACTTTACACGTTACACATTCATTTACAGTTTTAACGGAGCAAAATATATTTATGTTGCTCCAATATATGACAAAAGTATATAGTATTGCTGTGTCAGTCAACTCAGAATCTATTTTTATGAATCATATAAAAAAAAACATACACACAAAACAAAACAACAGTATGTTCAAGAGGAGCTTTTATGCTGTGACCTCAAATTTAATCAAATTAGATTTTTAATTCATTTTGTCCTAATTGATACTTTGCAGTGACATCACGCTAGAGGTGTGCTACATGTATTTCTATGGTGGAGTGTTTCTGCTGTTACCATGATGACACAGTGCACATTAGCAAACACTGCCTAAAATGTTTTAAGGCCTGAAAACTCAAGAGAAATTCAAGAGAAATGGATTTAAACTACAAATTTTCAGGAGCCTGTGATCAGTACAAGTGTCAAATGTGAAATACTGTGTTTTTAGTAGTCGATTATGGTTTGGCCTGTTTAGGGGTTTGATTCGTGGCTTGAACTGAAAAACTGTTGGCAAATGCTAGCTAACTTGTGACTGTAATGCTATTAGAGAAGGACTTGTTTAAGGGCACAGAGCTTCAGACAGAGCAGAGCCTACAGTTAGCATCACGCCCCCAGGAAATGTTGATGACATCAGCTATGGCATTGTTCTTGGTTTAGTCTTTGTTTTATTAAACCAACTATTCTTACTGACCTCAGTAAAATTATTATTCTTGCAACATTAATCATAGTTAATCGAAAACTGCATTTTGTCCCTGTAAATTAGAAGTTATATACAGCTTTGTTGTTTTATTTGTTGTTGTTTGTTTTTGTTATAGACTTCAAAATAGCTACTGTCCCCATCTTGCACTTGCCAATGTGATCATCTTTGCTTATTAGGTCAGAAAGTAAAAATTGCTTAGTAAGTACTGGATGTAATTTCAGCTTCTGGCCTTACAAAATACGTCACCAACCTCTTATGACTCTCAGCTGCCCCAGTTACCACTTAATAAGTAACCTCGGTTCATCTCATGCTTCGCCTTATTCTTTCATGCACGGTCTGTATTTGATAATAGTGGCTTATTCTAGCTTTATTCAACAATTTTCTATTTCACAAGTAATATTTAATTTACAGTACACAGAAAATGTCGATTTTTTTTGCCAATATGTAGTGCAGATTTAGATATGTTTTCCGCTAATATATAATTTTAATTGATTACAGACTTATTTACCACCCAGTTTTACTACAAATTGTATAAGATGAGAGAGAGGCAAACAAAATATCGGCCTCTGTTAGAGATTTAAGGCCAATACGCTAAAAAGAGCAAATATCGTGCGGATATATCTGCCAACCGATATATGTGTCTATCTCTAGTTACAGGTCAGTTCTGTCCCGTACTGTGGAACATTTCCACGGAGACAAGCAGGTCACGAACCAGAAAAGTTACACAGTGCCCCTTTAAATTGGACGTACAAGTTCTGTCATATAAACGGGCACAAAAAATATCGGAATGATTCGCTTCCCTTTAAATACCTTTTCCTTACTGCCACTTGAAGAATGTTCACAGTTGGAGTGGAAACTTGTATTTTTACTGGTCACAGTGCATATTCACATATAAAGGAAGAATTTAATTTGCAGCCATACACAGTCAGACTTTACAAGCCCTGTACGCCTGTTAACTTTATAAAACGCTTGTGCAATGTGCTTATGTCTTCAGCTTGTCCTCAGCAGTGTCCCGGTAGCCTTTCGGAGCAGTGTTCAGGCCAGTTTCTTTTTTTTTTCTTTTTCAATGATGTGGGGCTTGTCTGTCTATGTCACCAAGCGTTCCTATGATCTCACTGCACCGGAGGAGACAGGCACACACAGTTCTTTGTGATGGATCTGTCTGGGAGCGTTCATCTACCGCGTGATGCACATGGTGGCTCAGAACAGCTCAGAACACTGCTCTCCGAGGAAGGAACAAGCACACTTACAGATGTTTTGTGTCAGATGTGAAATACTGTTAAAAAAATAGAATATGTGTTTTTAGTAGTCGATAAGGGACTACTAATGTGTGATGTTATATAGAAAGAAAAGTGAAGTTAAAGCTGGGATACCAGACGTTACTTTTTGTGGGTTTTTTTCCCCATGTATTTGAGCAAAATCTTGCCCCAGTACATATGATGGTAATCAGGAAGTGTACGTTAGCATGTTAGTTATTCTTAGCTTTACAATCATGGCAAAAGTGCTCATAAACTCATTGCGATGAATAATTCGGATGCTCGGAAAGCATAAGGTAAGTGAGGAATAATTTTGTACCACTGCAAACCGTTTAAAATGAACGAATTCTGTTCATGTTTTTAAGACGGTAAAAATCAGGTACAGCATTTTTTAGTAGAATTTTCATATTTGTCTTATACTTAAACCTCGACCAATAGAATTTTACACATTTCACTACATTTCTGTTACCAAAATATGTTCAGATTATTGGAGTCATTCATTTTTGTAAATATTCCCCCGCTCTAGTTAAGAGCACTATGAAGTTTGAGCATTACTGAAGGAGAAGTGGATATCTGTGTGGAAGTTTCAGGCCAGGGTCATTTCAAATTTTGGTCTTATATTCTGTGCATAGACTGTATACACTAGTGTAAATGGACTTCACTAACTTTCTAGCCACCATGTTCCAAATAGGAAGTGAGCAGGGGGGCGTGTCCGGCTCCATTGACTCTTGACTTTGCATTGAAAAACTGTTGCCCATCTCTCTGTAACTGCTGCAGGGAGCCTTTTCATTTTGGTCTCAAAACGTTCGTATTAAACCCGCTCTACATGATCCTGATTATTTCACCATTTTGTCCATAAATAAACTCCTTTTCCTAATATGGAACTGGCTCCAAATTCTCCCCTGCAACTGCAAGCCTCGTGAAAATGTAGTCCTATCAACATTGCTACGCAGATTGTACATAGAAACATTACAATATCCTTCCGCCTGAATACACCCCCTTTTATTTAAACTTGCAGCCTCCCAATGTCATGTGAGATCTGTTCCGCTGATCTCCTGACAGAAAACAGCCAGTCCGCACACATACATGTCATTACAGCCATGGATACACTCGTCTCATTGTTGTCCCACTCACAGTTCACTCTTACATGTTTGTGAGTGCAGACAGGACAGAGGGATCACTTGTTTTGTTTTCACAGACTGGATGAGCACAGAAGACTTAGTAGTATGGTCTGAATTTTGATCCAAGCTAAATCCAGTTTAAGCTCAACTCTGTACCTAATACAGACGTAAAATTAATAGTGTGGCTCTTTGTAGTAATTTTATACCTTATGGAAGCCCTGAAGGGATTTTTGTTGGCATTTAGTTTTGTTGTGGGGAAAAAAACAAAAAAACACTGGCAGAAATATCAGATATGGAGTTTGCGCACATTTATTTATTTATTTTTTCACAGTTATAAAACATTTTGTTGAAAGTTGTTGTTTTACATGTGTCTTGTCCAACTTTGGGTTGCCAGGTCCTTAGAACATAATGGCATCTCAGGTTCAGTCGTGTCATTTTTAAACCAGTAGGAGTGGAATATCTTTATGGACTACGGAGAGAATGTTGGATGTTTCTAAATTCTATGGAGATTGGGGTTGGAAATTATTGGGTGCAATGGGAATATATTTTCAAGTTGACTAATTTTGTGGATCTATAGAAAATGGCAAAAAGACTGGATCATAGTTAAAGGTCCGCTAGCTACTTTTAAACATGTTATTACTTTGCCTAGAATACTACGCAGTATGGCATTTAACTTCAACTCTATTTTGCAAAAACGTCCATTCTTACTATGTGTGGGGTCTCCTCTTTACAGATCTGACCTGTAACTTGTAACTGACCTTTTAGCAGTCAGTTAAAGCTTATCTATAGAATGCTGTAAAGCAATATCTTCTGAGAAAATGTACATAGTGCACCTTTAATTTTGACATATGCGTGAACTTTGACAGCTCTAATTCTCCTTTATCCAAGCTTTTAGAAAACCACTCATTATAACATATTATTTGCCAACCCTTTTCATTGTAAATCATTATCAGTCTGTATTTGTTCCTATCGTACCCAGCCCTATCTTGAGTAGTACTTAGCTGTTATCTGTATCCTGTTTGCCTTCAAACTTCCCCTGTCTGATCGGCACAGTCTAAAGTTCCGTCTAATCTAATGTGACCTGCAGCATTGGCACAGTAAATACACTCCGTACACAGGTGGGACTGCCGGGCTCTTATCAGCGTTCTGTGGCATGTCTTTGAGTTTTTTGTAGACGTTTCACAAACCCCACGACAAGTGACTGCAGACCTCCATTCCACAAGTGAGAGACTAGACCAGAGCTGAACACCTGATCAGTCCTGGGAGCGTCCCTGCCCCAGCTGGAGGGTGACTGGAGGGGTTCTGGGAGGGGTGGGAGCACTTGTGAAAAAGTTGGGTGAAGGATGATACGATTTAAGAACACAAATGGCCTGTACACAATTTTTTCCATGTATTTGAGCAAAATTTGTGTTGCTCCAGATATAGAGATATAATGTGCAAATGGCTCTTGAGTTCATAATCCGCTTTTTCAGACACCAAAGCGGATTGGTCTCCCCTTGTATTGCCAAGATACATTCACCCCAGAACATTGTATATCAGTATCTCAAAATCGTTTCTTGTGATCGATAAAATGCTTTAGAATTACATGCAAACAGAGTGTAGTTGTCTGATTTTGTCACAAATTGCAGCTTTTACAGTTCACAAAAAATAACTTTTTTACACACACAAAAGTTTTTTGACAGGTTTAAATAACCTGCAGTACAACTTTCACAAAATTTAGAAATTATATGGTGAAACATTACATTCAGATGTACTTCCTTGATCTGTAACCAGGATTATTATTTGTGCTACTCTATTATTTGTAGGGATGCACCTTTCTGATGCGCCATAGTGAAAAATTGCTGGATCGGATATCGACTTCCAAATATCGGCTTCTAAATATCCATACAGTCATTTTCCTGGTTGGACATATAAATTAATGTAATAAAACTATTTACTGATCGTAGTTTGCCAAGAAAGTCTCAGTGTTTGAAAATTTTTATTTATATAAAGTTGTTCTGTAGTTACTTGAGGTATAAGTAACAGCTACACAACAGATTTGGATCAGTTCTGTCTTATTTTATGTTTTTTAATGGATCTAAATGCTGTTTTCTGTCTCTGTGCAGGTATCGGTTGATATCGGTAAATCTGTAGTATCGAAATCAGTATCGGAACTGAAAAAGCTGAATCAGTCCATCCCTAATTGTTTGAAGTAGTAGAAAACTTCAGAGGCGAGAATGTAAAAAAATGACAATGCCAGAAAACGATTTTAATCTTCCGCTTTAACTGAAGATTTAAAGAATATAAGGTTATGAAATGGTGTTACTCTCATTAACCTGCCCCTCCGAGTGGCCCTACAGTCGTATTTGCTTTGGCACAGTGCTCGGCCATGGCTCGCACACACACGTCCAGGAGCCCATTGTAAGAACGCAGGGTCTCGTAAATCAACAGCCACGGCTTATTGAAGCTGTAGGCCATGAAATACAAGCCAGATTTCATTTTAAAACCCCACAAGTTCTGCAATGTCCGGCTTTTGATTGTACTTGATTGTCTGCTTTGTCTACTGCAATTGACCCATTTTTGAGTGCTATGGGAGTCAGGTCTGTGGAGAGGCAAGACCAAATAATGACTTTAAGCAATAAAAATACACGTAATCAAATAAATGCTTAAATATTTCTTGGCTGTGGGGCTTGAAGTCGTACTGTGTAACTTTTCCACCACCTCTTGTCGCCATGAAGTTTTTGCTTTGCCTGTAATGTTCCACAGTATGCCATGTAACTTATCATGCATTTATTCTATTCTAGATGTTACTTAAAAATATTGTGAAAGAGCTGACTGCTCTCTCCACAGATCTGACCTGTAATTTGCTTGGTAGCATCCTGCTTGTCTTGTGTAGATAAATATGTTTAATAAGAAGCACATCAGCTGTGGGGGACTAAAATGTAGCAATGAAACTTAAAGTAAATGACACAGAGAGAATGTGCAAACTCAACATAGAGAGGTTCTGTGTGGAGCAGGACTAGAATCCAAGACTTTCTTGTTGTGAGGCTGGAGTGCTGAACTACTGTAAATAAGTTAAAGTTGAAACTGAAACTGAGGAATAGTTGTTTTTTCAGCCAAGAATTATCAACTGAGTGCAAACTGATTTTTGATAGACCCAAATTCAAAACAGAAATTACAAACTATTGAACCATATTCAGTGGTGGAAGGTAACAAAGTAAGAGTAATAAAGTCCTGTACTTACGTTTAAACTTTAGGTATCTGTACTTTACTTAAGTAGACAGAAGTGGATACTTTTGGTAAAGTAAAAGTATTTGTATCATTGTTTGAGACCTACAGAAAAGGCTGAGGGTTTATTTTTTAACACATTCTTTGTTTGAGCAAACAAAATATACAAATCAAAACAGCAAGGAAAAAACTATTGATTTAATTGTTTCTGTAGAACAAAGTTCAGCACAAATCATTATCAAAATCAATACATTTGAAGAATACAAAGTGCATTTTTAAAAAGCTTCTTTAATGCTTTAGTATTACTATTAAATACTAAAATAGATTTTTCCATATGATACTTTAACATTTTACATACATTTGAGTACTTCTTCCACCACTGACCTTAGTGATATAAAATTGCTTGTACTTAGGGATTGATTCGTTGCAAAATAATACTTGCGTTATATTCACCTAGTTTGAATAGAGCTATTATCTTTCCAGTTGTTTCATTCACCCATGTTTAACTCACACATCCTGCATATTTAGGCTGTGCTGTGTTCTTCTCTTCAACAGAAAACACTCTTTTCCACCTTGTGATGTCATGTGGTAATACAAGAAGTGCTCCACTGTGTTTTTAAACTTCATATACCTTCTCTAGAATCATTTGGATAATTTCAGTCCTGGAATTGCCAGTCTCTACTAAAGAAAAGGTAAAATGTGGCTGTTAACTTGAAAACTACTGCTTCATGACATCACAAGGTGGAAAAGGGCATTTGAGCTTTGGAGATGTAGACACTTATAATAAACGTGTGAATAAAACAAAACACAACTCTGCGTATGTTTTTGAGCAGGTAACAACGTTCTAATATGGCTTAAAGCTCACAGGAGTCAATTCTGCATAGGACCTTTAAACAGATTATAATGCACATTCATTTATTCTGAAAAAAAAAATAATAATAATAACTGAATGCAAAAAAACCAAAAAGGTTTTAGCTTGCTTTATTACAAATACTATAGCTTGTTTTACTTTTTGAGTCGATTCTTAGAAAATGAACATGTGTACATCTGGATGAGCTGCAGGTTTGTGTTGGAGACAGACGATTAGACACTAGTGTAACTGTAATTGTATATGATTTACACTGAGCAGCGTCTTCACACCTCTCTCTGCATTCCATCCCCTCAGTACGTGCATGGATCATATATCTGCTGCCAGGGGCTAAACTCAACACATCTCACCCAACTGTCCTTTTCATACTGTTTCTATAAAGACAGAACAGTATTGTCATAGATATACTGATACTAGCAGAAGATTATTGTATATTTTGCTGGTTTTGATAAAAGATATGGGTAGTGAGAAGACATTTCATTTTTTAACACCATATTTTTACACAACATTAACAGTGCACAAGGTTACGAGCCAGGTCCGTGGTGAGGCAAGCCCGCTGATATTATAAGGATGCATGTTTTAAGGTAAAAATTTATTTATAAAACACCCTTCAAAGTATCTTAAAGGTGGACCATGTCACTTTTCTGATGGATCAGCCTTTTGTTCCCATGGAGACGTTATTGCTTTCCACAGTATGGCATTCAGCTTATCTATCATGCATGTATTCAATTGTGGATGTTTTCAATGCTTAAAAAAACCTTGAAAAGAGATACATAAGTGTAATGGCATACTATGAAACATTCCAGGCAAAATAATAACCTCCCAGATTTGACAAGTAGGTGGCGTACCCTCCAAAAAAAGTACTTAGTGGATCTTTTATATTGCGCAAATCCAATTTTGTGCTGTTTCATTCAAAATAAATAAGCTGATATTTCAAAATCTCTGTAGTATGAAAGGGAAATATTTGGATATTTGGGTATTGCATTTAACCTTATTAGTACAAATACCTTAAAAACAATACCAGAATTAGCAAATTATTTTATTCAATTTGTTGTCCAACTTCATCATTACAAAAATATACTCTACTATAACCTGATAATTACTTTGAAGTTACAATACTCCTACTTGCATACCATTTTGTGTCTTCTCTACCCATCTCTTGCGCTGTGGTGTTCGGTGAGCGCTTGAATGCACCTTGTTCACCCTCAGTCCTGGAGGTCCCGGCTTTTTAATTACATTCCTGGGATTGCAGTGTTGCCGCGGAGACGAGGAAGGCCGCGAGGATGAGGAGGCCCTTTCCGTGTCAGAGGGGTCGCGGAGCATAGGACCAAGCTGCTCTCTCTGCTCCCGGCTACAGGCTTGTTAAAATCAGCTCTCTTCCTCTACCTGCCCGGAGTGACACCTGGTTTGCACAGCTTACCTTCCGCCGAACTCACAAAAAAAAAAAAAAATGCTTGCGGCTATACCTTCTCCTCCAAAACAGAAGCAACATTTGATACGGTAATGGTTGTCACGAATCAGGAGGGCTTATACGGCTGGCTTCTGTGGAAAAATGCACTGCTGCTAAACGTTTTAAGATTTTTTTCCCCTTTTTTTTTCTTTGAGTTTTATGGTCGTGTCCTGACAGGAAGAGAGCTGCAGGATTTACTGCAGCCTGTCACATGCCCTCCGTCAGATGAGCTCGTGTCTGGATTCTGTTGGAAAGATGAATACGCAGGTTTATGTGGTGGAAATTAGATTACCTTCAGATAGGATGAACTTTTTCTATATTTTATTATCTATTTTTTGAGAAAACAAAACAATAATTCGTGCATTAGTTAGTCTCTGTTCAATTACAATTAACTGACTCATCATAAATTATCTATGCAGTTACTCAACAGTTGCCCAAAGGTTGTTTCTTTTTTTCTTTTTTTTTTTTAAAGGTGCATTGTGTAACTTTTTTGGAGGGTCCAACAAATGCTTTTCTCCATGGAGGCGTTATTGCTTTGTCTGCCATGTTTCACAGTATGGCATTAAATCTTTCTGTCATCATGGAGCCCAAACCAGGCCTAGTTACAGGTCAAATCTGCGGAGAGGCACAGTCCGAATGCCGTTTTTCTATGTATATTTGAGCAATAAAACCACCTGTAATTGAAGAGATGCAAGGTAGACCCGTTTAATGTCGTACTGGGGAACGTTTGCAGCAGTGCAATGACTATGAATTAACTTTTCTTAGACTTAGACAAACTTTATTGATCCACAAGGGAAATTACTTAAAATGGCTTCTTCAGTTATTGATCACTACTTTTTACTGTTAATTCTAGGGATGGGACGATTCACTTAAGTCACGATTCAATTCAGCTTTCGATTTTGGTCTCGCGATTTTTGATTCTCTTTGATTTTGATAACTTATTTAAATTAATATTATGTCTTATCTTAAAACACAAAATATATACCATTAACATTGAATTAAAGAATAATTTCATTGTTATTAATGCTCAGAACTTTTGTTAGCATGAACAATAAATCATAACATTTGGTGTTCCTACTGTAGATATCTGAAATTGATTACTTGCAATAAAAATAAATAAATAACTTTCTAAATGAAATAAAAAATAGGTGGCCAGTTCTTAAACTAAAATAGACCCATAGCAATTGGCCACTATGAATAAATATTTGGCTTAATGATTTAGCCTCTCCTCTTTTTGTCGCTAAACGTGTTAGAAAACGCAGTAATGTCTAAACGTGTTAAGTCGAATTGAGGAGATCGCGGTAGTGCACGTGGCGTGTGATTTATGAGTGTATTTACGAGTCTAGCCACATAAAATTACAAGTAGAGCTGTTTACTTTCTGTATCTAAGAAAGGACCCCAAGTTTGGCCTTTTCCTGCCTGTACAGACTCACAAACTCAAACCAGAACGATTCGATCTTTTTTTGAGAATCGCTCCATCCCTACTTAATTCTCCTCTTGATTCTATCCATGTCTGTAAAAACTGATATCCAGTGCCACAGTTGTTGGTAGTTACCTTAATAATCCAATGGTCTGTTGTCTAAAAACATCCATGTACATGTACTTTCTATTTATTTACATTTACAATTCATGACAAGTAATTTAGAAGAATACATTTACATCTTTTGAATACTTAAAGACACTTCATAAAACAGGAATAAAGCAATAACACAATACTAAAATACAAATTCAAAGGGCCCATATTACGCTATTTTCTGATCTATGTTATAATGTTGTTTCCTCATCACAAACACACCTGGAGTTTTGCTTTGTTTCATTCACTGCATATTTGGGCTGAATTCTTCTCTCAAACAGAAAACAACCTGTTCCATCTTTTGATGTCATGTGTTAGTACAGGAAGTGCTCCACTGTGTTTTGAAACTCCGCACATTTTCACTGGAATCATCTGGATGATTTCAGACCTGCAATTGCTAATCTCTACTGAACTAAAAATAAAATGTTGCTGTTAACTTGAAAACTACCACTTCATGACATGGCGATGTAGACAGACTAATAATAAAGGATTAACACACAACTCTGGATATGTTTTTGATCAGGTAACAGCTTTATAACATTCCTTAACGCTCAGAAGAATCAATTTTGTGTAATATAGGACCTTTTAATAGTGCTGCTCCAAACCACATGCTTTGACTGTTGACCCTTTGATTAAAAAGCCCCAAGCATTTCTTTTAATTAGACTTTTAATTGCATTTAATTGCTCGCCCCTCCTTTAAAACCTTCAGTGTTTCAACTTCACGTATATTGAGCTGTATCTACATTCCTACTTTCTGAAAAAGGCTGTTAAACCAAAACTGTATACTCTTGAACCTTGCCTTAACATAATCTGCAAAATATGTAGATACTATAAATTGGGCTTGTTCTTTCTCTGCATAATCCCTCATTACCACCTGCCTCTGTGTTTTCTAAAGCCGGTTGTTTTAAAGCTGCAGACTGAATGAGGATCTGCTGATAGAAGTCCCCTGGCCCCGCCCCCTCTGGCCCATTTGATTGACAGGTGACCTCTGGGAAGTGCGCCACAAAAACACCAGCGCCGTAAGCCCTCTGCACACGATGACAAGCTTCAACCAGGAAGGAAGAGAGGCCGGCACTCGTGACCTTTTGTTGTGATGGAGACGTATAGGAAGTGACAGATATCCCACAATGCAGTTCTTCCACTCGTCAGACTATTTGTGGGTAGGAAAGTAGCAAGCTATATTTACATGAGTTCCTTTTTGATTTTAACTGTAGTTTTATGGGGTTTTTTTTACTTGATTAATGCTGTTTTGAATTCACAATGTGGCACTATTAAATGTTAGAACGTTACGATTGCTCCCAATAAAAATCCGCCAAAATATTGAAATATTTACTTTCATTCAAACTGTCAAGTAGATTTTAGTTTTTCACTTTTTGGGGGGTAAAAATGTAATTAAATGAATGTTGATAATACAAAAATACAAATACAAAAATATTTTAAAAGTTTCTTGTAAACCACCTGACCTTTTTTTGGAACTACCTCTTATTAAAGGTCCTATATACATTAAAGCCATGTTATACCTTATCAAAAATATGCCTGGTGTTATGTTTTGTTTCATTCACACATGTTTGAATGACTTTATTATTAGTCTGTCTTGATCTCCAAAGCTCAAAATGCTGTTCCACCTTGTTATGTCGTGGCACTTTTTAAGTTACCACCTACTTTTTACCTTTTGTTGAGTAGATTTTGGCAATTCCAGAGCTGAAATCATCCAAATGATTCTAGTGAAAGTGTATGGAGTTTAAAACCACAGTGGAGCACTTCCTGTATTACCACATGACATCACAAGGTGGAACAAGGAGTATTTTCTGTTTGGGAGAAGAATACCACCTACAAATGTTGGATGTGTGTGTTAAACATGTGTGAATGAAACAAAACACAACTCCAGGTCTGTTTTTCTGATGAGGAAACTATGTCATATATTATAACATCAAAAAATAACATAATATAGGCCCTTTAAACAACAAAAACATAAATTTGTTGTTTTCACCAAATTGTTCTGCTGTACGTATTTTCACCTCTCCTTACTTCTAACTGAGTGATACTATTTTAACTCCTCTACTCACATATAAGCACAAGTTGGACTACTTTAACCACCTCATAATAGCAGCCTCTTATGAACATTTTAATCAAATCCCTGGCGTTCAAGCATTTCCGAATATGTTAGTGTTGAGTGGCGGGTGCCTTTGACCGATGTTGACCTCCATATTGGTGGTCTCTTCCCCCTCCCCCGACCACAACCAAGACAGATCCAGGCCCAGGTGTCTCGGGATGCTTGGATGACAGCCATTCAACCCCACCGGGGCAGTTGTTTTCTTAGCGTTTTTGACTCCTCATTGGCGCTGGCAGGAGCTGGTTGGTTCCGGTACGGCGCAGGATGTACAGACGGCACAGATGGACATGTGTGTTTGACGTCAGAGACACTTTGTGATTCACTTGGCCAAAATCCTGACATTCTGAGCATTTCCTCTCCTCTGAATAAGCTGTTTACTCACCAGAAAGGACAGTGAAGCTAATTTGGAACATTTGACAAGAGGATATGAGTGATGTACAGGTGGTAGGGTTTGGTCAGACTCAAAGAAGCGTTGTCAACTAGATCCTCATTTGGGCAAGTATCGACACAGAAACGTCACAGGACAGAAATGAACCTTTCGTGAATAGCTTTAGTATGATCTTGTGCTGTATCAGAACAGAGACTAGTATACGCCCATGGACCACTATGGAACCACTGAGGGATTACAAAGATGTAAGACCACATAGTAATATAAAAGAAAGTACTATTATTTAATGTTAAAAATGACAGTCTGTTGTCTAAATAAAGCTTTTTATTATCATGAAATTGGAATTGGTATCGTATCAAGTCTGTTCCCAGTATGGAAATGGAGTTTGACATTTTAGAAACAAGACAACACTATTCTGATTATTGCACTTACAAATGTGCATATCATTGTTGTTGACTCTTTACTGACTGTAGGTTGTGGGTTCGACCCCAGTGACTTGTCCTTTATATTTGTTGTGGCACAAAATGATAAGATTTAGAATATCCAAATCCACTTTATTTACATTGCACATTTTACAAACAAATGAAGACAACAAAAATGTAAATTGCTAAAATTTGATCACACCAGTCTTAAACAATAGAACCAGTAAGTAAGCAAAACCATAAAAATCATAAAATAGCAGTAAAAAATAAATAAAATAAGTAAAGTAAATACAGTGAATAAAAGACACAGAGAACCACACAACTTACACTGTGTTAAAAGCCAAAGAATAAAAGTGGGTTTTAAGACGAGACTTAAAACACTCATGGGGGGGCAGAGCGTTCCAGAGCTCGGGGCCGGCCGCAGAGAAGGCCCTGTCCCCCCTGGTTTTAAGTCTCGTCTAAGGCACCACGAGCTGGAGCTGGCCCTCGGACCTCAGAGCGCGCACGGGGGTGTAAATTTGGATGAGGTCCGAGACGTACTGTGGGGCCAGTCCATTCAAAGCTTTAACAACAAATAATAAAATCTTCAAATCAACTCTAAAACGAACTGGCCAATATATTAAGCCAATATTGTACACATCATTCTCCAGTGTTGCTGTAGTCTTTTTGGCAATCAGTCTGTTATTGATTTCTTCTCCAATATCATCTTTACAACAGTTTACTAGTCTCTTATTACCTCCGCCAGTTAGTTAGTTAGTTAGTTAGTCAGTTAGTTAGTTAGTTTGTCTGTTTGTTTGTTTGTTTGTTTGTTTGTTAGTTAGCAAGATAACTCAAAAAGTTATGGACGGATCTTGATGAAATTTTCAGGAAATGTTCCGAATGGTAAATCCAACAGATGATTAATTTTGGTGATGATCCAGAAGAAATCCTGGATTCTGGATCACTTTGAAAATTTCGTTAGCATTGCGTTAAATGGGGCTTGGCGGCGGTCTGCGCTCTCTGAGTGCTTTTGTAGTTTTGGTTATAAGTTTAACAAAACCTTGCCCTGTGTGAGGATCGAACTCACAACCTTCAGATTATGAGACTGACGCGCTACCTACTGCGCTAACAAGGCTAAACAGGCAACAGATCTATGGTGAATGAACTACATTATACTTGTTACCTCAAAGTTATTACCTCCGCCAAGGAGGTTATGTTTTTGCCTGAGTCTGTTTGTTTGTTTGTTAGTTAGCAAGATAACTCAAAAAGTTATGGATGGATCTTGATGAAATTTTCAGGAAATGTTCCGAATGGTAAATCCAACAGATGATTAAATTTTGGTGATGATCCAGAAGAAATCCTGGATTCTGGATCACTTTGAAAATTTCGTTAGCATTGCTTTAAATGGGGCTTGGCGGAGGTCTGCGCTGAGTGCTTTTCTAGTTTTGGTTATAAGTTTAACAAAACCTTGCCTTGTGTGAGGATCAAACTCACGACCTTCAGATTATGAGACTGACGCGCTACCTACTGCGCTAACAAGGCTAAACAGGCAACAGATCTATGGTGAATGAACTACATTATACTTGTTACCTCCAAGCCCCATTTAACGCAATGCTAACGAAATTTTCAAAGTGATCTAGAATCCAGGATTTCTTCTGGATCATCACCAAAATTTAATGTAATTTAATGTATTAATATAAAATAAAAAAAAAGTAAGGTAGAACTGTTAATAATTTTATGTACGACTCTTCATGTTATGCAAACATGAGGGTTTTAGAGGGTTTTAGAGCAGGTGAAATCTGCTCTAAAACCCTCAGTAAGAACAGAATGTTAGCAGCTAGCATCCTTATTTTTTATGTTCAAGCACATTGAACATGTCTGAGGTGAGACCACTAGACTTGGGCCTATTCTGTTTTTTCTTGACAAAAAACAGGATGGCCATTCAAACGAATGTATTATGGAGCTGCTTCAGTGTGAGTTCAGATGACGAGAACGTGCACACTCACACTTTGTGACAGGATCATGACATTTGGTACAAATAATGCTGACATGATGGGTAAGATAAATAAAGTCTTAAGTGTACTGTCTTGAAGTTTTCAAATATTTAACATTTTAGTGGCAAAGCTCTAAAATGACCATCTTGGAGATCTTTCCCATCACATATTATTTCTGTTAATAGAAAGTACTTTGTCCTTTGAGAAAGAAACTTCCTAAATGATTCACGTTCAGATTCACGCTAAGATCTGCTAAGATCTTAAGATCTGTACCTCACTATCCTCAGAGGCTTTTAGGTGCACATATCAATTCTGTAGATCTGAACATCTACAGAATAACACATTGACTTTCTTAGATTGTGCAGTAACAATAGGAGAAGACCAGCGACTCCAGGTAGAGGTCTTCAGGAAGCCCACACACACGGACCAATACCTGCTTTGCAGAACATGTGCAGAAAGCCCTCTCTGTTTGTGGATGTCCTAAATGGGCTTTCAATAAAAGTAAGAGAGATAAGAAACAATAGAGAACCAGAACCCAGGAGAAAGAGTGTAACTATTCCGTACCTGGCTGGTGTTTCTGAAAAACTACAGAGGATCTTTAGACAACATGAAATCCCAGTCTATTTCAAACCCACAAACACTTTAAGACAAAAACTGGTCCATCCTAAGGACAAAACTCCGAGCCACAAACAAAGCAATGTGGTCTACTCCATTCAGTGTAGTGAAGACTGCAGTGAGCGCTACATTGGAGAAACTAAACAGCCACTTCACAAGAGGATGTACCAACACAGACAGGAGCTGTAAACAAATACAGCTAAAGTAGGTGTTTTAGTCTCAGAGTAATTTCACTGCCTTATATCTGCCCTTCAGGCAGATATAAGGCAGTGTCCACCAGCATCTGACCAGAACTGAGGAAGCAGCTTGGATGAGCTGCAAAACGTATTCGACCAACTAAACTTTGTCCAGTTGACAAATTGAGTTTCTCCTTTTCCCATGGATTCTACCTGGACGACTGAGGGATTTTACACATATTTTCCCTCATGGCAAGTGTTCTGTTTAAGATACAGAAGTCACTGTGCCCTTTTTCCCTTTTTTTGATCACACCCCCCTTTTACACACACTTACAACACATGTACAAACCAATGACTATCTGTAGATCACCCTCTGTGCATTTGTGAATACTAATGAGACAAAAGTAACCCCATATTAAAACGACAACAGACCAAATACAAAAAAAAATGACAAGTACAAGTACAAATACCAACAGCACTGAACTGAAGCATTGAATCCAGCAGCATTTATGTATTTTGGCAAATATTGTTTTAAGATCAAACAAAAGGCCAAATTATGCTCAGATAAAGACAAATACTCCTAAAATCGAGCACACATCTTATTGGAGATGTGTGTAGAATCCCTCAGTCGTCCAGGTAGAATCCATAGCAAAAGGAGAAATTTAATTTGTCAACTGGACAGAGTATTCAACCAAATAAACTCTGTCCAGTTGACAAATTAAATTTCTCCCTTTGCTATCTTATTGGAGAGTTATTTAGTCACGCTGCTCTGGAAAATGTGAAACAAGCAGAAGGGGAGAAACCTGCAGAAAAATGAAGCCAAAAAACCTCACATGAACTAGCCTCATGTGAATGCTACATGCCACCGCCACGTGAAACCTGAACAGCACAGAGATGCCATTCCTGTTCCACCGAGAATGACTTTACTCAAATTCTACAATGTGCTCCCTCCTGTCATGGGTGGAACAGGAACAGCACAGAGATGCCATTCCTGTTCCACCTAGAATGACTTTACTCAAATTCTACAATGTGCTCCCTCCTGTCATGGGTGGAACAGGAACAGCACAGAGATGCCATTCCTGTTCCACCTAGAATGACTTTACTCAAATTCTACAATGTGCTCCCTCCTGTCATGGGTGGAACAGGAACAGCACAGAGATGCCATTCCTGTTCCACCTAGAATGACTTTACTCAAATTCTACAACGTGCTCCCTCCTGTCATGGGTGGATTTGACAACTAAAGAGCAGGTATCAGCCTCATGACAAAATAGACTCGTTGCCCTGATGACTTACATTGGGGCAACGATCAAGAAAATCAGGATGGCGATTCCTGCTAATGTCAAGACTATTACAAAAACCCATCTGTCATACCACGGCCACAACTTAGATCTGACCCAGAACATTGTTTTGGCCCTCAGCCAAGCCCAAGGGGACCTCCAACTAAATGGTGGCAGGAAGCCATCATTAGGCTTGTCTCCAGGGGGCGCGAAAAACCACCTTGGAGAACTAGAAGACCCAGAACTGCTTAAAGAGAAGGCTGAAGAAGAAGAAGAAGAAGATGAAGATGAAGATGAAGAAGGCTCCTCATCAGAATAATAATAAAAATTTGGCACTGTACATCTCTCCTTCATTTCCTCAGCAGGTTCCTGTGAAGAGGAGGAAGCAGTCTTAGACTTTCTGAGGCGTTTAAGGAAATTCCTCACTGAGGAGGTAGTACTACCAGTACTGCCACTGCTACTCTTAGGAGGTGAAGGGGTTCTGTCCTCCATCTGCTCAGTTTCATCACAACCTCCCTGTTTGGAGCAGGAGGCAGTTTCACTCTTTTTGGACTTCCCAAAGCCTCCAAGGAAATTAAAAAATGATGACCTAGTACTACTACTACTACTACTACTACTACTACTACTGCTACTACTGTTCGGACTGCTCTTGGTGGGTACGGGGTCCTGGACAAATACAGTGTTTTGTACATTCAACAGATCAGGGGACGTCCACGATCTCTGAGGTCCAGCCTGAGGACCGTCCTGGCTCCTCACTGTTGGGCTGGAGGAAGACCTCTGCATGGGATTTCGATTCACATATTTCGGTTCCTTGTTGTAAAGTGCTTTGACCATTTATATACCACGAAAGAACCATCTTCTCCTCTTCTTTCGCTTGATGGTTTCCTTCCACTCCTCCTCCTTGGTTGCCATGGCGTCCTGGAGCTCCTGGTTCTTTGTCTTCAGAGCAGCGTTAGTCTCTTCTGAGGAGGTCAGAGTCTCTGAAAGCTCCCGGATCTTCTCCTGCAGAGCCTTCCTCCTGTGATCCTCCGTGCACTGTAGAGCACTCAGCTCATCCCTGTGCTGCACCTTCAGTTTCTTCATTTCCTGATTAGTGTCCTGCACTGTCTGTGTGAGCTGGTCTCTTTGTCTCAGAACAGAGGCATAAGCAGCATGGCACTGGTCGATCACAGCCTTAAATGTGACTCTCTCTGTCTGAAGAGTCTGGTTTAAGGCTTGTGTCTTTTCCTTCTGCTCTTGGATAATCTGGTCCAGCTCTTTCTCTCTGCAGCGGAGGATTTCAGTATAGGTTTTGAGAGAGGACTTAAGCTCTGCCCTAGTAGACTCCAGATTCACGTTCTCATACTGGAGGGTTATAATTTGGTCCTGGGCCTGTCTGGTTTTTTTCTGCTCTTCTGTCAGGGCAGATTTTAAGCAGGTCACTTCTGTGGTGAGCAGCTGATTCTGTCTCTCCACCACCTCCAGTTGGTCCTGAAGATCTCTGATGGCGCTTCTCTCCTCTGTGAGAGCAGATTGTAGAGTGGACCCGTCCATGGTTAGGACATTGTTGACTGACTCCAGCAGGTCCTTTTGGCACAGAGCCTTTTTAGTGGCTTTCTTCTCCTCTGCCAGGGCAGATTTGAGACTGGATCCCTCCTTTGTCAGGATGTCTTTTTCTGACTCCAGCAGCTCCAGTTGGCCCAGAGCCTTTTTAGTGGCTGTCTTCTCCTGTGCCAGGGCGCGTTGCAGAACAGACACTTCTGCCATCAGCTCTTGCTTTTCTGTTTCCAGAATGTCTGCTCTGCTCTGAGCTGCAGCAGGGGCCTGTTCCTTCTCCTTCAGGGAGGACTGCAATTCGGCCACCAGACGCACCAGTTTCTGCTTCTCCACCCGCTCCATTTCCAGGTCCCCGGTGAGAGCAATGATCCGGTCCATTAGTTGTTTCTCCTGCTGATCCTTTGTCTTGATGGTATCCAGGAGATACTGGTCTTTGCCCTCGGCCTTTTTGTTGACTTGGCTGAGTTGCCCTTTAAGGAAAGACATGGCGGTGGCCTGTTGCTTGATTATTTGTTTACAAATAATGCTGACATGATGGGTAATATAAATAAAGTCTTAAGTGTACTGTCTTGAAGTTTTCAAATATTTAACATTTTAGTGGCAAAGCTCTAAAATGACCATCTTGGAGATCTTTCCCATCACATATTATTTCTGTTAATAGAAAGTACTTTGTCCTTTGAGAAAGAAACTTCCTAAATGATTCACGTTCAGATTCACGCTAAGATCTGCTAAGATCTTAAGATCTGTACCTCACTATCCTCAGAGGCTTTTAGGTGCACATATCAATTCTGTAGATCTGAACATCTACAGAATAACACATTGACTTTCTTAGATTGTGCAGTAACAATAGGAGAAGACCAGCGACTCCAGGTAGAGGTCTTCAGGAAGCCCACACACACGGACCAATACCTGCTTTGCAGAACATGTGCAGAAAGCCCTCTCTGTTTGTGGATGTCCTAAATGGGCTTTCAATAAAAGTAAGAGAGATAAGAAACAATAGAGAACCAGAACCCAGGAGAAAGAGTGTAACTATTCCGTACCTGGCTGGTGTTTCTGAAAAACTACAGAGGATCTTTAGACAACATGAAATCCCAGTCTATTTCAAACCCACAAACACTTTAAGACAAAAACTGGTCCATCCTAAGGACAAAACTCCGAGCCACAAACAAAGCAATGTGGTCTACTCCATTCAGTGTAGTGAAGACTGCAGTGAGCGCTACATTGGAGAAACTAAACAGCCACTTCACAAGAGGATGTACCAACACAGACAGGAGCTGTAAACAAATACAGCTAAAGTAGGTGTTTTAGTCTCAGAGTAATTTCACTGCCTTATATCTGCCCTTCAGGCAGATATAAGGCAGTGTCCACCAGCATCTGACCAGAACTGAGGAAGCAGCTTGGATGAGCTGCAAAACGTATTCGACCAACTAAACTTTGTCCAGTTGACAAATTGAGTTTCTCCTTTTCCCATGGATTCTACCTGGACGACTGAGGGATTTTACACATATTTTCCCTCATGGCAAGTGTTCTGTTTAAGATACAGAAGTCACTGTGCCCTTTTTCCCTTTTTTTGATCACACCCCCCTTTTACACACACTTACAACACATGTACAAACCAATGACTATCTGTAGATCACCCTCTGTGCATTTGTGAATACTAATGAGACAAAAGTAACCCCATATTAAAACGACAACAGACCAAATACAAAAAAAAATGACAAGTACAAGTACAAATACCAACAGCACTGAACTGAAGCATTGAATCCAGCAGCATTTATGTATTTTGGCAAATATTGTTTTAAGATCAAACAAAAGGCCAAATTATGCTCAGATAAAGACAAATACTCCTAAAATCGAGCACACATCTTATTGGAGATGTGTGTAGAATCCCTCAGTCGTCCAGGTAGAATCCATAGCAAAAGGAGAAATTTAATTTGTCAACTGGACAGAGTATTCAACCAAATAAACTCTGTCCAGTTGACAAATTAAATTTCTCCCTTTGCTATCTTATTGGAGAGTTATTTAGTCACGCTGCTCTGGAAAATGTGAAACAAGCAGAAGGGGAGAAACCTGCAGAAAAATGAAGCCAAAAAACCTCACATGAACTAGCCTCATGTGAATGCTACATGCCACCGCCACGTGAAACCTGAACAGCACAGAGATGCCATTCCTGTTCCACCGAGAATGACTTTACTCAAATTCTACAATGTGCTCCCTCCTGTCATGGGTGGAACAGGAACAGCACAGAGATGCCATTCCTGTTCCACCTAGAATGACTTTACTCAAATTCTACAATGTGCTCCCTCCTGTCATGGGTGGAACAGGAACAGCACAGAGATGCCATTCCTGTTCCACCTAGAATGACTTTACTCAAATTCTACAATGTGCTCCCTCCTGTCATGGGTGGAACAGGAACAGCACAGAGATGCCATTCCTGTTCCACCTAGAATGACTTTACTCAAATTCTACAACGTGCTCCCTCCTGTCATGGGTGGATTTGACAACTAAAGAGCAGGTATCAGCCTCATGACAAAATAGACTCGTTGCCCTGATGACTTACATTGGGGCAACGATCAAGAAAATCAGGATGGCGATTCCTGCTAATGTCAAGACTATTACAAAAACCCATCTGTCATACCACGGCCACAACTTAGATCTGACCCAGAACATTGTTTTGGCCCTCAGCCAAGCCCAAGGGGACCTCCAACTAAATGGTGGCAGGAAGCCATCATTAGGCTTGTCTCCAGGGGGCGCGAAAAACCACCTTGGAGAACTAGAAGACCCAGAACTGCTTAAAGAGAAGGCTGAAGAAGAAGAAGAAGAAGATGAAGATGAAGATGAAGAAGGCTCCTCATCAGAATAATAATAAAAATTTGGCACTGTACATCTCTCCTTCATTTCCTCAGCAGGTTCCTGTGAAGAGGAGGAAGCAGTCTTAGACTTTCTGAGGCGTTTAAGGAAATTCCTCACTGAGGAGGTAGTACTACCAGTACTGCCACTGCTACTCTTAGGAGGTGAAGGGGTTCTGTCCTCCATCTGCTCAGTTTCATCACAACCTCCCTGTTTGGAGCAGGAGGCAGTTTCACTCTTTTTGGACTTCCCAAAGCCTCCAAGGAAATTAAAAAATGATGACCTAGTACTACTACTACTACTACTACTACTACTACTACTGCTACTACTGTTCGGACTGCTCTTGGTGGGTACGGGGTCCTGGACAAATACAGTGTTTTGTACATTCAACAGATCAGGGGACGTCCACGATCTCTGAGGTCCAGCCTGAGGACCGTCCTGGCTCCTCACTGTTGGGCTGGAGGAAGACCTCTGCATGGGATTTCGATTCACATATTTCGGTTCCTTGTTGTAAAGTGCTTTGACCATTTATATACCACGAAAGAACCATCTTCTCCTCTTCTTTCGCTTGATGGTTTCCTTCCACTCCTCCTCCTTGGTTGCCATGGCGTCCTGGAGCTCCTGGTTCTTTGTCTTCAGAGCAGCGTTAGTCTCTTCTGAGGAGGTCAGAGTCTCTGAAAGCTCCCGGATCTTCTCCTGCAGAGCCTTCCTCCTGTGATCCTCCGTGCACTGTAGAGCACTCAGCTCATCCCTGTGCTGCACCTTCAGTTTCTTCATTTCCTGATTAGTGTCCTGCACTGTCTGTGTGAGCTGGTCTCTTTGTCTCAGAACAGAGGCATAAGCAGCATGGCACTGGTCGATCACAGCCTTAAATGTGACTCTCTCTGTCTGAAGAGTCTGGTTTAAGGCTTGTGTCTTTTCCTTCTGCTCTTGGATAATCTGGTCCAGCTCTTTCTCTCTGCAGCGGAGGATTTCAGTATAGGTTTTGAGAGAGGACTTAAGCTCTGCCCTAGTAGACTCCAGATTCACGTTCTCATACTGGAGGGTTATAATTTGGTCCTGGGCCTGTCTGGTTTTTTTCTGCTCTTCTGTCAGGGCAGATTTTAAGCAGGTCACTTCTGTGGTGAGCAGCTGATTCTGTCTCTCCACCACCTCCAGTTGGTCCTGAAGATCTCTGATGGCGCTTCTCTCCTCTGTGAGAGCAGATTGTAGAGTGGACCCGTCCATGGTTAGGACATTGTTGACTGACTCCAGCAGGTCCTTTTGGCACAGAGCCTTTTTAGTGGCTTTCTTCTCCTCTGCCAGGGCAGATTTGAGACTGGATCCCTCCTTTGTCAGGATGTCTTTTTCTGACTCCAGCAGCTCCAGTTGGCCCAGAGCCTTTTTAGTGGCTGTCTTCTCCTGTGCCAGGGCGCGTTGCAGAACAGACACTTCTGCCATCAGCTCTTGCTTTTCTGTTTCCAGAATGTCTGCTCTGCTCTGAGCTGCAGCAGGGGCCTGTTCCTTCTCCTTCAGGGAGGACTGCAATTCGGCCACCAGACGCACCAGTTTCTGCTTCTCCACCCGCTCCATTTCCAGGTCCCCGGTGAGAGCAATGATCCGGTCCATTAGTTGTTTCTCCTGCTGATCCTTTGTCTTGATGGTATCCAGGAGATACTGGTCTTTGCCCTCGGCCTTTTTGTTGACTTGGCTGAGTTGCCCTTTAAGGAAAGACATGGCGGTGGCCTGTTGCTTGAGCTCCTCTTGCACCTCCGCCCTGGCTTCTCCCATCTGTTTGCGGAAAGCAGTGGCCTTCTCCGTTTTGAGTCGTTGTATCTGTTTTTTGAGATTTTCCACATATACACCCCTGCGGTCGTACTGCTCCTGATGGAAAGCATTCTCTTTCTCTTTCTCCTCCTGCTCCATCCTTAGTTGGGATTTCAGCATTTGAATTTGCTTCAGCAGATCTTCCTGTGTGGCCTGGTTCTCCTCCTCCTGTGTGGCCTGGTTCTCCTCCTGTTCCTGCGCCTCAGGGACCTCAGTTAGTACCTGCTGAAGGTTGTCCTCGTCATGTGTCTGGCCCTCTGTTTGTCGGAGCAGGGCTCTCCTTTGCTTTCTTCGCTCTCTGCGATTGAGCAAAGGGCCCTCGGGGTTCTGCTCCTTGATCTCAACCTCTGGTTTGCTGGCCATCTGATGATTGTAAAACACTGTGATATTTGGTTGTAAACGGTTTGATATGAAGTTGCTAGCTGTCTTGCTGGCTTTGTTGCTGGCTGTGTTGCTGGCTGTGTTGCTGGCTGACTTGCTGGCTGTGTTGCTGGCTGGCTGGCAATGTGTAGATAATTGTGTATATAATAGTGGTTTTTGATCGGCCCAACAATTTTGGGTTGCTTTGAAGTGTGATGACATCACAGTGTGATGACATCACACTTCAAAGCAACATTATGTTGCTTTGAAGTGTGATGTCTGTTGCCATGGCAACATTCTGTTGCCATGGCAACAGACATGGTTACATTTGCATACAAAATTGCTACATTCATAGCATACATTTTGTATGTAATTAAATGTAATGTAACCATGGCAACAGAATGTATATGTGTGTGTGTGTGTGTGTGTGTGTGTGTTTGTGTGTGTGTGTGTATATATATATTTATCTCCGCCAAGGAGGTTATGTTTTCGCCTGAGTCTGTCTGTTTGTTTGTTTGTTTGTTTGTTTGTTTGTTTGTCTGTTTGTTTGTTTGTTTGTTTGTTTGTTAGTTAGCAAGATAACTCAAAAAGTTATGGACGGATCTTGATGAAATTTTCAGGAAATGTTCCGAATGGTAAATCCAACAGATGATTAATTTTGGTGATGATCCAGAAGAAATCCTGGATTCTGGATCACTTTGAAAATTTCGTTAGCATTGCGTTAAATGGGGCTTGGCGGAGGTCTGCGCTCTCTGAGTGCTTTTGTAGTTTTGGTTATAAGTTTAACAAAACCTTGCCCTGTGTGAGGATCGAACTCACAACCTTCAGATTATGAGACTGACGCGCTACCTACTGCGCTAACAAGGCTGAACAGGCAACAGATCTATGGTGAATGAACTACATTATACTTGTTACCTCAAAGTTATTACCTCCGCCAAGGAGGTTATGTTTTTGCCTGAGTCTGTTTGTTTGTTTGTTAGTTAGCAAGATAACTCAAAAAGTTATGGATGGATCTTGATGAAATTTTCAGGAAATGTTCCGAATGGTAAATCCAACAGATGATTAAATTTTGGTGATGATCCAGAAGAAATCCTGGATTCTGGATCACTTTGAAAATTTCGTTAGCATTGCTTTAAATGGGGCTTGGCGGAGGTCTGCGCTGAGTGCTTTTCTAGTTTTGGTTATAAGTTTAACAAAACCTTGCCTTGTGTGAGGATCGAACTCACGACCTTCAGATTATGAGACTGACGCGCTACCTACTGCGCTAACAAGGCTGAACAGGCAACAGATCTATGGTGAATGAACTACATTATACTTGTTACCTCCAAGCCCCATTTAACGCAATGCTAACGAAATTTTCAAAGTGATCTAGAATCCAGGATTTCTTCTGGATCATCACCAAAATTTAATGTAATTTAATGTATTAATATAAAAAAAAAAAAAAGTAAGGTAGAACTGTTAATAATTTTATGTACGACTCTTCATGTTATACAAACATGAGGGTTTTAGAGGGTTTTAGAGCAGGTGAAATCTGCTCTAAAACCCTCAGTAAGAACAGAATGTTAGCAGCTAGCATCCTTATTTTTTATGTTCAAGCACACTGAACATGTCTGAGGTGAGACCACTAGACTTGGGCCTATTCTGTTTTTTCTTGACAAAAAACAGGATGGCCATTCAAACGAATGTATTATGGAGCTGCTTCAGTGTGAGTTCAGATGACGAGAACGTGCACACTCACACTTTGTGACAGGATCATGACATTTGGTACAAATAATGCTGACATGATGGGTAAGATAAATAAAGTCTTAAGTGTACTGTCTTGAAGTTTTCAAATATTTAACATTTTAGTGGCAAAGCTCTAAAATGACCATCTTGGAGATCTTTCCCATCACATATTATTTCTGTTAATAGAAAGTACTTTGTCCTTTGAGAAAGAAACTTCCTAAATGATTCACGTTCAGATTCACGCTAAGATCTGCTAAGATCTTAAGATCTGTACCTCACTATCCTCAGAGGCTTTTAGGTGCACATATCAATTCTGTAGATCTGAACATCTACAGAATAACACATTGACTTTCTTAGATTGTGCAGTAACAATAGGAGAAGACCAGCGACTCCAGGTAGAGGTCTTCAGGAAGCCCACACACACGGACCAATACCTGCTTTGCAGAACATGTGCAGAAAGCCCTCTCTGTTTGTGGATGTCCTAAATGGGCTTTCAATAAAAGTAAGAGAGATAAGAAACAATAGAGAACCAGAACCCAGGAGAAAGAGTGTAACTATTCCGTACCTGGCTGGTGTTTCTGAAAAACTACAGAGGATCTTTAGACAACATGAAATCCCAGTCTATTTCAAACCCACAAACACTTTAAGACAAAAACTGGTCCATCCTAAGGACAAAACTCCGAGCCACAAACAAAGCAATGTGGTCTACTCCATTCAGTGTAGTGAAGACTGCAGTGAGCGCTACATTGGAGAAACTAAACAGCCACTTCACAAGAGGATGTACCAACACAGACAGGAGCTGTAAACAAATACAGCTAAAGTAGGTGTTTTAGTCTCAGAGTAATTTCACTGCCTTATATCTGCCCTTCAGGCAGATATAAGGCAGTGTCCACCAGCATCTGACCAGAACTGAGGAAGCAGCTTGGATGAGCTGCAAAACGTATTCGACCAACTAAACTTTGTCCAGTTGACAAATTGAGTTTCTCCTTTTCCCATGGATTCTACCTGGACGACTGAGGGATTTTACACATATTTTCCCTCATGGCAAGTGTTCTGTTTAAGATACAGAAGTCACTGTGCCCTTTTTCCCTTTTTTTGATCACACCCCCCTTTTACACACACTTACAACACATGTACAAACCAATGACTATCTGTAGATCACCCTCTGTGCATTTGTGAATACTAATGAGACAAAAGTAACCCCATATTAAAACGACAACAGACCAAATACAAAAAAAAATGACAAGTACAAGTACAAATACCAACAGCACTGAACTGAAGCATTGAATCCAGCAGCATTTATGTATTTTGGCAAATATTGTTTTAAGATCAAACAAAAGGCCAAATTATGCTCAGATAAAGACAAATACTCCTAAAATCGAGCACACATCTTATTGGAGATGTGTGTAGAATCCCTCAGTCGTCCAGGTAGAATCCATAGCAAAAGGAGAAATTTAATTTGTCAACTGGACAGAGTATTCAACCAAATAAACTCTGTCCAGTTGACAAATTAAATTTCTCCCTTTGCTATCTTATTGGAGAGTTATTTAGTCACGCTGCTCTGGAAAATGTGAAACAAGCAGAAGGGGAGAAACCTGCAGAAAAATGAAGCCAAAAAACCTCACATGAACTAGCCTCATGTGAATGCTACATGCCACCGCCACGTGAAACCTGAACAGCACAGAGATGCCATTCCTGTTCCACCGAGAATGACTTTACTCAAATTCTACAATGTGCTCCCTCCTGTCATGGGTGGAACAGGAACAGCACAGAGATGCCATTCCTGTTCCACCTAGAATGACTTTACTCAAATTCTACAATGTGCTCCCTCCTGTCATGGGTGGAACAGGAACAGCACAGAGATGCCATTCCTGTTCCACCTAGAATGACTTTACTCAAATTCTACAACGTGCTCCCTCCTGTCATGGGTGGATTTGACAACTAAAGAGCAGGTATCAGCCTCATGACAAAATAGACTCGTTGCCCTGATGACTTACATTGGGGCAACGATCAAGAAAATCAGGATGGCGATTCCTGCTAATGTCAAGACTATTACAAAAACCCATCTGTCATACCACGGCCACAACTTAGATCTGACCCAGAACATTGTTTTGGCCCTCAGCCAAGCCCAAGGGGACCTCCAACTAAATGGTGGCAGGAAGCCATCATTAGGCTTGTCTCCAGGGGGCGCGAAAAACCACCTTGGAGAACTAGAAGACCCAGAACTGCTTAAAGAGAAGGCTGAAGAAGAAGAAGAAGATGAAGATGAAGATGAAGAAGGCTCCTCATCAGAATAATAATAAAAATTTGGCACTGTACATCTCTCCTTCATTTCCTCAGCAGGTTCCTGTGAAGAGGAGGAAGCAGTCTTAGACTTTCTGAGGCGTTTAAGGAAATTCCTCACTGAGGAGGTAGTACTACCAGTACTGCCACTGCTAC
Source organism: Taenioides sp. WSHXM2023 (assembly GCA_029959045.1). Classification (NCBI taxonomy): domain Eukaryota; kingdom Metazoa; phylum Chordata; class Actinopteri; order Gobiiformes; family Gobiidae; genus Taenioides; species Taenioides sp. WSHXM2023. Next base: position 4,968,407 of record CM057100.1, on the reverse strand, counting down.
TCTTAGGAGGTGAAGGGGTTCTGTCCTCCATCTGCTCAGTTTCATCACAACCTCCCTGTTTGGAGCAGGAGGCAGTTTCACTCTTTTTGGACTTCCCAAAGCCTCCAAGGAAATTAAAAAATGATGACCTAGTACTACTACTACTACTACTACTACTACTACTACTGCTACTACTGTTCGGACTGCTCTTGGTGGGTACGGGGTCCTGGACAAATACAGTGTTTTGTACATTCAACAGATCAGGGGACGTCCACGATCTCTGAGGTCCAGCCTGAGGACCGTCCTGGCTCCTCACTGTTGGGCTGGAGGAAGACCTCTGCATGGGATTTCGATTCACATATTTCGGTTCCTTGTTGTAAAGTGCTTTGACCATTTATATACCACGAAAGAACCATCTTCTCCTCTTCTTTCGCTTGATGGTTTCCTTCCACTCCTCCTCCTTGGTTGCCATGGCGTCCTGGAGCTCCTGGTTCTTTGTCTTCAGAGCAGCGTTAGTCTCTTCTGAGGAGGTCAGAGTCTCTGAAAGCTCCCGGATCTTCTCCTGCAGAGCCTTCCTCCTGTGATCCTCCGTGCACTGTAGAGCACTCAGCTCATCCCTGTGCTGCACCTTCAGTTTCTTCATTTCCTGATTAGTGTCCTGCACTGTCTGTGTGAGCTGGTCTCTTTGTCTCAGAACAGAGGCATAAGCAGCATGGCACTGGTCGATCACAGCCTTAAATGTGACTCTCTCTGTCTGAAGAGTCTGGTTTAAGGCTTGTGTCTTTTCCTTCTGCTCTTGGATAATCTGGTCCAGCTCTTTCTCTCTGCAGCGGAGGATTTCAGTATAGGTTTTGAGAGAGGACTTAAGCTCTGCCCTAGTAGACTCCAGATTCACGTTCTCATACTGGAGGGTTATAATTTGGTCCTGGGCCTGTCTGGTTTTTTTCTGCTCTTCTGTCAGGGCAGATTTTAAGCAGGTCACTTCTGTGGTGAGCAGCTGATTCTGTCTCTCCACCACCTCCAGTTGGTCCTGAAGATCTCTGATGGCGCTTCTCTCCTCTGTGAGAGCAGATTGTAGAGTGGACCCGTCCATGGTTAGGACATTGTTGACTGACTCCAGCAGGTCCTTTTGGCACAGAGCCTTTTTAGTGGCTTTCTTCTCCTCTGCCAGGGCAGATTTGAGACTGGATCCCTCCTTTGTCAGGATGTCTTTTTCTGACTCCAGCAGCTCCAGTTGGCCCAGAGCCTTTTTAGTGGCTGTCTTCTCCTGTGCCAGGGCGCGTTGCAGAACAGACACTTCTGCCATCAGCTCTTGCTTTTCTGTTTCCAGAATGTCTGCTCTGCTCTGAGCTGCAGCAGGGGCCTGTTCCTTCTCCTTCAGGGAGGACTGCAATTCGGCCACCAGACGCACCAGTTTCTGCTTCTCCACCCGCTCCATTTCCAGGTCCCCGGTGAGAGCAATGATCCGGTCCATTAGTTGTTTCTCCTGCTGATCCTTTGTCTTGATGGTATCCAGGAGATACTGGTCTTTGCCCTCGGCCTTTTTGTTGACTTGGCTGAGTTGCCCTTTAAGGAAAGACATGGCGGTGGCCTGTTGCTTGAGCTCCTCTTGCACCTCCGCCCTGGCTTCTCCCATCTGTTTGCGGAAAGCAGTGGCCTTCTCCGTTTTGAGTCGTTGTATCTGTTTTTTGAGATTTTCCACATATACACCCCTGCGGTCGTACTGCTCCTGATGGAAAGCATTCTCTTTCTCTTTCTCCTCCTGCTCCATCCTTAGTTGGGATTTCAGCATTTGAATTTGCTTCAGCAGATCTTCCTGTGTGGCCTGGTTCTCCTCCTCCTGTGTGGCCTGGTTCTCCTCCTGTTCCTGCGCCTCAGGGACCTCAGTTAGTACCTGCTGAAGGTTGTCCTCGTCATGTGTCTGGCCCTCTGTTTGTCGGAGCAGGGCTCTCCTTTGCTTTCTTCGCTCTCTGCGATTGAGCAAAGGGCCCTCGGGGTTCTGCTCCTTGATCTCAACCTCTGGTTTGCTGGCCATCTGATGATTGTAAAACACTGTGATATTTGGTTGTAAACGGTTTGATATGAAGTTGCTAGCTGTCTTGCTGGCTTTGTTGCTGGCTGTGTTGCTGGCTGTGTTGCTGGCTGACTTGCTGGCTGTGTTGCTGGCTGGCTGGCAATGTGTAGATAATTGTGTATATAATAGTGGTTTTTGATCGGCCCAACAATTTTGGGTTGCTTTGAAGTGTGATGACATCACAGTGTGATGACATCACACTTCAAAGCAACATTATGTTGCTTTGAAGTGTGATGTCTGTTGCCATGGCAACATTCTGTTGCCATGGCAACAGACATGGTTACATTTGCATACAAAATTGCTACATTCATAGCATACATTTTGTATGTAATTAAATGTAATGTAACCATGGCAACAGAATGTATATGTGTGTGTGTGTGTGTGTGTATATATATATATATTTATCTCCGCCAAGGAGGTTATGTTTTCGCCTGAGTCTGTCTGTTTGTTTGTTTGTTTGTTTGTTTGTTTGTCTGTTTGTTTGTTTGTTTGTTTGTTTGTTAGTTAGCAAGATAACTCAAAAAGTTATGGACGGATCTTGATGAAATTTTCAGGAAATGTTCCGAATGGTAAATCCAACAGATGATTAAATTTTGGTGATGATTCAGAAGAAATCCTGGATTCTGGATCACTTTGAAAATTTCGTTAGCATTGCGTTAAATGGGGCTTGGCGGAGGTCTGCGCTCTCTGAGTGCTTTTCTAGTTTTAAAATGTATACACAATAAACTTACTCAAATATTAAAGCAGACCTGTTATGCAAAATCGACTTTTCAGACCTTTTAACCATGTCATAGTCGCTTTCTAACACAAAAGTCAGCGGGTAATTTTACATGAATATTGCGATTTTAAATGTACAAATTACAACATAATGATCCACGGGTGTCTTAGATTATAACTAGGTAACAGGCTCAAGCACAATATGAGTTCTTTAATAGAATACAAACTTAAATTATGCAATCACTGATAGAGCATCCGGCCCACAGTCTGTCATGTTTCAGCGTTCTCTTTTTTTTTTTTTTTTGACACTTTTTGATTTGAAAAAAAAAAAATGCCAAAATTTTAAAAAAGTTCACAAAATATAGTGATGACATTCTTAAGTGCTTTGTTCGACAGATGGCTTCCTCCTCACACCTGTTGTGGCTGCAGTGTCCATCTGATTTATGAGCTCATATTTGTTGTTGCAGAGATTTTTATCACACAAGAGCCCAGAAATGCACCAGTAAAGCGGTTCTGTTTGAATGAGTGTGACATAGATGGGTGATAGTACAAACTCTGCCTCAGGACATACAAAGAACAAAAAGTGACTTGTTTTGTTTTTTTTATTCCTTCAAATTATATTGTGAATTAAGATGAGCAGTGTTGACAAGTATTTCAACTAATTTTTAAACTATAAAATCTTTGCCAACTGGACAAATTCCTTATTGGGACAGCTGTAGTGGAGATATTTGCAGACTGGCTTGAAGGTTGGTGGTTTGAGCCCTACTGCTCATTGTAACCTTGGGCAAAACACTTCACCCAGCTTACCTGAATGGCAGGAATGGTTCCTCTATTCACCTGTTATTACATTTGATTTAAAATGTTGAGGGATAAAAATGTTGCATTACAGTTTTTCAAAAATAAAAACATTGTGAAGTTGTGGCCCCTCTCAGTGCTTCAGTTTTGAACCCAGAAGTGAATGGTCCCATTTCCTATATTCAATTTTAGAACAATATAGTGTTTTTTTTAACCTAATGTAAAATTATGGTTTATGAGGTACGAGAAAAAAGGCATCAGCTGTGTTATTTAATATTATTGATGCCATCTACAAGGTCTATCGCTTAATGTATTTGATTAAATTGAATGTGAAGTTAAGTTAGGCTCTTTGACAAACGTGTTACAAAACTTCCCTTCATTGTTTAAACCAGTAACACACTGTTTGCGTCTTTCTGTAAGTCTCTCCCAGCCATCCCATTTATGACCAAATAAACCAATACTTTCTGCGCTGATGTTGTGGATCTGCCAACCCGGCCACCGCTTCATTCTCCAACATAATCCCAATTGCTTAAGAGTGAATTGAAATTTTGGGTCTTGGAAAGGCCACCATCCAGGTCTTTCCAGGAAGCGAAACTATAATCATCGTCAAATAACCATGTCAACATTGGCGGGAAAAGCCTGTCTGACGAGGAGCTAAGTTGGACACGACTTTCCATAATATTCCTTAACCTCTATCCCTTGTGTTTTATTTTCTGAAGGGCTGACCACGGGCTGCCACTCCACTCCAACCATTTACACAAAGGCTCTTCGGAAAAACTTGTGTAACCCTCAAAGCACAACACCTCCATCGACTTCCTCTCCAATGACTCCCCTCGTGTTCCCATTTATTTTTCTTACTCTGCTGTGGGCGAAATTAAAAACAAAACATTTCCCATTGCATTGATTGAGCTAAAGGCCAGGAATCACCGGCCGCCCGTGGATCTTAAGTTAAGCTGGTAAATAAAGATCCTACTGTGGTTTATGTGTGAGGACAAATTGACTTTTTTCCTACAAAACGCAGGCTCTCGAATGTACCGGTGGCTGTTTCACTTGGCCCAGGTCTGAAGACGTTAGACCTTAGAATAGCGAACGCCAAGAAGTGGGTTAAAAGAGTGGAGATGGAAGAGAGGAAATTTGAGGAACGGTAAGGATTTGTGGTGGCAAAATGTAAATGAGAGCAAATGGCAATAACAATGTAGAAAAATACATTAAGACGTTGGGCAGCACTTGAGCAGATTTGTGTCAGAAGGTGATGTATGCCTTTGGAGTGGGGAAGCGAAGTGGCTGTAGGAAGTGTACTGCAGATTTTCCCAGAGAAATTAGTACAGAACTTGTTGATACCTTTTTATTAGAATGAGTTTGAATTAAAAAATAAATGCCAGATAGAGGGGCTAGAGGGTGTACTTATATGAATGGCTTGAGAGGTGATTGGTTTGAGAGGCAAATGGTGCAGGCTGTGATTAGCTGGCTGGAATAGAACCTAAACAGGACAGGACACGTTTCTGCTTCATTTGAGCAGTGAGTTTTTTTGAGTTTTCATATGCAAATAAATGCAAAGATGGACCTTCGAATTTGCCTGGCCACTACAGACAATGTCACTTCATCTGTCAAACTAGCAAAATAGACTCATTTTAAGCTTATATCTGGTTGCTGAGCTTAGTTTTTGTAAAAGTACAGAAAAGAGCTTCAAATTTGAGCTTTGTCATAGGGTAAATTAGGGATGCGCAGTATGTCTGTTCCAATATCAGTACTGGTGTGTCCCGATTTGTCTTTAAAGAGAGGGAGTAATCAACGCTAGCGAGTACAATCTCAGGGAATATAAGCACCGGACTGGTCTGTTATTAATGTTCATATCTTAATTTAGAGACAGAATAGTGAAATAAAAACTCCAGGATCATGTAGAGTGGGTTAATATAAACAAATTAAGACCACAATGACGAGGGTCACAACTGTAGTTACAGAAAGAGAGCTCGGAGGAACCACTTCCCATGCTCACTTGTATGTCCAGTTATATACACAGTTTACGGTCTATGATCACATCCCTCTATGCTGCAGTGTTTTCTTTCAATGAATATAAAATTGAAAATGACATAACACAGCCTATAAGAACATTTCTGGTGGGGTCCGGAATCATCTTCAATTAACAAAATGTTGAGCAATTCATAAATATTTATTCTTAAAAATAACTTCTTACTGGATCTTTAATCAATAATAGATAAAATGCTTTGTACCACACTGGGTCTCCCGGGGCAAATTCCTGTCCATAATCCCCCACACACATACAAAAACATACAAACAAATTTCAATCACACTTCAATCTTCTAAACTCCACTTAGTTCTTGTAATTCATAGGAAACCACTTCTTGACGTTTGTTGAGCATACAATTGACATCAAGGCTGCACATTTTTTTAGGGGGAAAAAAAATACAACTGCAGTTAAATTTGCAAGTGCACATTGTAAAAAAAAAAAAAACTCTGAGAAAACTGAAATATGAACATATAAACTAATACAAGAATCCCATGCGTTTCAGAAGATATTTTCTTGGATCTTGCATCAAAATAATTGCTATTTGCTATCGATGGGACAATATCTCGTGTCATAATAAAAGTTTGTACATGTTTGTTTACATTTACTTTTTACGTGGACAAATTGGGTTAAACGCTTCTGAGTTACAACTATGACAGCAAAAATATGAAATGATTAATCATAACTTGTGTAAAAATTGTGAGTTCAAAATTGTAAACTGGCCCAATTTATCGATTAAATTTCAGTAAAATTGCAATATATTGTGCAGCTGTAGTTTATACGTAGAAAATAAAGTGCCCTTATGTCCCTGTTAACCACTAATCATGGGATTCTGCAAAGCTGCATATCTGAGAGACTGTGTCAACACACGTGAATCGTGCTGACCAAACATATGCACCCACTGTATATTATGACAGACGAGGCAAACGGGAAGTTGAGATTTTGCAGTGCACCCCGTCACCCAGGTGGAGCGTTACCTGCCCTGACATTAGCGGACACGCACCGGTCACTCTGCTGTAGGTGTGTTTGGTAAATATGCCAGCACCGCCCTCCGCGCCTCCGCCAGAATGTGGACCTTTCATTGGGCTGATTAAGGGGCGAGGACAAATATGCCCTTAAAGGAGAGGCTGGAATCTAACCCCCCACCACCACCGCTGCTCACACACACACACACATCCACACACACACCAGTGCTTTGACAGAGAGTGGAGCCCTAACACAGGTGCTGTCCCACATGGCATTTTCCATAACACTGTAAAGATATAGGGGCTCGGGATGATAACGGTCAATGTTGAAGATTTTGAAGCAACGCAAAAAGAAAGGAAGGAAAAAAGAATGTTATGCCAATGCTGTCCACAATGCATGTTTGAGTAATCCTGAATTGTCCTGCACTCGAGGTTTGAGTGCTCTGAAAAGATCTGTTTTCACTTACCCCCCATCTCCAGCCACTGATCTGTACTTACTCGCGATTCTACAAAAGATTCAGATTATGGATTATACACATTATAAAATCCTAAAATGTACAAGTAAGAATCTATGTACGACACCGAAAAAAGGTCAAATTTTTCTTCTTTAAATATTGTTGAACCCATTTGATCCCCTCAATAACCACTTTCGGACATCTTTTGTTGGCTTTTGTAATTTTGTCCTTAATAGAAATGTATATGTATGGAAAAGCAAGAGATTTATCCTTCATTTCTGAACATACAAACTGCATTGGGTGATATAGGGATAAACAATAGCTACTAAGAGATTTTTAACTCAGAACTGCAGCCAGGCTTACTCAAACATGCACAAATACAGTGTCTCCTCATCAAAGAGACAGTAATACTTTGACTGGAAGGTTCCACAGTATGGGATTAAACCTATCTATTCCCATGAAGATAAGCAGTGATGCAAACAGGCCAAGTTACAGGTCAGAACTGTGGAGAGGCGACCCGCTTAAAAAAGAATGCATGCTTTTTATGGTATTAAAATGAAATAAATGCATGATCGTTAAGTTTAGTGCCATACTATGAAACATTCCAGACGCTGCAACAACATAACATCATTTTCTAGACCCTATTTCGGAAAAGTTACATATTATAACTTTAATCAAGCTGTCTCCATATACTGAAAAGTTGCTTGGAATGTGAATGTCCAACGAATGTCAGGAAGCAAAAGGTTAATCTTGGGAAGGGGTTAAGGAGTCACGTGAGGGCATAGGAAAGGAAACAAGGCACATGATCAGATATAGGAGAAAAGGCTAGAGTGTGTGTGTGTCCGTGTGTGTGTCCGTGTGTGTGTTCGTGTGCGTGTGTCAGCCTAAAGAATTCAAGCCGTGATGATATAAGTGTGACCACATCTGCGTTCTCTGGTCATATGGAACAGCTGAAACAATACACAGCGAGGGGAGATATTACCTTCTCATTTTACACACGCACCCAGAGGCAAACGTCTGCGCACAGGAAATCAGACTCAATTTGAGACGCACAAAAGTTATTTAATAAGTCAAAGTAATTTTATGAATGTGGAACTGATAGTATAGGAAATAAAATGGCGATCTTGAATCGGCTTTTTTTTTTTCTTGTTGGTTTTAATGGACAGTGCAGATGTAAACGTGTAATGGGGTGAAGAGACATTCTGAAAACATGGCGCTAATAGGTGCAAGTTGCCAGCTCGAACCTGTTTCCAAGCACGTACTGTTGTTGTGTCCTTTGGCCTAACACTTAAAGCTCAACTTTTCTGGTAGAAGATAGAGCTTCTGCTAGTCTCCTCCTTCATAAATACCCTATCTCCTAACCGCTTCATTAAAGAGTTACTAAGCCTGAATCATTCTCAATAGTAAATGTAAAGTGTTACCCCAGTATTTAATTCCAATTAAAAGATTTCCCATCGTTTTAAAGGGCAGGTACTTGATTTTGAACCATGACTCAGGAACACCATGTCCTTTCTCCCATCCGGATGTACCAACTGTCTGGAATAATCTGGGAGTTCTTCAATCTCCATATACTTGAAGCTTTTTTTTTTTTTTTTGTCACTACTGATAATGAGCCATGACTGAGAATCTGCAGTTTAGCATCGTGTCTGGCTGTTGTTACCCACACTTCTTAGCAAGCAGCGTGTCTGATTGGATGAAAAGGGCCGATCCCTCCAGAAACTTCTGTTACCTGAGAAAATGCCATGTGAAATGCATAGATGTAGGCCTGTCACGATTACTACCACTGATCATTCAGTATATGACAGCTGGAACAATATATTTTGGGCTCGATATTTATTGTGTGTACATTTTCTTTTGCCATATTTTTTGTTTATAATGCAAAACGATTTGAGCTGAAGAAGACTTAATAAGTGACTTCTCTGTAAAATGATAGGGCCATTTTGTTATTTATTTATTTGTTATTCATTCATGTATTTGTTTATTTGATTCTGTCTATGTAAAAATTGTTAACTAGCATTATCTTGCATTATTATTATAAAGTAGTTTCGGCATTATCAGTATATTATAGCAATATACTGTGCCTCAAAAGTTGTTACCGTGACAGGCCTATATACTATTAGCTTATATATTACAGTCTAAACATCCATCTTTTACTATACAAGGCATGATGTAAAGAGTATTTATCTTGACAAGAATAAATCAAAATCAGGTACAGGCACTTTAATCAGACTACTCCAGTTGTAATCCGACTTGGGCAGTATTGGTAAAGTCCCCACTCTCCTATAACCGCCGGGCCTGTCTACTCGTGTCATTGTAAAAGGCTTTCACATGGTGCTGTGGTCTGCCCTTGTTTCTTTTGGCACGGCTCTGTCACTGCAGACACTTCCTCCGAGCTGTCTCTCTGGATGGAACCTCTCAGCTCCCGACGTGGCTTCGCTCATTCATCTATTATTTCATTTCCTCTCTGAGATCGGCGCAGCGTTGGGAGGGCTGGTGGCCGTGCTGTGCGGTTTCCATTTTACATAAGAGCCGGGCTGGTTTTCAGAGCCAATCTCATCTCCGAGGCCACACTTCAGCCGTCCGAAAAGCTTCCTCCGTTCCTGTGTTCCGCTCAAAGTGACTGATCTCCAGGGGAATGACATCACTTTCCGAACTTGCGTTTTCATTTTTCCTCTCATATGAGCAGCGTTAGCGCCAATCGTGCTCTCTCTTTCTCTTTTCGTTTTTTGGATTGTCACAGTCGAGTGAAATTTAGTTGTTAAGTGAATAATTTGCCAACTGCTGTGCGCTGGTAATTTTGAATAGTGCTTGATTAAACTTCCTCACGTTTTTTCACAACTGACTGATTTCAAACGAGGCAAAAAAATTGTAATTGTATATTTGCAGTCTTTGTGTTATTCCATGCAAATCTGCCATAACAAAGCTCATTTAAAACATATTTTATCAATACAATTAGCTGAAGCAACTTTGAAGACAGAGAGGTCAGCCACTTGGTTGTCTCCATGGAGATAATTACTGATCTGTATGCAGTGTTCCACAGTATGGCATTAAATGTGTATATCTCCATGGAGACAAGCATGTGACCCCACCAAGCCAAGTAGCAGGTAAGGTGGAGACGCAAATGCAAGAGATATATGTAAGTAAGGCCATACTTTGGAATATTCGAAAGCAATCATATCTCCACGGAGACAAGCAGGTAGTGGACCCTTTTCCAGTAAAGTTACATAGTGCACCTTTAAGCTTTGCGAGGAAAACATAGATTAAAACTGCCATGTCAGAAAATTGGTCATAAATGGACTTCATATCAGTAACTGTTATAACATAGATAATTTTAAAGTGAGACTAAACAGTTAAACTATTGGTTCCCTTTTTTTTTTTTTTTTTTTATTACCAGTGTCCCCTATTTTAAACGTGGATATGTTGGCGTCTATACTGTTAATGTTAGCTCTTTTAATAAAGATGTTATAGAACAGTGATGGTTATAAAATATCTTATAGAAGCAATTAACATGCCACCCCTTTATCAAAATTTACACAGTCTAGTCTGACGCCTCTTTTCTAAGAACCCCTGAGTATCTTTGGGTTGGGAATGACTGACCTAAACTACTTAAACAACCACATTTCAAATAGAGCTGCTAAACTGGGAAAGCTAAAAGGAAGAGTGAGGGGGGGACGAGAGGCAGAGTCTGGAGGTATAAGGCACGCTGTGATTGGTCTAACAGGGATCCACATTTCAAATTCTGCCCCTGTAATCAGAGCAGTCCTGCGTGATGTCCCCAGCTACTCGAAAATTGCAGAGGCCACTGAACGTAATTGCGGGCATTTGACCAGAAAACTACAAATTTACCTAGTTTGCATTTAAGTGGCCAAAAAATGACTAGGAACAGTAGATAATGCTATTAAAACACCATGTACATACACAGTTTAGTAGCAAAAAAAATGTCTATCACATACATAGTTCATTATATGCATATGTGACAAACATATGTGACAAAATCAGGTGTTTTGACGCTACTCCTGTCAGGTTGCAGGTATGCCGACCCCACCCCTCGTACAGTATTTGTGTGTTTTGCTGTACCTTACACATGCCAGCGCTCTGCTCCGCCTGTGTGCGCTCATTGTGTACTTAAGTTTTCAGGTAGGCTCGCCGGTGTAAATGTGGCCGTTTGTGCGCGGAGAGGAGGAGGAGGAGGAGGAGGAGGAAGAGGAGGGAGAGAGAGAGCTTGGACTGGACGAAGCAAGCTGTAGACACAAGGCCAGGATTGATGGTAAACACACACACGAGGGCCGCTCCAACAAGCCCTTCATTAAGGAGCGTCTGATACACGGACTGAGCTCCTTTGTGGAAGTTTAGGAAGCTCAGAGTACAGCAGACAGGTTTGACCCAAGAGCACGGGGTGGACTGCCAAGCTACTGCTCCTACTGCTACTGCTACTGCTTCTGGCTTTTTCCCTCCCCACACAGCGGTCCAGAACTGGGGTTATTTTGGGCACTCTGAACAGGTTGGCCCAAAGTACACATCCAAAGCACTGGAGATGCAGATTCGGTTGGCCGCAGTGAACCGGGATTTGTCTGTGACTAGAGTACTTAATGTAGGGGTAGATTGCCCAGTGACCTAATGACGAGTGTCTTTGTGGGAGGTTTGAACCAGCTACCCTCCAATTGATGGGTGAACGTGTGCCCATTCTGCCAAATACATGCAGCAGCTATGTATTAGTTGGTACGATTATTTATGAAGAGACACTGATCTCCCTAGCAGCATCAACCACAGCTGCTAATTTGTTGCATGTGTCTCTCAGATGCGGAGGACATTTCCACTTGAAAATTCTCGTAACATTAAGAACAAAATATATAACTTCTTTTATCTGAGGTAAATAAGAGTTTGGTGCTTCGATTCTGAAAAAATCTGCTGTTTCTCAATCCTTAATTTATTTATTTTTCTCTTTTTTTACATGTAAGCAGCCATGTTTATCAGATTGGTTAATCTACCTGAAATCAAGGAGCCAATATACGGCTCCAGATCCACCGATCTTTATACAGTTTTGTCAAAGCGTGTGGTTCTGGCTGGCGTGGGAAGTCTAAGCTTAGTTTTATACCATCATTTGTCCGTATTGGTACAACAATTTGCGATGCACTATTCTTTTTTTTTTTCTACCACTCAGTACTGGTAGTAGTAAGCCTCTGTGAAATGTTCATAAACCAGCGTCTTGCCAAAAGGCACTAGAGTACTTGGGAGGGTTTAAAACTGTTGACTTCCAACCACCATCAAACAAAAAAACTTACTAAATCAGATCATAGCATTTTCCACTATTACAAATATACATTTTAAGATTCTGTCTTATCTCTAGCCTCAGGACAAGTAAAGCAGTAAGAAATACACTATAAGCACATGTTCTGGATATACGGCGTTTGCTGGTGTCCGTATACGCTACATATGCATATAATGTTCTCCACATACATGACTATTGATTCTGTTTCATGTTGGAGATGATGTCATGCTTGCTATTGTTGCACTGCTCTGACATGGTGCCTATTATTTTCAACAGCACATGTAATGGAGCCTCTTAGCCTATAGCCTCCAACACGTTACCTCATGACATTGACATACCATTGACATGAAGTGATATAAAACTCGATATTATTGACTGACACTATCGAAAGACGCTTAATTTTCACTTGGAATCACTTGGTATTGGCTGGTCCTTCAAGTAAAAGCTCTTGACGATGTATGCTGTGGCTGTAGTAGTTGTAGTAGTTGCAGTAGTTGCGGTAGTAGTTAAGAGGCGACCAGTCCAGTCAAGACCTGGACTGTTCGATGAGGCCTCGTACTTGTATTTTCACAGATTTGCGGCCATAAATGCAACTTTCACGGGCGATTCTGCGTGCTATCGGTAGCTAACAGTCTTAGACATTATTTAGAAACAAGTTGGCAACTTAAGTGTCTTTTAGTAATGAAGTTTAAGCAAAAATGTGCATCAGCTGAGGTGCATCTTCACTCCATTGCGCTCGCTAGCACCCCTGTGCAGTTTATATCGTAACATAACGTACTTGTGTGTTTCCAGGGTAACCATAAAGTAAGTAATGTAAATATTTGAAAACTTGACGTCTTCCCCTTTGAAATTACATTTTAGAATAAGTTTTATTTTGATGTCTCCCTTACACCATTATTTAATTTTGTCATCAACGCTACACTTTTGTTCCGCTCATAACGTTTTACACTCTTTCTATACTTCCCACAAATTGTTTTTCATGTTGACTTGACCACCACATCGCCCCTCTACATTCTATATAACCCGAGTCCGATCTAGTTACCGCTCGCTCCTATACGTCTTAATGTGCTTTCTGGAGTTATTAAAGCGCTGCGTTGTCTTATCTTACAAGTACAACAGGACCCCACAGGCACTCCCGGGCTCTCCGCCGTATATCACCGTGACTACAGTGCAGAGCGTGTAGTCTGATATATGGAGTTATGTGCACATAGCGTGGCGCACCGGCAGTGGTAGGCTGCAGCGGCCAGCGGAGCATAAAGGGCGCTCTTGTAACGCACAGGGCCTGTTGTGGCACCCTGAGGGGAAAGGGTGGCGAGGGGTGGGAGGGTGCAGAGGCAGGGAGGAGAGACGGGGGTGCGGGTGAGAGAGGGTGAGTCGCCCATAACCTCACGAGTCTAGCATGTGCCCAAGCTGACCCATTTCTTTATTATCTGTAATGCAGTAGTAATGCTGAACTCAGGGATTTTTACAGTAAGGGTTGCTAAGGGTGAGTTTTGTGATGAATACAGTTTGAAATGTGTAGTGTTATAACATTTGAATTGTTTGTGGTTGCTTGTCAGAATAAATATAACAAATTAACAGCTTGGTGCAGTTTGTTGATGGTCAGAATGAATGGCCCAAACAGGCTTCAGATGGTAAAATACGCACTGATATGTAATGGACATCTGGGGTAGTTTGAGGCTGTTTGAAGGCATTTTCTGCCAAATTGTAATCTTTTAAAAAATTTTGTTAAATTTGAGCCAAATGATAGGTCCACCTGGTGAAAAGCTTTTTGGCCATGTCAGGTTTTGGATATAAGAGGCTTCTTCTCACAAATTATGCTCTGATTTTGAAATTAAATCAAATTTGAGCCAACTTGGCGAAAAATCTTTACTCTTCATTCCAAAAAGTCAATATAACTGTCTTTACTCTATAAAAAAAAAAGTCTGGGTTTAACATTTTCAGTTACAACAGACATTTGTAATCTTAGATCAGTGACACTTAGTAACACAGTAACACAAATATTAAAACAGGCAAAAGAGCAATAAACAAGTAACAAAGTACCACTTAGGAAAAGATTTGCTATTCTGAGTTTCACCAGATCTAAAATACAACCAAACCATTGTTTCAGTATTTCTAACCAAGAACTTACCCAAGGGAGGACAAAAAATAGTGGATAAAAATGACAAATATTAGAATGGCTTTTTTCTAATTCACATCGCCATTGTGCAACTCGAGATTCACAAATAACTCTTTTGCTTCACAGAACTCCAAGAGCATTCTGGGTAAAAATTTGTCTTGGGGCTGCGTCACATGGCTCATTCACATTCTCCTGTTTGCACACGAGCACCACTCCGTATAAATCACACAGATCAAACCAAAATGCTGGGTCTTCTTGCTCCACCGGCCTGTGTTTATTTGTGAGTTAGCATGAGAGCGTGGGGGTCGAGGTGTTGGGAGAAAACCACAGGGGAACTTGCCATTAGAGGAATATGTGGAAACAAGGATGTGGTGAGGCTCTAATTCAGGATCCATCACTTTTCCAGCCACCACGGAGGCAGCCCTGTGCAGCCTAATACCACTCACGGTCATAGAACTGGCTCGAGAACCAAGACTGTCTTTTACTCCCATTACAGGAAATATTTTCTTAAGTATTTTTCCATAATTTGACTATTCTCACATTAGTTAGCTGGTATAGCTATCTGGCTTGTGTCGTCATACCACAACAAATTCCTGGTTAATGTATTATAATTCACTTTTGATAGATTCTAAAAAACTTTAGTAGGTATTCTGATGCTATACTGTGTTTACCAGTAATGATAATAGCATTAGCTACTTTTTTGTCTTGTTTCAATGCCGAAACTTTGGTTTTGATCCAAGTCCATTGGATTATTCCTGTCATTCTTGAAATAATTCTGGAACAGTGTAAAAACTAAATAATTCTGAGATGTTCTGGGGTAACAGTAGTCGATCTTAATTCATTAGCCTAACCTAGAACCATTCTCCTGGTATTTGACGCCCCAAACAATTAAGATTTGATAGAGTCCATGGTAACTGTCAATTCCTAATCCAGATCTCTATTGTACTTGCCAAATATGCAACTTTAGCACGATTAATAGCACCATATAATTGTGTCCTTGGGCACGACACTTCACCCACATTCCCAGCCTCAGTCAAAGCATTGTCCTCGTTAACGCTTAACATTCAGTGGCAAATTTCTAAAATAACCGCACTATACTTATTTGTACATACAGAAATGCTCATATTATATATCCAGTGTAATGTGCTGTACCTGATTTTTTACTGTCTTAAAAAAACGTGAAAAACAGAACAGATTCATTTTTAACTGTTTGCAGAGGTCCAAAGTTTTCCTTCACTTAAACGCTTCATAATTAGATGCAGACAGTACGCACCGCAAAAGCTATTCATACGATATATGTGTACTAGAGAATTCACAGAGGGAATTATTGTATTTTTGAGCAAAACACCTGTAATAAATACTAGATGGGTATGTTTAATGTCATACCATGGAACATTCTGGGCTACACAGTGACATCTCCATGGAGACAAGCAGGTAGCAGACCCTCCACCAGAAAAGTTGCATGTTTCTATGGATATGTCAATCCTCTGCCTACAATGTTCCACAGTATGACATTAAACAGCGCTCCCTTACATTTATTCAATTACAGGTGGTTTTATAACTCAAAAATACCTAGAAAGAGTGGGGAGAGTGGGGTCGCCTCTCCACAGATCTGACCTGTGACTTGATATGTTGTCTCCAGGAAGATAGAAAGGTTGAGTGCCATACTGTGAATCATTCCAGACAAAGTAATAACATCTCCGTTTTTTTTTTTATTATTATTATTATTATTATTTTTATTTTATTTTTTATTTTTTTTTGCACAAATTTCAGTGCACTAAAGACTTTTCTGTTTAGACCCCACAACAAAACCAGGCAGTATTCACAGATGAGATGAAGCCATTTTTTCCATCCTATTGTCATAAAAGGCTGTGTCACAATAGCCACTTAGCATTGGCTCCACCAGGAACAGTCGTCTGCACCTTAGCCCCATAAAAGCACCTATAAACGTCGACATTACTGGACTGCGCTCCTTTGTTGTTTCTGTGTCCCATTAGAAAAGCGCCGTATGCCATGACACTGACGCACTTGTTGGCGGTTCATTAAGATACATAAGCAGATAAAAATGCACATTAACAAGACTTTCATGTAAACACGTCAGCAGGATTACTGGAAGTTACGGCCGACACCGCTCCACTGCCACAGATGCAGGACTAGCGGGTGCATAGTGTTTTTTTTTTTTTTTTTTTTATGTAAATAGCATAAGAAATTTGAACTTTTTGCAAATTCCATCTCAATTTTTTCCCCATTAATTGAATACATTTGCAAATAATGAATTTATTTATTTATTTATCATCTTATTTGTAAGAGAAGCAAGTTTATTTTAATATTATTTGCTTACAGCTCATTTTTCAGCTTTTTAGATCTTTTAATCAAAAGTTTTTAACACACCATCTCATTCAATGTTTTTTTTTTTCTTTATTTTTACTACTTCCTACATTTTATTTAAAACATCAGATATATGAAGTAAGATATGTGGAATTATGTTGTAAATAAAATTAATAACAACTAAAAAGGGTGGCTACTTTGAGGATTTGAATATAAAATATGTTTTAAAGTAATTTCACTTTTTTTCCCTTGCTACATAACTTCATATATTTGACGTCTTCTGTGTGTACACAAAATATAGAAAGTAGTAAAAATAACGAAAAAAAACTTTAATAAGATGGTGTGTCCAAACTTTTGACAGGTAATGTACCTCCAAAACAACAATTTAAATTTGACGCGTTTCTACCGTCTCATGTTTATCCCCCACCTCAACTTCCACATCACTTGAACAGCCCTTTGAAAACATGTCCCTGCCCAAGCCCCATTTGTGCCTGGTCATCAGAACCTGAGTCACTCCTCTTGACTCAGCATTTGGTCCATCACCGAGCAGAACTGAGAGCCTTTTCACGATGACTGTTTTGAATGCCAGCGCTCCCCTCGCCTTCACGCAGACCTGGCTCCGCTCCATCGTCGGGAGTTGCCGGCCCTCCGCAATGCACCAGTCCGCCTCATATTTTTAAGTGATCACCGACATAATTTATGAAGCCAATGAAAAATAAAGTCTGCTATGCTGTAAAATAAAAAGAAAGTGTGATTATTTATTCGCCGGCGAGTCAGCAGACCGTATTTTCACTGCGTTTGGTTATTCAGGTTTACTCTTAAAGGAGCTGTGTTGGATGTATTTAATGTGATAAAGTTAAAATTGTCTTGCCCCAGTACAGATACATTGTCAAAGCAGCTGTTGGTATCAAAACGAGACTGTGTGCTGTCTTTTTATCGTCCGCAAACCAGGAAGTAAGAGGGTTCGCATTCTAGTTGTTGTTGGCGTTACTGTGAGGGTGAGCTCTGACCTCTGAAAGTTGTAAAATGTGATTCTAAACTCATCACAATGAGGAATAACTTTAGACCATAAGTAGTTCTGTTTTTCACGTTTTAAAGGGACTGCACCGGATTATTTTCACGTAATAAAGTAATTACTAGTAGATGCTAGTTGTCGTTAGCGTTACCGTGAAGGCAAAACTCTGCTCTGGCCTCTGAACGTTGTGGAAAGTGCTTATAATCTCATCACAGTGAATAATTAGGATGCTAGGAATGTGGATTATTGACCGCTGCAATCAATTTAAAATAAACTGGTTCTGTTCTTCATGTTTTTAAGACTGTAAAAATAGGTTCAGCACTTTTATAAGTATTGGAGGCCCATTGTAGGTTTGGGATAGAGGGGAGAGAGGTGTTCAGGGTATCCAGGTAGCGCAGGACGTTTTGGCACTGCTGTAGGAACGTATTCACGCGAGCAAACAAACTAGCTGTGTTTGGCTTTGTGGTTGATGTTCTGGGGCCTGCACTCTGGTTTGTTGATTGCCTTCTCGGAGCGGTTCATAAATTAATGCGCAGAACTGTTTTTGTTGTAAATTAGAACAACAATGAGCAATTTTCTAGAACATGGTGTACCCGCTTGGCATGTGCCACAACACATAATAAAGTTTTACGATGTGTTCACGCAAAAAAATGAACAAAACAATATGCTCTAATTGCTCAAAATCAAAACCAAACTACTTCAATTTACATTAAGATTGGCACAGATAATGGGAAAACAGCACTTATGTTAGAAACTAGTATCAGATATCTGCGCCAATATTGAAAATTTTGCTGGATGAGATACTGGTTCGGTCGATATCCCGTTTTGGTCTATAAATTGGTGTAATAAGATTTTTACTGGCCGATGTTGGTCCAAAACGTCTCATAATATTAAATTTGTATTTTTACAGCTTTTTTTTTTACAAAGCTGTTCTGTAGCTACTTAAAATGATAAATAACAGTTACAAAACACATATGGATCAATTTTTTAAATTTGGTTTTCAGTCTCTGGAGTAGTATCGGTTGATATCGGGTATCGGCAAATAAAGCCAAAGTATCGTATCGTAACAGAAAACACTGGATCCCCTTTATTATCCCTATCATCCCAGTTAATAAGTCAACATATTAGATATAAAAATTCTTGCATACTGACTGTTAAGAAATGAAGCCAACGTTATTTAAATAGAATCAAATGCTTTTTCCAGGGAGATGTCAGTCAAAATGCCAGTTTTTCTAAGTATTTTTGAGTAATAAAACCATCTGTAAATTAATAAATGTAAGGCAGAGCTGTTTAATTGTAGAACATTCTAAGAAGAGCAATAACATCTCCATAGAAACAAGCAGGTGACAGACCCCCAACCAAAAAGTTACACAGTGCACCTTTAAGCCTATACCATAAAACTAACCAGCCCCAAATGTTACTTGTTTAAAAGGGAAATTGCATAGGATAGACTCTGCTTAGGGAAAATTATAAATCGAACCCAAAATGTTTACAATAATTTTAAACAGCCTATTCCAACCATGCTCACGCACTAATTCACATTTCTCTCATTACATGCAAACACAATAGAGCCTTCATGAAGAGGTGTTGCGGAAGTAAACACGCAAATAATTATTAAGCCTGGAATCATGCACATGCCTAGTGTATCGAAGCGTGAAAGTAAATACGGAATTATCGTCTGATTGTGCCGTCTGTTCCTGTTTAGGGCCGTTGCCCGGAGACGGCACTAAATCACATTGTTCCACATATGGTGCATCTCTCGTAGCATTTAACCCCGGTTCTGGGCTTGTAAACAGGAGAGCCGCGATCCATGGCCTCATTGTTCCTGGCGTCATTATTACTGACAGCCCCAAATGACTTGAGTGATGGCGAAGGCTCATCGAAAATTAACCCCGCTCGCCGTGTTTACCCGCTCTAAATCATGTTGCTCATTGGGGTTTGAAACAGAAGACGTGGAGAGAAGGTACAGAGAGGACGGGAGGGGAGGGAAAGGGGAGGTGGGGGGTGCTCACATCCTGACATCTGCGGAGCACCTGTCCGCAGCCGTGCACGTTGGCCCTGCCAGAGCACACTCGTGCACAGCTATCTCCTCTCAAGTCCTGGAAAACAACATGGATTCAGTTCAAGCTAATACTCCCAAGCTGCCGGTGCATTCCTCGCAAAGTAACTCAAAGTGTAATTAGAATGTTAGAACAGAGTACAGTAGAAGTTATTTGCCATTTGCACAAGAAGGTTAAAAAGCAAGCCAGGATATTGTAAAGTACTAAAATGACATGTAATGCATAAAAAAGTAGAGATAAAATTCATTTAAAACCATATAAGCAAGCACGCAGTTTAATTTCCACTTCTGACCTGAATTCAATTAAATTTCACACTTACATCTGTCCATTAAAGCCTGTAGGCTAGAATGCCTTATCAGATGTAGATGTGGGTAGAGTAGCCAAAAACTGTACTCAAGTAGGAGTACCATTACTTCAAATAATAGTACTCAATTAAAAGTATTAAA
Source organism: Taenioides sp. WSHXM2023 (assembly GCA_029959045.1). NCBI lineage: Eukaryota > Metazoa > Chordata > Actinopteri > Gobiiformes > Gobiidae > Taenioides > Taenioides sp. WSHXM2023. The sequence goes on along the minus strand of CM057100.1, from coordinate 4,948,159 downwards.
TATTATGCAAAAGTTACTCTTGTGAGCTTTTAGCTACTCTAGAACGTTGTTACTGCACCAAAAACATACCCAGAGTTGTGTCATGTTTAAGAAATCCTTTATTATTAGTCGGTCTACTAACCAAAGCTCAAAATGCTCTGCTCCACCTTGTGATGTCATGTAGTTTTCAAGTAAACAGCTCTTTTTACCTTTAGTTTAGTAGAGATTGACAATTCCAGGTCTGAAGTCATCCAAATGATTCTAGTGAATATGTATGGACTATAAAAACACAGTGGAGCACTTCCTGTTTTGCCACATGACATCACAAGGTGGAACAAAGTGTCTTCTGTTTAAGAGCAGAATTCAGCCTAAATACTCAGGGTTTGTGTGTTAAACATGTGTGAATGAAACAAAACACAACTCCAGGTGTGTTTGTGATGAGGAAACAACATTATGACAAACATTAGAAAATAGCGCAACATTGACATTACGTAACTTATAACTTCAAGTTGGTGCAGTCCAGATCTTGTTTATCAAATATCTTGGACCAATTTCATACCATACTAATAAATGTATTTTCCTTTGTCCAAATTTGTCATAAAACTACATGCAATTTGAAATAATTTTAGTTCAATCAAAATGACTCTCCTAAATGTGTAGCTTTAACCGCTCCATGCTCGAACACTGCTCTACATACTAGTACATACGCACAGTCAATATTACTGCGAGTGTCCTACTAACCTCCCTGGCTAACCTTATCAGCGCGCTCCCATCACTTCCTGGTTTGGTGGGAGTCGTTGTGTAAGCTGCACTGGTTCAGAACAAAGCAACAGAGAGAGGAGAGGTGACCTGGCCTTCATCAGCCATCGCCACCCGCTCGGAAGTGATTCAGAGCAGTGGCGTGTGCACAGGAGGTCAGCCGGCCCCTTTCATGTGGCCCCGTTGCATAATGCTATCAGGGAGCCTCAGTATTTACATTACAGAGAGAGGACAGAGCTAAGGCCAGTGCAGGCAGTTTGGTGTGGATAGAGTAATGTTGCGTAACCACTGAACAATTTTGATGTTTTTTTATGGTTTGAATGTGTTTGTTTATAGTTAACAGTTAAAGTTGCTTATTTCCACACTGAAAGGTTAATAGGCCCATATTATGCTCATTTCTGATTTATGTTCTAAAGTTTTTTTCCTCGTTGCAAACCTGGAGTTGGGTTTTGTTTCACTCACACACAAATCCTGCATATTTATAGGTTGAGTTCTTCTCAAACTGAAAACACTCTGCCACCTTGTAACAGGAAGTGCTCCGCAGACTTTCACTAGAATCATTTTGATGATTTCAGCCTTAGAATTGCCAGTATCTGCTGAAGTAAAGGTAAAAGGAGCTGTTAACTTGAAAACTACAGCTTCATGACATCACAAGGTGGAACACAGCATTTTGAGGTTTGGGGGTGTAGACAGACTAATGATAAAACAATAACATCTCCATGTAGAAGAGCAGGCGGTAGAAAAGTTACCTAGTGTATCTTTAATGTTAAAATAGATGCCAGTGCAATATAGAATGTCAGAATTATATGCACATTATTGAATCTATATTTATCTCATAGTTGAAAATTTGCATATTTTGCACAACATGCGTATCGGGTTGCCATTTTGATGTCATTAATTTAAAATCGATTTCTTTTTTATCAGCAGCACGTCTCAGAACATGTACATATCTCACCTCATATGTTTATTTGCTTAAAGGGACCTGTCCTTCTCCACACAGCGCGAGCACAGTGCGATGATTGTATTGTTACGCAACAATAGTTACATTGCATAATCAGTGCTTTGCTTAAAAAGACATGTGGGGACTGAAGTGGGCGGCTGTCATTTGTTGGAGATGCTTCAAATGCCTGGAGAGTGCAGAGGAAGTGCAAAAGTTGAGTGCTGACATGTTGTAGTTTATTGTGGAATATGTCTTCTAGTTACCCAAAAGATTGTGTTTTCTTTGGACAAGCGGCTAATCCTTCATCAGCTGTAAATGGAAGTAAGTGGGATTCAAACCATGCAAAATAGGCCTATACTCAAAACCATGATTCAGGCTCGCATTTGGACAACTTGGGTCCTCTGGGCGCTGTACTGCAAAAGAAAAGATCAGTCAAATGTAAAGAACTTAATTTCCCTATGAGGTCAATAACATAGATTTATGAATTATTATTATGAATTATATAAGAGCTGATGTTATGCTATTTTCTGATCTGTGTTATAACGTTTCCTCATCACAAACAGACCTGGAGTTGTGTTTTGTTTCATTCACACACGTTTAACACACAAACCCTGCATATTTAGGCTGTGTTCTGCTCTCAAACAGAAAACACTCCGTTCCACCTTGTGATGTCATGTGGTAATACAGGAAGTAGCGACAGTAGTTGAGTTGGTAAGAGCATTTGCCCACTGATCAGAAGGGTAGCGGTTCGAATCCCGCTCTCGACATAAAACATCATTGGTTGAGCGGTCGGATCCATTGACCCACAGGTTGGCGGTCCTTGGGCAAGACACTTAACCCACATCGCCCCCAGTGTACACATGTGTATGAATGGGTGAGTGTTTCCTTGATGTTTGTCTTGATGTTGACCTTGAGTGCCTTGAAGGTGGAAAAGCTTTATATAAAAATGTGGTAAAATTGGTAAATGCTTTTTTTTTTTTTGGTAAAGGTCACATTTTTATTTTTTTTTTAAACTCCATACACCTTCACTAGAATAATCTGGATCATTTCAGCCCTGGATTTGCACAAAAGGTAAAAAGTAGCTGTTAACTTGAAAACTTTCGTCGCTTTATGACATCACAAGGTGGAACCGGGCATTTTGAGCTTTGGAGATGCAGACTAATGCAGGCCCACTCAAATGAAACAAAACACAGTTCCAGGTATGTTTCTGAAGAGGTAATAACATTGTAACATGGCTAAAAGCACACAACAGTCAATTTTGTGTAATATAGGACTTTTGTGCATTATGTAACTTTTTTGGAATAGTGCCCACAACCTGTTTGTCTTAAGGGATCTGTCATTGCTTTGCCTAGAATGTTCCTCAGAATGGCATTAAACGTCTCTGTCTTGCATTTATTTAATTTCAGGTGTCTATTTCCTTCTTCTATATGGAGATAGATAAGTTTGATGCCATACACTTGAACATTTCAGGAAAAGAAATGACGTCTCCACTGAGAAAAGCAGGCGCCTGACCTTTCTCCAGAAAAGTTACATAGTGCGCCTTTAATACTTTGTAAATGGATATTATTTTGCAATGTATTGGATTATTTGATGGGCATTGTCACAACTCTTTGCCATAATAGTGATAGTAATAGTGGTATTAATAGTAGTTGCACTGGCTGACATAAAAAGTACTTGTAATGCCCAACTTTAGTTATAGTACTACCTGTGTTACAGCAAATAACACATTGTAAACTGTACATGTGTCCAAGGAAATTGTGACTCCATGCAACAATACAGTAGTAGTACACATCCTCGATACTTCATAGTTCAGTTTGCTCATCAACATCAAATTCACATAATAAGCAATAACCCCTTTCTCAACCCTGTCATACTTCGCTTTAACACTAGCTGACCCCACAAGCCCAGGTATCCAGTGGCTGACAGCCAACGGCATGTCTGTGTCCTGTCCCAGATAACAGCAGTATGCAGAGAGGCGGCGCTGCTGGCCCTACAGGAGGACATCAAAGCCCAGAGCGTCCAGGCCAGGCATTTGGAGCAAGCCCTGATCACCGTGCAGCCCCGCATCCCCGACTCCGTCATCCAATCGTACGTCAGATATCAGCAGAGGCACGGCGGAGGTCTGGCTCTCTTCTGACCACACCATCACAACACACAGCGGTCATGTAAGGAAGACACAGGGCCTCTGAGCTGTCTCTTACAACTGTGTGTATGGTGAATGAAGAGAGTTTATTTTGAGTAAAGACAACTCAGATGGTAATAATATTTTAGAATGTATAATATTATACATATTTGAGGTTAGAAATCACCTTATTATGAGTTCAGTGCATCCTTGAAGTTAACCATGTTTGGCCTGTGGATGCTGTGAACAGGAAAAAATAGAGCTCGGATAATAAAAATGTACATTTGGTTTTAGAACAATGCAGTTTCACCATTGTTGTACAAATACAGATTCTCTTATCTTAGTACAAAAAAGCCCCCATGAGGTATAAACTACATACAAATTCACTGGAAAAAAAAATTAAAAACAGTTTTGTAAAACATGTTTGTGTATTAAATATACTTTCTACACGTTAGATGTGCCTTGTTGTCTTATTTTAAGTAAACTAACATTTATCCATGAACTATTATAAATCATCTACACCAGTGCCTTTAGTTAATTATTACTATGGAACTAACTAATAGTTCTCAACATTACAGTAATGTGTTCATATAATGACAGTTCGTGTGTGTGTTTATAAATAGTGTCTTTATACTGATATCTCACCTTCTTCCCTTTGTATTTTTGTACAAGCAGGTTTATGGATAATTGACCTCTTTGTCCTATTCAACATGTGTCCGGTCTGTTGCACTGGGCTGCAGTTAACGCCGTGCCATATGGAGCCCAGGCAGAGTCCCTGTGTGCCGTTTATGAAGGACGCACAGCAGCAGGCGGTTCCCTCTCTCACCCATGGAAAATGAGTTAATTACAGTCATGGTGAGATTTCCGCGCGCACTTCCGACCACAGCGCGAGCATCCCGGTGGCAGTCTGTCGCTACGGGACACTATCAGCCCCGTGTTCGGCTGGAGCGCGTTAAGGTCCGTGCGCCACAACGCTTTTCCTTTCGCACCCTATTAACTACACTTAGGCCTCCGTTGTGCGCCTCTTTTCTCAGGCATGTGTGACCCGGAATGGCACCGGGGGTCACGCATCCATTGATTTTTCCATTTGAATGGGATAAATTGACTTTGTATTGAACTTCCTTTTCTCATGGATCCGGATGTAGCGCATCCGCGACACCAATCAAACCAGACAGTCAGGAACAGAGGAGGGCTGCTCTGGGGGAGGGGGTCTGTCCCCTGGCTGCGGGCTGCTCTGCTGTTAAGGTAGTCCAGATTACACCAGCGCCTCTGTCTCTAACCCTACACAAGTGTCCACAGTGTCTCAACTTTACAGCAAGTACACTGTAGTAGTAGCTGTTTCAGTGCATAACACTTTAAAGCTTATAAGGCCTGGACACGTGACAAAATGCGTCCCGTTTACAGACGCATTAGTACTGATCAGTTGTTATCTTAATAGTCATTACAGCTTATTACACTGCGTTACAGTGTGAACCAAAGCACTATATTAAAAGTTATATCCTGATATCCAAATGTGATTTACAGCCTAATCAGTAATGGCAATACCTGTTATCTTTGACGTTTTAATGTGGGACAATTATAACAGAGTGCATATTTAGTAGGTCTTACTTTATTATTTTTATGACTTGTCCGACATAAACAGACATATGATAAGAATACTGTGCAAATTGCATGAATAAGACCTTTTCCACTGTAATATGCATAATAACCATAGTTTTGTGATACTTATTGTTACTGATAGACCACTGTTACTATGTAGACGTATCATTTAGGCGTATTATCTGAAACGTTGCACGTATGAATACATTTCGAAGGAAACGGATAAACAAACGTGTGCGTAAAATCAAGCAATCCAATATCTGGTAAAAACAAAAAAAAAAAACAGACTTAGAAGTATCCTGGCAGAGTACGTGCTGTCCTTGTATTACGGACAGGTCTATTCCTGAACGTGGGCACTCATAGAATAAACACAGACTTGTATTGCGTCACGAAGCTTTTTACACTTCACATTCATGAGGCACACAGCGGAAGCCCCTCGTGCGCAGCGTGTGGGGCGTTAAGTCTCCGGTCCACCTTAACTGCTGCACACTTCCCTCTCGGCCGGCCTTCCACATCTGCCCAATGAATCAGGAGCGGATGCGATGTATCCTTTTTCAGTGCGGTGAATGGCCAATGGGAGTTGGCTTGTGGAGCAAACACTGAGCTGTGCGCTTCCATTCATTCAGTGCTGAAGTGGCTCGCAGAGAAGGACGGAGCGCACGAGAACGAGACGAGAGAAGAGCTGCGACGCATCCGGCCACAGTGTAAGCGCACACGGGACGCGCGACTCTGGGATATATCTGCTGTTTCTCTGCAACGTGGAAACGGACTGTAGGAGATTTGTGAACGTCGCCGTTGATAGTTTTTACTTGGATATACAATCCGCGCTGTCCCGGGACACATGCGCGCGTGAACTTCTCCACAAGTGTCCCAGCAAAAAGGAATATAGGAATACAGTCGCACTGGATTAACAGACTGTGAATGTTATGTTTTAAGATGACCAGCCTCTGCGCTTCTATGGAGTTTCGTGGGCTGTGTATTTGATGGATTCCACTATATGGATGATTGCATATAGGTACGTATCCACCGCACTGTTTACCCTGGCTGCACTCGCTTTACAGCCTACTGCGTACATAGTGCAATTGTACGACGCTCAGTCAGAGCATTAGAAATGTTTATTTCATCGCTCAGTAAGTTTAGAAGATTAGATTTGATTAATGGTAACTCGTAATTTCGTTGGCGCTGGGATCTCTCGATAGTTGGATGTGAAATAACGCGACTTTCCTGCGGGCGTCCTTTAGTGGCTCTTTAGTAACAAACACCCCTCCCCCACGCCGCTTGTTTTCATTCATAAGTTTTTTGCCGTCTGTTTGGATGCCTCCTCTTATGTCTGGAGATCAAGCGCTCCGTGTCTTTCTGGTGCAAAAACTTTTGCAAAGCGGGCGTGAAAAGCGGAGATCGTCTCTCGTGCGTAATACGCGTTGAAAAGTGATTTAATACAATGCTACACTTAATATCTCAAGTGCTCTTTAAGCATGTTTGTGATGTGATATTGCACTTTATCTACGATTACAAAAGCAAGTTAAATGTAACAGTGCTGCCTCCGTTTTGTTGCTTCATGACACTAAATCCTCTCGTTCGTGAACGTTTTTCATGCGCACTGGGGGTATCTTCCTATGGCATTAAATAAGGCATAGCTTGACTATGTTTAAACGGCGGGTTTGTTTTTCTGCTTGAGTCTGAATCTCGTCGGAACTCGCTCTGACCTTAGTTCTTCTGCTCCACTTTTGTCCCGTTTCCCTGAAAGCCTTTTGGGGCAGTAATAGAATACTAAGTGAGGCAGCTCATTTAGTTCCTTTGGATCGTGTCCTCATTTCGTCGCCGCGGTGCATTTAAATGTTAACTAGTCATACAAATGGAAATGAGCAGGGGAAGTATTTGTAGGGCCTTGTGAAGTTTAGATGTGTGCGTATTGGGAGGAAGGTACAAGAAGTCTTGTTAATCGTCAACGTTTTTTTCCGGAGTACGCTCACTTAGAGGGATCAAAAGTGACATGTTGTCACGCTGAGGACGTGAGGCAAGCGCCAGGCTAAACTTATACTCTGGATGTAAAGCGGGTGCAGCAGTCCTTCCCCTGTACATATGTAGATATTAGACAGGAAATCCTTGCATGATTCTAGTTAAACTCCTCTATAGCAGCAGGTTAGTTCTGTGTCAGATTTGCCATGTTTAGTCTCTCTCTGACCATGTCCCTCTGCCTTTGTCTCGGCTCCTTGCCCCCCTCTGCAGGTTTTCCGATGCATGCCAAGTCCACGGTGAATGTCGGAAGTGGTGATACCCCCAGATGGAGCTCCAAAGTCAACATGGCCCGGGTGGTTCATTAGTGGTGATCCAGCAGCCATCTCTCGAGGGCCGCCAGAGGTCGGATTACGAGCGGGAGTTCCAGCGTGCTGCCATTCTGTCTCTGGACCAAATCAAGGCCATCCGCTCCAGCAACGAGTACACAGAAGGGCCCTCGGTGGTCCGGAGACCCCCTGCTCCCCGCACGGTCCCCCGGCCCAAGCAGGACAAGGAGGAGAGGACTCACGAGGTCATCCTCGTCAACAACAACTATGAACACCGGCACCCTGTAGGGGGCATGGTCCCTGGCCTCAGCCGCTCCACCAGCACAGGGAGCGCTGCCAGCTCAGGGAGCACCGGCAGCGCATCCTCGGAGCAGGGACTTCTGGCCTGTTCTCCCCCCAGTCGGCCCCCCATGAGCTTACCCCACAGAGTGGAGAGGCCCGTCCGGACTCAGCCCAAATCCAAGGCCCCATCACAAGGACCCAAATTCCACCACCCTCCTCCTGAGGCCCCACTGAAGCCTCCAACCAAGGGCAAGTCGGACTTGTTTGTTCCTGTGGCAGCCGGACACCAGTTTATCTGTGAGCGTTGTGGGAAGTGTAAGTGCAGTGAGTGCACGGCTCCTCGGACTCTGCCCTCATGTTTGGCCTGTAACGGACAGTGTCTGTGCTCTGCCGAGAGTGCTCTGGAGCATGGCACTTGCATGTGTCTAGTCAAGGGCCTGTTCTACCACTGCTCCAATGACGATGAGGGGGACTCTTGTGCGGACCACCCCTGCTCTCTGTCCCACTCCCACTGCTGCTCGCGCTTCCTGTGCATGGGATTAATGTCGGTACTCTTTCCCTGTTTGCTATGCTATCCTCCGGTTAAGGGCTGTCTGAAGGCCTGCCAGAGCTGCTACGACCGGGTGCAGCGGCCTGGCTGTCGCTGCAAGAACTCTAACACTGTCTACTGCAAACTGGACAGCTGGCCACACAGCCAGGGCAAGCCCTCCTGATGGCTCTGTGACACGGATATACTGACAATAATAATGATAGTCACAAATTAATGTTTATCAAACATTTAAGCACCTCCCACCGGCCTTCCCTCTGCACTGTGGAAACCTAAGGAGCTATAGCAAAGGAGTAACGAAAACCACTCATTTTTTATTTTATTTCTGGATCAGGACCATGTTTTTACAGACCAGTGTTTGCCTTAACTCTTTCTATGTCTGTCATCAGTTTCTCATTAACACTATTTTTATATATCAAGCGTATTTCTTCCGTTTTAGGTAGGCAGTCTCCTCTGGGCCCTGGTGCTCAGCTGGGGCTGCCTCTCACCAAATCTGTGAAGGACGATCTATTATAGGGCAATTATGTAGCTGTTACCTGTTATTCATAGCACGCAGGTATGTTGAATTAATGGTTGCTGCCACGTGTATACTGTGGTTCCATGTTTCATTTATGAAAGCACATCCATCTCATAGTATTTCACCTACACTTGGATATGTTTCTCTACTTCCTCCCATCCAGACTTCACCCTGTGGCATTCTCCCATGGTTTTGTTTTCCGTTTGTGTTCAACTGTATGCTCAAAATCCATAAGAGGAATTCTGGCTATTTTTTAAAAAAGAGAAAAAATGTCTGTTAAAACATTTTTTTGTTGTTGTAAAAAATATTTATTATGTGAAGCTCTATTATTTTATGATATTTATTGCAAGAGACAGTCTTAAATTTACTCATGTCTGAATATAACAATATCAAATACTTACTGAAAAATTAAAGGGTGGCACAAAAGAAAACTATGTTAACTTTAATGCAGAAAATATATTAATTAATGAAAACATAGCCTTGTCTTTGTCGTGATTTGGGTCTACTTCGATCATTTTGTAACATATATTTGCATGAATGGGTGTTTGCTGGTCGCAATTTCAAGCCATGAGTAGAAACAGCTTGCAGCACTGAAACGCAACTGTTTACATTCTTTGAGGGCTTCTCCGCTGTCGTTCTCCTCGCTAACCTTGAAAGCTAAACAATACAGGTCATTGCCACGATTAGCCCCAAAGCTGCTAGCATCAACAAGAGCCTCCACATTTCCATGCTCACAGGAAGTAACTCTAGTCCCCTCTTATCCGCCCCCCTCCCCACTTTAGCTTACTGCCAACGAGTCACCGCGAAACTATGCACTGTAGTTTATTCTCTGGGCTTTAAACGCAGCTAGATCGGGATGTTCCCAAACTCCCAAATGGTCTCCACATTGCGCAGTTCGTACTGTATGTGTGTGCCTTGAGAAAAATAGAGGGCAGCCATTATGAGTTAAGCTAGGGCCACCTGTTCAAAGATAATAAACTAGAGGGGCTATTAATGCTGGGGCTTTATTTTTTTTACGGCACGGTTCCTGCTCTAAAGCCAACAGCCCCCCTGGACTTGCCGTGACCCACAATCCTCCATTTGGTCCTCTGTTTTGTCACTGAATTTATCACATGGGACGTCCGCTGACCCCAAACGCATTGCCCCCCTCGTCCTCCTCCCTCCGCCAGCGCTAGAGGGCCCCCGGGGTGTATGACATCATCACTTTGCAAGTCGGTTGGTCAGGCGCGCAAATGCCAACAGTTGGGGGAAACACAAACTGGGACCAGGAAATACGCTGGGGGGACAAAAGGAAAGGAACATAGCGCGGCTTAAGGGCCTTGGAAAAGCTGCAGCGTTAGCATGAAAACAAAACAACTGTGTGGCTTTAATCAGCGACATGTGACTGCGCCGCTAGCCTCAGGTGACGCTAGCAACGGCCCTTTGATTTCACAGCGTTGGTAAACAAGAACTTAGAATCCCGTTAGTTAGAGCGGCCTTGCTGCAGGAGGCTGTTAAAAAAAGAATCTGTAAAATTTGGTTTAGCCTAAATATTTGAAGGGAATTGTGTGGAACTTTCCGAGAACCATTGTTATTAATGACACAGATGTCCTTAAAGTAAACTGCAGTTGCTCACGCTCCTATTTTTTATTAGCAGATGTCTTTGAGGTATTCTGGGAGGCTGTGGTTCAGGCTAATGCTAGGGTCTGAGTTGATGCTAGCTTGTGCACTCTAAACTGATGCAGAAAGGTGGTTTGGAAGGGTGTGTGCTAAGAAAGTAAACTTTATTTTCTTGCATTTAAAAGCACTGATTGTTTCCTCTATTGATTGCATGTTATTGTACATACATTTAAAATTATTATTTGGGGTCAAGACACAAAAGACACTCAGCTGGGTCCACAAGATCAAGAAAAGACGAGATTGTGAGAGCATTTAGACGGTCTCACAATTTTCTATATTTATACTGTTCTCTCTCTACTTTTGTGAACTACAGTTTCTCAAGTAGTGTAACTTACTGACACTTAACCATTTTTGTGTTTGTGCCAACTGTAAACACAAAAAAATCTCACATCTGCGCACAAGCTTGAGGCAATTTTAGCTTGCAAGGTCTTGTGGGATGAAATCTTGTCCCATCTCTCTAGACACGTTTAGGTAGGCCTACTCGTTTCTAAGCAGACATAGTTCAAGATGTACTATGTAACTTTTTTGGTACAAGTCCAGCGCCTGGTTGTGTCCAGGGAGATATGCTGGTGTGATTGCTTTCCCTGGAATGTACCACAGTATGGCATTAAACCATACTACCGTCCACCTGGAAAGCTACACAGTGCAGACTGTATTCTGCCGGTTGTACTGGACCATCTGACCAGAGAAGTGTTAGCATTGCAAATAGCATTTAGCATTTGTTTGAAAAAAGAAAATGAGCTAATGTTAAACCCGGCTTCTTTGTAGCCGTAATTGTTTACATGGATAGTTATTTGTGTGATAATCACTGACTGACTTATTATTTGGACTATTCAAGTTGCCTTAAAACAGCAGCAGCAGTGGAAATTTTCCAGAGTAACCATGAACCAGTCCTATTTTACATGTGCTAATGATGAACTATAACGGCCCATGTAAGACATATTAGATTGTACTCATCAGTTCAGACTGTAGACTGTATAAAGAAGTGGACTGAGGGAGTGTGATGTCACCCATAGCGTTCGGCTCCAGTCAAGTGAAGCTCACGATACTAGCTGTTATAGGAGCGAATTTGGAGTCGAGTTCCACATTAGGAAAAGGAATTTATTAACAAGCAAAATAGCGCCAGGATCATGTAGAGTGAGCTAATATGAACATTTTAAGACCAAAATGACAAGACTCACTCCAGCAGTCACAGAGAGAGGGGTGACAGTTTTTCAATACAAAGTCAAATGGAGCCAGAGTCAATGGAGCTGGAAGCAACCAATGCTCACTTCCTATTGGGAACGCGGTGGCTAGCTATCTCCATTTATATGTACAGTCTGTAGTTCAGATCCATGCCAGTCCAGATTCAGATTTGATATTATTCAATGTCAATTTCCTGCAATTTAAAATAAAAAAGTTGGTAACAATTAACAATAAATAAAAGTACGGATTGGATTAAATTAAGACAAATACAGTATACAAAAACTGTTGCTATGCCTTCAACAACATAACACAGGACTCTACTGTGACCGCTGCATGCTACCTTATTCCAGATTGTCAGCAGTTTGCACGTAATGAAGCGTCTCTTCAAATGGACCCGCACTTGTACTTTACTGTGCTTTCCTTTCTCTCTATTTTGGTGGAATGTACCTTTTGTTGGCCTCTATACCGTTGAGTGGATTAACGATTTGTCAATTTCCTGCAACCTTTTTCAGAGCTGCAATCCAAGCCCAGTTTGCTGCTCGTTCCTGGATGGTAGCAGACAAAAGGAGACCTCTTTGTCTATGCTATGCTTTTGCTATGGTTTCCCTGTACAGTGGGTGGGACGCGTAAAGTAGAGATCAAAATACATTATAATGACATGAAGTTGGTGTCTACTTAATATCTAGAAAAGAAATCCTACTATCTGCAAAAAAAATAGCTCCAGTGGTAAATACTGTACTTAAGTATACATTTTAGGTATCTGTAAGTACATTTTAAGATGGATGCTTTTACTTCAGCAAGTATCTGTACTTTCTACTCCACTACATTTTTGAACAAGACTGAAAAGTCAAAGTATTTTTTATTATTGCTTGAGATCTGCTGAAAAGGCAAATATACAAAGAAAAACAGCTAGGAAAAATATCTTTCCGTTTAACAAAATTCAGCACAAATCTGTATCAAAACCAGCACATTTGAAACCATATAAGACCGCAAAATACTCACAAAAACGTTTACTTTTTCCGCTTTAAGTACATTTTTAAACAGGTACTTTAATACTTTTACTTAAGTAGATTTTTTCATGTGATACTTTTTACTCTTACTGGCTCCCATATCTGCACTTTTACCACTGGTCAACTCTGTAACGTGCCCTTAAACTGACTTTCCATCCAGTGCTGCGTTAGTGCGTCACATTTTAGTCACCGTGGGACCATCAGTGAAACCTGAGTCACTTTAAAGTAATAGCTGGGCATCATGCTCACCTCCACATTGCACTTGTTTAAATTGAGTCTCTCCACACACCCACGTAATACTTTTTGGGGTTGTGAAAAACCTGGACGGTCACTGTTACTTAGATGTTTTTTAGGCATGACGTTAATGTTGTTCATTTACCGTGAGTTCATAAAGTTCACATGCACAGGACTGGTTTAGGTCAGTCTTCAGCGGCTTTCTGCACACGCACAGATAGATCCGATTATAGTCTGATTTCTGAAACGATGAAGGTTACTTAAACTGCGTAACATTTCTAGAGGAGGGTCTGCCACCTACTCCATGGAAATGTTGCTGCTTTGTCTAGAATGTTCCACAGTATAGATTAAATCTATCACAAGGGAGACAAGGAATTATTGTATTTCTGAGCAATAGAACCACTCGTAATGAATACATGCTAGGTGGATATGTTTAATGCCATACCACGGAACATTCAGGGCAAAGCAATAACATCTCCATGGAGACAATCAGAAAAACATAGTTGATTTTTCAGGACATTTTAATAAGATTCTAACTCCAAAAATCCGATAATATCTGATCTAGAGCGTGCATGTAACTAGCCCCCGATGATGAAATGATTGCGCAGTTTAGTCCGATTACTTTGTTCCGACCACAGAATAATTATGTTCCTAAACCTGATAATATAATAATATAATATCCATGATTTCCTGAAGCATACCTGTTAATACCTGTTTCACTACTGTACAGAGCTGACACCCATGTTCACTTTTCTGGGACCAGGAAGGCAGGAAGACGTCCATCTCTCTTCATTCCAGCTTCAGGTGAATGTAAAATGCATTTCACAAACTACAGTATGTATATTAACATAATAATAATAATAATATCTGCTTTATCTCTTTGTCAAGGTTTGGTCCTGTATTAGATCTTATTTAGTCCTAATTTAGACGTGACTTAGACCTGGTTTTGACCCCAAAATGCATTAGTTGGTACAAATTCTGTGAAAAGTTTGAAACCATCTGCTCTATTTAGACTTAACAAACATAATTGATTGACCTAAGAGCTTATGTCCTATAGTAAGCATCAACATTATAAAATGGATAATGGATAGCAGTTTCATCAAGTAATGTCCAGCTAGTATTCTATATATTCTGCCATTTCTGAAAGTTGAAGCTGCATCTCCTTTCATTCTTTTGCTTTGAAAGGTCTATCTAAATTTTCTGTTCTTTTTAAACTACCCCACTAGTCCACAATCAGATTAGATTTTTCCAACCAGTGTTAAAAATATGCAAAATTGTGAGCTTTAAGCCATGTTATAATGTTGTTACCTCCTCAAAAACAAACCTGGAGTTGTGTTTTGTTTCATTCACACATGGTTGTGATGAGGAAACAACATTATAACACAGAAAATAGCGTAATACAGGCCCTTTAACATGTTAAGCAGACCTCTACCTGTCTATAATCATACTGCATTTTCAATAATTCCTCGGCGTAATTACTAGCTTCCATTTTTGCACTTGTTTCGGGGTAAATTTAGCCACTCCGCACGCCCACATAATGCTATTTGGAGTAGTCAGCTTTGGCGGGTCTGTTACGCTATTCAACTGCTTTTTTTTTGCTTTTTTTCCCCCCCTGACTACCATGTGAGTAAGTGGTGGAACCTCCTGCCCACGCGTCCACATATAAAGTCCAGTCCCACAAACCCGGGGCTTAAATCCACTGTAAACAGACATCTTCTTACAGGACATTAGTCAATTCTTGGACCTACGCAAACTCCTACTCGCGCTCCCTCTCCTCGTTGCCTTCCGCCCCTGCATCTGGTTTCCATTATTTCCGCTCATGGCATATAAATAGAAATTAGCAATCAGGGAAATGTGGGGGTGGTGGATTTTGAAGAGGAGAACGCCGTTTTTTGGGGTAGGACTCGAGGAGATGACCGAAATCTAAAGTGGAAAAGAATCGGTTGGATTTAACGTTAATTTAATCGTTAACATGACAAGTCAGAAAATGCAACCAGAATTCAAACTTAGGATCCAAATATCTATCAAACCATTCACATAAAAGATGCACTATGAAATATTTCTATTGCTTTGCCTGGAATGTTCCACAGTACACCATTAAAAGTATCAATCTCCATGGAAACAAGCGGATAACACCACCAAGCCAAGTTACAGGTCAGATCTGTTCACAATAATGCATTTTTACAGGGTATTCTGAGCAACAAAAACATGGAATTGAATGCCATACTGCTGAACATGCACACAACGCAATAACATCTCCATGGAGACAAGCAAATAACGCCACCAAGCCAAATTACAGGTCAGATCTGTGGAGAACTGACCCTGTTAAACGTAAGAGTGCATTTTATAAGGTATTCTGAGCAACAAAAACGTGAAATTGGAAATGCCAGATTTAAATTTCAGCTCATACTGCTGAACATGCACACAACGCAATAACATCTCCATGGAGACACCAGAAAAGTTACATAGTACACCTTTAATGTGGTTGGCTGCAAATGAGAAGGGCATCTGACATAAAAATAATACAGCAGTAAAATCATTCTCGGACCGTGATTCACGCTCTCTCTCGTTTTTTCTTCTCTCCAACCAAGTAATTGTTCCAGCACCTATAAACAGAATTAGATTAGATTAGATTAAAGGCTTTAGACCCAATTTTTACAATTTTATAACATGAAAAACAGAAGTAGTTCATTTTGTAGTTAATTCTGAACAGTTTGCGGTGGTTCAAAATTATTTTATGTATTCCAAACATTCTAATTAGTCACCCCGATGAGTTTTTTTTGAGCGCTTTTCACGACTTTCACAGACAAGAGTGACGTTTTACCCTGACGGTAAAGCCAACAACAGCGAGCACTTTCTGGACACAGACAGCACGTGGCGGGCATATTTTAACCTCAAGTGCTGCTTATACAAGATATCTGTACTGGAGCAAGACATACTTTGCTCAAATACATGGAGAAAAAAATCTGGCATGAGGCCTTTAAAGACATGGTTAAATTTGACTTTATCTCTAAATTCAAACGCTAAAGAAAATAAAGTATGGCTGTAAAACATTGCACTGCAGCCGCTTCAAAATGATGTGTGTGAGACATTCATAGAAGTATGGTATATGTGCCGTGTAAACATGTCGAAAAGTACAGAGAACAGGCCTGGGTTTGGTGTGACCACTATATTTGAGTTTAGACTAGAGCTCAGCCACAGAGCAGCGTGGAAGCCAGACGTGTAGCTTCAGACATGACAAGCTGCGTTTACACATACACATTAGTACTATATGATATGATTTTTGCCTTGTTTCTCCAGACAACCTGCTCTTTTCTATGGATGTGTCACTGCTCTGCCTGGAATGTTCCACAGTGTGACATTAAACAGCTCTGCCTTACATTTATGCCATTACAGGTGGTTTTAGAGCTCAAAAGAAGAAAGCAAAAAAACAGACATTCTGACTGTGAGCGGGGTCGCCTCTCCACAGATCTGACCTGTAACTTGGTTTGGTTTGGGCTCCATGAAGATTGAAAAGGTTTAATGCCGTACTGTGGAACATTCCAGACAAAACAATAACGTCTCCATGGAGAAAAGCATTGGACGGACTCTCCACTAGAAAAGTTACACAATGCACCTTTAAGTAAAACGTGTAGGTATCTGTACTTTACTGAAGTGGATTTTAAATGGATAATTTTACTTTTACTTCACCACATCTGAGCGGGTATCTGTACTTTATACTCCACTACATTTTGGAACAGGATTTAAAAATAAAAGCGTTTTTATACTATTGTTTGACACCGGCTGAAAAGTCTGAGGGTTTATATTTTTAACACATTTGTAGTTTGAGCAAATGAAAATATACAGATAAAACCAAATAAATAAAAACATACTAATTTAGTTGTTTCTACTGAATAAATCTGTATTAAATCACTACATTTTAAGCCTCAAAATATGCGCATAGTACTTTTACTTTTTATTCTTTATGTACATTTTTAAATGGGTACTTTAATACTTTTACTTAAGTCAGTTTTTTCATGTGATACTTTTACTTTTACTTACTTACTAGTACTTTTTTGCTCCCATAGCTATACTTTTACTTAAGTAACAAAATAGAGTACCACAATTGGTCCCAGTCCACATAAAGGTTAAAGAACCAAATAGGTGCAAATATGGAGCTAAGAGATGTTCAGGTGTTTCTTGTAATTTAGCATTAGCCCTGAAACTTTTTAGTTATAACTGCTAGACTGACATTTGTGCAACCACACTGCAAATGTTCCTGAAGATATGTGTCATCTCAAGGTGGAATGAGTGTTTTCTGTTTAAGAGAAGAACATGTTAAACACGACACAACTGAGGGTATGTTTCCCAGTTTTAGTATGATTTTGAGTTTTATCAGAGCAAATTTAAGACACGAAGATAAAGAAAGTACTATCATTCTGTATGTGAAAATTATCTCAAAAGGAGCGTTTTATATTCATTCTGGGATTGTTATTGGTATTGAGTGAATTCCTTAGTATCGAAATAGAGTCTGAAATGTTCGTATCATGACAACAGCACCTCCTACAAAATTGGCTCCTCTTCTTAGGTTCAAACAAACAAGTCCTTCAACAACTTTCACCATCCTAAGCCTGTAATTATATTGATTAGCATGTCCGGCTACAAGCAGTTGACTTTTATAACCACATTGCTAGTGACTTCCTGTATGTCCGGAGCAGTAAAGTGCCCACGGGGAGGTGGGCGGTCTGTTTTATCAGGTGTTGGGCTCCATTCAAAGTAAAGGTGTTTCATTCATCCTGAAGCATTTGCTCCTGGGTATGCCCCTTCCCCCTCTCCGTCCCTCTCCCCTGTGTGGGTGAGTGGAGTGGATCTGATGGCACATTCTTGTGTCAGAGCCCCTTCCTGTCCCTTTTGTCTCCCATTCTGTGCACAAAGGCCCTCACAGCGGCTCACTGTGATTAAGGGATCAATACAGTAGAGTGAGAGGCAGCCATTTGGGCTCCTGTAGTGTCATTTCACTTAACACTTTGAACTGGAGGATGGCTAGTTGTATGGTGTAGGCCAGGGGTCCCCAACCACTGGTCCAGGGCCCAAAACCAAGCCATAGACCATCTGGTACTGGGCCCCACAGAGAATGTTATATATCTTTATAAAAAAAGAAAGAAAACTCCTTGTAGTCTCCCACCATATTTACTCTGAAAATATAGTGCAAAGGAACCTAAACAGCAAAAAGATTATGCATGTAAGATGATGACAACTTGATGACGTTCACGCTGACGTCAGCTCCCTCTGGGCACCGCAGTTTTCTAAAGCAGAAGTCAGAGGACGTGTTTATTTAATGAAGTTGTTTTAGATCAATTTTGCAATTTAAAATGTCCAAATTATAACATAATGATCCATGGGTGTCGTAGATTAAAACTACAGCAGGCACAAACACAGTAGGTTTTCTTTAAAAGAGACAGGCTGTCATGTCAAATCCACTTTTAATAGCATTTTACCATGATGCAATTGTTTTCTCATTTCATTTACTCAATTGATGTTGTCTTTAGAGTGATTCATGCACGTTAGAGTAATCTTTATTGTTCTGCAAATCACATTGGATTCAGTAGCACAACGGAACCATTTTTTATTTATTTATAATTTTTTTAAAGTCTGCTTCTTGGTACCATGAGCCTTAACTAGACCCAGAATTAAATCTGGACTAAAACAGAACCAAACCAAGACCAGGACCAATCTTATGCAAGTGTGAACACAGCTTTAGTATCCAGTATGTTACTCTGACTGTTAAGGATATAAATCTAAAATGGCTTGTCTTGAGAAGGAGTTCACTGACCAATTCTTGGGAGTCAGGAGTACCTAGTTGGAGGATTATCTTATCACATTTTGGTTGTTTGGGATACAGACACTGGGAGAACATCTATCTTTAGCCTATAAGCCAGAACTTTTGCCTAGTCAATGCTAATGATTCTCAGAGGATAGTATAGGAAATCCTCTTACATGGGTTCTTTGAAGTGGTACTACAGGCTCTCGGATACCAAAGACATGTCATGGTCAATCAATGAACGTTGGAGAGCTTCTTCATTCCCTACAACCTTTGCCATAGTTTTCCCCTTGATGGAACCTACTAATATTGAAAGTATAAAAGCAAAATCAGTGACTTTACGTAGACATGTCTTTACAATATACACACTCGTAAAATTGCAAGAAAATGTAATAGACGAAGCGATAACTACACTTTTACATACATCTTCAATCCCTAACCCCTTATTTAAAGATAAGATAAGATAAGATAAGATATACGCCTTTATTAGTCCCACAGTGGGGAAATTCCAGTGTTGCAACGCACAGTTCAAGAACAGCAGGAAAATGGAACATGCAATAAAACAAGATAATAGATAATGGCTTAAAAATAATTTAAAAATAGACTTAAAAATAGACTTAAGTATAATAGACAGTATGTAACTTTCTGGAGGTCACACCTGCATGATTCCATGGAAACATAAAACCATACTTTAGAACATTCTCCATGGAGATAGATTACTTATATGCTTTATTCTGGAAGATTAGAAGGAACAACATTTCCAAGAAGTCCTCCTCCAGCCCAAATGAGGATCAGTTTAGTAAAGATGTAAAGCCACTCAGAGTAAGGACTATTTTCTGATCTATGTTGGAACGTTGTTTCTTCATCAAAAACATACCTGGACTTGTGTTTTGTTTCATTCACACATGTTTGACACACAAATCCGGCAAATTTAGGCTAAATTCTTTTCTCGAACTAGAATCATTTGAATAATTTCAGTCCTGGAATTCCCAATCTCTGCTGAACAAAAGGTTAAAGGAGCTGTTAACTTAAAAACTACCACTACGTGACATCACAAGGTGGAACAGAGCATTTTGAGCTTTGGAGATGTGGACAGATTAATAATAAAGTTACTCAAACATGTGCGACTGAAACAAAACACAGCTTCAGGTCTGTTTTTGAGGAGGTAACAGCTAAATCATGTTTGGTGGTTGTTAAAATCACTATACAAACTTTTTTTTTTTTTTTTTGATTCATTATCTGAGAACACATTTATCTTTTGTCCACTTCCCCTAACATTTAACACTTCTTTCTGTCCTGTGCAACAGTCTCCAGAGGGAGAAGAGGGGGACAAACAGCCGTTGATTGAATTAGCTCACAGAATACCAAACGCAGCCTTTTGATTGGCCCAGACTTTAGCTGGCAAGGACGCTGGAGGAGGAAGTAAGTCTGTGCATACTGATGACCCGATCACACATACAAACCAGGGCTATTGATTAGAAGTAAAACCAAAACCAGTATCGCCACACTAATAAGGAAGTCACTAATGATAAATGCTAATGCTGTTCAATCAACAGGGAAATGACACGGCAATAGAAACTGCTCTGTGTTGTGTCAAAGTTAACGCCTTAGTAACAGTGGGGTGAGAATAGCAAAAGGCAGCAGAGGTATTGGTGTTTAAAGCCACATTACGGAACATCAGTCTTCATAGCGTTTTAGGGAATCAAAGGAATGCTAAATGTTTCTGGATTAAAATATATTTGTTGCAGCTCATTGGAGACTTGCTGGTTTAATGTGAGCTTGTTGATATCCTGATTATTTATTTATGAAATACTTCTAACAGGTTTTTTTTTAATAGTTACTTGTTTCGTGTCATCAGTTGATTTTTAGAATATTTTTTGTTGTTGTCAATTTGAGGTACTTGGCCCCAGTTGGATATAATCTCATTCAATGTTTTTTTTTACAACTCACTACTACTACTACTACTACTACTACTACAACTACTACAACACAAAAGACATCAAATATATGAAGTAAGATATATGGAATTTTGTAGCAAAGAAAACACATTTCATATATTATATTAAAATCCTCAAAGTGGCCATCCTTTGCTTTGTCAAAATATATTTCAGAAAAAGAAAAATCTTTACTATATAACTGCATCTACAGTACCTTACTTCATGTATTTGATGTCTTCTGTGCGTATATAAAATGTTGAAAGTAGTAAAAATAAAGAAAAAAACATTGAATGAAAAGGGTATCCAAACTTTTGACTGGTAGTGTATTTACTAGGAGTACTTTTAACTTTAATACGCACTTTATATGCTTCAACTTGTACTTTTGTTCACTGTTGTAACCTTGACCATTTCTACACTTGACCATTTTGTTTATCATCTAACTGGGAATTGAACCCCCACCCCCTCATAGTATTTTAACAAAAGCGCCATAGTTTAAGTAGCCTTTGTATTACTGTGTATCGCACTGCATATCAAGCAATGTTACGCCATTATAATCTAGTAATCTGGACTTCATTTTGCAGGCGTCTCTGCTCTTTGACAAGCTCGCGTCCTCGTTCTTGTTTCTTTGACAGGCCTGGCGGTGGGACGGGGGGGGGGGGTCAACACTTTTGTGCTTTCTGCCCCTCCCCCCTTCTCTCGACCCCCCTCCCTCTCTCCCTCTTCAACCACCATTGCCACTTTTGTTCCCTGTTCCCTCCTTTGATACCTCAAGCAGAGACAACAGAAAGCATCCTCTGCGCACATTAGCTAGATCAACCCAGATTAACCGAACTGAACTCTGTGTGTTTTTATTTGGAAGTTGTGGGAGGGGAGGGGGGGCTTTTTTCTCTTTACTCCCCCCCTCCCTCAATCCTTCCCTCTCTCTCCAACACTTTCTCATTTTTCTTTTTTTTTTCCCCAGATTATATGCATTCAGACAGATGGTTCCCGTCTGCTGGCTTCTCTCAATTCAACTTCCTCTTCCATGCAGACACAAGCCCATCCCCCTCCCATCTCTCTCTCTCTTTCTCTTGCTTATTCTTTCTCTCTTTTCTTTCTCTCCCCCCTTCCCCCTCCCCTACCTTCGGACCAACGGCTCCCCTCTGGAAATAATCTTTTATTTGCCAGTTGTTCGGAAGTGACCTCGTGGCCTTGATTAGATAGGGCCAAGTCCTATCACACGATTGTGCGGAGCGGCCAGCGTAACCGCCGGGACCGCCCCCCTGCCTCCACCCCTCCCCTCCTGCCGCCTGATCCCATGTGAGGGGAGACAACAATGGGGGGCTTTAGTGCGTCCCCATCCGGCTCTTGTGGGATGGGGTGGGGAAGGGGGTGGAGGTTTGGGGGTAGGTAGGGTCGTGCAAACTCCAGCCCGACAGCTCGGAGCAGATCTGGCCCAATGTCACTATGGCAAATGGTCACATTTTTATACAGCACTTCTCCACCTTCTAGACACTCAAAGCGCTTTACATGAAGGAACCACTCACCCATTCACACACACATTCATACAGCAGTGTACGCTGACACTGGGAGCGAGGTGAGTTAAGTGTCTTGTCCAAGGACACAACAACAGCATTCAGCATTAATCTGTGGGAGCTGGAATAGCACTGCCAACCTGCGGGTCAGTGGACAAACCTTATATTATATATTTACATGCACAGACTACTCTAAACAAGTGCGCTAAACAACCCAACTCAAAGACCACTCTTGTCCCAGTCCAAGAGATCCAAGAACCCAATAGGTGCAAATGGGAGCCTAAGAGACGTTCAGGTGCCTCTAGTGATTTAGCTTTAGCACTAAAACTTTGCCGTTATAATTGAATTTTAATTTTTATACCACCAACTACATAGTCACTGAAACCAGGCTCAAATTTAGTGACTGTTACGGATTTCAAATTAAGTTCAAAGTTCAAAGTCAGCTTTATTGTCAAAAACCATATGTACAGATTGCGCACATAGGATTTGAAATTGCAGCGCCCCCTAGGCCCACAGTGAACATTTAACATCCTATAGACATGACAATAAACATGATGACAAGACATAACATATGCACATAGCAACAAGTACGAGAGGTTTGTATATAATACAAATAAGTAAAACACACAATGTGTAGCGTGTTAGAGCTCAAATGGTGTCATTCAAGCAGCAGTGTCATTAGTTATAGTGCAAAACAGAATGTGCATTAAAAATTTAAAATTTACAAATTTACTGTGGAGCAGTGGGAGAAGAACTCCACAGGCAGCAGTGTCTCTAGTTGTAGTGCAAAAAAAGAGTTGTGCATTAAAAAAAAAATGTCTGTGGAGCAGTGGGAGAGGAACTAATGTCATTTATGTAGAAAAGACAGTTTTGTCAGTAGTGTTGTTGAAGTCTATATAATGCGAATCCAAGGAGAAAATTTACTGAAAAGAGATTTCAGATTTCAGTTAAGATTTGATTGATTGATTGATTTATTTTCAGTTAAAAGTGCACTATGTAACCGGAATGTCTCCACAGTATGGCATGGAGACAAGCAGGTGTTACCACCAGGCGAGATCACAGGAGAGATGAGCCCTTCACTGGAAGAATGCACTTTTGTCAAGGTATTTTTGAGAAATAAACATTGATAAGGCTTTGCACATCGTATTTCTGAAGCCATGTGCGTTGGAGAGGGTGTGCGTTATGCTCTTCAAAATCAAAAATAGAAAGACTCCCGCACTCTGTCTAACTTGTAAAAAGTGAGCTTTATCTACAGGCCTAATGAAGATCTAGCTGCCATAATGTTGCTACCACTTTGAGTGCAGGAGTCCTTCTATTTGAGAAATAAACATTAGAAATTGAATGAATTCAAAATAAGTTCAATGTCATACAAGCATAAAATGTATATCAGGCAGGTGGCGGACACTCCATCAGAAAAGTGACATAGTCCACCCAATAAAATATGAACAAAGGCGTATATCAAGTGGCGCCTGATATGTTGACTGTATTAATATGGATGCCAGATGTTTGCATTCCACACTCACATATGTATTACAGGTTATAGCACAGTTTACAAACCGCTGCTCAGCAATAGCTCTTCAGACTACACACTAGTGATAATAATGTTATTTTTATTTTACATTTTACTCTATAATTTGGACATAACAGATGCCAGTATGTGATTGGGGTGAAGATTGGGGAGCAACATTTAGTGACTTGTGCAGTAATCCACGATAAGACTATTATTGCAAGTGAATACTGCCAACTTAAAGTGCAGACACAACCCAAAGTTGAGGAGTGTGAATGTAACCGCAGTGAAGCAGGCAGAGGCAAAGAAGGGTTGCCAGATTTGCAGAGAGCAATAAGCAACCAAACCTTTGAAAAAAAAAGCTACCCGTGTCCAACAGGGAAGTAAAATGATAACCAACCTAATAATAATAATAAAAAAAAACAAAAAACAAAAAAAAAACTAGGCAATATTTTTGTAAAATCTGAAATATAATTATACTAACAATGTTTTAGTAAAATGAATGGCGTAACCTATGATATGTGCTTTCAAACATTAATCAGTTGTTATCAAATTGTATTTCAGTCACCAAGCAGAAAATGCTGCTCTGGACAAGCCCAAAAAAAGCCTAAAAAAGTCACCTAAAGTGTCTATAAGGCAGCAGACTTGGCAACTCCGAGGGAACCTGACCTGAAAAAAAGGTATACAAAAATCAGATCTAATCCTGCTGCTCAGGAACAAACCCAAAAACAAGCTACTGTCAAAACTGACAAGTGACTCTCCAAAAAAGAGTTACCCAAAGTCGCTATAAAGAAGCAGACTTGGCAACTCTGCCCTAACCTGACATGAAAAAAAGTCTGAAAAAATGACATAAAATTGTCGCTCAGGAACAAGCCCAAAAGACATGCTACTGTAAAAAAAATAAATAAATAAATAAAAAACTGCCCAAAGTCGCTATAAAGAAGCAGACGTGGCAACTCCGAGTGTACCTGACCTGAACAAAAATTAAAACCACATTTTTTTATGACATGATGATCAAACAAGCCCAAAAACACGCTCAAAAACACACCGCTGTCAAAATTTACAAGCGACTCTCTAAAAACAGTCGCCCAAAGTCGCTCTAAAGCCGCGGACTTGGCAACTCGTAGGGGAAGCCCTGCTCTTTTCTGTGCGAGCCTCCTGTTTGTCTCTGGTTGTGCAGAGCTGTAAAGCCATAACAAAGGTGCGGGTGTCCAGTTACACTCTGGGAATGAGGACCGGCCTGCGTGTGTGAATGGGGCAGAATAGACAGGAAGACAACTCTGATTACCTCCATAAAAGATGTGACCTGGCTGCCCCACCGCTGTCCCGCTTCTCACAATCACTCCGCACAGCACAATAGTTTTACAGTGCTGTATATACGCTTTTACAGCAGTTTTAAAGGGCCCATATTACACGATTTTCACAATCTGTGTTATAACGTTTCCTCATCACAAACTTACAGTACCTGGGGTTGTGTTTTGTTTCATTCACACGTTTTTAACACACAAATCCTGCATATTTAGGCTGAGTTCTTCTCTCAGACTAAAAACGCTCTGTTTGTGATGTTGTGTGGTAATACAGGAAGTGCTCCACTGTGTTTTTTTGTGTGTTTTTTTAACTCCATATACCTTCACTAGAATCTTTTGGATAATTTCAGCCCTGGAATTGCCAAAGTCTATTAAACTAAATGTAAATGGTAGCTGTTAACTTTAAAACTACAACTGCGTAAAATCACAAAGTGGAACAGAGAATTTTGAGCTTTGGAGATGTGGACAGACCAATAACAATGTGTGAATGAAACAAAACACAACTCCTGATACATTTTTGATGAGGTAACAATATTGTAACATGGCTTAAAGCTCACAATCAATTTTATGCAATATAGGACCTTTACTTTTTCTTTTCTTTTTTTAAATTAAAAACTGTTAAATAAAAATTATGAACCATGATGACTTTATAAGCGCTTTTCACAAGTTTGAGTTTTGAGTTTTGCTGTCGCGGTAAAGCTACCATAAACTAGCATGCAAACACACATTTTCTGATTATTGGACAATAAAAAGCTTACTAACTAAAACGCATTCTAATTATTAGTTATTTTTTTATTTATACTTTGACCTCAGGAGCTGCTTATTTGTACTATGGCAATTTTTCTCAAATACATGGGTCAAAATTGGACAAAAGGGCCTAAAATGTCATTTGGATTTGCAGTAAGAGAAGAGTGGAGCACATGATTACACTGCAGTGGTTTAGGAAAACAAAACAGTCAATTGTCTTTTCAAATAAACACGCAGCTTAAAGGTACGCCACATGCTGGTCTCTGTGGAGATGTTATTGCTTTACCTGGAAATTTCCACTGTTTAATATTAAACATATCAATTGCCATGGAGACAAGCGGGTGATGTCACTAAGCCAAGTTACATGTAAGATCTGTGGAGAGACGACCCTGCTCTGTACTAGTATGT
Organism: Taenioides sp. WSHXM2023; assembly: GCA_029959045.1. Lineage (NCBI taxonomy): Eukaryota > Metazoa > Chordata > Actinopteri > Gobiiformes > Gobiidae > Taenioides > Taenioides sp. WSHXM2023. The sequence goes on along the minus strand of CM057100.1, from coordinate 4,921,821 downwards.
TAACAATAAAAACCCATAAATAACTGCAAGATGGATACATTTAATGCCATACTGTGGAACATTCCAGGTAAAGCGATTTTCTAATTAGATGCAGACAGTACAGAGCTGGATTATTTTGATTTATGGCTGAAAACTAATTTTGTTCAAATACATGAGAAAAAAATCGGGTAAGTACAGGCCCTTTAAGACTATTGGCAGTGCTATATTGTATGTGAAACGTCCTCCAGAATCCGCTCTTTAAAATCCATTCGAAACAGCTCCAGTCTTTAAGAGCCCAGCTGTCCAAATAGCTGTCGTCAATCCCTCTGAATGACAGTCCTGTATGCAGTTACACTTGCATAATCACATTAGGGCCTGTTTACTAATGCCTATTACAGTAACCCAATGAGCCCCTGTCCCCCTGGTCCTGTGTGGAGACCCCCAAGGCTCTCCTGCAGTGCTCCAGCTGGGTGTCCACAGTCCCAGATCCAGGAAGGCCCAGACCACCCCCACAACGGAGCGCAAGTGGGGGGCTCGGGATCAAAGGCGGCACACACGGAAAGAGCTTATCTGTTGTTGATTTTAGGCTTACACTCAAGCACGGGCTTCCAAAAATGTGTTGAGGAATTACAGGGCTCGGATCACGGAATCTGCAGCTTTTCATCTCCTCTTTTTTTTAATACGTTTGTTCTTCCAGGAGCGGGTGGGGGAAGGGGCACTACAGTGGGGTGTAAAATCCAGGCTTACGAAAAGTGAAAGCAACTCGTTAGAAAGAGAGAAGCCAGGAAATGGTGGTGTGGATGGACAAACGGGGGAGACGGATTATGGCTTCAGCGTGACCATTGGAGAGTATTGACAGTGGACGGGTCAGTGTTTGCCTGTATGGAAGTTATGTGCATCCAGCGGTGCAACACACAAAAACATTGGCTGAGGTTATGATTTCACACCATTTTGATGTTTAAAATACATCCTGACAATGACCCATGAAATTACAGAATAAACATATCTAGTTACACAACTTTTCTGGTGCAGTGTTGCCCCCTGCGTGTCTCCATGATGATGTTACTACTTTGCCTTGAAGTTACAGGTCAGAAACTCACTGACAATATTTTTAAGGAATAAAATAAAACATGTCCATTTGACACTGGCAAGTAGTGGATTCCCCAACACAACACAACTTATATTTCCAAAAAAATATATTTATGTAGCAGCACATGAAAACAGTGACTAACGGTCATCCAGCATCCCTGTTAACAAAAAATAAACAAAACATATTCGTCTAAACTTTAGTAGGAATGTGTGTAGAATCCCTCGGTCGTCCAGGTAAAATCCATGGCAAAAGGAGAAATTTAGTAGGAATAAAATTTCCATAAAATTTCCATAAAAACGGGACAAAAATCATTTGTTTAAGCCAAACTAGTAAGCACGGGGGATGCATCTCTGAAAATAGAATTTGAATTTGAACATGTAGCATCTGTTTTTCTATACTATTCATCCCCCAAATAAAAAAAAAAAAAAAAAATCTTCACTATTCTAATACTCTGCAGTTTTAAAGGGCCCATATTAGGATATTTTCTGATCTATGTTATAATGTTGTTTCCTAACACACAAACTCATAGCTACCAATGCCACACACCTTCACAAGAATCATTTGGGTAAATTCAGCCCTGGAATTGCCAATCTCTATGAACTAAAGGTAAAATGTAGCTGTTAACTTAAAAAACTACTGCTTCATGACATCACAAGGTGGAACAAAGCATTCTGAGGTTTGGAGTTGCAAACAGACTAATAATAAAGGGTTATTCAAACATGTGTGAGTGAAACGAAACACAACTCCGGGTATGTTTTTGATGAGGTAACGGCATTATAACATGACTTAAAGCTCACAAGAATCAGTTCTTTGTAATATAGGACTTTTAAATCTGTCCTCGCTGATATATAAGCTACAGTTTGACAAATGGTTGGGCTTTAAAACATCTCATCAGTTACTTTATTGTGTATGTACATAGGAGTTTACATAATATGAACTTACAGTGACACGATCTTCCGACATTTCTACCCGCAGTTTTGGATTGCTTCTGTTCCCACACCACTTGGTTCTTAACATTTCAATTTCGGCCCCTGTGAGTGGTACGATTCTATCTACTGGCCCTTCAATAGAGGTATTATGGCTGAGGGGAAATTGCACCTTAAAGACGCCCTCTCTCCCCGCTGTAGATCTTATTAACTATGTCCCTCTATAATACGGCCCAGCTTGACTCCGCCTGAGCCCGCCCCTTCAAAATAAAAGAACCTGCCAATCAAAGTCCACACACCGGTCGCCATGACATGATTGGCATTTCACTTGGGTGTGCGGTGGTGTAGAAGAGAACCCTAACCCTAGACTTGAATACACAGTAATAATCCTGGTTTGAGTAGAGACAGCAGTGTCGGAGATGGTAAGAGTTGGACTTTCTTACAAGATTAGTGGTTCTAAGTTTACATGCAATCTATGAAAACCAAAATTCAGTTTTATTCTAGTTTCAAAAATGCATGTTAAAGGCACTATACCCATTTTTTACTGTCTCAAAAACATGAAAAACAGGTCTTAAATGATTTGCAGTGGTCCAAAGTTATTCCTCACTTACCTTAAGCATTCTGGGTACCCTGATTATTCACAGTGAAGAGTTTATGAGCACCACTTTCAGAGACCAGTCACTAACAGCAACTAACATGCTAACGTGCACTTCCGGATTATCGGACAATAAACCACTTTATAATTAGATGCAGTACAGTACACAGTGGACTTATTTTGAACTCAAGAGCTGCTTATACAATCTGTACTGGGGCAAGACAAATTTTGCTCAAATACGTGGAAAAAATCAGGTACATTGCCTTTAAAGGGGACATATTATGGTACATTTGAGGCTTTTAACCATATTATAATGTTTTTTCCCTGTCTTTAGTCACGCAAAGTTGCATTTAAAGTGATTTGTGCATGTCTGAGTAATCTTCAATCTCCCATTCTCCAAAAAATTCCAGCTTTGGCACCCAAAAACAAAATATGTCCTCTTCCATAAAATCAAATCAAGATTATTATTCTAATTTCAAGTCATTTTAAGTACTTTTTCTGTGCAGTGGTCAGACAAATTCTTTTCCACACTGCTGCCTGGTTGGAGCGCACCAGTCTGTGTGGAGGTCTGAGCATTCTGAGGCCACACATTGAGCTTCCAGTGTGGGGCAGCGGGGCCTGACGTCTTACCAGTCTGTATCCATCCTCGCCGTGCACTTATGGAATTCTGCACACAGCCTGTGGAATACTTACAATGCTCCGATGCTTCCAAAAGTCCCTCCCCAGACTGAAGTTTCCTAAGTGCTTTTCCTCTCCACCTGTTTTTGTAGACTACTGTGTATTGGAAAATGCACAATAGACTGATGATGATGAGTTGGACAGAGGTACAGCGCAAAGGTATGTAGAAAAAGTCCACTTGTACCATGATCAGGTTATTATTGTACAGGAAAGGCAAAGTAGGTTGTTAGGTGTCTTGCCCAGAGACACAAAAGCAGCATGATATTGATTCTTTGCGGCGACATCACGTTGGGGGTGTACTGCATGGGTTTCTATGGAAGAATGTCCGTCAGTTACCATGGTGACACGATGCACACATTAAGCGAACACTGCCAAAAAAAGTTTTAAGATGGTCTGAAAACTCAAGAAAAAATACAAAATGGATTTAAACAGCACGTTTTGAGGAGTCTGTGATCAATATAAGCGTTGATGGTCATATTTAGGCGTCTGATTTTCATCAAAAAGGTGAGAATGAGTAACTGAACTTGTGACTGTGATGTTATTTGAGAGGGACTTGTTTAACAGCTCACCTGTTGCCGTCCCAGCTAAGTTCGCTATTTCTGGTTAAATTGCATTAAAACAAAGCTCAGATTAAAGTCTAATTTGAGTAACTGAGCTTCAGACAGAGTAGAGCCTATAGTTAGCATTACACCCCCAGGAAATGTTGATGACATCAGCTGCAAAGTATCAATAGTGTGAAGTTATTTCTACCATACAACCAACTTGGGACCCCATAGTCCAAAAGAAAATGACAGTAGTAAAAACATTAAACGGCAAAGCATGTTGAATCAGAATTAATGTTTATTTCAGTAGTTTATTGTGTATTTGCTAACAGTTTCACAAAAAATATCATCCTTTTTGATTAAAGTATTGATTAAATACAGTTTCATAACTTTAAAACCAGATCTTGCAAATAATCTAGTTTTAAATAAAATCCCAAATTTGGCATTTCATGGAAACAAAATGAAAAATATAAGACCCGTCAAAACAGCATTTTTTTCTCAACATAAGATCTTGTTGCTAGTTTCAGTAGTGGTAATTGGAACATCAAAATCCAAATTGGTCTGCCATTTTAAGAGAACACGCATACGTTTTGAATTTACTCCTGAAATAAATGATCCCGTGTTGAGTTATGCTAAATCCTCGCCGTGGTACAAGTTCCGGAGGCTTTGGCTGTCATGTTTTCCTACTTTCCTATGCTTCTTACTGTTGTCTAAAACAATATTTAAATTAAAAACTTGATTTCAATACTGAGGAATAAACTCAATACTAATTCCGATACTATGATGATAATAAAAAACACTCTTTAGACAACAGAATGTGATCTTCAGCATAAATCTTTCTTTTATATTACCATGTGGTCTTATATCTGTATAATCGCTCAGTTGTCCAAGCAGGTTCCATAGTGGTCCTTATACTGATACAGCTGAAAATCATTCTACAGCTATTCATGTTCATTTCTGTCGTGTGAATGTAACTTTTTTTAGTTTTGATACTTGCTCAGATGAGTATGTAGTTTTGATACTAGTTTTTGTAGGGATTAGTATCTGATTTTCACTGAAGACAACCATACTTTCAATGACATTTTACTTCAGCCCAGTTCATCCACACAACTGCAGCGCATCTGGACGGCAACGCTTAGCCTTAACCTATAGCTCGCCCCACACATGTTCACGTTTTACTCCACAGACAGCCAGCTGCGAAGGTCGTGTTAGAAGTTGAAAGGAAACTTGTGCCGCCCCGTGAATCTCACACCATTACTCAGGACGAATCAAACGCGGAACACTTCTCCCCGACAAAAGGAAAGTTGGAAAAATCCGGCTAGGAAGTTAACAAAAAACTGAAACCATGTGTCTGGAAGTACCTCATCTTTACGACTTTCAACAACTCATGCTCATTCGTGTTTGGCAACAATCAAATGCTCAATTTAGCTTTACGCGGATATCGCCGATGTTCCTAAGGTCAATATTGTACGAGTTAGTCTGTAGCTCGTGTACTGTAGCCCTTTAAAATGTATATGAGGTGAGGCTAGAGGAGACAACAAAGGGCCTCTAATTCTTTCCCCTCCTGAGGCGTAGCAGCCACATCAAGCACTCACACTTCCCCTGCCTCAACGCGCTACAGGTGCAACTTTAAAAAGGACACGCTTAAAAGAGAGAGAAGAAACACACTGGTTTTCCCCATTTGCACTAGGATCTCAGCACTCACCGCTCTGATGATGATTAGAATGAAGCTTTACTACCAAGGAATGGCGGTGTTATTAATAGGGACTGAAGGTTCCATATGGTTCCAGAGTCTAAGTCTAAGTGGCGTTGTGAATAGTGCACATGTACTTGTGGGTACTTGGATTAAAGGGATCATATTACAATATTTTCGCTATTTATGTTATAATGTTGTTTCCTCGTCAAAAACATACATGGAGTTGCGTTTTGTTCCATTCACGCATGTTTAACAGAGAAAACCCTGCATATTTAGGCTGTGTCCTTCTCTTAAACTGAAAACACCTTGTTCCACTTCCTCTTCTGTGTTTTTAAACTACACACATCTTCACTAGAAGCATTTGGATGATTTCAGCCCTGGAATTGGCCATCTCTACTGAACTAAAGGTAAAAAGGAGCTGTTAACTTGAAAACTACTGCTTTATGACATCACAAGGTGGAACAGAGCATTTTGAGGTTTGGAGATGTAAACAGACCAGTAATGCAGGATTACTCAAACATGTGTGAATGAAACAAAACACAACTCCAGGTATGTTTTTGATGATATTACTTATAACAAAAGCTCACAGGAGTAATTTTTTCATGCTATGGGACCTTTAAAGGTGTGACGGGGCCTTCAAGCCTAAATTGTGTGTTCTAAAGATTCAAATGCAAGAATCTGAAAACAGCCAGTTTGCATTTACCAAGGTTTTTCTAAAATAAGGCATGATATTGCATAAGGTTATATACTTGTTCTTTAGTTAAAATGACGCCAAATGGACTCTTGTGAGCTTCATGTTACGCTGTGACTTCATGAAAAACATACCCAGAGTCATGTTTTGTTTCATTCACACATGTTTGAGTAAATCTTTATTAGTCTGTCTACATCTCCAAAGCACAAAATGCACAAGTTAAAGGGTACTTTTTACCTTTAGGTCAGTAGACATTGGCAAATCCAGGTCTGAAATGATCCAAATGATTCTAGTGAAGGTGTATGGAGTTTTAAAACATAGTGGAGCACATCCAGTATTACCACATGACATCACAAGGTGGAACAAAGTGTTTTCAGTTTGAAAGAAGAATTCAACCTAAATATGCAGGGGTTGTGTGTTAAACATGTGAATGAAACAAAACAAAACTCATACATTTTAACATAGATCAGAAAGTACTGTAATATGGGCCTTTTAAACGTAGGTGGTGGTAAATGGCAAACAATATCAAAATGATTTTTGGTAGCACTTTTTTGGTAGCTAACACTTTTGAAGTTGTTATTGCTTTCTATAGAATGTTGCACAATATGATATTAAACTTGCCTTGCATTTATTAACCACACATTTTTATTGCTGAGGAAATACCTTGAAAAATATATATTCATACAGTAACTGGGTTGGCCTCTACACCTGTGAACTGGCCTGGTGGCATCACCATCTTTTCTCCATGGAGATAGTAAAGTTAAATGCATACTGTGGAACTTTTGAGGCAAAGCAATGGCATCTCCATGGAAACAGGCAACCTTCCACCTCAAAAGTTGAAGAGTGAACTTTTAAAATGTGTTGACACCCCCCACTTACATTGGCACTGAAAAAACACATTAAAATTGGGACTAACCTGGGACTGCCTGGACTAGTCCAAGACTAAATCAGGACTAGAACTCAATTAAACCTATTCTTTATCAGTACTAAAATGGGCTCAAACCAGAGATAGTTCCTAGAGGCCATTGTGTATACCATAACGTTCATATCAAGAAATCCTGTACCAATTTTTTTGTTGACACCATCAAAACTGTACCAAAACCAACCAAGTTACGCGATTAAGTATTAAAATCCCCACGTTCATGTAGTCTGGTGAATGTTGATGTATGACATGTATAAAGTACTCCCAGGCCACTGCAGGAGACAGAGTCATTAGTAAAGTGCAAAGCAGACAGGGGGAGAGTGGGGGACAATGGTGGAGACAGAGGGCCAGACAGGGAACATTGTCCCTGACAAAAGCCTTTTCATGGATGAACTTTGGGCACAGGTGAAGATCCTGAAGAGCAGAGCCTAAACAGACCCATAAATTAGCCCTTGTCACGTGGAAGTGCTCCCTCAAGTCTGCGTCCTCCAACTACGAAGCCCCTCACTCTGCTGGCTATTCTGTGGACTTTATGACTTCTGCTCCTATCTCAGATCCAGAGCGCAGATAAGAAAGCTGTAAGGATGCCATTTAAACAGCAATAAAAGCAGTGAAGAGGAGAAACTCTGATTCTTCATGCTAAAGGTTGCTGTGCTGCTCGGCCTCGGTATCCGACATGGTGCTCTGGTATTGACCTCAATAGGTCTATAAAACAGATAAGACTATCTCGCATGCTCAGGAAGTGCACCCCATAAAGACTGGATTTACAGCCGTGATAGGAGAACAACGGACAACACAGGTTATGCACCAAGTCAGAGCTGACAAAGTTTATTTCTCCAAATACAAGTAATAAAGAAGGTCATTCATACATTGTTTTATGAGGGTTATAAGGGGATGTGTCCCTTCCAGGCTACCATCATTATAGCCTCTACAATACATGGAATTTAAAGAGTACTAAGTAGTACAAGATAGTACAAGTATTAACTTGTACTAATTTTTTTCCCTATGTATTTGAGCAGAATTTATCTGCTCAAATACATAAGCAGCTTTAAAGGTCAAAATATGTTTGCTGTGTGGTGTCTGCATCTAATTATAAAGTGTTTTATTGCCAGATAATCAGGAAGTGCGTGTTGGCATGCTAGTTGCTGTTAGCTTTACTGTGATGCCAACACTTCGCTTGTGTTTCTGGAAGTTGTCGAAGGCGCTTAGAAACTCTGTAAGGTAAGTGAGGAATAACACTGCACCACTGCACTGCCTAAAATGAACTCGTTTTTCACGTTTTAAATACAGTAAAAATCAGATACAGCTCCATTAATCCCCCCAAAAAATAACAATAAAATAGACTACATCAGCAAATTATGGAGTTTCAATACTATTTGCATAATAATTGTTACCATAATCACCTACTGGAGAAAGTAGTTTATTAAGCTGGTATTGAGTTGCAAATTTCAAATAAAAATACAAATTAGGCTATCTTAGCATTAGCATTTTTAACACTTCCACAGATCTGCCCTAACCTCAGTTTATTAGCTTGTATAGACCTATTTTAGCTACTTTAATTTGGCAAGTAATACAGTATAGTCCATACACACTGAACTTACAATTAAACTTAACGGACATTTTAAACTCATAAAACTTGAATAAATAAAAGCATGTGGAGGAAACTTCCCAGACTGCTTTTGTGTGGCTAATTTTCCGCATTCATGATTTAGCAATTTGTCATGTAGCAGACTGGAAATAGTGCAGAAAGAAGCCGAGCAGCGCTGAATGGTAATGATACTGGCTAATCAACAGTGGGCCATTATTCAGGCAAAGGTCACGCTCCCTGCAGAGGAAGTGTAGCCCTATCATCAATCTGCTCCCAACGGGCTGCATGAGAAAGGGGCTGGAGGTGGTGGGCGGGGTTAAAAGTTGAGCACACTGTAGGTGCCAAACCTCGCATTGAGGGACTCCACACCCCAGCACCGTCTGCATCTACATGTCAAAGGAGCGCTCCCGTTGTCTTGGCATGTTCAACTTCCACTCTTCGTTTATCATGTCTTTTTTTTGTGACATCCCCGGGGTTGCCAGGTTTTCAGAGAGCGACGAGTGACCAGGTCTTTGAAAAATAAATCTCAAAGCTAGTGACCCGAGTACCATAAAAATAAGTCAGAACAAAGTGTAAATGAAACAAGTAGACCTAGAACATAAGACTGCACATATAACATAATGAGTTTGTATTATTATTATTATTATATATATTATAGTGACATTGCATGTTTCTCCTGGAATACATTACACCTAATTAGAAAGAGTTTTATTGTCCGATGACCAGGAAGGGCGTCTTAGAATGCTAGTTGTTAGCTTTATTGTGATAAAGTTGTGAAAAGCTCTTAGAAACTCTTCATGGTGAATCATTAGGATGCCTGGAATGCATAAGATAATTGAGGAATAACTTTGGACCACTGTTTTTCATGTTTTAAAACAAATCAAGTAGAGCTTGTATTTCAGCCATTATTGGGTTTAGTAATGTAAAACCTGACATTAAAAAGGCTAAAAAGAACCTATTTTGTGATGTAAAAATGCAGCAACTTTTTATCATTTGCAGACAACTCAAACTTGCTATAAAGAAGCGAACTTGACGACTTTTTCCTCATCATTTGTCTGTCCATGCAGCGTTGACTATCTTATTCAGAACAGAGAGAACAGAGGGCGGTCGGTTCGGATGGGAGTGCGTGGGCCGGGGGAGTGGAGCAGTGGTGGTGGTGGGTGGAGGTGGTGGGTGGGGAGCGGGATGCATTGAGTTTGCCAAGTCAGGCAGAACGATGGACAGGAAGCAGGGCAGGAAGGAAGACGAGGCTCTCCCCATGAAGTGCCATTGTTTGCAGGACGTGACTTGAAGGGGCCAAAAGTGACTGCTCCGTGCTGACCCATTTCTCCAGAGGGCCAAGCACCGCTCCACCTGCACACGGACGCACGCATGAGTGCCTCTGTCTTTTAAGTAATGAGCAAATTCTAAAGACATCTCTCATGTTAGATATTATTTCAAGTGGAACTAAACACTGAATCAACTTTTTGCCATCTTGCTACTGAACTGCGTATATTGTATTTGCGTATATTTAATAGCATTATCTAGTGTTCCTAGTCATTTTCCCATGCAATCTTTGTGCAAACTAGGTACATTTGCAACTTTGTGGTAAAAAATGTCTAAAACTGAGTGTATGCTGGCTCCAATGGCCACAGCAATATCAAGTACTATGTGACATCACAAAAGACTGTCCTGATTACAGCCAGGTGTTTGAAGTGTGGATTCCTGTTCGACCAATCACATTATTTGATTCTTTAGGTACTGCGCAGTATAGCAGCTCTATCTGAAATGTGGTTGTGGGCGGAGTTTAGGTGTTAAGTACGACTTTAAAAGCGTATAACACCCACAATTAATAAAATGTTCTCAGATAATTAAATTAGTGATGATTTATCTTTCTGCCTATGTCCGCTGCGTGCACCAGCATCTGATTATAACAATTTTTATTGCCCGATAATAAGAAAGTGTGCAGTAGCATGCTAGTTGTTGTTAGCTTTACTGTGATGGCAAAACACTGCTGTGGCCTCTGAAAGTGGTAAAAAGTTCTAACTCATTAGGATTCTCTAAATGCATATAGTAAGTGAGGAATAACTCACTGCAAACAGTTTAAAATGAGCAAGTTTTATTTTTCACATTTTACTCACTAAAAATCAGCGTTACATTTTGTTCATGTAATAAAGTCAGATTTGTCTTGCTCTCGTACACATGTATTGTAAAAGCAGCTCTGTAGGGTGAAATGCTCTCTGTATCTAAGTAAAAATCGTTCTGTGTGATCCAGAAGTCATGCTGTTATGCGGTTAGCATGCTAGTTGTTAAAAATTCCTGTCTGGCCTCTGAAAGTTGTGAAAAACGCACAGCGGATAATGTCTGCTTGGATGCTTGGAATGCATAAGGTAAGTGAAGAATAACTTTAGATCACTGCAAACTGTTTAAAATTAATTGTTCTGTTTTCACATTTTTAAGACATTAAAAATCAGGTTGTTTACAGAGTCTCTGAGTTGAAATTATGACAATAAGAGAATCTGAAACATAGAAGAAAAGGTTTTAAAGGTATAGTTATCTGGACAATGTCTAGAAATATAAACATATGGTATTACATTACAATTTAATATCCAACTTTTATATTATGGACTACATCATTTACATTGTTATCAGACTTTAACATTCAGTATCTTCACATATTACTTTGCAGACATCCATAATTGTGTCTGATTGCTAACAGTGGTTGACCCAACCCTCCTTTTGAACTTCTCCATGGACCTCCATCTGGACTACAGTTAGCAAAATGAACTCTGCCTTCTGCATCTGCTCACCAGCCTACGTCTGGAACGTTCTTCTGGCTCCTCTCTCCTGGCTCCTACCTCCTCGACTGAAGACCATCCAGGCAGCATTATCTCTCCACCAATCGGACGCCAGATCTATACCTCATTCCGCAGGTAACCTTTCCAGCAGATGAGCTTTCATTGTGCGCCAACCAATCAGGGAGGAGATCCACAGCGATGGGGCCAGTCTGGGCTTCGGGTTATTTGTTGAGGTCATTTTGTTTGCAGGTCAAGGTGTCTTTAAAGGTCCTATATTACGCAAAAGTGTGTTTGAGTTGTGTTTAGTTTCATTCACACGTTTCAGTAATCCTGGAATATTAAGCTGTCTATTTCCAAAGATCAAAATTATCTCTTCCACCTTGTGATGTCATGAAGTGGTAGTTTTCAAGTTAACAGCTACCAGTTACCTTTTGTTTTGTGGAGATGGGCAATTCTTGGGCTGAAATTATCCAAATCATTCTAGCAAAGGTGTATGGAGTTAAAAACACATTGGAGCACTGTATTACACAGTTCACAAGGTGGAACAAAGTGTTTTCTGTTTGAGAGATGAACACAGCCTAAATATACAGGATTTGTGTGTTAAATATGTGAACATAGCAAAACACAACTCCATTGTTGAATGGTCAGAAATTTCAACTTTTTACATTCAAATCACTAACAAACCATTAATGAGAAACACGATTTAAAGGTGCACCATAGAACTTTCAGGTTAAGTATACGTCACCTGCTCGTCTCCATTGACATATATTTTTGCTTTTGTTTGCCTGGAATATTCCACTGTATGACATTAAACGTATCTATCTTGTCTGTGATTTGACCTGTAACTTGACCTGGTGACCTGCTTGTCTTTATCATCACAGGTAAGTGAAATGATATACTGTGGAACATAACACACTAAGCAAATCTATAACATCTCCATGCAGACAAACAGGCGGCCTTTCATCCATCAGAAAAGTTACATAATGTTCCTTTAATACCAAGAAATGAATGGTTTATAATTCTCACTTATCAAACGTTCTGCTCTGCTGTCCAGTCCTTTGCTGGAGCTGGCACCATAGCCCCATGTAACACATCATAAACTATTGGGTAATAGAACTTGCCCGGGTCAGGCTTGCAGCACCTCGACTTTGGCAGTTTGCTGTGAAATATTGGACGAGGAAGTGAGCTGCGTCTCCAGTACTCAGGGAGACAGCCTGTGGTGGTGCCCTCTGAGCTGACCTTATACACCGCTGCTGTCCATGTGTTTATACCAGAGACCAATCTGTAATGGAATGAAAAGTCTCATAATACAGATCTTATCCAGATGTGATTAGGAGATAGGCATTGACATTCAAAGCTTCAGAAGTCTCCTCACATCTAATGCTTTAAGTGTGTTTGGCAGTGTGGACTTAAAGTCCAGAGAGTCGACAGTCCCCTGTGTGTCCAGTGCACAGTCTGTGTCCCCTCTGGTCCTTCCTGATTGCTGGAGCAGGCAGATTCCGGTCGCTCTAATCTTCCTCTTAGACTGCCCTGAATTAACCAGAAACCCCATTTGACACACATGCTTCCACTTTGCTGTTTGTTGCCTCCCCCACTGAAGTCAGCTTAATTCGTACAATTTGGCCTTCATTAGGCTGTGTTTCAGGCTGCGGGGCACAGGTAATGCAAAGCATTTCCCCTCTCAAATTGTAGCCCGGGCCTGGGTTGCTAGGAAGTGGAAGAGCCTCAATTGCAGCCATTTCCTGGCCAGTGTACTGAGAGGTCCTATTACAGCATTTAGGTCAGGCCAATTGGTGTCATTACAGCAGCCAACTTCCCTCCACCAGAGTAATGAATTAGCCCCAGCTATGTGGGCTGTATGATTGCTGTTGCCAGGGGAGATGAGTATGAAGTGGGGTATAATTATGGTATGTATCCCTGAGCGGATGTGTGGGGTGGGCCAGTGTGGGGGCTCAGTCCTTTTGTGTAATGGCTTAATGTAGCTGCTGACAGGCACCGGGCAACAGGCAAAGGTGCTACTGTGCTCTGCTCTACTCTGCCCCAGTGCTCACATGCCAAACCAGGCCAAACCAGGCCAAACCAGGCCAAACCAGGGCAGTCTGTGCCAATGCATGCCAACCCTCTTTAACCCTGCTACACTTATAACAAATAAATCTTTTATTCCACATGTTCATGAGGGGTCCATAAAAGCTGTGAAAATAAGAGTTTACAGAGCTATTCACAGCTCATTTGTATGGTAATAGAGTGTGGCTTATGTGATCAGGTAGCACCACTTTTGCTCAAACTTCATTAGGAGCTGCACTTTTTTTTTTTTTTACAAGACAAGCAAGGAAACCATTAACTGTTGGAACACTAATATATTACCCCCATAATAAAACAATAGTGAACTTTGATTGCATGGCCCATTCATAAAAGCAGTGAAAACAATAACCAAGAGGTGCAACCCTGTTTACAATGAGGATGTGCAAGGAGGCCAAGGACTGCAGTAAAACTATAGCATTCTGTGTACACTGTATAAACAATTAGGAAATGCCTTTGTCTTTATATAATCTCCCAAGACGTTTACCAAAATACTTATTTAAACTATGTGGGGGTCAATCCATACATTCTTAAAAGTGTTATTCATGATTCAGTGGAAAATATTTAATAGAGGAAAGTTTTGCCAGGGGAGTGTTCAGAGTTGTAGTTGTTTGACTTAACCAAGTTGTGTGTTTGATAAAAGTAATATCGGCTTGTTTTTTTTAAATCCAGTATCGCTCTCTTTTCCCTCCCTCTCTGCGTTCACCTCTACCACCTCTCTCTTATAATCTCTCTCTTTTCTCTCTTCTCCCCTCTCCCTTTTACTGCCTCTCTGTCTCTCTCTCTCATCGACACTGTCTCTTTCTCTCTCTCTCTCCCCCCTTTCTCTTACCTTCCTCTCTTTTACTCTCCCCTTTTCTCTCCTCATCCCTCCCACTCTGTCTCTCACTCACTCTGTCTCCCTTCTCTTTCCACCCCCGTCCTTCTCTCTCTCTGTCTCTCCTTTATCTCTCCCTCTGTCTTTTGCTTCTACTCTCTCATCTCTCCCTCTCTTTCTCTCTCTCTACTGTCCAGCCCCTGTCTCCCTCACTTTTTTGCTTCTACTCTCTCTCTCCTCCTTCTCTCTCTCTCTCTGTCTCTCCTACAGTCTCCACCTCTCCTACTCTCTCTCTCTCTCTTCTACTGCCTCCCTCTCTTACTCTCCTCATCACTCCCACTCTATCTCTCACTCTGTCTCACACTCTCTCACTCCCTCCTCCTCTCTCTCTCATCCCTCCTCTGTCTCAGTATCTCTCCCCCTCCTTCTCTCTCTGCTGTCTCCCCTGAATCTCTACCCCCTCTACTCTCTCAATTGCTCTCCTCCCTCTCTTCAGTCTCTCTCCCTCTCCTACTTTCTCTCTGTCTCTTTCTCTCTACTGTCCACCCCTTCTCTCTTTTGCCCCTTTCTCTCTCTTCCTTCGCTCTCTCTATTCCTCCTACAGTCTCCCCCCTCTCCTATATCCTTTCTCTTCTACTACCTCCCGCTCTTTCTCTCACTTCTTCTCCCTCCTCTCTCTCTCTTTCCTCTCTCTGTCTCTCCTACTCTTTCTTCTACTACCTCCCTCTCTTACTCTCCCCTTTCTCTTCCCATCGCTTCCACTCTGTCTCTCACTCTCTCCTCCTGTCTCTCTCTCTCTTTCCTTCCCCCTCTTTCACACACACACACACACACACACACACACACACACACACACGCACACACACACGCACAGTTAATTTGTGGCTGTCGGGACGGCGTGCGTTGCCTCTGCTTTTCCTCTCCGTGCTGCAGATCATATCTCATGTCAGTGCGAGCCCAAAAAGTGCAGCCTGATTATTTCTCAATACAGACTCCAGGGCTCTGCTGCCTCCATACACTTTTACTACTGCTGCTTGAACCAAATCTCCTCTTTTCATTGACATCGGGGAAAATTAAACATTCTGAATTTTCTGTGTTCATTCATTTGGGTTTTACAACTCGGACTGAACTTTTTTCATCTGTAAAAGTTGTAGTTTTACTGTCCTGAAAATGGTTTGAAGTGGTCCTGGGTGTCCTAGTTATTCACTGTGATGAGTTTATAAGCACAGTAGCTCTGTTTGTGAGTGTCCACTGATCTGAAGATTGGTGGTTTGAATCCCACAAACACAGATGAATACTGTTGTTGTATCCTTGGGCAAGACACTTAACCTCCCCTAGTGTGTGTGAATGGGTGAGTGGTTCCTTGATGTGAAGCTTTGAGTGTCTTGAAAGTGGAAAAGCGCTATATGGAAACACGGTAAAGCTAAAAACAACTAGCATGCTAACTTGTGCTTCTTGATCGTTGGACAGTACGTGACTTTATAATTATATGCACTCAGCTGACTTATTTTTACCTCAAGAGCTGCTTATACAATATTGCGCGTCTGTAATTTTGCTCAAATAGATCAAGTAGAGGTTATATTCTTGTTACTGCAAATAGTTACGCAAAATTAAAACTTTTCTTGATGAATGCAGAAAGCTTTGAAACTAAATATTTTAATGTGTGCAGAAATGGGTGTCATGTTATAGACTCTAGTTTCATTTGATCATATTTTGTGAAATAATTGAAATAGGTCACAATTTGACATCTCAAGTCCTTTTTATGCATAATATTACTAATATCAAATATTGGTTCAGGTTGTGCAATTCAAAACATTTTTGAGATGTTGCAGCTCTATTTGTCCAAATCAGTAAATCCTCCAACATTCCAGGTTTTTTTTCCTTTGCAACTTTCATAACCAAACTATGTTCCTGATGAAAAAACAGATCCTTTTTAAGAATACATGAAGCGAGCAGAGTGCTAGTTTCACACACAGTGGCAGGCTGCAGATTTTGGGATAAGAGGCGTTTTACTGTAGCTGTTGTTTATCTTTCATCTTACCTCTGCTGGGAAGCCACTGGTCAGATCCAGGCAAATGGCACCAAATGTGGGAGATCTGCACAGCACCATCTGGTGGTGGAGCAGTGGAAGTGCTGTGTGCAGTTTACTGATGATAAATAGGTAAACCCTTAACTAAAAGGTACAGTATGTAACTTGGCACGTCACCTGCATGATTCCATGAAAATAGAATGTTTAAAGCATACTTCGGAACATTCTCCTTGAGATAGATATGTTTTTTTGCCATACTGTGGAATATTATAGCCAAAGGAACAGTATTTCCATAGAAACAAGCAGGGATGCCTTCCAAATAAGGCCAAGTAAGCTTTAAACTTCTTAGGTTCTTTTTAAAGACAATACAACATGTCAACAAGGTAAATACAAGTTACTGTATTGTCTTTAAAAAGAACCTAAGAAGTTTAAAGTACATAAGAAGACAAAATGAACATTTTCGGTTTAAGGCCAAGTAAGAGTCAGGTTTGTGGAGATGCAAGCTAAGACTAAGGACTATGGAAGTGTGATATCACCCATAGCATTTGGCTCCAGTCAAATAAAGCTGGCGAGGTTAAGCAGTTATAGGTGCGAATTTGGAGCCAGTTCCATATTAGGAATAGGAATTTACTTCCGTCCAAAACAGTGTAATAAAAACACCAGGATCATGTAGAGCGAGTTAATACAAACATTTCAAGACCAAACTGACTAGGCTCACTACAGCAGTTACAGACAGAGGGATGACGCTTTTTCAATTGGAGCCGAAAGCGCACCGTATTCGTAAAGCGGTGGCTAGCAGGTTAGCGATGTCCATTTATAAGTACAGTCTATGGCTGGCACACAAAAAACCAATGCATGTTAGGTTGTAGGGGCATTACATTGACTAATACAATAATTGGCTAACTTAAATTTGAATCTGTGTTAAAATGAAGCCAAACTTTAACCATGTTGTTTTTCTGATAGAGCAAAAAGTTCCAGTGAAGTGAGTCCCCACAGTGTGATGACTACCCGCCCATCAAAAGTATGATAAACCAGTAGCTGGGTTTAAAGTGAATCCGATTATAAACTCGTACATATTGATGGTGTTTTGTGAGGGTGAAGTCATGCTCCCTCTTCTACCTTCGGAGCAGCCTGGTTTCAGCGTGACAGTTTGATGGATGGTGCGTGGAGGTCCTGTGGAACCAGATGATTTCATGTGGCTGTGAGGCTACGCTCTTGTGTTTGGAGCAATTAGCACAGTCACTTATTACATCCAGTGTGAGGAGCGCAGCGTTAGGAGATGTGAATTCAAAATCTCTCAGGGCGTCATTTGGAAACCACAGTTGGGCTTTTGTAAGATGTAGGAACAAGTCATGGTTAGTACTGTATTATGTCATATGCCCAAGTTTTGTAACTTAAAGGCGCTGTAGGCTACCTCAGGACAGTATTTTGTTTCATTCACATCTGTATATTTAGTTCTCTCAAATAGAAAACACTCTGTTTCACCTTGTGATGTCATGGGTAATACAGGAAATGCTGCAGTGTATTTAAACTCCACACACCTTCACTAAAATCACTTGCATGATTTCAGACCTGGAATTGCCAATCTCTACTGAACAAAAGGCAAGCTGTTAACTTGAAAACTACCACTTCTTGACATCACTAAGTGGAACTGACTATTTTGAGCGTTAGACAGACTAAAGAATCAGAGACAGATTACTAAAACGCATCTATGAACAGAACAAAATGTCACTCTGGGTATGGTTTTGAGGAGGTAGCAACATTCTAACATGGTTTAAAGCTCACAAAAGTAAATTTTGTGTAATATAGGAGCTTTATCGTACCATTTATTACAATTGTTAGGCATTTGTTAATATGAACCATTCACATTTAATTGCGTCTGTATGGAAATCTGTTCTTTGCATTTGACACATCCTTCTGCGTTGTGAGGAGCAGTGTCCATGGACCCTTCCTCCTGTGCATGTATTTTCAGATTCTGTTCAAAAAAATCAAACACAGAAACTCTTTGCTAAGACTAAACGATTTTGTCAGTGAACCTTTAAAAACACTTTATTATTTGTTATTGCAGTTCATCTGAAATCAAATCATCATCAATAATAATCTGGACAGTTTACACAGCACGGCTCCAAAGTGTGGAGCAACTTTCAAATGGAAGACGTGTGCAACATCTTCTAGTGCTCATCAAAAGATATTTAGATTACCACATCTTGCTGGAGTTACGATGTACAAACAGTCTGATACAAATTGATGATGATAAAATTGACAATTGTGAGCTTTAAGCCATGTTACAATGGTATAATTAGTCTGCCTACATCTCCAAAGCTCAAAATCCTCTGTTCCACGTTGTCATGAAGCGGTAGTTTTCACAGCTACATTTTAACTTTAGTTCAGTAGAAATTGGCAGTTTCAGAGCTGGAATTACTCAAATGATTCTAGTGAAGGTGTACGGAGTTCAAAAACACATTGGAGTGTTTTATATTTTGAGAGAAAAGCCGGCAGAAGTAAATATGCCGGCTTTGTGTGTTAAACATGCAGCTAAAATATTTTTCCTTTAACTTTTTTTCCCCTTGATACATAATTCCATATATCTTACTTCATATATGTGATGTTTTCTGTATGAATATCAAATGTCAAAAATAGTAAACATATAGAAACAAACACTGAATGAGAGGGCGAGGCCAAACTTTTGACCGGTTTGGTAATACACTATTGAAGTCACCAGTCGAGTCCGGTGTTATCTAACCCGATCACCCGATGACAGATGGCACCTTAGACCTCCGCCATGTCTTCCTCCTCCTTCGCTTCCGTTCATCCCCCTCTTCCTCACCCTCACCCCCCTCCTCTCCTTCCTTTAGTTATTTGACACTGCTGGAGACGCCGGGCATTTAGGGCATTCTTTGTCCCTGGAGAAAGCATCAGGAAGGAGGAGGAGGAGGAGAAGGGACTGGGGCGCAGAGGGGAGGGAGGTAGGGCATTATGAGAGGTTCCACTCGGATTCAATAAATTCCGCCTTAAACACACACGCACACAAATACACGCACACCCATGGAATGACCGCCTCCCGCTCGCGGACGGGGACGAGCTTAGAGGGAAAGGGGGAGAGGAGAAAAGAAGACAGCCTCCTCCTCCATATCCACATCCACTCTTTCTCACTGGTCTACGGGATGCCAGCATGTGCCGAGCCCCCTTTTTCCCACAGTGAGGGCGGGGCATGAAAACTGGTCCAACCCCCTCTGTGTTTGTATGTTTACATGTACAAAAATAATAAGAATAAAAAATCGAATATTGCTTTAGTGATTTGTATGTGTATGTCTCAGTATGTGAACTAGGATTTACATAGTTCAGTTACCACTAAGCTATTTCTGCTCTGTAGCCTCTCTCCCTCTTACTAACTTTTGTACAGGTGATTCTATAGGCAAATAAATCTGTTGACAATTATTTTCTTGTTTTAAGTCCTATTTTATGCAAAATTGACTCTTATGAGCTCTTGTAAGCCATGTTAGAATGCTCTTACTCGTCAAAAACATACCTGGATTTGTGATTTGTTTCGTAACCCTTTAATTATTAGTCTGTCTACATCTCCAAAGCTCAAAATGCTCCGTTCCACCTTATGATTTCATGAAGAGGTAGTTTTCAAATTAATAACTACCTTTTACCATTTTTTTTTCAGTGGAGATTGAATTCCAGGGCTGAAATTATCAAAATGATTCTAGCGAAGGTGTACGGAGTTTAAAAACACAGTGGAGCATTGTCTGTATTACTTACCACATAAGGTGGAACGGAGTGTTTTCCGTTTGGGAGAAGAAGTGGTTAGAGGCTGCAAAAGAAATAGAAAGTTAAAACCATAATTCGGAACATTCTCCATAGAACTAGATACGTTCTGCTTCTGCAACTGTATCACACTGAGGTCTTTTTTTTTTTTTGCTTTTACTTTAGTCTATTTGGCTAAAAAAAAGAACTGAAAGTATATCAATCTTCACTGTGAACCGTGGCTGCTCACTCACACCTTTGTCCATAAAATAGCCCTGCCCCTTTTCTCTCTACACTGAACCCTATTGGCTGAGCCTCCCAGTTTCTTCCTGGTCTCAACTCAAGCAGCTGCAGCAATCAGAGGCTCATGGTTTCACAATTTTACAAAGAAAGTTCAGAACTAACTTCAAGTAACACTATGAACCTAAAATGTACCCAGTATTTGAACACCCACTGGAAAAAAGACATGCTGTCAGTCATTTTCAGGCAAATGTGAACAAATGTGGTGTTAAAATGCGCTGGATACGTGTTGAAGTGATTTACCAGACCCCAGCACAAATGAGGGACTGCGCAGGTGGAATTTGGGTCACTATCACTGCCAATGTCTACAGATATGTGAGTCTACAGATATGTGGCTATTTACTTAATTATAGCTTCACGTTGTTTATTTAATTTGTTGTTTGGTTAGACACTGCAAGGACTATCCAACATCAGACATGACCACTTCAAAAAGGTAGGCCGTTTCATCCATTTATAGTTTTAAGTGTTTGAAACTAAAGCTGGTGATGCCTTTTGTGCTTGGGTTACAGCTGATTCTGAAGCGGTGGTGACTGGCGATTGCTGGTGGTCAGATTCTCAAATGTCATGATGTCATACTCTCAGATGGGGGGCGTCCTCTTTTCATGGCACTTTGCCATGAAATATCCAAAAGATGAATTCACAAATGGTGAACCTGATCATTTCTGTTAGTGACTTCCCCCATTTGTATTAATATCATTGGTCTATAGATTGTTGTCACATGTTGATGCCATCTGAAACCCAGCAATCGGCCTAACAGTTCTGCCAACTAATGCCACACGGAGCAGATATTGCATTCTCACGGTCAGTGTGATGTTTTTGGTCAGGTGCTCCAAAAATAATGCCACAAATGACTTTAAATGGCACACAACAATGGATAAAACTATCAGGAAGCAACACAGGGGTAAAGATCACTAACCTGGCCATTGCATTGGTCCATATTTGCCTCTCCACAAACGTTTTGGTTGTATTATATGATAAGACTAACTATTTTTAGTTTCCCCTACAAATGCTGTTTAAAGTGCCAAAGTTGTATCACTGTCGGTGTTTCAAACCTCTGTTGCTGGAAGAAAAGAATAAACTGCCATTCAAGTTCCATGTGAGGATACACAGTGGCAGTCTTACTTGGTGATATTTGCAAAGTCTCTTCCCATTTTTGTGCCACTCATTTGTGATCAGTCTGTTTCAGATGGGGTTAGCGTGCCTTTATATTTACACTCCTCCACACAGCTTCTGTATTTGAGTCCTGCCATGCTTTCCTATGGGCTGCTTTCTGTTGTTTTCCCCTTTGCCGTGGTTGTCAAGCCGAGCAAAGTGTCACATAAGTACTGAATACGACTGACTGTGAGAATAGCATGGATATCAGGGCTGTCAGCCATATTGGTTCTACCTAAAGGCTTTTCTATGGCTTTACATGGACTCATAATGGACAGAGACAGTTATAAATGAATAAGTTATAAATAACTAAAACCTCAAAATCATCTCAAATGATTGAATACTGACAATTTGTCCAGTTAATGCATGTTTCCTTAGAGTGAACATTTGTTTACATTGCAACTAGAACCAATATGGCAGCAGAAAAACGACTGTTTTTGCCCCCTGGTCTGGTAAAGTGATGGATTTGATTAGATTGCTCTTGTAGATACAGTTGTCTTATGTAAAAGTGCACTATTAATGTTAGTGTTGTCTTAAATTGTTGGCCTTGGATCAGGCTATGTGTCTTTTGCATGATAAGGATGCTGTATTTTGTATTTCTTGCTGAAGTTTGAGTCTCATGGTCAGGGCCTGTTGCACGGTGAAGCTGGTCTTATAGTTTACTATTTAAACCCCCTTTGATGTTAACTGTTGGCTGTTTTGGTTAGCACTGAGTGATCGTGGGGTGAAAGTCAAATGATGGCTTGACATTGCATTGCTTTTTACTTTCTGCAAATTCTGTCATTTTTGAATACACTATATAGTATGCACGCACACGCACGCACACACACACACACACACACACACACACACACACACACACACACACCATACACTAAGTCTGTTCTGTATCATTTACTTGCAATCTTTACATGAGAAATCAGACCTTTTCAATGCCAATTTCTCAGTAACACTTCAAATCATTTCCCTCTGCCTCACGGGCCATTGCATTTGAATCTTATGATAATCCTGCCTCACATAATATGTGTAAGAGGTTCTGTGCGAGCATACAGAAGTCCAGTGCACTTTCGATTCATGGGTTTCAGCTTCCTGTTGTATGCAACATTTTGAGGACTTTCTCCCATTCCAAAGGTATAATAATATTTGTTAATCGCTATGGCAGTGGTCATCGATTTTCATCATTCTGAAACCATGAAACCCATGGATAGCTTCTTTATGACAGGAAATAATACTTTTCTATCAAAACCAAGAAAAAATATTTAGAACTACTATGTTTGTTTCATTGTGGCTGCTGCCGAACTTTGAATTTCCTTCGGGATCAATAAAGTATCTCACTCTATCGAACTAAACTATCAAAGGTTCACTATGCCGTTATCCTGGTGATGGGTCCACCTTCTGTTTGTCTTTGTTTCTATTGCTAAAAGTACCTTGAGAACATACATTCTTACTGTGAGCAGTCTTGCCTTGCTCCAGATCTGATCTGCTGGTCTCCATAGAGACAAGCGGGTGGTGGACCCTCCACCAAAGAATTTATTTAGTAGAGGCAATCACAGCATTTTGACACTGACAACCTTTTACGTTAACTATTTTGAGAGGAAATGGTTGAATACTAAAAAAACATAGCAAGAGATAAAGTGTAGCTTGACCAAAATAAGTATCATTTGCTTCTTTAAACCGCATGTGTTTTTTTTTTTTTTTAATTGATTCCTGAATGTTTGGCCATGACACTAAAGTAAAAAATCTTAAGTCTACAGATCTGTCATTATCATATTTAAAGTTGCATAGTAAATCAATTCAATCATCATTTCATGTTGGCAGCCTTTGCGCACCAGTGACTCTTAAATTAGTTCTTCTTACTGAAACTGTTTACGGGTGTCTCCGCACTGAGGTAATTTTGTGTCTATATATTGAAGTGAGCAGACTTTGAGGTCGATGCCCGCTCCTATTACCGTAAAAGCAGAGCAGAAACCGACGCGAGGAGGAAAATTAAGGAGCTGGGTTCATTTCGAGCACCAAACAGGCAAAAAAGACCACGTCAGAGTGTAAAAATAATCCGGCATAAAATGATTCCGTCCTAAATGCGCTTTTAAAGACATGTTTGAGGCGGTGTACCGGCCAAACTCAGCCCCAACGGGATGTCCAGCGTTACTCTGTGGGGGAAATTATAGCTGTGGCCGGAAATGTAGTAATACTTTAATCTGACCTGGATATTAAAGGTCTTATATTATGCAAAAATGACTCTTGTGCGCTTTTAGCCATGTTATAATGTCCAAAAACATACCTGGAGTTGTTTTGTTTCATTTACACGTTTTTGAGTAACTTTATTATTAGTGCGTCTACTTCTCCAAAGCTCAAAATACTCTGTTTCACCTTGTGATGTCATGAAGCGATACTTTACAAGTTAATGGCTCCCTTTAACTTTACTTTAGTAGAGAGTGGCAATTCCACATCTGAAATCATCCAAATGATTCTAGTAAAGGGGTATAGAGTTTAAAAACATGGTGTAGCACTTCCTGTGTTACCACATGACATCACAAGGTGGAACAGGGTGTTTTCAGTTTGAGAGAAGAGGGAGCATATGTAGTTTAATTCAGGCACGTCATGGGAAATCTGCACAATTTAATTTGAATTGATATATTTTTAGGACAGTATGCAATTACATTAGGTGCATCAGATGTTTAAACTAAACCCAAACCTTTTTATTCACAAGAAAATAATGAAAGTAACTGTGATTCTGAAAATAAGCAGACCTTACAAAACACAGCTTTCCAAATAAGGTTAGCGCATTGGTTCATTAACAGCAGAACTGTTTTTAGCATTCACCATGATTGGACTACACTGTCAGTCTGATCGATGAGCCTCCAGAGCTATAAAAGTGTATGGGGGAAAATGCACGGCTTGTTTATCGCACAGAAGAATGTGATGAGGAAGTGATGCATATTCACAGAGTTGGCTCCAGCTCCAAACAGGACTGTAAAGTCTGCAGCTGTTTGTTCGACACAAGGCAAAGTTCACAATATGTGCTTACTTATACCATTTATCAACCAGATTAGATTCTATTCACTGGTGAGGTGACAGCTTTGGCCTAATAAGTACAGGAAATCACGACTAGAACTTATGCAATGACTCTTATTGCAACGTGTATTTTGATTCATTTACTTTTGCATTGCCAGTTGGATTGTAGTAGTTTACTCCTCCAGCTAAAGGTACTTCTGATTAATGCCTGACGATGGATCAAGAGATGATGTCATCTACTTGCCCAAGCCAAAATGCAGAGAACAAAGAATATTATAACAAATAATCCTTAGGAAAAAAAAAAAAAAAATCATTCTTCAGTGCCACATATGTCCGGACTCTTGACCATATAAAGTGCATAAAACTGACCCACAGGTTGGCGGTGTGATTCCAGCTCCTACAAATGAATCCTGTTGTTGTGTCCTTGGGCAAGACACTTAACCCACCTCTCCCCCAGTGCCTGTGCACACTGGTGTGTGAATGTGTGTGTGATTGGGTGAGTGTTTCCTTGTTGTAAAGCGCTTTGAGTGCCTAGAAGGTGGAAAAGTGCTGACCATTTTCCCAATTATATTTTTTGTATTGATGATAGAGATGGAGGGATTCCATTTTATAGTTCAGTGCTACGTCCTGTATTATTATTATTATTATTATTATTATTATTATTATTATTATTATTATTATTATTATTATATTGATCATTGGTCATACAGTGAAATAATATCTTTCTTGGCCCAGTACACACCTATTGCACTTTGAATCAGTCTGCCTATAATTATAAAGCGTTTTATACCCTCTGACCCAGGAGGTAATGCTGGAGCGCTGCTAGAATACTAGATGTTATTAGTATTACCATGAGGGCAAAACTCCGCTCTGATCTTTTGAGAGTAGTGAAAAACACTTACAAACTCATCCCTGTGAATAATTAGGACACTTGGAATGCATTATAAAGATGAGGACTAACTTTTGAACTGTAAAAGTCTGGTACAGTGCCTTTAAGTTCTGGCACTCCACATAACACAATGCAGAACAAACTACGATTTCGTCATGACGTATAAATAGCTGTGTTTATGTGCACTAAGTCTCGGAGAGGAAGAGGAGGCCCAGAGCATGCAGATAATCACACAGTTGGAGAAGGATTGAGCCCTGCATTCTGGAACAGTTTATTAGGGGGAAATCTCCAATTACATATTTTCTGGGTAAACATTAACTAGTGCAGTATTGTAGGGCTTTGTGCAAATCTGCAGCCTAGGTCGGACTGCGGGCTGTATATTTGGTTGTATTTGTGAGCGAGGGGCACTTTTACTGAGATGTTTACCACCAAAAGGCATAGAAAGACCAGGTTTATGGAGGCTTTCTGTGGAGGTAGCCGCTCTGTTTAGAACGGCTTTGTGCTAGCAGTGTTTGTGAAGCAGCACAGTGTATGTAAAGGGAGACATGAGTTGCCATTAAGGTGATGGGAGGGGAGGTATGAGTTTAGGTTGTGAATGAGTTTACTGCAAACAGAACAGAAGTTAGTTAGGGTTGTCAAAAGTATTGAAAATCAGATACTAATTACTGAAACTAGTATCGAAATCAGATACTTATTTAAGCAGGTATCGATACTAGAAAGTCACATTCATAGGACAGAAATGAACCTTTCCTGAAGCTTTAGAATCATCTTGAGCTGTACCAGAACAAGAATAAGCGCACATAGGCAGGTATACGCACATGGACCACTATGGAAACTACTTGGTCTAGTGGAGTCTATGTAATCCCTCAAACATCCAAGTTTGAGGTCAGATTTGTTTACTGACAATGGCAATAAGACTTTTTTTTTTTCTGATTCTGGGATAGTTGGTTTAATAATATAGTGTAGAACATTCCATGCAAAGTAATATCTTTATGAAGACAAGCTGACGGCTCAGTGCTCGTATGTAGGAAATGCATACTGCCATTGTGTTCTTCAGCAAGACATTTCATTTACCCTATCCCCAGGGTCTCTGATAAGAATAGATACAGTATATTAAAAAAATAAATAAAAATAAAGGAATAGTATGTAACTTTCGGGAGGTGAAAAGTCAACTGCATGATTCCACAGAGATAAAGTTAAAACCATACTTTGGTACATTCTCCATGGAGAATGGCTATAGATACATTTTATGCCATACTGTGGAATACTGGAGCCAAAGGAACAAGCAGGAGGAGGCCCTCTTCAGTAAAATGCATGTTTTTCAGTGCAATATCCAACATCCATAATGAAAAAACAAACAAACATGCTTTAATTCAAGTCTAATTTTTGGCAAAAAGGTTACATACTGTGGATTTAAAGCTTGTAGCAAATATGCGTAAGAAACACTATATGGTGTACGTCTAGTGTGTGGGACTAAACCAAACCCATATCCAACAACAGGACAAAAGAGCACAGAAGTGTAATGACTTTGAAATGGTGCTGTGCCCATCTGAGGACCATTTCACAAAAGGGCCAGTGCTGATGGGTCTGCGCCTCTCAGGTATAATTATGGTCGGAGACACGGAGGTGTGAAGCAGCTGTACAGCACCAGAGCTCCTCAGTGTGTCCCAGAGGGGCCCCTGTCACCTGCACCTCCTGTTGTCTGCAGCAGGCCCCTGTGTTGAGAAGTAAACAATGCTATTCAACAGGTCACATGGTTTTCATTACTAAAAGTCAATTTTTTTTTAAATACAGGTGTTTCTATGATTCAGAATTACTCTTAAAAACGTGCCAACGTGCCTGTCTGAGAAGGCTACCCCCGCCAACCACCAACATTCATTCATTCACACGCTAAGGCATTTCGACCTACGGAGCCCTGATGAAGACCTCCATAGATCGACACGCACTGACACCAACTTGCAATGAAGGACCTTTATTATGAAAATCAGAGTGCCTTGGACATTTTATTCCAAGTCCTGGATGATATAGGCTACTTGGCTATGACAAGAAAAGGCTGATCATGTTTTTTTAATACTTCATATTTTACGAACATATTGCTAGCATCCTAATGAGTCAGTGACAAGAGTCACCAACTAGCACTCTAACAGCACACTTTCTAATTGTGTGTTATAACTGGATGCCGATAGCACACAGAGTGAAACGCACCATCAGTGTTTTTTTTTTTTTTTTTTTTTTTTTTTTTTTATATTTTAACTACTTTCTACATTTTATATACATACAGAAGACATCACATATACAAATTTAACTTGACTACATTTAAAAAAATATATATATTCAAAGTCTTATCTTATCTTATCTTATACTCAAATTACCCACCTTTTGCTTTGTCGAAAAATATTTAGAGTGAGTCCAAACATTTGACTGGTAGTGTATACTGACCCTAAGAACTGCACTAAAAATATATTTGTATGGGGCAAAAGTAACATAGCTCAACTCCATGGGCACAAATTGGCTACAGCCACTTTAAACAATCACAATTTTACATAAGGGTCTGCTAATAAAATGCTTCCATTATTTTTTGCTTTATTTCTTCTTCCTCCTTCCAACATTCAGATAGAAACTCCGCTCCGTTATCCTCCGCTCAGGCCTCCCTCTCAAACGCCTTCCCGTTTCCATGGAGCTGTTCTTTGCTCTTTTCAGCAGCACTGGTTCACCGGGGGCCTCAAGACAAAGTCAGGAGAGTGGAAAAAAAAAAAGAGTTCTGGAGCTGGAGGTACGGTGAGTCCAGAGAACATATTAACCCCCTTCAGCCCTAACAAGCTTACATTTGGTTGATCTTATCTTGCCACAGGAGGAAATTGCTTCTGATGACTTCCATAAGTAAAGCAAAGTGCAGAATAGCGTTCATGTAGCTGCACTCTGGCTCCTCCTCTTTTTCCTATCTCCTGTGCAGTGGTGGAAGATGATACTCAAGCAAAATTTTTAGGCATCTGTTCTTTACTTAAGTACATTTTACAGTAGATACTAGATACCGTTTTTGATCAGGAAACATAAAAAAAATGGAAAATGGCATAATATGGCCCATTTAAGTTTTGGGACTCCACATACATGAACAAAATACCCACAATAATTCCTCCATATTCTTTTCTTGGTCTAACAATATCTTAATTTCAATAAATAAATAAATAAAAAATAAAACTTGGTAGCCACTAACTTCTCATACTTGAGACAATGGTGAGCTTGCTAATTTAAAGACAGTTCCTATAAGCATTGTAGTCTAACACTTTTAGATCAATATCACGCCTTATTGTTAGAGCTTAACTTATGACAGCAGCATTCAAACAAACCTTCAGAGGTACAACTGTTAACATCCGCTTCCTCTCGGTAAGTGCCAGCAGCACAAACCCGTGTCTTTGTGGTAGTCCTGCTCGTGAATGGACTTTGATTCGCGCATCCATCAACCTGCCACCCAAGCTTTACCAACCTTTGACGGAGAACGTTGGGTCTTATTTGCCTGGGTGTCAAAGATCAAGTCAAACTCGGCTGCACACGGGGACTGGCTTCAAAATATGTTAGTATCTCGCATCAAACAACCCGTCCCTGAGCTTTGAACAGGTCACAACTTCCACCCATAAAATCATGCGGTGTTCTTGATGATGGATTGGAAAGCTGCATTGGCTTGTTTCGTTAAAAGATGCTAGCACGGGCTGTGTGTGTTGATAGCTTTAGCCTCCAGCGTCCAACTGACAGAAGTGCGGTTGTTAATAGGGATGTAACAAAAACAGAAATATTGTGATATCGTATTGTCAGAAGTTTCACAGTAATATTGTAGGCCATCACAATATATTGAATTCCAAATCTCTTTGCTTAAATTCATTATTTTGGTGCAGCAAAAACAGAGGGAACTGCATAGACCATGACTCCTTGCTCTTTCAGTGCAGACTACATGAAGAAATAACTGTTATGAAGCCCTTTTAAATCTTAGTTCTTTGGGTTATGACATTAATACAGTACCAAAGGCTTGTCAAGGCATTTTAAGAGGAAAAAGTAGCACATTCAACAATTTTGTTTTTGTTGTTTCCACAAAATATTGTACTGTGACATGCAAATCGTGAAAATATCATACTGAGAGCTTTGGATATCGTTACATCCCTAGTTGTTAATGGAGTTATAGGATATATTAGGTTGGTTATTTACCTCCCTTGGCATGATCGATCTGGGAAGCTGCCAGGGGTTGTTTTGTAGTGGCAAGTCTTATTTAAAGAAGACCTCTTGTGCTTGTGACTGCTGTATAGTTAGAATCTATGACGTGAAGAAACAAGTCCACTGAATTCTGCGGTGTCCAGTGGGAGCAAGACGTGGCTGTGAACGTGATCACAACAAAGAGTAGTGAAGCTGAAGGCACCTCCGACTGATAGCTGCAGATCACACTATCGAGTAGCAGATTTTTTTTTTTTTTCCATACGTACCAAAGTGACTATGTGATGCTGCAGAATCCTACACGTATCACTGATTAGGGAAATAAATTAGAGAATGAAGTAAGAGATTAGTTGAGTGGTTCATCGGCACTATATTGGCTTAAAATAAAAATAAGCAATTAAAAATATGCACGAATCACTCCAAATACAACTTTAAGAGGCTAAATGAGAAGGGGAAACAACCATAGCATGGTTAAAAGCTCTGAAAAATCAATTTTGTATAATAGGTCTGCTTTAATAGATAGGCTAGCTCACTTTTTTATAGGGTTAGGGTTAGAGAATACTGTGCCTAAGGACATTTTAAGTTTTCATAATGGTTATATGTCTCAAAGCTAACTTTTATTAAAATGTAAAATCAAAACTAAATCAAAAATGTATATTAAAGACTACAAGATTGTTTTTTTTGTCTAGATTATTTCAGTTTGTGGTGTTTTAATTTATATTACGATCCAGTTGGCGTGACTTGGCAAAAACGTTAAACCTCATTATTTGCATTACTTTTTATTTATGTAAAAATTTGAACTTTGCAAAGTGGCTTGTGGGCCAAATTATGTTACGCATTTGTCTTTTTGGCTAGTGTTAATGTCAAGCTCTGGCTAAGAACAAGTTTGATTGTTGTTGCAAAATGTCACTGAAGGTAACAATGGTTTGGTGTGACTGTACAAACTTCCTGACAATCAGAGTATTGTCCTGCAATCTATGGCAACCCCACCCATCTGGCAACTGCGCAGGCCAAAGCGGTGGAGACTTTATCAAACAGGTCTGTGCAGTACAGGACAAAAGAGACTCCTGATAAGACTGAGGGAAATCTAGTACTTTGCATGACTCTCAACGTTTCATCTTTGTGACAAGTGAAGAATAGGTCTACGTTAATACCTGTTAACTCCCTCTCTACACCTTTTGTAAATTATGGATATCCGAACCACCAAACAATGTCATTATTTGTAACTGAGTAGTCTACATTTTAATTTTCATCAAGATTATAGTGCCATATATAAACCCAAATACAAGTGTCAGAAATTCTCTAAAAAAAAGCTTGCATGTCTGTAAAAGTTTGCTTTTGGGATGCAGATGGTGCTCCCGTGAAGTTGCATAAATGTATATGTATGGAGCAGCCAATCAGCACTGTAGTTGTCCCTGTAATGAGACTATTTGTTCCCATAAGTATTTCAATATTTGGTTATTCAGTGATTGATAATGTCAGTATGAAAGCAGCTGGTCAAAATGCCTACCTCATCTCATCTGCTTTTACCCTCCTTCTTTGTTTTCTTGATCTAGACCAGGGATGTCAAACTCAAATTCACATCCGCATGTTTTCTCTTCTTTCGAGATATGTAATGTTAAACCTTTTCTTATTAAAATAAATGTTTAATAATAGTTTTGCTTAAACACTGAATCCAGAACAAGCATAATATAAAATAACCAGTCAAAAATAACAACTTGCTTCAATGAAAATCCAATCTTTCAACTATGAACAGTCAAAAGTCATAAAGAAAACATTCATCTTGGCATCTCTTCTTAGACGCAAGTTCATCAAAGTCTGGGGTCAGGCTCTGAGCTGAGGAAATCCTCAGGACTGAATGAAGGTGTTGGTCTGTGAGATGACTCCTGTGTGGTGTTTTGTTCATCTTCATCAAAGAGAAGAGTTGTTCACATAGATATGTGCTGCCAAACATAGAGAGCATTTGAGCAGCTTGTGCACAGAGTTGTGACAGTGTGTCGGGAAGGAATTGTGGGAACTGTGCAGTACCGACAGTCATACTTTGACTTCAGCTTGTCACAACATTGGAGCTCAATCAGCTCCATTGATCACGTCAACCGCAAGCGGATTGCTGAGTAATTCAAATCTGCATTTCTGGGCTTCAAAGTCGGCAAATTGTCGGGAAAACTCTGCACTAAGTACGCTTAGTTTTTCAGAAAACTCTACAACTGGCAACGTGACGTCTGCTCTTTCGTGATTTGGCAGCACAGAAAATGAGCCAAGTTTTCTTGCAGCATCTGAGTCTCCCACAAGCACAACTTGGTTCTAAAAGCCCTCACGGCACTGTACATGTCTGTAATGACATGCCCCTGTCCCTGAAGCTGCAGGTTTAGTGCATCGAGATGGCTCATGATGTCACACAGGAATGCCAGCTCACACTGAAACTTTTTATCCCTGAGCTCTGTTGTGTCTTTGCCTTTGCTCTCCATAAACAGATTTCCTCACGCAACTCAAAGCATCTCTTTAGTACTTTTCCTCTGTGAAGCCATCACACCTCTGTGTGATAGGGCACGTCTCTGTATTCTGAACCCAACTCCTCCAGAGTGGACTTAAACTGGTGGTGATTCAAACCTTTTGCTCTTATGAAGTTAACTACTCAAGTTATGGTGCTCATAATATGACCCATTTTTAAGGCTCTGCCACATAAGGCTTCCTGGTGAATTATGCAGTGGTTAACTGTAAACTCACCTGCATGGTTCTCCGGCATCTTCTCCCGAATTCTGCCCACCAATCCACTCTTTTGACCGCACATCGCGGGTGCACCATCTGTTGTCAGTCCCACAAGTTTATCCCAAAGCAGCCTCATTTCATTGAGACATTTGGACACTTTCTCGAAGATTTCTTTTCCTGTGGTTGTACCATGCATGAATTTTAATCCTAAAAGTTCCTCTGTAACGGAAAGTTTCAAGTCTACTCCATGGATGAAAACTGAGAAGAACTGGGCAGTGTCAGATGTGTCGCTGCTCTCGTCTACAGCAAGTGAGTATGCCATAAAATCTTTCCCCTTCTCCTTCAGCTGTTTTTGTAGATTGGTGGCAAGGTCACAAGCACGCTGAGCCATGGTGTTTGTGCTCAGGCTCACATTTAAAAACGCTTGCTTTTTATCTGGGCAAACAACATCACAAACTTTGACCATGCACTTTTTAACAAACTCTCCCTCATTAAAGGGCCGGGCTGATTTGGCGATCTCTGCTGCCACAATAAAACTAGCCTTTACAGCAGCAGTCTCACTTTGGGATATTGCTCTGGTGAACATAGTTTGCCGTGAAACCAGACTTCTTTTCATCTCCTCCACCTTCTGGAGCTTTTGCTTCTCGTTCAGATCCTTGTACTTGTCCTGGTGTTTTGTTTCATAGTGTCGTCGTATGTTATATTCTTTCATTACAGACACGTTGGCTCCACACACAAGACAAACAGGCTCGTCTTTTACAATGATGAACATATAATCTGCCTCCCACCTTTCTTGAAAGCTCCTGTTTTCTCTTTCGTTGGGTGATTTTTCACAAGGGGTGGATTAAATTTGAGTGAGGCAGGCAGGCCAGCTCTAATACATATTTGATATAATCTCGATCAGACATGAGTCTGACATGTCTGATCTAGACTCTGTCTTGGCACAGTTGCATATTGTTTAATAGTTACAGAGCCTGCTGAAACTGATGGGTACACAATCTAAGAGAAATGACATGAAACTTAAATTTTCTTCAGTATACCACAACCAGGGATGGGCAATATATTGGCATACCAATATTTTTGACTCTGATATTGGCATTGGCCGGATATAGAAAATTTAGCCGATATTTAGTACAGATATTTTTCTGCACTGCCCCAGACTCTGTGTGCCCATGTGTCATTACCAAATAGTCTTCAGTGCATCAGGTGTCAGATTTTAAATAGACTAATGAGTAAACATGGAAAAATGTGGCTGTATTTTTACAATCATGCAACAAGTCATTCTATATCCCAGATAAACACATTGTTAATTTGTGAACCAACGATAACTTAACAATAACTAGACCTTGCTGAGGATTTTAAATTCTTGATATTGGCATTAGCAAATATTGGTTATCAGAAGTGTTGAGAAGAATACTTTGAAAATGTATTTAGTTACAGAATACTGAATATTTGCATTAAAATGTATTTTAATGTTTCTTTCCGAATAATAATGTGCAGCTGAGTCCCTGTAGTAACTGTATTCTAAATACCGCCAAATGAAAAAGTATCTGTTCCAGAATAGTTACTCAAAACTAGTATTCTGCATATGTATTTTCGTACATATATTTACTTACTTCTCAACACTGGTTATTGGCCACAGCAGCAAAACTGATAATGTCTCAAAAAATCTTTATTGAACCATCCCTAACCACAACCTTTGTCTCACCAAATTCAACCCCAACCAAATCTGTCGTACCTGCACTCACAATAGTCTTTTCACAGTCTGTGTCAGTGGACGGATTTGGTGTAATGCACGTCTGTGCTCGTCCCTGTGTCTTTGTCCCTCCAAAGTGGCCTTTTCTGTGGCTCACTGGATACACCTTTCCGCCTCTTTCATGCCGGACAATGGTAAAATAAACCAAAGAAGCTCTTGTTTGCCTTCTTCCTTTTGTCACGCCGTATTAGGGTTCTTTCCAACCACCGCTGCACTCCATCAAGCCCCATCCATACACACAAGTCTAAATCATTCCATTAATAAGTTACCCCTAGGAGTATTTCAGTGCAGCTCGGGATTTAAGACTTCCTCTCTTTCAGAACAGAATACTTGACCAGAGGACATTTTAAAGGTCCTATATTACACAAATTGCCATGCATAAAAACATACCAGAAGTTGCGGTTTACTTAATTCACACGTTTGAGTAATCCTTAATTATAAGTCTGTTTACATCTCTGAAGCTCAAAATGCTCTTTTCCACCTTGTGATGTCATCAAGCAGTAGTTTTCAAGTTAACAGCTCCTTTTACCTTTTGTTCAATAGAGACTGGAAATTCCAGTAGTGATTATGATCCAAATGGTTCGGGTGAAGGTGTATGGAGTTTAAAAACACAGTGGAGCACCTCCTCTGTTACCACATGACATCACAAGGTGGAGTGTTTTCTGTTTGAGAGAAGAACTCAATGTAAATATGCAGAGTTTGTGTGTTAAACATGTGTGAATGAAACAAAACACAACTCCGGTTATGGTTGTGATAACATAAATCAGAAAATGGCCTAATATGGCCCTTTGTGTGTGTGTGTGTGTGTGTGTGTTTGTGTCTCAAAGTTAATGCTAACTTTTATTAATGTAGAAAATATCAAAACATCTAAATACAAATTAAAGACTACATGATTGTTTTTTGTGTAGATTATTTCATTTTGTGGTGTTATTTTGATATATACTAGAATCCAAAACTAGCATTAGCATCAAGACAAAAAGATCTGTCCTCATTTATCACATATGATAACAACTCCCTGTGCAGTACAGAATTGGTCTGTGTTTATTGATTTTAGCGTGACTTGGCAAGTACCTCAATCTTCATTATTTGCAAGTGGCCCAAAGAGTCTCGTTTTGCCCTCTTTTGTCACACCGTATTAGGGTCCTTTCCAAGCACCATTGCACTCCATCAAGCCCCATCCATACACACAAGTCAAAATCATTCCATTAATAAGTCACCTCCAGGAGTATTTAAGTACAACTCAGGATTTAAGACTTCCTCTCTGCTAGCTGGAATTCGCCGGGCCTTTTCGGAGCTACCTTTGTCTGACTTATGTGCCTCCGGTGGATTATGGAGTGCTCAGAAGCCATTTAAATCACAATCCTCTGCGTTCCAAAGTGGTACCGGACAGACAATGCAGTGTGGGGGGGAAAAAAAGGAGTCTACATGCACGAGGTTGCTAGTTGTAAAGCTGTGGAATACTAAAAGACGGGCCCATGAATAAAAGTGCAAACCCCTCTATTAGGGGGATGTGCCTGAACTTGAGCTCAATGGAATGTTTTGGATTCGCAAAGGATCCTGTGGATGTGGTTATATGGAAGTATGGGGGTTAAGTGCATGCTGAGTGTGTAAGCAAAGGAATACAGCAAGCTGGGAGGAATAAAAACAAATTTGAGCTTCTGAAATGTGAAACTCTTCCCCCAACCCCCACCAAACAAGGTGACCCAAAACAAACAAACTGTCAAATATACATTACAAAATAAATCACAAATAAGAACTTAGACTTTACATTCGAGCTTTTGCCAGCCCAAATCCTGGCTTGAACTTGCTGATAATTTTTGTACATTTCCATGTCAACACATGTGCTTGGCAAAATAATGTTTTGAATCTTGAATGTGTTTATATGATGGAGTTTGCAGTGTACAGTAGTCTGATTTCCAGTCTGTTTGGTGTTGGAAGTTAAATTGTAATCATTTTTATCTTGACCTTATTCAAAATATATCTTTTGTTAAATGGTTTGATTTAAGTTATTTATTGAATTTATTAAAACAAAACTGTTGTTGTGTAAGACACTTTAGTATGAATGTGGTGTGTGCATGAGTGTGGGACCAATGGTGCAGATTGGCAGCCTCACTTCCGTAAGTTTGCCACAGGGCAGCTGTGGCTTACCAGAGCTGAAAGTGCAGTGAATGAATAATGCAGTGTAATGTGCTTTGGGTGTCTTGTAAGGCACTATATAAATCCAATATTTAATTAAATGCTGGACTTGAACACACTGGAATTTCCCTATTGTGGAGTCGTCTAACTAATTGACTAATATAACATTAATCAAGTTAATTGCCATGGCAACAACACTTCATGTCACTCTGAAACCCACAGATATCGTACCTATTACCATAGTGAGGTATAAATCCATGCATCATAGTGCCACAACTGATCATAGACGTATCAAAGTGTGCGCATGTGTCCATATCTGTTTTCCTCATTGACTTTTTGCTTTTGTCCACAACCGTCCTATCTCTACGTCTGTCTCTATCTCTACCTCTAGAAGACCCTGTTTTATCATGAGCAACAGTTTGTGTGCGTATTTGTGCAATGCATGTGTGGTCAAAAAGAGCAGGCCACATTTCCCTTTGACAAAACACCGACTGAGGGACATCAATCTCCCCTGCTCCCAATGGGACGTCATGGAAAACATAGACCTTAAAGCCAGGCAGCCTAGAAGCTCAAGAACCAAGAACTAAAACATCAATTGTGGCATTAGAGGAGAGCATGTTTTGGGCCCTATCAAATAAGTGCAAAAAAAAAAAAAAAAAAAGTCAAGGAAGTGTGCATTCTTTCAGGGAAAGAACGTTGGACAGGATTTGTTTGGAGGTTTGTCTCAATACGCCCCTTCTCCCAGGCTCCAGAGTCTTCTTGTTCTTCTCGGGGCAGGAATGGGGCAATAAATAGCAGGGTATCTTCTGGCCGCAGCCCAGAAACCGAGGCCCTGGCAAGGAAGTGACTCATTTTAGCAGAGAGAAAAGGAGGGAGTGCAAGGAGAAGAGAGGGATAAGAGGATTTCTGTGTCTTTTGTTATCAGCTCGCCAAGGCAAAACTGCACTGGCAGGCGAGAGGGGTGGGGATTGGAGGTACAGATAGGGGGCGCTATAGACTCATAACGCCAGGCTGTTGCTGGCTCCTAAAAGAAAGTGACTTTTGACCCCAACTGTAAGCTGCGCCAAAGTGCATGCTGGGAATATGTGTTTGCTTACCCTTGAGTGAAATGCCCACTTTGCAGTCTGAAGGTGTTGAAATGTATAAAAAGTTTGTGAATATAAACCTTATTTATGCCGATGTAAAATGAAAAATGTTCAGAGCTGGAATCTTTGTTTAGAAGCATGGAGCATTAACAGAATCTTACAAACTTTTGGTTCAACAGTCAGATCCACTGACACACAGGTTGGCACACAGATGAATACTGTCGATGAGTCCTTGGGCAAGACACTTAACCCCCCTCGCCTCCAGTGTCTGTGTAATTGGTGGTTCCTTGATTTTAAGTGCTTTGAGTGCCTTGAAAGTAGAAAAGTGTTAAATAAATGTGACCATTTACGGGAAAATTTACATGAACATTTATAGGAAAATTTAGCAACTTGAGTAGAATAGGGTCAAAGATGGCTTAGTTCAAATACTGGAACAAAACGCATATGTTTTAAGTAAATTATTGTATCCATACATGGCTTTTTCAACTCTTCTTTTTTTTTTTTTTTTTTTTTTTTGCTTTTTATCATGCTATAACATTTATCCATCAAAAATGTACCTGGAGGTGTTACTCCAACAAACGTCCATGTTTGTTGGAGTAACATTGCGGATCCAATGTCTAAATACTTGGTCCCACTGTATGATGTCATCAGGTGAGATTTAAAAAAAAGCTTTACCGGCTAGTGTTTCTTACCCTGCTTCATTCCTCATTGTGTCAGCTGTTGCAGTCCTTTCGCCCTCTAGTGGAAAATCACAATAACTGCTGCATTTAAACTTAACTGTAATCTGCATCATTGTAGTAGTAGTAGTAGTAGTAGTAGTAGTAGTTGTAATACAAGTTGAAGTAGTAGTAGTAGCTTTTTGCAGCTGTAACACAAACTGGAAACCCAAACCTGTACTCAATAAGATAATTTGTACTCATGGAAATCAGTACTGCATTTAAACTGTACTGATGAGACCATGACTGAGCAAAGCAAATGAACTGTTACCTGTCAAACTGAATAAGAACTGTAATCACAGTAGTAATCGTAAAACAGCTTGCCGCCTTTTTGCAACCGTAACATAAACAGGAAACCCAAACCTGTACTTCAATAAGATAATAATTCTTACTCATGGAAATCAATGGAGGTGCAAAGCGGCGTAAAATTACAGTGCAGGTAGAATGCAGTGGAAGGCATTAATCTGGCTGGTATCCACGGCAGCAGCAGAATGAGCCTCTGTTCCCATTATCAACACGGCACATCCGGTCCGAGGGGGGGCCCTTTCAACTGCATAATCATAAGTCACACATTGAAAGGCCACCAGTGTTAGGCAACCGGCCCCAGCCTCCCTCCACCGCCGTCCCATCCCCGCTCCCAGGTGGCTGTGCAGTATGGCAGACCTTTGTTCCGTGTGTACGTGGAAAAGCACACACTGTCAACACGGCAGAGAAAAGCTAATATTTACCGTGTATGGCCCTGGCTTTAATATTAGCTGGAGGTGCGAGAGGAGGGAGGACAGAGGGCTCACTCTAGACTCACTTCCTACTCAGAGGCACTGCACTTAGCCTGATTAGAGATCTACTGTGTGGGTAATGGCAGAATATGTAGGGGGAAATTATGATTGGTTATTGATATGGTTGTACGGCAGTGCAGCGCTACACAAAAAAAATCCACAAAAATCCCAAATCTCCAATTTCCATCTCCAAAATTTTTAAGAAACATTTGTAATGGATCTCTTTGTGTCACATGATAAATTCCCACCCGTGTTGAATCTTAGTTTATGTATTTGTTTGAACAACATGCCTGTACAGGTTGCAATAGAAAACACAAAAAAGAGCTATATATGTATGTACATATAACGGTACCGTATATTGGTGCACAAAAGAAGTAGGTAGAATTTGTAGAACTTATCGAGTCCTACTCAAATGTAAACAAAATTTTTCTTCTACAAGTGAAATATGCTAAACAAAATATGAAATTTGAGTATGCATTTATTTTGGCTGTAATTAAAGGTGCATTGTGTCATTTTTCTGGCGGTCCGTCTATTATTATTATTATTATTATTATTATTATTATTATTATTTGTCTGGAATGTTTCACAGTATGGCATTAAACCTTTCTATCTTCATGGAGACCAAACCAGACCAAGTTACAGGTCAGATCTGTGGCGAGGCGACCCCGCTCACAGTCAGAATGCCTGTTTTTCTTGGTACTTTTGAGCTATAATGCCACCTGTAAGTGAATTAATGTAAGGCAGGTCTAATTTAATGTCATATTGTGGAACATTCTAAGCAGAGCAATGGCATATCCATAGAAACAAAGTTACACAGTGCACCTTTTGAAGTTGGGTGTAGCTATTTTTGACTAATGATACGAGTATGCAGTGGTTTCAAATGAATGTTTTATTTGTTGGATGCTTTACATGTTAATGTCCTGTGTTCACTCTCAAACACTTTCTCATTCATGCACCACTACACATGGAATTTTGATGAACTTGTTGCATCCCAGTTCATCCGGTTCAACGCTGGAGCAACTGTAAACTGAACAAAAAATAACCAATAGCACATGATACATAATAGCTTTCAAAATATGCTTATGTCACCATGATTTATTCAAAAGTGGTGTGTTTTGCATCAGTTTCCACATCATATTTATGAGCAACATACTTTGACTTCCTGTGCCTTACAACGGCCTGCAGAGCTGGCAAAGAGCGTGGCCTTCAATTGGTCACAGTAAATATTCTGTGTGTAATTTACGCTGCCTCTTCAGTGCTAATCCACTGCAGTTCCAAACAGGAAATGATCTTGGAGCCATTTGTATCCATATGGCTTCAACCAGCAGCAGAGCACAGATTCAACAACTACTGACAATGTCACTGTGAATGGACCATTTTGTCAAGGTACCACGTGCAAATGTTTGAGTCCTGGGAATGAGTAAATGACTAAATTCTAACGTTCCAGATTTAGAATTAAAGACACTGAACCAGACTCTGCTCTTTACTCTTAATAAAGCTTGAGCCTGAGCTTTGCTGTCACGGTAAAGCAACTTGCATGCTAACACACACTTCCTGATTATCAGACAATACAACATTTATTATATAATAAGATGCACTGGCATATTTTGATTTCTAGAGAGAGCTGTACTGGATAATACAAATACATGGGACATTTTTTACATATTCGGGTACGGGGCTCTAGCCTTTTGGGAGCGGAGCCTCTTAACTCTTCTTCTATGTTTTATTTTGCTAATGATTGTTGTAACTGAACGTAACTACTGCAGTATAAGCTTGGTATTGGCAATGCCATGTAAGGCAAATTTACTTTTATGATTGTTGTTTTGTCAAAATATACCTCTTCTGTAGAAATGAATGCAACATAAACAATGATAAACACACCAATTTCAACAAGCTCCAAAGTGATCTCTCAGTGACTGATCTACTGTTGGTGGCCTTTGATTGGCTAAACTTGGACAGGTTTTGACCCAGGCTATACGTCGTAACCATAGGATCCCCTCCCCCCTGCCCTTTACTGTGTCTTCCAGTCTTCAGTCTTGTTTTCGGCATTCCTTCGGGCCCCAGTACAGTGTGTTGTGGCTCCCTCTCACACACACCTGCCACCAAGAACAGCTGTGGCCCCACACAACATCATTAGTCTGGCTGAAAGAGAAGGACAGGCCTGCCGAGCCAGCCCCGGTCTGTTTACTCTCCCCCAGAGTTCAGCGCTGGGGCAACTGTACAATGGACAAACATTTTTACGATAAAGACGCGCAAGAGCCGCCCCTCCCCGCTCCATACGCCGAGACGCGTAACATGATCATGGTGAAACTTGTGGGAGAGCTGAGGCGATGAAAGAAAGCGTTATACCTAGAACTAAACTCATCCTATTGTTGTGGTTGTGCCGCACAGCTGGAGAGGATGGCAATTTCAAGACTGAAATTATCCAAATGATTCTAGTGATGGTGTATGGACTTGGTGGAACAGAGTGTTTCTGTTTGGGACAAAAACTCAGCCTAAATAAGCAGGGTTTGTGTGTTAAACATATGTGAATGAAACAAAACACAAATCCGGGTAAGTTTGTGATGAGTAAACAACATTGCAACATACAGAAAATAGCGTAATACGGGCCCTTTAAAAGACTGTACTTTTAATTATGCTTGGTAAAACATTTGTACTGTGTATAGGTTACAAAAGCCCACCGCTATGGGACAACCTGACGTGCATGTTTGTAGTTATGGAGGAAACTGGAGCCTTCTGAGCTAATCTACACCGATATGAGTGGAACATGCAAACCCCACGCAGAACGGCCCCAAGTGAAATCAAACCAGGGCCATTCTTGCTGTGAGATCGCTGTGTTTAGTCGTTTTCAGTAGTCATAGGGTCCATTATTTAAAAGCAGCCCACAAGCAGGAATAGATATGACCCCTGTGGACACCAAGGGATCCTCTGGAGAGCTGAAGCCAACCCAGTGTAGGAAACGGCTACTTCATCATGTCAAAGTATGGTTAGAAACTTTCCTTAAAGTGATTACATATATACTTCAGTGCGGTCTTTCATTCATACATCTTCTAAGGCCTGTCAACAGACTTCTCTCTTCTATCTTGAGTAAGCCGGTCAGGAGTATCTAGCTGAAGTTTTAGCTAATTTTTAAAGGGGGATATTTTACTTCTGTGATGTAATAATTGCTAAGACATAACATATTTAGATTACATGTGACAAGGTAGTTGATCATGTGGTTTCTGTCACATGACAGAGATCCTAAAGGTCAGAGGTGCACAGGCTTACTTCCTCATCCTGAGTAAACCTAACACATGGTTATTTCTGGTGAGCCAAATAAATCTGTTTTGTATATTGATCTTGCTGTCAAAAGACTAATTTGTACTTTTTGTAAATATAATTTTAAACTGTCCTAACAGTCCAGATTGTGGAGGTATGCTTTTAACTTTTATATATTGAATAAATGATTGTGTTTCATGTAATTGTGTAACTTCACTGTGTTCTGCACAGGCTCAGTGCTGGTTGCAGAGAGCTGTTATCATTGTAGCTCTGCAGTTGGTGTAGGCTTTAGATAGCTGGGTGTGGAGGGGGTTCACTTAGAGGGTGACCTTAGTTATTAGTGGTGGTGGCACTTGTAATTGGGTGTTTTCGGTTGTGGAAACAGTTTCCTTTGTGTTAATATTGTTTGTTTTTCACCAGTAGCATGTCTCCTTCACCCCAGCTTTAGGGTGGAGCCTCACCACTGCAGTGGCATCTCCATCTACCCCATATCAATCTTCATTTTGTTTTATTTAACCTGTAAATAAAAGCTGCCTAATGGCTGTTGGTCCAGGAGCCTATGTCGTCCATGCTCCCATGCAAGTCTCCATAAATATACAAAAAACATGATACAAAACTGTACATGACAACTTGACAAAGCCGAAGCGTTGAGCAGTAATTTCATTAGCAGGATGCACACACTGATTGTGTTGCGACAGCGCTCTGCAGGGAGAGCGACTTGGCACAGACGGCAAAGGGAGGGGAGAGGTCAAAAACGAAAGTGAAACTTCTAAAACATGTTAATGCAAATATAACTTTTCAAAACAATAAAAGATAACATGGTGATCTAATGTGTTAGCAGTTAATGCCCCATAGAATTAAAATACCCCCTCTTTAACATGGATTGGTGAATTAATGAAACCCACTGTTACATGTGAGTTCTGCTATGACATATTAGTGCAAATGACAGTTAACAGAATCCTCAGATAGCCCAAAAATACAAATTATAACCAGATGTAACGAAAAACACATTCCACTTTTGGTAGTGTGCATTTTGAGGACTGTCTCTCTTTGGCAGAGCTTTGTGTTATGACATTGCCACATTACTACTTTTGGATAAACTTCTGTTTTGAGTAATACTGACTCTCTATCAGCACTTTCCACCACTGCTCATATCAGAACGTACAAGAAATTTAATAAAGTTGCTAGGAAGTGGAGGAAGTAAACACAGCTCCTCTGCGCTGATACAAACGTGATGTCAGTTGGACCAAAACACTCATACGCACAAATGTGAAATCATTATTTTCCCCCTCTGGTTGTTTTTGTTCTATCGATGTAACCCCCCCAAACACAACGGATTCTAGATTATGTGATTATTTTCTGATCTGTTACAATGTTGTTTCCTCATCAAAAACATACCTTGAGTTTTGTTTCATCCACACGTTTAACACACAAAGTTTACATATTTAGGCTGTGCTCCACTGTGTTTTTAAACTACATACATCTTGACTATAATTATTTGGATGATTCCACCCCTGGAATTGTCATGTCTACTGAGCTAAAGGTAAAAGGTAACTATTAACATGACAAC
The DNA here is from genome assembly GCA_029959045.1 of Taenioides sp. WSHXM2023. Taxonomy (NCBI): domain Eukaryota; kingdom Metazoa; phylum Chordata; class Actinopteri; order Gobiiformes; family Gobiidae; genus Taenioides; species Taenioides sp. WSHXM2023. Next base: position 4,878,100 of record CM057100.1, on the reverse strand, counting down.
TACCACTTCATGACATCACAGGGTATAACAGAGCATTTTGAGCTTTGGAGATGTAGACAGACTAATAATAAAGGATCACTGAAACATGTTTGAATGAAACAAAACGACTCCAGGTCTGTTTTTGAGGAGGTTACAACATTATAACATGGCTCATAAAGCTCATAAGAATCAATTTTGTGTTACATAGGACCTTTAAATAACCGGATTAGCTTAATATTTTTTGTCTTTAGCGGAGAAAATCAATCCATCACCACTGGCTCAGGAAGGAAGCCAGCGCTGGGGAGAGATTGTGCTTTTAATGACATGTCTGTGTGTGCCTGGACTGGAGGGGACGTAACCGGATATTTAAACAGATAACAGTGTGTGCCAAAGAGGCTGGGGTTCAATATGACTGAGTGCCCATGGCAACTGGCCGGGGCTATGGGATATGGAAAGGTAAATAGTGATGCCGTCGTAGCATGTTTTAGCACTGTAAATTAAAAGGTTGTGTAGCATTCATAAGGGAGTGAAATATATGTGAAGGGCCTGACACTGCCAAGTTTTCATTAACCATTTGGAGAATGCTTCTAACCATGCTGTTTCAAATCAAAATGTTGGAACAGGGTTAGATTGTAAATTTAATTGTTATTGAACTTAAGGTTTTAATTTGACCTCATCGCTAAATGTTTTGGTGAATTGTCAATAAATGGAAGGTTAACATGAAGAGAGACTGACTAAAGTACATAATGCTCTTATTTGTATGTAGTGTCTTTGAAGACACGCAAAGTTCCTTTAAAATTTTAACCATGATGTATTCACTGCACACTCTGTGGTATGTAACTGTAGCCACAGCTGCCCTTGGGTAGACTGACTGAAACATAAATGCCACTATGTGCCTATGGCCTGCCTGACTTCCTCCAGTCACAGGAGGGTGAAGTGTCTTGCCCAAGACAACAATTGGGTTTATAGAAGAGCATGCTACCACTCAGCAGCTGTTGTTTTCAAAAATGGCTGGTTAAATCCTGTCTTGAGGCAACACAGCGGATACCACTCTTGGCCCATATTAAGTGGAGATGGTTCCAATATGAAATATTTTGGGGGAATTTTGAATTCCATGGGTTGCTCCATTTTCACTCATAAACACAATACTCTAGTGGCGTACTTCTGACCTTGCCTGGTATCCAGAATACACACTTCTCCTATACTTAGGAAGATGTGAGTCTGATCACTGGAGAATGTCTGAAGAATGAGAAATTCAGATGGGTGTGATTTACAGTTGGATTAGCCAATCAGGGACTGGCGTTGTTTGTCGTATCAAAACAAATACAGCTGCTCAAAAGGACAAAATAAGGGAAAAATATGACAGAAAAACATTACAAATGTCTGCAAAATCAATGAGTGAAGCACTAACTCACCAAAGAAGGGCAGGTTCATGCTCCACAGCCCCAGCGGCCGTTGTATGATGGGTCAAATGCACTGAAGATATGTCCCATCTGTTGACAATAAACTAGGCCTAAATATGACCCATAGCCTCACACAAGTATATAGAGCTATAAAGTGCAGGCTAATGAGACATGCTGTAGGAGTCCTCCACTGCCAAGATTTCATTAGCAATTTCCGCCATGCTTTTTAGCCTTGTGCTTGTTTCAAATCAAGATTGTACATCATGGCTCATCAGCATCTGTAAGCAGTAATCAGATATGCTGTGTTTCCAAGCAAGTCCGCGCACTGGCATCTGATAATGGGGTACGTGAACTCTCCGAATCAACGTGATGAGAAAAATATGTGCTCAAAGATTGACTCTAGAAAGACATCACGGGATCCAAGTTCCTATGTTCAACTTTTCTGTCCAACCATAATATTTTTTAAGATACACGTTTGACACGGTACTCTGGCCAGAACTTGCAGTAGCTGTGGCTTTTGTGTATTACTCACCGTAGCCACAGCTTGTATTGTGGGTAAATTGTATTCTTTCTAAGCTACTGTGGACACAAACTGTTAAGACTGTTGATATCTCTATCAAAACAATCAGGCCAACTGTCTGTCTCAAAATGATCCGAATTGCAGTTAGGTTTGACGTCCATTAATACTGACATATAGTTTTTAAAGATTGCACATTTGCTGGAGTACGCACGCTGCCTTGGTGTTTTCATATACTTGATTAGATCTAAATAACTGCATTTGTACAGTATATTCACAAATTCAATTAAAAGTGCTCTACCTTATTTTTACTGCCTTAAAACCAGTGGTGGAAGAAGCACTCAGTTTTGTTCCTCAAGTAAAAGTACAGATACTGGAGCAAAAAAATACTTGAGTAAAAGTATCATGTGAAAAAATGTACGCAAGTAAAAGTATTAAAGTACCAGTTTAAAACTGTTCTTAAAGAGTAAAAAGTAAAAATAGTTTGTGCATATTTTGAGATCACAAAAAAGGTTATTTAGATACAGATTTGTGCTGAATTTTGTTCAGTAGAAACAAATGAATCAGTCAGTTTATTTATTTTATTTGAATATTTTCGTTTGCTCAAACTACAAATGTGTTAAAATAAGCCCTCAGACAATACTTAACAAAATGTCATGGAGTAGAAAGTACAGTTCTCAGATGTAGAAAAGTAGAAGTATCCACTTTCAAATCTACTTAAGTAAAGTACAGATACCTAAATTATGCAATGCAGATGATACGCAGCTTTACATCTCCATGTCTCGTGATGACACCAGGCCAATGGATGCTCTATTTAACTGCATTCTAGATATCAAATCCTGGATGGCAGAAAACTTTCTGAGGCCCAGAGAAACTTTTACCCAAACTACAAGCACAGTCTTTTAACCCATGTCCTCAAGTGAAAAACCTGGGCATCATTTTTGATTCTGAGCTGACTTTTATCCCACACATTAAAAACGTCACAAAAATAGATTTCTGTCACCTAAATTCCCCATTCCCTCTCGGGCCAACACGGAGACACTGATGCATGCTTTTATCACCAGTCAAATAGACTAGTGTAATGCCCTGCTCTCTGGGCTTCCCAAAAAGAGTATTTCAGGTTTACAGTTATTACAAAATTCAGCAGCTCGTGTCCTGATTAGGACCAGAGGGCGGGACCACATTACACTGGTTTTAAAATCACTGCATTGGCTCCCTGTGAGTTTCAGGATCAATTTTAAACTTCTTTTACTGGTTTTTAAATGTCTTAATGGTCTTGGGCCTTCTTATCTTTCAGAACTGCTTTTACCTTATGAACCCTCGCGGACCCTGTGCTCCTCCGGCAGCTCCTGGTCATTCCCAAAGTCAGGACACACTCATGGAGAGTCTAGTACTACGGCCCTCCTCTATGGAACAGCCTGCCGGAGGACCTCAAGGCCAAAGAGAACGACTCACCTTTTTAGCTTAGCTTTTTATTGAAATGTTATACTTTTACTTTTATTATACATATTTTATTACATTTATTTTAGGCGTACTATTAGCTTGAACTCATATTCCTTTACCATTTTTAGGATTTCCAGTGTTTCCTCTGTAGTTTATTAACTGCTTAAAACATGAAAAACTGAACTAATTAATTTCCAGTGGTTTGCAATGGTCCAAAGTTATTCCTCACTTACCCTATGTGTTCTAATTATTCACCACCCATTAGTTTATAAATGCTTTTCACAACTCTGAGGACAGAGCGGCATTTTGCCATGACTTAAAACAACTTGCATGCTAATGTACACTTCCTGATTATTGGACAATAAAACCTCGAGCTGCTTATAAAATACATCTGTACTAGGAAAAAACGATTTGTTCAAATACATGTCAAAAATCGAGTACAGACCCAATAAGAAATAAATCAAAATTTGAAGATTTTACATGCATATTACCAAGTCTCTGTCTGTAACAATCTCAAAATGTTTACTTTTTTCTCTTTACAATCCTTATTTCATTTAACTGACAGCAAACAAGGCCCCAAACAGCATTTTACTTGGGGCCCCTTCAAAGCTAGAAACGGCCCTGATCACAAGGAAAATTACACTCATCTTCCTTGTTCTAATTTCATTGTTTTCAGTTCAAACCAAACTTCTATATCACACATGGATAAGATAATACACCAGGTCTGGCACTGATTCAAACTCACTATTATTTTTGCATTAACAGTAAAGCTCAATCTGATTAAGGCAACGTATACCTTTAAATGAGTTAGGATCCAGACTTCCTTAAGCACGGGAAACCATGTTAAGAGTAAATAAAATTTCATGGACTCTAGCTGCAGCCTGAGGAAAGGATCTCTCAGTAATCAGGTGAAGCAGAAATACATAATGGCGGAAAGGAGCGGCGTCATTTATGAACTTCCCCTTTAGAAAGTCCTTCCCTGATCCTTGTATTGGCCTAGACGGGGTCAAATTTCTCCCCAAGTTAAAGTGATAATCCGTAACTTTTTGGAGGTGGAAAGTCAACTGTGTTTTTCCATGGAAATATAAAGTTAATACTTTGGAACATTCTCCAAGGAGACAGTTAAAGAGCCTATTTTATGCAAAATTGACTCTTGTGAACTTTAAGCCATGTTAGAATGTTGTTGCGTCTTCATAAACAGACCTGGAGATGTGTTTTGTTTCATTCACACATGTTTGAGTGACCTTTTATTATAGTCTGTCTACATCTCCAAAGATCAAAATGCTCTGTTCCACCTTGTGAGGGCTGAAATTAATCAAATGATTCTAGTGAAGGTGCATGGAGTTTAAAAACACAATGGAGCACTTCCTGTATTACCACATGACATCCAAAGGTGAAACGGCGTGTTTTATTTTTGAGAGAAGAACTCAGCCAAAATGTGCAGGATTTGTGTGTTAAACATGTGTGAACAACTCCAGGTCTGTTTGTGATGAGGAAACAACATTATAACATAGATCAGAATAGACCAGTATTGAATAAATAAATAGTGAATTTGTCAAGAAAATAAAAAATCAAAATGCACTTGATTTTTTTTTCCTTTCAGTCATGCATGTTACCCATCATTCACAAATAAAATCAAATTTATCTCACCTCAAAACAGAGGTTAGTGCTTCACTTATTGATTCTGAAGAAATCAGTGATGTTTTTCAGTTTCCTGTGATATTTTTTCTCTTTTTTTTTTTCTTGTAAGCCACCATTTGTTGATATTTTAATATGGACGAACCATGCGTGTTCCTAATTGGTTAATCCGCCTGTCAATCACCCCCATTTAAACTCAGGGAGATTCAACAGTGACCTTATACTCACATGTTTGTACAGTGTGTATTACATGTCCCAAGTTTGTTTTCATTCACAATCTAGGTCACAATTACTATTATACTACATTCTAATCTGCTGTCCAATAGTGGAACACGAGGCCTCACCACACCTCGCCACAGAAACTAAATATTCCTGTGATGGTGCAATGATCACATCTGACTGAAATCTCTGCACGGTAAGAAGAGCTCCAATTATCGAGCAACAATGGAGGTTGAATTTGCTGATGCGATTCAATGGAGATAAGGGCTAGGCTAACGCTAAATATTCGTCAGGCAGGTACGTTTTCCGCTACTATTGGCTAACCCCCGCCTCACGTTCACGCCGCTGTCATGTTCGGAGCAGTGTCCACCGTAGAGGCCCGTAAGCTCCACTCCGCTGGGTCCAGGGATCAGGTGATGCTCTGCAAAAGGATTAGCAGCAATGGGATACTGCCAGCTAACACGCAGGAATTTTCATTACAATGATCTTGGGTGTGGTGCTCCAGGAATGCATCTTCAATAGGAACAGGAGCAGCAGCAGCCAAACCTATACCATAAATATGTGAGTTAGAGCGGAGAGTTCTCAAACTATTTAAGGTGCACTATGTAACTTTTTGGTTGCGGGTCCGTCACCTGCCTGTTTCTATAGATATGTCATTGCTTTGCCTGGAATGTTCCACAGTACGGCATTTAACAAGTCTACCTTAGATTTATTCAATTACAGGTGGTTTTACAGCTCAAAAATACCTAGAAAAACAGACATTCTGACTGTGAGCGGGGTCGCCTCTCCACAGATCTGACCTGTAACTTGGTCTGGTTTGGTCTCCATGAAGGTAGAAAGGTTTAATGCCATACTGTGAAACATTCCAGATAAAGCAATAACATCGCCATGGAGACAAGCATTTGACGGGCCCTCCACCAGAAAAGTTGCGTAAGAATGTACCTTTAATCCTTTTTCTTGATAATTGCTTGCTACTACTTTTTGCCACGAAGTTCAAATCCACTGTACTTGATTTTTACTGTTTTGAAACTTGGAAAAACAAGTTTATTTTAAACCGTTTGCAGTGGTCCCAAGTTATTCCTCACTTACTTTAAGCATTCCAGACATCCGAGTTTATAAGTGCTTTTCATAGCTCTTGTCACAGTAATGCAACAGTAATAAAACAACTAGCATGCTAACCACACACTTCCTGATTCTCTGACAATAAAACGCTGTCTGTTAGATTATCTATTATGTCTACTAGAGACAGTACACGGCTGACATATTTTGACCTGAAGAGCTGCAGAAGCTGATATTCTTGGGCCTTAAATTTAGGTCTTAAAAGGCCCATATTATTTTTCTGATCTGTGTTTCGTTTCATTCACACAGCACAAATTCTGCATATTTAGTTGAGTTCTGTCTTGTCATGTGGTTAAACTCCAAACACCTTCACTAGAATCATTTGGATGCTTTCAATCCTGGAATTGCCGATCTCTACATCACATGACATCACAAGGTGGAACAGAGCATTTTGAGCTTTGGCAGGTAGACGGATAAATCGGGATTACTCAAACGTGTGACTGAAACGAAACACAACTCCAGGTCTGTTTTTGATGAGGTAACATGGCTAAAGCTCACAAGAATACATTTTGCATAAGACCTTTAAGACTTTTATTTACTGGCCCAAAACTTAACCACTGAACTTTGATTTATACAAAGCTCTTCTGTTGTTAATTGAATGACGGATAAGTTACATAACACATTTGGATCCGTTGTATGCTTTTGGCAGCTACTTAGAACTGAAAAAACTGGATTGGTGTATGTCGAGCATACATTGCCATGCATCACTGTCTTTTTCAAGGTATACATAGGTGAGGACTGGATTTAAACCCCCAACCTTCTGGGTTTATGGTGACCATGGTTGATATTTCACAGGAAAAGTAACGGACCACTGCCAAACATGAAGACTGTATGTATGATTTGTAAGCCGGTCTATCTCCTCTCCACTCATTCAAAGAGTTGCTGGCAGCATTACCTGGTTTTAACATGTTCTTCCACCTCGTCCTTCATTCAAATATCAGAGCCTTTGTACGGATCTGTAACCCTATCACTGCTCTGCGCACTGGCTGCTGGGAGGTGGCGGGCAGAGGGGCATGGCTGAAAGCTCTTTCCGATTGCGGGTCACGATTTGCACCGGGGGGGTAGAGGGAGGACTGGAGGGGAACTGCTCTGGAGTTACCTCCCCAATGGTGAAGTGAAAGCCTTTCTTAGAGGGGGCAACAAAGAGGCCTCTGTGCGGGTAGCGCCTTTTGGCCCAACAGAAACACTATCTGCTCCACTGCTCCTGTCCTGCCTCCAGCCCCATTAACGCTCGGCCACGGTACCACTCAGGGTGCCACTTAGGGTGCTACTCAGGGTGCCTGCAACGGCCAACCAGCACCCTAAGTGGTGCCCGCCGTCTCATTTACAAAGAGGAAATAAACTTGACAAACTAGGTGCTTAGACAAGACATTGTGAATGGCGTAGTAGCTTGAAGTCTTCTGTAGACCTGGCGACAGCAAATGAAACGGAAATGAGAATGCATTTTAGCAAACACCATATCATCTAAGACTCTTGTTTTAGAAATTAAATAACAGATGAATCAGTTTATCCACTTGCCACACTATGTAGTTCTCTAACCTTATTAAAAACCTGGGATTCCTTAGTGAGGGAGCTTCTAGTACTTACAAAAATAGCCAGATTACTTGCTCTGCACCAATGAAAAGTGCAATATATTTCACTGGCTCCATTTAATCCAATTAGTAATCCCCAACTTCACTTTCAAGGCATTAAGAGAAGAGAAGAGCAGAGGAGGTGCCACTAATCACCGTGGAATCCTCCAAGATTCACTCAATATCTCCTCTCCCTTCCCATCCTCCTCCGTACACCCACTGGGAGAGCGCTTCAGTTTTGTGAGGTGATCATGTCTTCACAGGTGCACAGTGAACCTACTAACTTTGCTATCAACAATGTATACATATACGATAAGGCCTTTTTCAATGAGTGGCCTGATGAATCTTTGAATTCCCCACATATTATATAATGGGGCCAAAAGCGGGGTTGATGACACCAGAACTAGACACACAGCATGATCCAACCCTTTGGCTCTGCAACAGCAAATGGTTCACTGTAACCCAAACTAAATAAAACACTCTTATTGACCAGTAGCACAGTTTGCAAGTACCTCTCTGTGGCGTAATGTTTAACAAATATATCGTCTAAAAACATGGCCTGATCAGACAACAGTTGGCCAGTTGTAATCTCAGCATAACACCGCTGATACGTGTCCCGCTAACCCTGCTCCCCTCTCTCTCTCCTCCCCTCTTTTTCCCTCCCTCTCCCCTCCGTCCGGACTGCAGCTCTGAAACACTCAGGCCAACTTTCACAGCTGTCACACATTTTCAACAGATTCCAGCAGCCCTAGATGAGACTGGGGAGAAGACATTCCTGTGCCATTACACATCGGCTAAAAGGAATTACCGTTAACATCTGATATTGTGGAAGTGGGAAATTTGCCACCCCGACCTTGCCCAAAGCACTCCGGAACTCCGGGTCATGGATTTATTATCTCAGATGGCCCTCAGAGGTCAGCGAGGGCCAGTGTTTTCCCCTGGACTGTTCCGGCAAAAAGCTGCAGTCCCCCAGTGTGCTATTCATTAAGTACACTGTGCAGCTTTGTGCAGGGGGCGGGAGACACATGTTACTGTTGCTCTATGGCTGTTTGTCAGAGGAACGGCATGTCTCTTCTGATGGACTGAGAGGCCATTCCCAGCTGTTGGGGCAGTATGGCGATGTGGGGCGGTGAATTGGTGCACCCTCCACCCTCTCCTGTCCCAGAGCAGCCGTGGCCACATAAACAGGATGCCTCGCATGTGTACGAGCACAAGTGTGGGAGACAGACCCCAGCACAGCGCAACAACAAGCTCCTTTGCTCTTTTTAAAGGACAGATGGCTCTGCTGTCCAGAGGAAAGGGTCTTATTGCACTTCGATATGCTCACTTAGGAGTCTAGTTCCCAAAACTCCAAAATATGGGCTACTTAGTTTCACATGATGCTACTGCTGCACTAGGGCAGACTGGCAAATGTTGCAACAAAATACCTACAAGAGCAAAATGTGGAGATCACTGATACAGTCTGAAAGTGTCAATACTAAAAAAGTCACATTAACAGGCTTAGAATATATAATCTTGATGTATCACTGTTCACTTAAAAACATTATATTTTCAATGAAGAACACCTCTAACATTAGCCAATCTCTGTACATTACATAAAGAGATGTTAAAATGTGGTGCAAAGAGATGAATAAATGCACAAATATGAGCATATGATTCTACAATAACATTAGCCATGCCAGTAAACCTTTTAACCATAAACATATGAAATTGTGTTTTAATTACAATACCAGTCAGAAGTTTGGACACTTTCTCATTCAATGTTTTGTTTGTTTTCTACATTTTACATACATACAGAAGACTTCAAATGATGCAAAGTATATGGAGTTTTGCAGAAAAGAGAAAAGTTAAATACTTTTTTTTTTTTTTTTTTCATATTTTAGTTTAGTTTAGTTTTAGTAACCACCCTTTGTTGACATCGCTGCAAACCCTTGGCCTTCATTCACTGAGAATAAGATGATGTAGTCTCCTCCTGAAACGGTTTTCACTCCACAGGTGTGCCTTGTCAGGGTCAAGAAAAGCTACAAGTGCAAAGCAGTGATCAAAGCAAAGGGTGGCTATTTTTAAACATCCAAAATGTACTACATTCTGCATGTGTTCAAGTGCCTTCAGTGAGAATCTACAATGTAAATAGTCATGAAAATAAATACATGTACAATATTGTAGTCATAGTTGTAGTAGTGGTTGTTGTGGTAGCAGTACTAGTAGTATAATGACACACTGAATACCACTGCGGTATCCTCCATGCTGACATGATTGGGACAGTACAATCTTGTAAGACTGTGCACTGGCTGAGCACTTGGAACTAAGTTTGGGGATCCCACATGGCGAGTTTTAAACGGTTCCAACGCACCTGCAACCTTGGCACGCTTCGACACCCTTTCCTCCTAAAATGTCTCTTTTACAGGCCCATAATGGTTAAATATTTATACATCGCAAGTACGCCAAAGAAACTCACCACATTTGCTAAATCAGACCTATTTGAAAATCCAAGCCAGATGTTTTTTAGTGCGCGATATGTAGCGGTCTCTAGGGAGATCGGTGAGTGTTTTTTGACTTTTCCATGACTAGGAGGACCACTTTGGTAAATTTAAGGCAACCCCTGCACCCTTAGCTTCCAGGAAGTAAGTGGAGGTATGCTCCAGCCTGCGTCATCTCGTGAGTCACCCAAACAGCCCCAGTTTGTATCTGTGACGGAGAACAGAGCCGAGGTACATACGCAGGCCCCCTTCCTCTCGCTCCACTCGCCCACATCTCTCCTCACCGGCAGCATTTGCAAGTTTATGTTCTTTGTCAGGACTTACCGGATTTGTCATGTGAACTGAACATCCTCTGGTTGTCACACAGTTTGCAGTAGTTTTATTTTGGGATTCTGTTGGTCAAATAGCAAGGGATTTATGCGCTAAGGTATTCACAGTGGGTTGTTATAATGAAAGGTTAGAATACAATATTTAAAGGTACAATATGTAACTTTTGGTCTGGTGGGGGTTTGCCACCTGCTTGTCTTCATGGAGTTGTTTTACTTGGAATGTTACATACTGTAGCATTAAATCACCACTTCTCTGACTTATCCCATCCTCATTGTGAGATGAGATACATCTCCACAAACCTGCCTCAAATATGGCCTGGAGGAGGGCCTCCTCTTGTTCATCATCATGAAAATTGTATTGTTTGCATTGCATAACACATATCTTCAGCTTCATAGCACAATACAAAAACCTATGTCAGTAACATTACTGGGGCAGTTTATTTTTTATTTTTATTTTTTTGGATGTAAAAAAACAACTCAGTTTTGTCAAAAAATAACTTGGCACTCTAGGAGAATGTTCCAACGTATGGCTTTTTTCAGGTCAGGTCTGTGATGTGCCGCCACAAGTCTGCATCTCATTATAAAATATTTTACTGTCCGATAATCAGGAATAATTATAATTATATTATAAATGCATTGTGGTGAATAATTAAGATGCTTTGGTTGATTATAATCAGTTAAAAAATGAACCAGTTCTATTTTCCACATTTTAAGACAGCAAAAATCAGGTACAGCATTTTTTAATACTTTATGACCAACACAACACAGTCTTCTCATCACATGTGTCATGCACATCATCACTAGAATTATCTGGAGTCGCTGTTTTTCCATTCTTGATTTGACTTGTTCTTTAATTTGTCAGCAGTCTGAGCAGAGCCAAACTGTATCGTTAAAGCGTGGATTTCCCAATATTGATCCCTGATCAGTACAGCACCTGTTATTTAAAAAAAAAAAAAAAAAAACACCCGCCAAATCTTGATGAAAAAACAAACTGTCATGTCACCGTGTCACTGCGATGCCTGCAGGCCTGGCATCTTGGCTTTCCTTTTGTCTGAACCAGGATTTGAACAAGTCTGTCATTTGAGCGTCTGAGCGCTGTGTACACTTCAGATGTGCCTCTGACAGTCAGTGATTCATCTGTTTGGAAACTAGGTTAGAAGACAATAGGCTCTTCAGAAAGTGAAGCCGGGCCAGCGAGGAAAGCAGCACAGAACATACGTATGTGCGGGGGCCACAACCTCAATAGCCACTCTACAACTGATGTCACAACCTTAGGCAAAAAGACCAGCACACATTTTGCATTTAAACACTCTGTAAAACCAGAAATTGTGTATGAAAAAACAAGTTAAAATTACAGAATGTTACTGGATATTAGGTTGTTTTTGATGAAAGAGGACATAACAGCTTTGTTTGTCTAAGGCGGTATCCAATAAAGCTTTGTGCTGTGATGTCACAATCTACTGCTAGATTCTGTCAACATCATTTCAATTTTCTATTAAGTATTTCAATAGAGTTCAGAAAGGAACATCAAAACACGCCCGTCACCATGAAAATCCGCCATGTTTGTGACAGTAGTGCAATGTGCTCATAGAGAAAGATTAGCCAAAACAACATTAAATAGTAAATAAAAGACGTGTGGAACAACCCAATAACCTGCTGTGTTACTGCTGGTAAATACATCTATCACTCTGTAGTGTCAGAAAAAGGTTTGAATGAACGCCAAGTTTAGTATTTAGTATTTTATAATCTCCACTGGCTTAACATTAGGCTAACGAAAATGATCTAAACAAGTAGGTTGGTCTCAATAATCAATTTGGAAGAGAAATGCAGTAATTAAAGATATGAACGATAACACTGAAACATTGAAACTGTTATGTCACTCAAAGTATAACACCTCGATGATAAACGTATTGTTCCCATTAACTGAACAATAAATCAGTGAGTTATTACCATTAAAGGACAATGGCTAAAAACTATAAAAACACAAACTCACAAACATGAACACGTATTGTTGTAGGTAATTTCTAGATTATGACAGTTTACAGTTTTAGATGTTTGTTATGTTTCTGCAGACGGCATCTCACCCCAAGGGTAACCTATTGATGGGAATTATGTATAATACAACTTAAAAGAATCATGACATGTTGTAAGACTGGAGCTGTCACTAGTCTCTGTCTTTATTGCTTGTTTGTACATGTAAGAGTGCAACCTCAACCTCTGTCACCAGCTTCACCTAACAGAATGCCTGGAAGGTCAATATGGAGGGTTTGGTGTTGCAAGATGGACGTTTGCATGCTCTCAGTCTTGTAAGGTTCCCTGAGTTCTGTTGACTTGCATCATAAATTAGACGTACAAGAGAAACTAATTTTTAAAGAAAACCACAATATTGGTCTAATATAAAAACTGGTCTAGTGACTTTCTGTTAAAGCAGAACTAAGTAACTTTTTTTCCTCATTAAATGCTATTGTAAGTTAAATATGTATTTTTGGGGTGTCCATTAATTCCACAAACCTTGCAATATGGCTGATACAACCCAAAGAGCGTTCTCCTGGGAAACCCTGGCACTTTTTTATATATTTGGCATCATTATTTGTTCACTCCTATAACTGCTAGCCTCATGAGCTTCATTTGACTGGAGCCAAACACTATGGGTCACACTCCCTTTGTCCACTTCTTTATATAGTCCAGGGGTGTCAAACTCATTTTCACCGAGGGCCACATCAGCATAATGGCTGTCCTTAAAGGGCCAGATGTAACTTATAATGTAAAATAAATGTAACTACTCCTTAATGTTAAATAACTCATTATTTATTATAACTTATTCAAGTGACAATTACAGTTGCATAGAAAACATATGTTTGCTTGTTGCTCTAAAAGTTTTGAGTGTCTAAAATTTAGACACTCAAAACTTTTAAGCTCTCGCGGGCCACATAAAATGACATGGCGGGCCACATCTGGCCCCCGGGCCTTGAGTTTGACACATGTGATATAGTCTATGAGAATTACTCTAATTTCTTGATGGAAGAGCCTCAAAAGGAAATCTGGCTGTTTCTTTTGCAATGATCACTTTCTGACAAAGGCTCAGAGGGATTAAAAATGACCTTGTTTCAGCGTGTTAACACATGGATATACAGAAAAACAGCTCAGAACTACGATACTTCTCCCACTCAACATTATTAAAAATACCATCAATATTGACACTGCCGGCCTATAGTCTGGAGCGACTGGGAATTTTGCCTAAATATTTTAACAACCTCTCTTCAATTTATACCTCTTTTCCCCCAGCAGTCCCTCCTGTACCCAGTGGCTGGCCGTGCTCTGCGTCCGGTCTGGCTTACAGCAAGGAAATGAAATGTTAAATATTTACCATTCCCCTGGTATGTGACCCTGCAGATTCCCGCTGTGATGGGTAGCAGCCACATTCTTCCTACAGGAAGTTTATTTTTGCCTCTTCTCTTTTTTCCTGCCCCGGCCTGATGTCCTAACAGGGCTTTTGAACAGAATCGGTGGCATCAGCTTAAATCTTTGTCGTGGGCTGCCCTAACATGTCATGAAGGTCGTGGTGGTGAGGCCTGATGGTTTCCAGGACGTACAGGATATTTTGAAAAGCTCTTGTACAGCAGGTGGAATCCTCTCCGCTCTGTTCTACATATCACCCTCATCTCCTGCCTATATTTACTCAGTATACACAAATATTTTCCGCTCCTGGTCTTTCCACATCCGAAGGTCTCTGGTTTAGAAGGTGTCACATGAGGTCTTGGTTATTGAGCCGTTTTGAATGTGTTCTCTTATAATGAGCCCACTCTTTCACACAGCAATCTTTTTTGGTGTTTAACATGCAACTGAGTGTTAAAGCTACCATGTGTAATTAGATTGGTAGCTCGTCATGTCATGTGGTAGTAAAGGAAGTGCTTCACTGTGTTTTTAAACTCCATACACCTTCACTAGAATAATTTAGATTATTTCAGCCCTGGAATTTCCAATCTCTCCAGAACAAAAGATGGCCGTTAACTTGAAAACAAACAGTAGTATTCTCACATAACACCACTATCCATGCTTCTACGTTACTGCAGTCTGATGGTGTCCAGCTTTGGCCTGACAGAAGGCCACTGAGCACATGTGAGTCTGAACAAAGGCCAGGTGAGGGGAGAGGGGGAAGGTTTCACATCTGCCATCTACTGGTAAAATGGTTTAAAGGTGTTTTAACCTACTGGCAAATTGTGCAATGATGTGAGTTTGATATTTTGAGCAAAACCAATGGAAGTGATCACTGCAAGTTACAGTAAGTGACTTGGAAATATGCCCCCTGCACCTCTTATTATATGGCTTTTATAGTGATAATTAGGTGTGGGCAATATTGACAAAAATATCTGTATTTTTTGCATTTTCCCAATGAAGCCGATGTATTGGCAGTTATTTAAAAGTGCTAAAATATGCCTATAAAGTTCTTGGTGGAAGTTCAAGTATCATAAAAAATCATTGGCTTGTAGAAATGACAACAAAAGTGCAGTATTATCCTGGTATACACAAGCTCTTTTACAGCCTTTTTAAAATTACAGACAATATAACAATACTGATACTGATATTCAAATTTCACGTGTCTCCAAAACAACAATTGTGATATTCTCTTGATATATCTTCCTCCTCCAGCAATGACAGTAATGCTACCAGTTTGTATTTCATAATTAGCAGTGTGTTGAAGGTTCTATTACAGAAAACTGACTTGATTGTGAGCGTTACGTCTCCTCATCAAAATTATACCAGGAGTTGTACTTTATTATTAGGCTTGTCTACATCTCAAAACAGCTCAAAATACCCAAATGATTCTAGTGAAGGTGTACGGAGTATAAAAACACTTCCTGTATTACCACATGACATCAAGGTGGAACAGAGTGTTTTCAGTTTGAGAGAAGAATTCAGCCTAAATATACAGGTATTTACTGGAATTTCCCCACTGTGGGACTAATAAAGGCATATCTTATTGTGTGTTAAACGAATGAAACAAAACACAACTCCGGGTATGTTTGTGATGAGGAAACGACATAACATAGATCAGAAAATGGTGGAATATGGGCCTTTTAACAATTGTAATAGATTTTGAAATTTGCATCATGGCTATTAATAAAGCTAAAAACTAAGAGTGCTGTATCTGTAGCTAACGCAAAATGTACAGCGCATGGGTGTTTTGGAGGTGTTAATGCGACCCAGGCCCCATGCAAGCATCACTGACTTCTTACACCTTTACTATGTCTACTAATTACATCTGTCTATAAACTTCACACGTTCAAGCATATATAATCCGTAATGTAAATCTATTAGCGTCAGATCCCTCCACCATTTTTACACAGAGGGCGAGCTGATAACGCACGTGTACGGCACCTGTTGGATCCAGTGTCCTCCACTGTTGAGCGCGGGCATAAATAAACCTGACGTACTTTAAGAATAGAAATGTGTCCCGCATATGCTAATCTTTAAGGAATGTCTCTGGAACGCTCCCAACTGTTTCTCTTTGACTGGCGCGCCTTTAATGTGATGTGATCTTAATGGAACCCTTGTCTTTGATACTTCCAGGCGTGTGAAAAAAAAAAAAAAAAAAAAGAATCCAGCGCCACATGGGCAACATCTGTTACATTAAACTCATATTTTTTTCACCTTTTAATCAAGCCCAATCCATTAAAACAGCATTTCGGTGGTAATCCTTTTATGGGGAGAAACTAGCACTTTTGTCACAGTGAAGAATGCCACCAAATTTCGAACATAGCTTGGGTGAATGGAAATGGGAGTCGTCCGATTTCACAATATCGCGGGACAAAGCATCTCTTTAGCCCTAAGACCCGGGACACCCCACCCCCTCAGATGTCGCCTTTTGTTGTGTGCATGTGACCCAGTAGGAAATGCCAGGCGGCCACAAAAAACGCTGAGAAAAATAGTTGTGGGAGCCACCCTTTGCATCAATTCAACTGCAACACGAAGCATTCTATTTTACAATAGCTATAGTGTTATTCCGCTGGTTTTTAAGCTGTCTTTCATGTCAAAGTCTTTTCCTGCTTACAAATCGCCAGGAAGGCTGGACTGCTGTGCCATAAGCTCCTTCCTAGGGTTCGGCGCTTTGATCACCTGTAATGTTGACCATCAAGTTAAAAAATGGAAGAGCAGCCGCTGGGATAAGCTCAGTGTTCTCGTCTGGAACACAGGAACCCCCCACTTTGGTTCTCCGCTTGTTTTTTCCCCACTTTCAAGATGAGCCTGGGAACCGAGCGAGATTGAAAGGAGGCTGCAGATGTTGATGAATTGGATCTGATTTGGATACATTGGCGGGGAGATCGTGCAGTAAACAAATTGATGAAGTAATTAGCGAAGAAATGTGAACCACGAAAGTTGTAGTAGCCTTTGACCCGGGGCACAGTTGGGTTTTGTTTACATAAGGTCTGTCTTTTGACTTGTCTGCCCGCAACATGTTTTCCATTTGAAATTAAAATCATACATCAGTTGCCAATTCTTGTCTTTGTTTAGTGAATAGTTATAACTAGATGCTTTCAATATGCCTGTATAAATTTGATTCAGAATTGGAAAATGGACTAGCTTCTTCCACAGAATGTCTTACAGTTAGCATGGCATTTGACTTTGGCATTATATAGTTTTAGTTAAGCCCTATTTTTAAAATCTCATGTCCTGTTTATACTTTACTGCCATTATTCATTGTTTTATGTTGCACCTTTCCATCGCCTTGGGGTCCCCCCCGGAGGAGCTAGGGGAAGTGTCCGGGGTGAAGGAAGTCTGGGAGTCCCTGCTTAGACTGTTGCCCCGGATAAGCGGAAGAAAATGGATGGATGGATGGATGGATGGCATTCCACCGAAGCAAGTTCCTAATTTAAATTTCACTGACAATGGCAAGTTAATGTTTTCTAAGTGGCTATTTGATCAGTCTTTGCTACGCTAAGGAGTTTTTCAGATTTGGAAGATTTTTAGCCAGTGGAATAATACAGAACAACCTTTATGACCTAAAATCTGTTGCTTTAACCAGTGATACCTTTTGCTTCTAGTTCTTTTCTGCAAAGGTAAAGATGTTAAAGTTTCTATTAAATTCTACCACAATGACGAGCGTATCCCAAAATGGCAATAGCATTTTGGACATTTGGTATATTTGATACTGCCCAGTACTTCAGAATATAAATGATGCCTGAAAAAGACTTAAGAACATTGCTGATTTCCCACCCCAACCCTCAAACTTAAGGGTTAGACCTACTGTTGTTGCTTTTCGTGAACTCTGCTGTCCCGGTGCACAGCGGCCAGAGCCCAGACCAGTTGTCACCGCTCTCCAGTTTTAAGACGTGCTTAATTGGCTTCCCTGAGTGCCCGGGGAAGAGAAGACAGCGAGGGGCTAGCTTGTTACAAGCGCCGGAGTGAAGGGGGGTGCCGGGGCCAAGGGGGTACCAGTCCCTTATCAGCCATCGTCGGACACCTCCAGTGGCTATTAATCAGAGCCAGAGCCCGACTGGAGCCAGGAGAGGATCCACCAAGGAGGGGGCAGAGTCTGGGCCCTCACTCACACCCCAAGAGAGGAACTGCAACAGACAGACGCACACAAACACTCCCCGTTAACGCGGTCCACTCAGCTCCGCCTCCCCTCGCACTGATTTAAGTCCGGGTTAGCCCCCTCCGGCCACGGGCCATCCATTTGAGCCACTGTGACAGGTTTACGTCGCCCCCTTACTGTGTTATTATATGGGTGCTGTGCTGCCAGTTACTATTGTGCTAGTGAAAATTTAGCACCAGGCGTAATATTCGTTTTCACAGGATGTGCACTCAGCATGTCAAATATCTCCAGTGCATTTATAGGATTGAAAGAGCTCATTATTTTTAACGTTCGCAACCGACTTGTCTGAAGAACAGTTTTATGAACAGGAAAACAGCCATTAGGTGTTGTCAGTGTTGGGGTGTTTGTAGAATTAGTGTAAGGCTAACTATGTAGCATGTGAGCACTGTAGAAACCAGCATGGAGCCTGGTCATGGCCTTTGACTTTTCTCTACTAATTGCACTGAAGAAGTGAGCTGGTAATTGCGTATAAAATCCCCCAAATGTAACAAATGGGGGTTTGGGTGTGTATGTGGTGGTTAATTGTGTTATACATTGGCTTGGCCTTTTGCAATGCCGACAGCTAAGGAAATGCTACCAAAACTGCAAGGCTATATGAACCAGAAAGTTTTAATGTATAGGCTAAGCTCACATTTCTCAAACATGACGAAACCGCTTTGTGCAAACCGGAGAGTAGAGCTTAAAATGTAGAAATTCAAGTTGGAAAATGTTTCTTGTTGCCAAGAAAAAACTGTTAAATTATTTCTCATTTTAAGAATATTTTAAATTGATAAAATACATTTTGTTTACATATTACCAAGACTTTCCTGCCTAACTCATAGACTGTATAATGAAGTACACTAAGGGAGTGTGATGTCAGCTATAGTGTTTGGCTCCAGTCAAATGAAGCTCACGAGGCTAGCAGTTATAGGAGCAAGTTTGGAGATGAGTTCCATATTAGGAATAGAAATTGATTTACAGACAAAAATAGCAAAATATAAACACTGGGATCATGTAGAGAGGGTTAATACAAATATTTTAAGACCAAAATGACGAGTTTGACAGCCGTAGTTATGAGAAGAGGTTCAGCAATTACAGTAAGAGGTTCATCGTTTTCTTATAACAAAATGAATCAGATGCTTTTTTCCAATTTGGAATGCGGTGACTAGTAGGTTTGCTATGTCCATCTATGGCTAAACTATTAAGTGTGCAGAATTAAAGGTAAAATGAGTAAAAGGTAACCTAATAGAAGGATTATAATACTGGGCCTACTGGGTGCTAAGGAAACACTAAATCTAAAACTCCACCGAGACTACTTCAAAGAGAATTTATGATAAATTTCATCCAGAAAGACAAGAAGTCAAAAAGTAAAATATAAGTGAAAACAACTTTGTCGATTGGCTTTGAAAGTCTTAGCATGCTAGCGTTGCCCTAAAGGTTTGATTCATTAACTGAAACATGATCAAAGTGTGTCAGAAATTTGCAAAGAATTCAAGTCTAAATGAAAAGCTTCTGAGCAGTGCAGAACAAAAGCTTGTACAATTAGCCTAGCCTACTGGAGGAAATGCTAATGTTAACAACAACCCAACAGAGTGCGAGCAATTGAGAATACATGAACCAGATTGTCCTAATATGAAGTATATGGCAAAAATAAGCCCGAATACCAACATCAAAACATAACCTGAGTGGAAACACGTTTGTAGATTAGCTTCGCCACCCCTAGCGTGCTAAGAGGCTAATGGCGTATCAATTTGCTACAGTTTCAAAAGCACGTACCTTTTTATTTCATACATTTGAGTGGTGCTAAGTTCCATATAACACCGGATCCTGAAAGATGAAGGCGTGGGGAAACTTTCTAATGAATTTCAAGTTTAAATGGAAAGCTTCTGGAGTGCACTACAAAGAGACATGTGTAAATATTGAATAATGAGGTGCTTTCAAGTCCCCCACTTTGTATCTGCCTAGTGTAGAAAAAGTGCCATTAATGACGCTTTTGGTGTGGTTTCCATCATACGGTACCATGCGACGCACTCACCACAGATACATTTGCTGTCAAGATGTGCTGATACGACGTGATGGGACACGTGCCGCTAATATTAATGAGTTACTGGGTCCCTTGTTTTTATATATGTTAGTACTACAATATTTACATTTACATAAATATTTTTTTTTAAATATTGCGCTTCTTACGGGTGTGCATTGCCATGAATCTGGCGTTATCATGATATGCCTGTCACAATTCAATATATCCCAATACTAAAACACAACGACGTTCATCTGTGGGAGCAAGAATCACAACGCCAACCCGTGCATCAGTGGTTCTGACCGTTCAACCACTGATGTTTATTTCGAGAGTGGGATTCGAACCGCCAACCTTCAGCTCATTGGACAAACACAATATAAACAAGTTTTTATTTCAACCCATTTGCACAAATGGTTAAATGAAATATACTCTTTTTATTTTTTATTTTTTTTAAGTAAAGGTCAGCCTTTTATTGTCCGTAGGGGAATTTGTCCTGCATTTGACCCATCCTTCAGTGCTCGGGCAAGTGGAGGAAGCAGTGAGCACCATCTCCAGATTTGGAGCTTGGCTTGGTCGGGACAACCTTAGCTGGAGGAGTTTACATATTGTGCAATGTGACACACAGTCACATTTTGATACTTTTTCCACAGCCATGTAGTCATCATTCCAGCAAACTATGAGTATTCTGCAGCTGCACATGTTGTCCATTCATAGTTTCACCACACATGTTTACATCACAGCCTGTTAGTAGTTTCTTATCAGGAACAAAGAGATAAGCTTACTTCCTGAGGTCTCGGTCAAAGTATGTCTGCTAAACCAATACAATCTGGCATAACCCCAACATCAGTGGTGGATGAAGTACTCAAATTTGTTATTTAAATAAAAATAAAGATACAGGGGCAAAAACTGAAGTAAAAGTATCGCATGAAAGAAAAACTACTTAAGTACTTGTTTAAAAATGTACTTTAAGAGTAAAAACAAAGTATTTTGCAACAGTTTTTTGAACAATTAAAGCATCAAATGTAGTGATTTTGATAAAGAATTTAGCAGATTTTAAGTGATTCAATTGATTTATTTTTTTCTAGCTGTTTTTGTGTATTTGGTTTGCTCAAAGTTGGAACGTTAACAAAAATTAAATGTGTTAAAAATTAGTCTCAGCCTTTCCTGCTCTCCAGTGTAGTGAAGTAAACGTAAAATGTATCCACCTTAAAATGTATTTAAGTATAGTACAGATACATAAAAATTGTACTCAAGTATTGTACTTTTTACCTTTCATGACTGCCCAACATGCACAACAGCATAACTTTGGATGGGAACAACGCTGCGTATTTCCGAGTATTAGTCACATTCAAAACATTCACAGCTAAAACGTAACTTGAGGTGGCATTTTCTCATGAGTAAAACTGTGCCGTCATGTAAGCAGAGCGTAGGGGAAGTTGACTCAGCACCAGTGTTGCTCACCACGGCTCTTCTAAACTACTGAATCACATCACTTTATTTGTGTTTGAATGCAAGTTTTTCAGTCTTGGACAGCTTTTGAATGAGTCACGGTCCTCCTTGCCTTAAATAACCCAGAGAGAGCAGTTGCCTACGCTATTGGGCCAATTTATTTCGAGATAAGGCTGACATTGGACTTCCTCTTGTTAAGATTTGTGGCTGCAGGTGGAAAAATACATTTGGAAGTGTACTGAAGTTCACCACAAAAGGGAGCAGAGTGTGCTGGAAAAAAAATCTGGTCTTAACAAAGTAGATTGTAACCTTTTTGAGTAAAGAACATGCCACCAACAGTGTTATTGCTTTCCCTCGAATGTTGCACATTATGGCATTAAACGTATCTCCATGGAGTCAAGCAGGTGATGTTTTTTTGAGCAATAAAAACACTTTGATAGAACAAATGCAAGATATGTTAGTTGTGTTTTGTTTCATTTACACGTTTAACACACAAACCCTACATATTTACGCTGTGTTCTCCTCTCAAACAAAACACTGTTCCACCTTGTGATGTCATGTGGTAATACAGGAAGTGCTCCATTGTGTTTTTAAACTCCATACCCCTTCACTAAAATCATTTGGATCATTTCAGACCTGGACTTCCCAGTCTCTAATGAACAAAATATAAAAGGCAGCAGTTAACTTGAAAACTACCACTTCATGACATCACAAAATGGAACAGAGCATTTTGAGCGTTGAAGATGTAGACAGACTAATAATAAAGGGTCACTCAAACATGTGTGAATGAAGCAAAACACAACTCCAGGTCTGTTTTTGATGAGGTAACAACATTCTAAAGGCTGCCACACACTACAGGATTTTTTGGTCTTGAACGATTTTTAAACGTGCAACAATAAGCGCACACCACAGACACGAGGAGAATCTTATGAGATTTTAAATCTCTGATTGCAAAGACTACAGCGGGATATGGCTGCGGACCACAGGCTCACGTCAGCTGTTTCCTGTCTACAGTAAAAAGACTCGCTTTGAGACTCGTAAGTGTTCAAAAGATCAGAGCACTGCACTAGTTTAGATGCAAAACTGTTATTATTATTATTTGTGAAATGTGATGCAGATACATGATTTTTAATACACAGATGGTTGGCCATAAAGTTCACAGGAAGTAGAGTCTCAATCGCTAATCTGCAGCTTCCCCCCGATCTGCGCGCTTCGTGGATGTAAACAGACACACGTGAGGAACTACTCTGGCCTTTTTACTTTTAATGAACGCTTCAAACTGGATTCACAGCGCTGTTTTGTGGACTGGGGTCATTATTGGTGGAGGACAAATTCTATGGATAATGTGGATGAGATGCTGCACTTTAAATTTACAGCTTTAGGAGAGGTGAGTAATAATTATTTTCACTGTTTACTGAGGTTGCATTTTGCGCCTCTGTGTCCGGCAATCCATCTGCTCGTGACAGTCTGTTTTATTGGCTGTTTTTGTAGCGTTGCTGATGTTTAGTGGTTATGATCTGACAGAACAGCTCAGAGTCACACTGACCCACACACACACGCACACAAGGAAAATCGCACACGAAGATACAAAGTCGAGTCACGCCTTCCCAAACTCAGGGGAGAAGCAAATCGCAGCCTAAATCGGGCAAATTCTCCTGTAGTGTGTGGCGGACTTAACTTGGCTTAAAGCTCACAAGTCAATTCTGTATAATATAGGCCCTTTAATGCCATACTGTGGAACATTCAAGGCAAAGCACTATCGGGTACTGTGTCCTCTTTCAGAAAAGTTGTACAGGGCATCTTTATTTATATTTTGCCTGTAATGAACCACAATTTAGTAAGGGTAAGTAAGATTAATATAAATACATGTAGGCCTACTATAGTATGTTTTTAACCTGATTTCTACTTTCTTAAAAACATGGGGAAAAGAACTAGTTCATTTTAAACGGTTTGCAGTGGTCCAAAGCTATTCCTCACTTACCTTATACGTTCAGTCACCCTGCTTATTCACTTATAAGGCTTTTCACAACTCTCAGAGACCAGAGTGGAGTTTTGCAGTGGCTGTAAGGCTACCAACAATTATCATGTCAACACGCACATCCTGATTATCTGACAATAAAATGCTTTCTTAGTAGATTGAGACAGCAGCACCTCAAGAGCTGCTTATACAATACAATACAAATTTTGCTCAAATTAATGGGGATACAATTGGGTACAAAAGGGTCACGAATCCATCTTTACTGTTATGTTTTACCAGCTGCCTGCACAACTCAATATGGAGACACATGAATCAATAGCTTTTTGGTTCCACAGTATGACATTAAACAGCTCTGCCATACATTTGTTCAGTTGCAGGTGGTTTTAGAGATCAAAAACACCAAGAAAAACATGCATTCTGAAGATGGAAAGGTTTAATACCATACTATGAAAGAGACAAAGACAAAGCAATAGCACCTTTAAACCAAAAATTATTTATTTCATATACTGAACGATAATCCTTAATCTACTGTATAAACCCCCTGACAGTCGGGACAGGGGCAGCAGGGCCGTCAGGTGAAAACTGCTCCATGGCTGTGTAAATCTGTGTATGATTAACACAACACAGCACAGCGAGCTGCACAAAGGCGTGGCTGTTTGCTTTGATACTTTCAACACCGTGATACAAAACCCCCGGTCTGCACTGCCACCTATAATAAGTCAGATAAATAATATGTTTAATTGAGGTGAAAGTTGTGCAGTCATTTTTTACTTTGTGTAACACCGTGGATAATGGCTAGACCAGAAAAGTTACATAGACCACCTTTAAATAAATAAATACATTTTAGGTTTACCATAAAAGGAGCATGTAAAGTGACTCCTGAATGAGATTTACCTAAACATTTCGGCAGTGCATCTCTGTAGATATGGCCGATTTGTTTTTGTTTTTTTTGCAGTTTCAAGACTTTTAGCGCTATATTTTTAAGTACGCCTATATGTGCACAGGTACTGGCCCTGTTTACGAGCACGCAGAGATCTGAATGGTCAAAGGAGGATGCTATGAGTGCGTGTGAGAGATTCAGATGCTTTTCCAGAATTCAGGGACTTTTCCAGATCGCACAGACTGGACATTATTGTGTCCTTTATTCACTTTGAGCTGCGTTTAGTCCCAGTGTTTGATTAAACCAAAGCCTCGCTCCTGTGCTCCGTCTGCGGAAGAGTTTTCTTTTAAGTCCGCTCGTTATTTCATCTTCTTTGTGTTAGGTCACAGACTGTGGTCTATCAAAGTCTATGGTCACGGCGCAGACTGCGGGAGATCCAACGCTGCACCGGGAAACCTGGAAAGTGCTGTTTCAAATGTATAATATTTTCGAGAATAATGAGTGGAATAAACAGCCCTTCTCCCCGTTTTGGCTAACCTCTGCTTAAATGCACAAATCTGAATGTAATTATTTCATATATGTGCCTTTTCTGATGATTTCCTGATCAAACACTTCCTCAAACTCTTCACTTCTGCTCCTCTCCACAAGTGTCGCCTTTTTCTCGACGTCGGGATAAGTAAACGCTGCTCTTAGGAGGAATTTCATAAATCCCGCGGTTGCGATTTTCTGATTTTGTTTTTATTTGATTTTATACTGGCTTTATTGTTTTAGGACTGCTAAGATAAATTTTTTTTGCAATTCACCTTTTGCTGTCTTAATTTTATGATCTCTGTGCAGCAGATTGCTTTATACTGTAAATACAGAGGATTGGCCAACGTAGCTCTCAAAGGTATAGAATTGATGTCAAATTTCTCAAAAACACACCGCCCGCTCATAGTGTCAATTGTGGCTGCAGGGCTAGCTGTGAATTTGTGCAAAAGAGAAGAAAAATGGGACACAGCGCTCTTAACTTTGGCCACAGTACAGCAATAACTCCAGGGCAAAGCGTTACACAATCTGCTCCTTCAGATAAGGTCATTGTGTTGACTTGGCTCAGGTTCGGAAGTAAACCCGAAAAGCCTGTATGACAAGTAAACAACAGGAAGGAAATAATCAATTTGGGGCTTTTAATGAACAACTCCGTATCTGGCCTCTTTGTTTGAGCAAATTGCCACACGCTGGTTAAACATTAGCGATGTAATAGCCTGGTTTAGAGACTCAGCACCTGGCAACCTAATATGGGCGTCTCCGTGGTTGTGTGCTGGGAACTGCAGGCTGAAGAGAGGGATAGAGTACCAGCTCATTTGACCCAGTGAGGGAGCGATTCAGGCTACGCTTACAGTCCCAAAGTAGACCAGATCTGATCCGATTTGGGCTTATCAAATGAATAGAGTACAAGTTGAAACTATTTTTTCCAAATAATTCTATTGTGGTAAATGTAAACAGATGCATCATGGAAATTGTGCTGTTTTTAGCAGTAATTGAGCATGTAAGTGTAATAGTGTTTTACAGATTATGAACTGAAGTCTTAAAATACATGTTTCACACAGAAAACTGAACTAGTAACAAAAGTAAAAGTAGTTCATTTTAAATGGTTTACACTGGTCCAAAGTTATTCCTCACTTACCTTATGCATTTTGAGCATCCTAATTATTCACCTGAGTCTATAAGCACTTTTCACAACTTTTAGAGTCCAGAGAAGAGTTTTGCCATGGCAGTAAAACCAACAATTAGCATGCTTACGTACACTTCCTGATTACTGGACAAGAAAACGCTTTAATTAGATGTGAACAGCACGCAGCACACGAGCTGCTTATACAATATATATATGTACTAGGGCAAGACAGAATTTTCTCAAATAAATGGGAAAATACTGTACAGAGGCTTGAGACTAAAAACAATAGCTGCCAAGTTTAAAGATGAGTCATTCATACAGTCCAGAAGCAATCCGCTCCTAATAAGTCAATTTAAACACAATGTCGAATCCAATATTTGCAATAAAATGTTGCAATATTGATTTTATGGACCAGTCAAGTTCTTTTTGCGTGTTCCTTTGTTGTTAACTTTTGAACAGGCTTCACAAGACCCCTGTAATACTTAAGTTTTTTCACCCATTTTGTGCCTTGTGATGTCATGTGGCAATACAGGAAGTGCTCCACTGTGTTTTTAAACTCCACACACCTTCACTAGAATCATATGGATAATTTCAGCCCTGGAATTGCCAATATCTACTCAACTAAAGGTAAAAGGAGCTGTTAACTTGAAAACTACCGCTTCATGACATCACAAGGTGAAACAGCATTTTAAGCTTTGGGGATGTAGACAGAATAACAAAAGATCACTCAAACATGTGAATGAAGCAAAACACAATTCCGGGTATGTTTTTATTGAATTAACAACATTATAACATGACTTAAAGCTCACAAGAGTAGATTTTGTGTAATATAGGACCTGTAACAGTTGAGTTTTCAAGTATAATTCAGTATAAAAGAAATGAAAATGTAGTAGGCCAAGTGTGTCCTATAATGCTCCCTGTACTTTGGCTCCTGGTCACGGTCAGATCTGTTCATGTTCAGATGTGTTTGCATTACACACACATACACACACACACACTCTGTGATGAGCGCTGCACCCCCAACACACATGTCCACAATAACCCGATTAGGCGGCATTAGGAAGATACATGATGGAAAATTTGAGCTGGAGAGAGCCACAGTCCAACAAAAATGCCACTGGATAATTTACTTTAATGCTGGCTTTACCATTCAAAGTGCACTTAAGGCGTCCAGTTCTTTGATTTAATGCTAATTTTTGACATGTATATAGAGTGTACACAGTGAAATGACACAAAGTCCTCTGGTGCTTCCTGTTTTGAGACAGACCGGACAAATGAGCCAGACTGACTCTTCAGCTGATGACTTTGCCTTTACACAAATAGAATGATTATAAATAGCAGCTGAAGCGATAAGATTATTTATGTTAATGATCCATCACATGTGTACTACTGAAACTTATTTATCTGAAATATCTTGTTAAAGGAACTGTATGCAAGATTTTAGATTTCATAAACGTGAACCATCTGTGTCCTGTCCATATACTGAGAAAAAAGTGTGTGTCCTGCAGATTTAGGCACTGGTAACCCAGGTTCAGTCGGGATTGTAGTAAGAGCATAGGCTACATTCAGTTCCTTATGTCATAATTTCACTTATTTACAGTGAAGTAAATAGTTTGAGGGAAAAGTCTTGAAGGTGAAATCTCTCTCATTCTGTAATAGCGTATTTTGTTTTCTTAGCTTTGCTTTTAGGATGATGTTTGACAGGACAGAGCCTTTTATGCAGGAGATATGAATAAGGCTGTGACCATTGAGCCGCCTGGCAGCACATTCTGGCTTAAGCAGCCAGACAAACCCATTGATGAAAATCATTAGTGAGCAGTCCGATAGGTGACAACCTGATGAGGTGCTGCCCTAATAGGTCCAAATTGAACAGTTCCAGCTCAGTCTTTTCAGATCTTAATTTGCCTCACAACTATCAAAACACAGTGTGAACTTCTCCACTGCTTCGTGCCTGCAGGCTGAGATACAGAGTCTGGATATGGTTTAAAGCACTTCAGGCCTTGGGTGATTGATGCTGAAGTAGGTGTGGCCGCAAACAGAACGGTTGACACAGGAAAAAAGTGAGTTACGGCGCTGCATCCTGGAATGTGCACAGAGCTATAAATCCACGTACAGAGAGGGAGAGGGGGATAGAAAGAGAGAGAGGCCGGCGTGGTGTACAGCACGCTCTGCTACGGCTGACTGCTTTATCACCAGCAGCCTGACCTGCCACTGGACTTGTACTAGACTTACAGGAGCGTACAGGGCCAGGGAGCAGCTAGAGGTTATGTCTGAATGGAGGTATTGAAGATGGAAGATGGATGTGGATTTGAAAATGTCCTATGTGACGAAACTGACTACTTTTTTGTGTGTAGTTTTATTATTATTTAAAATTATTATCGCTGAAAACTAATGATGTGCCAAAGAGTCTGTGAAAGCTGTGAGCTGGATACTTCACCTCCCCTTTCACAGTTTGAAAATTGGGCACCTCAGCTTTAAACAGCCTTTTGACAGTAGAATAGTGGCATCATGCAAGCACACACCAGAGAGTATGTTGACTTGTGTGCGGGAAGCTAGCAAAAAAACTGTCAATAGTCCAATAATTGTTTCTTGAATCAGATCAGAATGAGTTTTATATTTTATATTGTCAGTATACTTCGGCAGTTTCGGATGGACCTTTGAATAGTATACAGAGAAACACAACTACAGCTACATTTAATCAAAGAGCAAGTCCTGTTTATATGTGTAACTTTTACCCTGCTTCTTTACCTGAAGTTAGCAGCATCCATGTGAGTGTAGTGAAGCCGGCAGGAAGTGCAGTATTCCCGGTTCCATGTGACAGCATTCCATTTGAAGTCGCGCCGGGTCTCATTAGTCGTAGCCCACACGGAGTTCACTCCCAGACGCACTTTAACGCCCATAAACCCAGAATCCCACTCGCACTGGCACTTCGAAGGAGACATGCTGCTCTCCCCTGGCCCCCGCATCCCACGTCACTGGAGCCAGAGGAGCTATAAAGGCCTGCTAACACTAACAGTAAACCCATATAAAAGAGCCCCGCGCGCCTTTATACGAGCAGCTCTCCAAATCTCGAGGGGACCCTAGACGGGGCCCTGGGGTGCCGTGTGGACAGAGGGGACCGGGGCTCGTGAAAGGGACCAAAATGTGACAATGGAAAATGTAAATGAATGAAGAGATTGCCTAAAGGGCCCATATTACGCTGTTTTCTGACCTGTTCTAATGTTGTTTCCTCATCAAAAACACACCTGGAGTTGTGTTTTGTTTAATTCACACAAATCCTGCATATTTAAAATAAGTTTTTCTCTCATACAGAAAACACTCTGTTCCACCTTATGATGTCATGTGGCGATACATGAAGTGCTCCACTGTGTTTTTAAAGTACATACACCTTCAGTAGAATCATTTTGATAATTTCAGCCCTGGAATTGCCAGTCTCCACAAAACAAAAGGTAAAAGGAGCTGTTAACTTGAAAACTACCACCACATGACATCACAAGGTGGAACAGAGCTTTGGAGATGTAGACAGCGTAATAATAAATGGTTACTCAAATTTCTGAGTAAAACAAAACAGAGTATCTTTTTAGATGAGCATTATAACATGTCTTAAAGCTCACCAGAGTCAGTTTTGTAGAATATGGGACTCTTAAAGTGCATACGACTGGTTTTCATGTTTCTAATTATTACTTTCTGATTTTTCATAGTTTTACATCAATTCATGGACATTTTATGCACAAAGGGGGAGACAGTAGTAGTGTCCCACTCTCGACATAAACATCATTGACTGAGAGCTCAGATCCACTGACCCACAGGATGGCGATGCGATTCGGTCTCCCTCGTGAATGCTTTCATGGTGTCCTTAGGCAAGACACTTAACTCAGTGTCTGCATACACTGGTGTATGAATGTGTGTGTGAATGAGTGAGTGGTGAGGCGCCTTGTGTGCCTTAAAGGTGGAAAAGCACTAAATAAACATTTGAGGATGTAACTGTCCATGAGCTTCAGAATGATGACAGTTTAAGACAATTGTTAAAAATAAATATGTCTTTTAAATTAACTACTTTCCTCAAAATGTTGCATATAACAAGAAGCTAAAACCCATGAATATAGTGCGATTTAGATGAATTTTGGCCCTTGTTAACATAATGCCTGCTTGGTTCCTAACTTATGGATTTACCTCTACAAATATATCCATCCCAACTAGGAAGTAAAATTCTAAACACCAAATGCAGGAAAAAAGAAAAGAAAAACTAGAAAAAACTGATAGATTAAAAAAAAAAAAAGTTAAATATATTAATAGCTCTGTTTTGATTAAATTAGCAGAAGCCAAACCTGTCATATTCACTTTAAGAATCCCATTACCCAGCATTCCCTTCCCCAAACCACACGGCAGCAGGAAGTAGTTTGTATTTGGAGGCAGAACTTTGTGGCCATTTGACGTTATTTCAAACTAATTCATGTAACTGGGGCCATATGCAGATTTTGTAAGATGTGTTTTAATAAAGGTTTTAAGAGTGAATAAAAGATCAAAGTGCTCGTAAAGATGCAAAATTTTGTATAATAAACTTAAGCAGCGAGGCCTTTTATGTACCCTGAAACATGCAAGTGTATGACAGTCAGGAAAATTCTTACTGTACTTCAGGCCAAACACATTTTAAGAACATTTTGGCATCTTAGAAATTTGTATTGTATTGTTCATTCAGTTTACAACTCTTTCTACTTGTTTAAAATGTCTTAAAGCAGACCTATAATGCAATTTAATTTTCTTAATAGGTGATGCACGTAAGATTCGGTAGCGTTACGTGGTCATTTTGGTATAAATGAAAAAAATCCGCTACTCACTAGTTTGATCTGCAGCCGTCAGTCGGAGTTCAAGTCTTCCCGTCGGGTACTGCAGTTTTCAAACATGAAAGTCAGTGTACTTGTTTCTTTAATTCTTTAAGTCGTTTTTGTTTGCTATTGCGATTTAAAATGTGCAAACTGTAACGCAGATGTTGTAATTTATAATTATATAGCAGGCCCAAGCACAATGTGTTTTTTAATGTAATCCAGGTTCTAGATTTCCGAGGCTGGCGTGTTTCCGTTGTTGAACTGCGGATAAATATAAATGCATTGATATGTAAATATATAAATCGCTGAACTGTTGGTTTCAAAACCCTGTGAGAAGTCTTCTGTGCCATATATTAGAAAGTATTGGCAAAAATGGCTCTGTTGGTAGTGAGGTCGTCTTGTAGCTGGAAGGCCGGTGGGTCAAATCCAGGTGTGACTTGTGCATACTGCTGTGTCATTGGGCAAGACAACTCTAGGGATGGAACATGAGGGAAGATCTTGTGTGTAAATAATAAGTGACCAATGAGCTTCGTTTCATGTGTCACTAAAAAAAACAAAACAAATCTGATTGCGTGATCATGTTTGGTCAGACTCGAGACACGACAGAGAGTGTGGGGACCAAACTGATATTATTCAACCATTCCTTTATTATAAATGATGTCCAAACCTTATCTTGTCTGGTCTTGTTTCTTGCCCCACCCCTGCCTTCATCAACATCCTAAAAATGTATTCTCCACTTTTAACTTTGGACCAGATCTAAGCACTAAACCCAAATAACACAAACTGGATTACTGTAACCTAAATACACCTTGTCTGATCATTTAACACAAGTTTACACAACAGGCCTCTTTGGTACACAATTTGTAACCATATCTAAATGCTGTCCCTGGAACACCACTGAAGATCCACTTTCACTCACTAGCATTGTGTGTCGTGGAAATTTTTGACCCCTGTTTGTCACATGATCGCACCCAGTTCCTTCCCTTATCTAAGAGGGAACACACCCAGCACCCAGAGCCCATGTTCAGGCTGTCACCGCCAAACATGAGCCTGCCTGGAGGTGCTATTTAGCGGGGCTCTGAAAAGGGATATGCACTGGCTCCATAATTTAAAGGTAGTTTTGGAGGAGGGGGCGGCTGGAGCTCCCTGTCTACCAGCAAAGACCATAATGCCTTGTTAACCCTTCCCCAGAGGTTACATTTCCCAATGACGTTGGCTTTAAGTCATCTCAGTGGTGGAGGACACTTGGACTTTTTTAAAGTATGTCTAGTCTGTGTTTTCTTTTCTACAGAATGGCTTGGGATTTTGAGTTTGGAATTGTCATATATACTGTACAAGATGTTGAAATATGAAGGTTAGGTTAGTTTAATGCCATTTGCAGTTAAAAACCACATTGGAAAAAATCTCAGTGTGCACCATGAGACATTAAAGGTGCACTATGTAACTTTCTGGTTGGGGTTCCATCACTTCCTGAGGAAATGTCATTGTTCTCCTTGGAATGTTCCACAGTGTGACATAAAACAGCCTTGCCTTACATTTATAAAATTACAGACGGTTTTACTGCTCAAAACACATAGAAAAACAGGCATTCTGACTGTGAGCGGGGTCGCCTCTCCGCAGATCTGACCTGTAACTTGCTCTGGTTTGGTCTCCATGAAGATAGAAAGGTTTAATGCCATACTGTGAAACATTTCAGACGCAATAACAGACCCTCCACCAAAAAAGTTACACAATTCACCTTTAAACTCTCAACCACAGCTTACTTTTTAAAATTACCAACTGCTTAATGCAAAAACTTTGAATTTTTTTTTTGTATTAATTAATATTACTAGACTGGCCTATAATTGTGATGTTATTACTTACATTTCAAACTGCATATTTTAACATATTTTACTGTAAGAAATTCGCTTTTAAAATTTGAAATAACTAAAATGTTTAAATACAAATTCTGTATACAACTCCCAACTACATATTTTTTTTGACTGTCCACTGATTAATGGAGAAACTTAAAGGCATTTTAATTAATCTATTGAAATGTATTGGAAAAAACAAACAAGATTGTGTAGTATGTACTAAATTAATATGATTCTAAAAAAAGAAACACCGCATGTTGAGTCTGAATGAACTACTGTGCATTCGCCGACAGCTACAAATTTCGCTCCATAAACAAGAGTCAAATTCGGACAAGTTACGGCGACGCACTTCCTCCGTGACCTTCGGGTGCACTTTCTCCTGGCCCCGCCCCCTTCACCTTTGGGCAGCTGTGCCGATTGGTCTACGGCCTGTTGTCTGAACTCTGACCCTGCCCCGGAAAATGAGAGGCTTACGCTAGCTAGCACGGCCCAGAAACCCAAAACTGGTTCTCCTTGATACAATATTCAAACTTAACGTTCACATCCCCTCCCTGACCCTCACCCTCCGCTGCCCACACTAATTCACTAACTCAATAAAGTGTTGTTCAACTCCGAGTCACGCAGGGGTCAGGGGAACTTGAGCCAGATTTCAATATCGAAAAATATCACTGGTAATGAGCTAATTGCAAAACAAAATGAAGATTCCAAAACATTTCCATAGCGGTTTCAGTTGTTGCGGCAGTCACCAATGTAGATCCATGTAAAATTATGATTTATTTATTTGATATGGACATAGTAATTACATTGGACGACCCGGATGGATTGTTTTGGATTTGTTTTGAAGTGTTATAGCAAAATAAATAAATACATAAATTCAACAGGTGGCTTTTACAAGTTTTTAATGAGCTAAAGTAGGTTCATAACATTTACCACGTTATTCTCTACATTATAATGATGTTTCCTCATGGAAAAAAAAAAAAAAAAAAAAAAAACATACCTGGAGTTGTTTTGTTTCATTCACACAAACTCTGCCTATATAGACTGTGTTCTTCTCTCAACAATAAGCATAAACATGGTAATACAGGAAGTGCTCCACTGTGTTTTTAAACTCTCTATTTAACTAAAGTAAAAGGTAGACGTTCACTTGAAAACTACCACTTCATGACATCACAAGGTGGAACAGAGCATTTTGAGCTTTGGAGATGTGGACAGACTAATGATAAAGAGTTTCTCAAACATGTGTAAATGAAACAAACACAACTCCAGGTCTGTTTTTGAGGCGGTAACAACATTATAACATGACTTAAAGCTCACAATAATCATTTTTGTGTCATATAGGGACTTTAACATTTGATTCATTGTCGTGTGCGCCGCTCGGCGCTGATTTTCCTAGTTTGAGATGCCTGTTAAAGATGTTCAAGTTGTCAAGGGCTGACCTCCGCTCAAGTATTAGCACTATATTGTGCAATGGTGAATGAAGATTCAGTGCTCTGTATAGGAAGTGGAAAATGAGTTCAGGAGCTGATGTCCACTTTGCTCTTTGTGGTAGTTCACCTTAAACATCTTCACAACAAAGCGTTTTACCAGACAGTAAACAAACTCTCCTGTCTGACTAACAGAATCACTAATTCTACATTTATAACTGAAGACAGAATAAACCTTTACCAAAGAAAGCACCAGGCTGCGAGGACCATGCTGACGTCCCCACCTATAGATGGATACGGTTTATGGTAACGATCAGAAGTTTTTGATTTTCATTCATGCTAAAATGACTATGCAGTGCTAGCAAATCTTATGTGTATCACAGAAGAAAAGCAAAACAAAACGACAAACTGTCAGAGCTGTGGCTGTGTGTGCGGTTTAGGGGAAAACAAGAATTTTCAGTGCAATATCATTTTGACATTACTCAAACATGCATAGATCACCTGAACTTTTCAGGTGGAGGGTACCTGCTTGTCTCCATGGAGATGTTATTGCTTTGTCTAGAATGTTCCACAGTGGAGATTAAGTCTATCTATCACCAGGGAAACAAGCAGGTTACAGCACTTCCTACATTATAATTCAGATCTGTGGAGAGTCGCCATATTCACATAAGGAATTATTGTAGTTTTGAGCAACAGAACCACCTGTAATGAAAAAATGCTACATGGAAACGTTTAAGGAAACATTTCAGGTAAAGCAATAACATCTCCATGGAGACGAGCAGAACCCTCTAACAAAAAAGTTACGCAGTGCGCCTTTAAAGTATAACACAGCTCAGTTTAGTTTTAATGTGTATTGCCTCTAAAAATACAATTTTGACTTTTGAAAAATACTTAAATTGATTTGGAGTAATTTTGTTAGTTCATTTTGTTAAAGTCAACCAACACTGGCGAAATCCCTTGGTTAGAAGAGTCCTGAGCGTAGTTTAAAGTTGCACTGTGTAACTTTTTGGTTAGGGCTCCGTCATCTCGTTTCTATGGATATGCCATTGCTCTGCTAGGAATGTTACACAGTATGACATTAAAGAGCTCTACCTTATATTTTGGTTGGTTTTATAGCTCAAAAATACCTGCAACTTGGTTTAATTTGGTCTCCATGAAGATAGAAATGTTTAATGCCATAATGAAACATTCCAGACAAAGCAATAACATTTCCACGGAAAAACGCATCTGACGGACACTCCACCAGAAAAGTTACACAATGTACCTTTAAGTGTCAAAACAACTCCCTGGAGCTCTTTCTCTCCGGGCGTCTTTACAAAACACTTTGAAATATCTGTGTTAAGTCTGCTCTAGTCTAATCCAGTTGTTCCAGGTCATTTCCTTAAGAACCTACATAAACAAAGAGAAAGTAAGGCCAAACAATGTCAAGTATGTCTCTGAGAACAAATATTTACCTGATGACAAGAATGCTAACTTTCGCTAAGAGGACCCAAGAAACACGAAGACAAAATGGCTAACTGGGCATCGCGTTATTTCATGCATAAAGTAAGCTATGCAGTTCTGTATGTAGTTATGTAGTTAGTCTGTAGCAGTCCCGTACACCAGCCCCACGTGCACTGCTGAGTTATATGACCTTCACTTCTTTTGGCACATTTATGATTCTGGGTGTCTGACGCTGCTGGGACCCTCTTTTACAAGTCTGCTTTCATTTTTTTCAACCAGCAGCTATGTATGGAGGTGTTTCAGTTACAAAATGTTGTTTTAATACTTGGACAAATGTGCCAAATTAAAATTAGTTTGCAGTTGATAGTACTGTCATCACAAAGCTAAATGCAGCACCAGAGCATAATCTCAAGTTCACATTTGTGACCAGTGTTGAGCACCCAAAGCACTGTGAAAATATTGATGTATTATTAATAGAATATAAGGGACTTTTTGGTCTTCTCCCTCCATACTTGAGTGCACATCTTTAGCAATCTGATGAAATGTTGTTTCAGATTGGAATTCTGTAAACTTTCATATTTCATGTCTACACTACTCTAAATCAAACTGAAAGACCTGGAAATGCAGTCACTGACATGTCACTGTTTATATGTTCCTAACCTCCATTGTCTATTTTACTTTTATGTATAAAATGTGTGTGCTGATGTGTGCTGGCATCATGGACAGAAGGACATATTTGAGAAGGAAACCTGTAAATTTCATAGGGATTTGTTCAAATAAAAGTTGATTTGGTTTGTATGTAGTTGAAGTTGATCTTTGATTAGCAAACAGCTATTTTAATCTCAGCATCGTTTATACAAAAGGATCAGTCTGGACACATGCCCTCCTTCACATCTTGAACCAGAACCACCAAACATCATTGTGCAATCAAATTTGTTTCATTCATGTGCATGTGAAGGAGCTCACTGGTCACTATAAATTTGAATAAAATTACATTTCTCTCACCTCTCATTCACTGATTCTACAGAAATCCACAATGTTCTTTAGTCCCTTGTGACGACTTCTTTTTTCCCTCGTAAACGGCCTCGTTTGTTTTTGTTTTGATATGGTCAGATCATGTGGGTGCCTGATTGGGTAATCCACCTGTCAGTCACACCCATCTGAACTCCAACACCAACAACCTTCATGTACGTTTACTTGATTTGTTACATATCCATCTTGAGCCACACAATTCCTCACATGCCTTTCCATCCTTCTATTTTCTTGTTGCATTAAACAGAAATAGGGACAAATAAAACATTGTTGGCAATTTGACAAATATAAAGGAATAATGAATTATTCTTGATATAGCTTCTGAATTGAAATCACCATTGCAAGACCCCCAGCCCTGAACTCCAGTTGAACTTTGTTGTCCAGCTCAGTGTTTACCTTATCTGAAACTACGCTGATTTTCTCAATGGGATGTCAGAGAGGTCACTGGACACTGCTCACACTTGACTACACCTCTCCGCCGCCTCAAGACCTCGGTATGTGAACACCTGGGATATTGCATGGGAACAACCTTCCGTCGCTGTGGTAACAGCGATATTAAAAGAGCTACAGTGCATGTCTCCGTTACCAAGCGCATCCACAAAATGACTTTTTAATCACAGGCAGACAGGATGCCTTCTTCTCTCGGTAGCGGGTGGTGCACACTTGGAGGAGCTTGGTTAGGACTTTTAATGAACTGTGGGTTATAAAACTTCACAAAAAGATGAAGTAGGGGCTAATAAAAGACATTGTAATAATAAAATCGGAAACTTAAAAATATCCTTAGTTTGAAATGAACAAATATTGAGCTTCTACCAACAATTTTGTCGCATTGGCTAAGGAATAAAGCCCACTTAACATAACAAATCATTAATTTTTAAAACTTTTTTTTTGCAGAATTGTTCGTGCCATGCCACCCACTGTGAGTTTTTACAGACTTTGCGGTCTATATATTCTCTGTGTAATTTGTCTTAAACATAAAAGTGACACTGTTGTAACAATCATAAGCTCAAACTCTCATAAAGCTCCAGTATTTTTTGTTCTAACCACGTCCCCAGTCTTTAAAAATGACTTTGCCACATAGTGTACCATCATTGTTTTGTTATAGTCTTGGAGCTTAGCAACTGTTAGCTAAAAATAAAACAGATTTTCATATTGTCATGCAAAAAGAGTGGGCGATTGTAGAGTTGTTGCATTTCTTTTGCCAGTCGGGAGGTGATTGTGCCGTGGGTTAACTTTAAAAGGCCCATATTAGACTGTTTTCTGCTCTGGTATAATGTTGTTTTCTCATCACAAACATACCTGGAGTTGTTTTGTTTCATTCACACATGTTTAACATTAGTCTGTCTACATCTCCAAAGTTCAAAATGGTCTGATTCAACTTGCGATGTCATGAAGCGGTAGTTTTTAAAACGCACTTCCTGTATTACCACATGACCTCACAAGGTTAGACGGCGGAGTTTTCTGTTTGAGAGAAGAACTCAGCCTAAATATACAGGGATTGTGTGTTAAATATATGTGAATGAAACAAAACACAACTCCAGGTGTGTTTTTGATAAGGAAACATTATAACATAGATCAGAAAACAATGTAATATGTGCCCTTTAATGTTTGTCCATATTCAGTAATTGCACTAGGTCTGGAACCTTAGACAGTTGTGGCTGCCCCTCTGACTTCCAATCTGTATACAAACAAATACACACAACAAGAAACACATTTTTAACAGTAATTTCTGGGCAACAGGCAACAAAACATCCCATAATATCCCATAAGACACAGCAGCGAGCATTTTCTGTTGAACATAAAAAATCCCAGCGAGTAAATTTACCGCCCAAAGCAGATGCAATCTAAACACAAAGATAGATAGAGGAAAATGTGGAAGAGTAATGAGAGGACGGCTGCCTGTACTTTTCAGTGGAGCTTTCAAAAGAGCGACTAGCTGCTTTTTAATGTAAACCATCTGGCTCGGTTCAGAACTGGCTTCGATACGCCTTTGAGAATGTGTGTGTGATCTGCAAGAAAACGTGGAAAGATAGTGGTAGTAAAACTCAAGGATAGAGGTATGTATTACTTTTCGGAGTAGTTTTTAGATACTATACTTTTACTTGAGTTTTTACGGCGTAACAGTACTCTTTTGGTTACTTTTCCCGCTGTGAGTAATTCTACAAGTGACAAAAGCTTTATGTTTACGATATGAAATGATCTGAAATCCCCATCACTCCTTCAGATAGAATGTAGTTTTTCTCATTTTGTTTTCCAGTCGTTGAAAATACCAAATTCCGTGCGTTATTTAAAGTTTGTCCTTCCAATTGCCTAGATGTAAAATCATAAATCACATGATTACGGTTCTTACTTGAGTAGTAGTTTCCTCTTGAGTAATACTATCTTTAAAGATGCTATATTACACAAAATGGACTCTAAGGAGCTTTTAGCCAAAAACATACCTGGAGTTGTGTTTTGTTTTACTCACACATGTTTGAGTAATCCTTTATAATTATCCAAATGATTAGCGAACGTGTCTGAAGTTTAAAACACACATTGAAGCACTTCCTGTATTACCACATGGCGTTATAAGTTGGAACAGAGCCTAAATATGCAGGATTTGTATGTTAAACATGAGAATAAAACAAAACACAACTCCTAGTTTGTTTGTGATGAGGAAACAACATTAGAACATACTGTAATATAGGCTCTTTGGGTACTCAACCAATCTCTGCTAAGGGATTACATTTGTCTGGAAGACCTATTCCAAAACTATATATTACATCTTGTGCGCACTCCCTGAAAAGCCTCTCTTTCACTTTGTCAAATTGAAAACATTCCACATGCGTCGTAATTTCTCCAATTATCTGCATGTGAAATAGCTGCCAGATGACAACAACAGGAAATCAACACTCCAGCGCCGGTATTATCACTCGAACATATACGGTTTCGCGGGCTAAGTGGTATCCCTGGGAGAGTACTTCTAATGATAGCTGTGTTATGGATGTCTGTATTTGAGGGATTCCATTGCGGATCTGTGGGTTATCCAGTGATTCTGGGTTTAGGGTCAGCTCAATGTTCTTCCTGTCCATAGAAAATCTTACTTGCTGGAGAAAAAAATGCAGTGTGATTGCAGTTGTACTGTACTTTGGACTGGCAATTCCCACATTGGATTATTGTTGAAGAAATAATTCAAGTAGGGCTAGAGTTGTTAAAGGTGGGAGGGAATGTTTTCTGTTTGAGAGAAGAACTCTAATTATGCAAGATTTGTGAGTTAAACATTTGTGAATGAAACAAAACACAACTCTGGGTATGTTTTTTAAGGGGAACCAACAGTACAGATCAGAAAATCGCATATGGTCCCTTTACGAGAGGTAGGAGAATCTGTATGTTTAACGCAGAATACGTTTATTTACTCTCAGTACAGCACCCAGAGACCTGAACACTCAACGCACTGTGGTATTGTCCATTCAAATCTTCCCATGCTTCAACTGTAGGGATTATTATAACCTCTTTGGTAGAAAAGGTTTCAAAAGCAGTCATCGGGGTCTCAAAAATGTTACATACTTCACTTTCAATGTTTGAGATCTATAAAAAGACAATTAAAGGTGAAAGTAAACGCTGGTGCAAAACCTTTTGAGCAAGTGGAAATTAGTGTTTGGTCCATACGTACACAATGTTTTGACTGCCATCTAGAAGTCGTTTTCAATCTAAAGGTAATTGTTTGAGGGGTGAGATGCAATAAATTATGATGCTAAATTAACATAAGTGAGTGGGATACATCTTCAGGACCCATATGTGTTAAAGAAAAGGCTCAAACTTCAGTAACCGGACATCCATTCATACCTGACTGACTCAACTGGCCTAGCCCCCCAGGAGAGCCTGAAATCCTACTGAAATCCTACAAAACACGGCCATGATACAAGACACAGGACAGCGGCTCTTTCTGCAGGAGACATGCGCAGTAGAGCGTGAAGTGACATAGTCTGATAAGCCCTTTAGACTTCCTTGAGCTAGATAAGATTTGTCCTAAGAAAGGAGTATATGACCTCATGTGACTATATTTACATGCTAGCCTCATTTTGGATCAGTCTACCCTATTGTTCTCTGACTGTCTCTCCCCTCACAGCTGCCAAGTACCTGATGACCAACCTCTGATGGTAGAAATGCTCCGAATGAGTTTGACAGTGATTTGACTTAAAAACTGCGCAAGAATTCTACCTGCGACATCACAATCTGGGAAAAATTGAAACTCAGTGATTTCTGGGGAACAGACCATGACCTTGTAAACAGGATTAACTAAAAGAACTGTGAATAAAACTAAATACAACTCCAAAATACATAATTACACAGTTAAAAGTGTTGTACCTGATTGTACACTAATACAGAACCAGTCCATTTTCAGTGGTTTGCGGGGGTCCAATGATATTCCTCCCTTCTTGCATGTCAAATATCCTAATTATTCACTGCAGTGTGACAGTAAAGCTAACAACAAGTAGCATGCTAACGTGCGCTTAGTGATTATCACACAATGGAGCTAAACAGTGACCGCACACCCCCGGTTTCGGAACTAAATTTCTCATTCATTTTTCCCATAGACTTTACAAAAATAAAAAATAAAAAGAATACAAAAAATTTGCTCAGGGCTAATCAAGGTATGTGGCAACTAATGACCACAATACCTATAATCTTATTTAAAATCAGTTTCTGAAATGTTATATTCTGCCAAGTTATTAAAGCATTTCACCAAATCTTGCATTTGAAATGTGATTTTTTTGGTTTAAAACGGCCGTGTTATGGATGTTAGTTGGCACGTAGCTGGTTAGCCCCTGCAGTGCCTTTGAACTCTTAATATTTGAATTTTTGGAAAAGTCTATGGGAAAAAATTAATGGAAAATTTACTTCCGTAACCGGCGCAGGCCATCACTGTTGAATTCCATAAAATGCTTTATAATTAGATGCAGACAACTTGTATTATTATTTTGACTTTAAGAACTGCTTATAAAATATCTGTACTGCGATTCAAACAGCCAACATTAGACCATTAACAGCTATAAAAATGCTTAATATTTGTCCTTTTGAAAGCTACCAAACTGAAAACAAATGACCCCACTTGTTTTGCCTTACATTTGGGAAACTCCATACTCGTCGAAAACACATCCCAATCCCCTGGTCCCAGAGACAGGTGCGCTCCCTCCTGCTACAGACTAATACTTGAGTGTGGGGGTCAGGATCTCCCGGGGTTGAGTGTAGCTGGAGCGCGACGGCCTGTACACTGTGGGCATTCTCCGGGGCGGGCCGAGTCGGGTCTGTGGAGCAGCT
This sequence comes from Taenioides sp. WSHXM2023, assembly GCA_029959045.1. Taxonomy (NCBI): domain Eukaryota; kingdom Metazoa; phylum Chordata; class Actinopteri; order Gobiiformes; family Gobiidae; genus Taenioides; species Taenioides sp. WSHXM2023. The sequence goes on along the minus strand of CM057100.1, from coordinate 4,835,963 downwards.
GTTTGGGATCAGATGTGTCCAAGTCCGGCCTCGGCAAACCCCAACGATTAGTCCCAGTAGAAGCGAGACCGGGGGCGCATTCCAGCAACTCGATCCCAGGCCATTTCATCACCGGCGAGGATCTTACATGCACGTCGAGGGTCTCATCTGGAATAATATTTTGAAGCTTGATATATTGCTAAACAGAGAGATGCTGCGATAAACTAATAGTGAAACTACTTTATGCTACTGATACGATAACAATACTGCAAGATAATCCCAGTAAACTATTTTTAAAGGTGCACTGTGTAACTTTTCTGGTGGATGGTCTGTCAAACGTTTTTCACAGTATGATCTTAAGCCTTTCTATCTTCATGGAGACCAAACCAGACCATGTTACAGGTCAGATCTGTGGAGAGGCCACCCCTCACAGTCAGAATGCCTGTTTTTCTAGGTATTTTTAAGATCTACTGTAAATCCACCTATAACTGAATAAATGTAAGGTAAAGCTGTTTAATGTTATACTGCGGAACATTCCAGGGATGGATATAATGGATACAAATAAATAGCAGAATGAATTTAGTTGTTCAATCCTCTACAGCTCAAATCGTATTGTATTAGAACAAAATACCCCAAATCTCACCACTTTAACTTTAATGTAGACGCAATAAATATTAAGCCCAAAAATTAAGTTGATATAGTAATTCTCATGATAGGCCTTGTATAATCTGTAGTTAGCAGTGGATTCCTTTTTGCATTTGTTCAAATGAATGGTGCTCTGCGTAGCTTTTCTGTGGGTTGGTACTAGGCCTAGGACTTATCGTTCAAAGGGCCCATATTGTGCTATTTGTGTTTTGTTTCGTTTACGTAAATCCTGCATATTTAGGCCGAGTTCTACTTCTTCTGTTCCACTATGTGATGTCGTGGTAATACAAGGAGTGCTCCACTGTGTTTTAAACTCCACACACCTTCACTAGAATCATTTAGATACTTTCAACCAATTGCCAATCTTTACTGAACTAAAGCTAGAGGTAGTTGTTAACTTAAACTACCTCTCCATGACATCACAAGGCAGAACAGAGCATTTTGAGCTTTGAGATGTACAGACTAAAAAGCCAGGATCACTATAACATGTGTAAATGAAAGAAAACAACAATTTCACATAATAAAGGACCTTTAAATATGTGATAAATGGAACAAAGTAGTGCACCTTTTTAAATGCCTTATTAGAGGAACATTTGTAAGTTCAATAATAGGTATGCAGATTCAGTAAGGTAACATTCAGTGCCAATCACAGCTGGCTATCTTTGTCTTTGTCTGTTTTCTGTTTGAGAGAAGAACTCAGCCTAAATATGCAGGATTTGTGTGTTTAAACATGTGCAAATGAAATGAAACAACTCCAGATGTTTGTGATGAGGAAACAACATTATTACATAGATCAGAGAATGGCGTAATATGGGCCTTTTCAAAATATCTAAGGTCTACTGAGCGACAGACTCTCTTCTCTTCTGTAGGCTGCTAATACTTCACTTTCACTACTGGTGGGTCTTTCTCCAAGTCTTCGAGGTGAGTTGGTTTGCAGGATCTGGCTGGTGTTTATACTTCCTTGTAGCAGCAGACAGGATGCAACTAGAGCGGAGAAGATTTACAGTTGCAAACATTTGGAGCAGGTGGTGCTTTGTCCCCACTTTGCTTCCTCTCCTGCCCATTTTTCCGTTAGGCATTTTGATTGCAAGGTGTGATTTGCTATTTTAACTTATTCTGAGCATGTTATACTAGAGTGGAAGAATGAGCAAAGCAGAAATAAAACAATGGAGAAAATGGATAGACAAAATATGTGGAAGAAGTCAGAAGGGAAATGAGAATCCAAAAGAACTTGAATGCTGAGCGCAGCTGCACTTTGCCATTTCTCTGGGATCTGTCAGCTCGGCTCTGATTGGCCTGACATGGCTAATTCCTCCAGATGTTGAGCATTAACTGATGAGTGCGTGACTGTGTGGTGTGCAGCGGGTGGGGGTCCCATGGGTGGGGGTGCTGCCGCTGTGGCCCTTGGGCTCAGGGTAAACTGGGCCTCTCAGGGACCACTGTCCGTGGGATTTGGGGAGATTTGGAGGACAGGATCATCCGGCATCCGGGATTTAGGTGGCACAGAGAGAGGATTGTGTCAACAGTTTTGAAGCAGAATGGAGTGCACATGGGTTCCCGCTCCTCATCTGACGTTGTGCGTTTTGTGGGATGTTTGTTTGTTCATGGAAAGAAATGTCGGGATCAGTTTACTGGATGCAAGTTTGTAAGTGAAGCCAAGTTCCATGGGAGGTAGTGTCTTAACAGCATTGATGTTGTGCAGAGATCCAAACAGTGGAAAATATGCTTTATGTCAACTATTCCTGATACAGGGGGAGTTTGCTAGCAAAAGGTTCTCACCGGTGAGCATTCAATTGGTAACAGATACTATATTAAATATTGATGTCTGAATGTTAGCACCAAAGAGGGAACAAAAAAGTGTTTAGATTTGTGATTACGTTACTTTGTCAAATGTGTAACTTTCTAGAAATTCAATCCCAAATTAAAAATGAATGCGTCTATTTGCAAACTTCTGTGTTGCATTGTAACAGCATCCTCTAAGAGCATAGAAGCACTGTATGAAATAGTGTGTAAATCCCATTTGGAGAGTCCATTGTGGTGAATGAACACATGGTGTAAGTGTGGGATTGGACTGCTGCTGTCCGTGTTGGCTTCAGGGTGAGAGGAGGAGGTCAGCACACAGTGGTCATGGTCATTGTAGCAGAGACGTAACCCTGAGACCCTGCTTGTTTTGGAGGAGCAGGCTTCATATAGATGCGTGACAGGCCTGCCTGCCTTTCTCTCTCCAAAATAGATGCACAGAATGGGAGCAGCTGCTCGGGCCCCTGTGGGAGCCACTCCGAAATGAAACTATCAAATGCCTGTGTGCCGAGGACAGATTTCTTAATGTGTGAAAGCTGCGCTGTGTTCACAGACGTGTTTTGTCTGCACTCTTTCTCCTCATGATGGCGTGGGCCGGTTGGCCAGAGGAAGCTGCTGTTCTGCTGGGAATCACAGGCTGAAAAAAACGGAGGCCACAGGGTTCAAGACCACATATGTTTGTACTGCAGAGCCAGAGCTGTGCTGACCAGATTACACTATCAAAACCACCCGGCATTGGCTTGAATTACTAAGTCTATGTGCAGTGTGGTGACATGTTGCTCAGAACACCTCCAGAATTAAACTATGAAGAGGCACTAATGCTCACTATAAAATATACTATTTAAGTTGCATTTTCAAACATTTCATACTACTTATGACAACAACATACAGCAGGGGGTATATGGCAGAGGAAGCAAAAACACCAGCAAGTGACCACCAATCACATAACACTAACTATTTAAATATTAAACAAACTGGAAGTCATGGCTGGATGAAATGTTAGCTTTGAAAAGTAAAACAGTCAGTTTGTGATATCACAACCACAAAAATCCTAAAAACCAACATACCAGACCGTGCACCCCTACCTACACAACCACAATTACCTTTCAGCAAAGTATTTATGACCTATACAGCACATTACACAAGCATTGAAATAAATTAGCAACGATTTGTCAAGCTAATCCCCCAACACTCAACAGTAAAGAAAATGGTCTGAGAGAGCATGTTATTTGCAAAACTCTTGACTAAAATATTTATCCTTCCGCTAGCAGAGGAGCAGGTGTTGGTGGTTGGAGCAGTTAAACTTGGTTCAGCTGGCATACTTCCGGCCTCCTTCTGAAAAACCTAGCACAATTTCTCTATTAGCATGCTCCACCGTGGCTCTGTTTGTCCGTATTGAGGCGACTTATGGTAAGCGACAAGGCACATGAGGCCATCAGAAAGGCAGCCTGTCAGAGCTCCATTGTGCACCAACCCTCCCACCCCCGCCTCCACCCTGCCATTGACTCCCAGGAAAGACGTGGAGGGAGGCCAGCCAGGGGGAGGCAGAGGGACCATGGGGGCTGGGGAATGTGCCACTGTTTGGGATGGACAAAACTCTGGCGAAAGAAAAGTTTGACAGCAGAAAAGTAAAAGTACATAGTGTCTTCAAGTCAAATTTGAACATATTGGATTTGCAGTATTGAAAGTATTGAAAGGTATCCAAACTTGAACCATAAAGAGCTACACACTGTTGTTCAATATAGTGAAACATTCAGTTGTGTGCAGTTAGCAGGGGTTTGACTGACTCACCTCAGGCTTGGAACCTAAATGTAAGGTCTGTCTCGCATCAACTTAGCAGCTTAGTAATGGGAAGTTTCATGAAAGAGAGAGCACATATTACACTATTTTCTGATTTGTTATATTACAAACTAGAGTTTCAGTCACATGTTTAACACACAAACTCTGCATATTTAGGCTTCTCCAGTTCTTCTCTCCAACAGAAAACGGTATTTTTAAACTCCATACACCTTCACTAGAGTCATGATATCAGCCCTGGAATTTCCAATCTCTACAGAACTAAAGGTAAAAGATTAACTTAAACTCCCACTACATGACATCACAAGGTGGAACACAGCACTTTGAGCTTTGGAGATATAGACAGATGAATAAACCAGGATTACTGAAACGTGTTAATGAAACAAAGCATAACTCAGGGAAGGTCAGATGAAGAGCCTTAATGACGATTTGGATTATTCCATGTTCCTCTGAAACTGTTAAAATTCCCTTGGCAATTCCTTAATGTATATAAATGATGTTTTGTGGTGGTGCAGTGGTTGCTAATTGTAGGCCCTGACAAAGACCATCTTGCTGGTGGAAATGCCTTGGCGTCCCTCCATGTAATAAAGAACTTTTAATATATTCAGTCAGTGTGCCTCAGGTTTGTACCTTATTCATTTTTACATTTTCCAGTAAGGACTACATTCTGTTGAGACAACTCAGAGTATGTTTTCAGAGAGGTAATGGCATTATAACGTTGCTAAGAATCCATTTTGTGTAATATAGGACCTTTAAGGATAGGATCATTTGTTATTGAGGTTGCCACAGCGAATATATTTTGTGACTGGAGTGTGTGTGTCTGTTTGGGACAGAGTATGTACCTGGGCAAGGTTTGGGGGCAAAAACTTGACTGGCATTATGTTGGGTGTCATCAATTACCTGTTTATCTGTAATGTGCAACATGACTTTTTCTCCCAAGTATCCACGCACCAATCAGAGCTAACTCTGTCTTCTCTCACCTGATTTAGTTTTTGCCTGGTTTAACAGAAAGTTTACAGGTGCTTTATTACACAAAATTGCCTCTTGTGAGCTTTAAGCCATGTTATAATGTTGTTACCTTAAAAACATACCTGGAGTTGTGCTTTGTTTCATTCACACACCCTGGTTTTTTAGTCTGTCTACATCTCCAAAGCTCAAAATGCTCCCTTCCACCTTGTGATGTCATGTAGTGGTAATTTTCATGTTACTTCAATTTTTGTTCAGTGGAGATTGTAAATTCCAGCTCTGAAACACAACTCCAGGTATGTTTTGATGAGCAAACAACATTATAACAGATCAGAAAATGGTGTAATATGGGCCCTGTAAGTCCTTTGTGTGTTTCTTGGTCCCAGAAACCACCGTGTTGGTCCGTCAGTCACGCTCATAGGATGTGGTTGCGATGAGAATCTAGACATTTCATACTGTACACACTCTGTATCTACTGTTTTGGCTTGGTGCTGGCACAGAGAATAAACTGACTTCTGATCCCCGAGGCCCTTATAAGACCACAACTGTGTGAGTAAGACACTATTTACCAGCTCCCAGACAAAGCACCAGCTGTAACAGTAAGCCGGCCTCTCATTGCCTGGTTGTTTTGGTTCTTGGGCTAGCGTCACGGCGGGCTAAATGCTTGTGGGTGTGCTGCTACTGTATCATGATAAAACTGACAGTCACAATTACGCTCAAGTGTGTCTGTGTTACTACAGTGACAAAGGTGTTCTATTGCTATTCAACTTGTGTACTTAAAGGGCCCACGTTACGCAATTTTCTGGGCTATGTTATAATGTTGTTTCCTCATCATAAACATACACCTTATATCCATACGCCTTCATCTGGATAATTTTAGCCCTGCAATTGCCAATCTCTACTGTCGTTAATGTTATGATGATTATTTATGGATCAGTTTGTTTGTATTGTGATTTTAATGTCTTTCTTATTCTGTTATCACTTTGAATTACTTCATGACATCACAAGGTAGAACAGAGCATTTTGAACTTTGGAGATGTGGATAGACCAATAACAAAGAATTACTCAAACGTGTGAATGAAACAAAAACACAGGTCCTGGTGTGTTTTTGACATGGCTTAAAGCTCACAAGAGTCAGTTTTGCGTAATGTACAACTTTCAGGAAAACACAAGATCAAAACAAACCAGAAACCTAGACAGAACATGTTTTGTGTACATTTTGTTTTTGTTGTCATGGGAAGCAGAGCGAGATTAGCCTATATCTGGTTCCAGAAAAAAAGCTATGTTGCACAGTAGGAAATGCTTTTGACAAATGGGGAGCCTGGAGGGAGTAACATAAGACCATGGCACTCCACAAGATTCTGCGATGTGGTGTTTTATTTCGAGGTAATAATGGGAGCGTGGCATGATGCAACTTGTAAAATGTTGAGAGCTGAGAGAACAGGCGGCTGCGTAAATACAGGCTTTAGGTTGGATCAAACATGGCACGAAGGGGAAGGGGGGAATTGTCATCATTATTCCGCATAGTTTTCCTGAAGCTGCTGTAGTGTGGAGTGCAGCTTGTTCGGGCACTTCATCGTACGCTGTAAATGGTTGAAGTTTGCTTCTTTTTATCATTATGGTATTTGGGCTAGAGGTTGGTAGTACTTATATTTACTAGTTTTATTGCACCAAACATCTACTTGTATGTTTTTGTACTCAGTTTTATTTACTCTATTGATGAACGCTATTAAATATTAAATGATTTGGAAATTGGAGTTTTGTGTTGAAAACAATCTTGGCTTCATGGTAGAATCAAACCATGTTCAATCAACCCAAAGTGTTTTATTTTTACCTAAACCTGTCCTTGTTGTGTATGCAGCGCTGTTATATAAACCATAATAATACAGTATATGTCTGGAATGTATTGATGGAGAGCATTAAACCATAACCATTGTGTTTTAGATTTTCATAACAGGCACAGATCCTGGACATTTTGTTCTTAAAGGTAGTTAGATTTATGAGGCCGATATGTATTTACTTCTGAAGTATGACTTCATCTAAAGATTATCAGGCTCTAGCACTCCATAACAAAGTGGTAGTAGGTTTTACATGACAAATGTAATACTAGGCCTTGGCTTGTGAGTAGTCTCACTTGTTGGCCTTATATGTGCATTCAAGGAACCTGCACAAAGTGAGCGGCTTGAGATTTTTCGTAGCAGCCTCTTGGTGACATGAATGCTCGATTTAACTCTTACATCATTAGTTGGAGCCAGACAAAGTTTAAAAGTTGAAATGGAAATTGAGCAATCTCAACATGCACCGTATTTCATGAAAGTGACAGGCTGATACAATGCCAGCGGGCACGCTCTTGGCTGACAAGCAACACTAGTAACATTCCAGCTGCATTCATTAACCTGAACCCCAACCAGAACTGAGCTACTGCTCTGTGTAGGGCACTGCAGTGTGTGGAGAACCGTGTAGAGCACAGAGCCTCTGCATTAGCTCCAGCTCTCATACACAACACACATGATGCAGGGCCAAACATGCTCCTGTTGGATACCGTTCAAGAGGCTTTGTATTGAGGGGAAGTCAAATAAAATCAACATTTAATACTTTCGACAGCCAGGAGTTGCATAAGGTTGCATTAAACAAAAAAGCTCCCAAAATAGCAAGTAATTACAGGGATGAGATCACAATTTGATGTTAAATACCATATCACCCAACCCTAATACTGACCCAGTTCTGTAACAAATAAGTTGTCAAGAGCCATCAGGTTTCTGACAGTACAGCACTGAAGCATAAGGCTAATGAGGACAAGTGAAGAGAGCAGGTCAACACTGTTAACTAACTGCTGTTGACAGTCAAGTCAAACACACAGCAGGGTTAGAGGCTGTCCATGCCCTGGGACAATGCACTGTGGATGACCTCACTCACACCACAAAGACAACCATCACACCAGGCTGTTATGAAAGATTGTCTTGCTTCTTAACCAAGGTGCAATGGCTGCTGTCATTAATTGTAACCTGCATTCTGATTTGATTTTTGCATAGGGCAGGACACTCCGAGAAAGGGTGCACTGCTGTTGGTGCACATGAACATTAGATATTTTACACAACTCAATTTACTTTTTATCATATTTCAGCAGTGGGACTTTTTTCTAGTTCTCCATTGAAATAAAGAGGATTCCTGTTAAACCAAAAGTGGAAACATGAATGGAAGTGTGTGTGCAGTTGTTTATAAGCGCAAGGTTGGCAGTTTAATTCAAGCTCCGATCAGTGAAGTCTGTTGTTATGCTCTTGGGCAAGACACCTTTCCTGAACATGAACGTGGTGTGTGCGTGATGTTCGGCTTGGCTGTGAATTAGTCTCAGAGCAGCTGTGACCATAAAGGCCTTTTCACCATGAAGTGCTTTAAGAGTGCGTTCACACTTGCATACACCGACAAAATGGGGACTGAAAAAGGACTACATTCGGAACTAATCCTGGAATAGACCAGGATTAAACCAGGACTAGAACAGGACCAAACCAGGTCTACCATCAGGACTAAACTGGGCTGAAACCAGAACCCAACAAGGTGTGAAGGCACCCTTAATATCGTTTTAGAGTTATGCTTTAAAACACTGAAACTCAAGAAAAAAAATTAAAAAATCAAGCTCATGTAGACCAATAATCATAGGTGTAAAAATGTGTTAAAAAAAAAAAATCTGCAAATACTACAGTGCACTACCTCTCTCTCTCCACTCCACTCTCCATCTCTGACATGTTAGTGCCATATGAACCATCTGAGGACATCAGAGACTCCTGCTGGTGCCCAGAGTCAGGACTATACCTGGGGGTTCAGTGTTTCAGTTTTATGCAGCTAAAACCTGGAGCAGTCTTTCTGAAAATGCGAGACGGGCCTCTACTTTACCAATTTTATGATTATTTATGTTTTGATTTGTTTGTATTGTGATTTTAATGTATTTCTTATTCTGTAAAGCACTTTTGAATTACTTCATGTATGAATTGTGCTGTACAAATAAACTTGCCTTGCCTTGCGTTGCCATTCATCCTGCTCTCCTCTGACACAATGAAAACAGGTCCATGCGGCGCGGCCTGCCACACACAGCAAGAGCGCCCCTGCATGCGGACGCTTTATTGGGAAAGGTGCTCTATTGAATTAACCAGTTCCTTTTGTTCCTAAACCAATATTGCAAGACTATAAAGGGGTCAGGGGACAGCGGGCGCACAAAGACCCCAGTGAGGAGGTAGGAGAGCCTGCAGGCAGCTCTTCATGAAAGCGCAGTTTGGTTTGGGTCAAAAGAAAACTTCTGATCTGGAAATAATACAACATTCCGGAAGAGCACGTCCCACCCAGCCTCCCAGCTGCTGCACTCAGCCTGGATCTGCCTCTTTCTCTCTCTCTATGTGGACTCAATGTTTATGTTCCAATAGGAGCTTTAATTATGTAATAACAGGGTACACTCAGAGTTTGTTAGGATGAAGTATGACTTTTTAACACTCGAGGGAGTTTGATAAACTTAAAGGGCCAGTACCAGGATTTCAGTTAAATCAGTCTGAGGATCAGGAAGTACTTGCTTAGCCTGCTAGTTGTGAGCATTGTCGGCAAACTCTGCTCTGGTGGCTGAAAGCTGTTAGTGCTTATAAACTCATCGCTGTGAATAATTAGGATGCTCAGAATGCATAATATAAGTGAAGAATAAGTTTGGATCACTGTTTTTCGTGTTTTAAGAGTAAATATCAGGTACAGTCCCTTTACATGTTAAATAAACATAGATTCTTGTTCAGTTCTACATTTATTTACAGTTAGATATACGTTTCAGTTCATAAAGACCATCACTGAACTATTTGTTATTAGTCTCTCTCAAAATATTAAAGTACTTTTTTTTAATCTAAAATATGTAATATAAAAAATATGGACACATTAATATTCTTACACTGATCAATCTTAAAATACATTTTTCTAGATTCTGCACACTGTTTCCTTCTCTCCATATGTTAGCGCAGAGGGGGGAGTCTGCTTTGTTTATTAACACTCACCTGGAGCGGCTCCCAGCACTGCTTTACTGTGACATTGTGCAACAGCCTGTTTCCACATCACATCCCGAACGCCTCTGCCCAACCACACTCTTAATCATTTGTGTCATTGGATATGATGTGTCTGACAGCCAGATTAGCATCACAGTATTATCTTTAACTCCTCCACTCCACACAGAATCACAGGTGACATTTCCTGGATATGCGTTGAGACTGCGACACCTCTGCTTTGATGTCCTTCATCCTTTAATTAAAGAAAGGGATTATTTCTAACTCTGGTCTCGGAGCGCTGGGACTGCACTTTTCCCTCCAGGTGCCATTTTGGACCTGAAGTGGAGGAGACAGGGAGGACGTGTACAGGCCCGGGCAGGCTCCAGCACGTACCTGTCCCATGAACTTTCTCTGCGTATTTGATTATTTAATGGATTTCTGTTCTTAATGACGCAAAATCTATGTGTTGGAGCTTTTTACCATGTTGTAATGTTATTATAATGTAATGTAAGTCACTTTACTGATGTAATGTAAGTCACTTTACTGAGATTTATTCTGTTCATATGCTGCACTGTTACTTTTATTGTACATAATAGTTTTTTGGTATTTTATATTTTTGCTCCACCGGAACAGTGTGTTACATTAGAGTCTATTTTTAAGTCTATTTTTAAATTATTTTTAAGCCATTATCTATTATCTTGTTTTATTGCATGTTACAATTTTCCTGCTGTTCTTGAACTGTGCGTTGCAACACTGGAATTTCCCCACTGTGGGACTAATAAAGGCATATCTTATCTTATCTTATTCCCTCATCAAAAACATGCCTGAAGAGGTCTTGTCTTCTGTCTTGTGACGTCTCCCGGGCACTATTTGAACCCTCCTTACAGTTAGTGGTTCGTATGATTCTGCCCAATGCTTAGACCACAAGCCTATGTCACCCACGGTTCCGCCTGACAGTTTTCTAGAAATATACAAAAGCAAAATAAAAAGCAATGCACTACAACTCAACAAACCTGATGCAATGTGCAGTCGTTTTATTAGCTAAACGCAGGCTGATTGTGTTGTGATAATGCTCTGAAGGGGGAGTGACGTGGAGAGCAAAGGGAGGGGAGGCTCAGAACATCAAAAATGAAACCTAATGAAACTGTTAATAAAATTAGGGTGACCAGACGTCCTCATTTTCCTCCTTTTGGGACCCAAAAACAAGTCTGGGAGGAATTTCTAAATGAGCCCAAACTGTCTGGGGTTTTGACCGTCTGTCGACAGCTTTGACTGGGACACTTATTTTAGTTTTGGCGACAGTCTTGGCTCATCTGATGAGATACAATCATGGATCTACAATAAGATCTTATACTTTCATAGATACAATCACCTGCACTCCTCCAGCACTGTGCGTCTAAACTGCGTCCTTTTCCCGCTGTTCTTCATGCTTCTACACCACTTTTTATTTGATGAAAATTGAACTCGTATTAGTGGAGATACATTCATAAATCCCAGCTGGAAAAGTTTGTAGTGTCGCAAACTCAGACAAATGAAACCGTGACGTGCACATGCTGTACGGGCATAGTCTCACCCTCAGTAACAATATCTCATGATAAATACAGGATAAACCCAGGATGACACATGTGTTCAGACGTCCTGATAAAGGCTTAAGTCTGTGGTGTTTGTCCTGCTCTGAATCAGACTGACGCCTTCTGTCTGTGAGAGGTGACATGGAGCAGGGCTACATCAGAGCAGGGGACAGGAGACATAACCCATGAAAAAATAAATACAGGCTACATTCGCTTATATTATTGAGTTATGGCTTTGTAGAACTCTAAAATGCAGTGAAATACAGTAAAATGTCCAAAATTCCCCAGACCACCTGATACACATAATATCACACATTTGTAATATCACAAAGTACAAACATCGTCCTCCTCCACGTCTCCACGTCGAGAGGAGCCAGCTGAGGTGGCTCGGGCATCTGTTCCGGATGTCTCCTGGACGCCTCCCTTGGGAGGTGTTCCAGGCATGTTCCACCAGGAAGAGGCCCCAGGGAAGACGCAGGACACGCTGGAGGGACTATGTCTCTCAGCTGGCCTGGGAACGCCTTGGGGTCCCCCCGGAGGAGCTGGAGGAAGTCTCCGGGGTGAAGGAAGTCTGGAAGTCTGGGAGTCCCTGCTTAGACTGTTGCCCCCGCGACCCGGCCCCGGATAAGCGGAAGAAAATGGATGGATGGACAAACATTGTCAATTTTTTCACCCCTGAACTAGGTGTCCTCTTTTTTGATAACCTCAATCTGGTCATCCTAAATAAAATATAACATTTAAATATGTAATGTGTTAACAATTAATACCCCAATTAATGCCCTCTCTTTAATATTATTATTTTACTTGATAAAATCTTTTAAAATTTCTTCACATACACACAAATATATTTAATTCTTGTCATGTATTTGTACAGTTGAGCTCGCAAGAGGGTGAAAGACAGCCAGGCAAGCCAAAACGACTTATTCTGTATTGTACAAAAACCTGTAGGCAGGACTCTGGTCTTATCTCCCAGAGGTTAGATGAGCCTGATTAAAAGAATTGCCAATCAGAGAAACGTTTCCTTAACAAAACAAACAACGGCTGTTTAAGAAAAAAGGAAATGGGAAACAGAGAGGACTTGGAAACATTTTGCCTGGCAAATCCAGAATGATATCTCTGTATTTTTTATAAAGATGATATCAGTTGCCTCCGTCGCGTCTAGAAACATGATCGTGAAATCAGATTAGGTTTTTTTTTTTCTCAGTGATGCACGTGAAACGAAGGAACTCATTGGTTTAGAAACAAAATGGCATCTGTCTCACCTCAGATTAACATTGCTTAGTGCTTTGCTCATCATCTTATTTTCTTGTAAGAGGCCGTATTTGTTTGGATATGGACTCAAACATTTGTAAAGTAAGTGTCTACACATATTAGAAACACTGCAGTCATCGAACAAAGACGCACTGATGTCACCGAAACATAAATGTTTTCTTAATAATTAAATCTGTCCTGAATTATACTTCTTAATCATAAGGCAGATTTCCTGAACACAAAATCTTGTAGCGCTGTGAGATGTGGCACCTCCTTTCTAACCAGAAACTACGTCCAGTTTATTGTCAGTCCGATCTGCATTTAGGCCATTTAATTTCTCTGCGCCTCAATGCCACATGTTTCAAACTCATTTTAAATACGCTGAATTTGTGAGTTTAACGTGTGAATGAAACAAAACTCCCGGTATGTTTTTGATGAGGAAACTAGAAAATAGCGTAAAGTAGTCCCTTTAATGATTCATATGTATGTGTTTCTCTACATATCTAATTCTTGCTAAAGAAAATACCAATGCTATGATGTAAAACTTTGTCTAAAAAGCCTCAAAGGGTTACTATTTTCAGTAGCAGTACTCACAGCTGGTACTGTGACTGCGTTTTTCCCCTCACTTGTACTCTAATTGCTGTCTGTGTCTGCGTGTAAGCTCCGCAGTGAACAAAAGCATCTTAATTAATGATTTGATCTCCAAGATGGTTCCACATCACACAGGTGGAGATAAGTCCCATGACGGAAGGCCCCAGGGTGCTACATGCGGGTTTCCCCCTGGTTCGGTGCACTCGGGAGGGGTGAGCATGTGTGTCTGTGTCATGGAGGTACTGGGGGCGGAGGGGTATATCAAAAGGCTGTTATCTGCCTCTGGGCCGGGGCAGATACAGAGGAAGTGGTTGGAGAACAGAACGGTGAATTTGCCACACACGGAGGGAGTCGCTCATCAAACCTGAACTCCGTGCACGTGGATAGACGATAATAAGGGCTGTGTTTAGTCATAGTGATAAGTGAACAATGTACGTATTTACCGCTTGGTTCTCGCAAAGAAAGGCAGTATGATTTGAATTTTGTAGTTGAGCTGATAGGACGATTGGCACAAGATGGTAACAAGATACTTTTTCTTGTGTAGTGTATCAGTCTGTACTTAGCCTCATTTGGTTATTCCTCAGTGCACCAGCAGAGGGCAGGTTCTTGTACCCTAATGGCACCTGTGGCATTGTGTATTCTCAGTAATCAGGACTAAATTGTTGTGATTTGAGAGATGCATAAATATACCGAGTTATAGTAGCAGCACTCGCGTCTCAAAGCAAGACGATTCAAGGTTCAACTCCCAGGCTGCAGAGTTTGGAATGGCTGGGTTTCCTCTGGACACTCCGGTTTTCCTGTCAACCTAAAAACATGCAAAATAAGTCAAATCCTCCAGCTCAAGATCCAGCAATGTGGTGCCTATTGCTCCTGACAGGTTTACCCAGCGAGGGATGGCTCAAAGGCAGAGACACATTTTTGTACTGGGAAATAAAGTGTACCTTATAATAATATATATAAATTTGTAAAATATGGTAAGAGAATATGGCTTTTTCTGATATTATTACTTATAATTATTGCATAATACTCTACTTTCTGTATTTTCAAATTCAATTCTGTCACCTGGACAAACGTTTTTTGATGATAAATGTTTTTTCCCCCCTCATTAATTCAGGTAGGAACCATAGCAAAGGAGAAATTGAATTCTGTCAATTTTTTCAAAGTTGTTTCACTCCAGTCATTATTTGTAACAGAATATAAGCCCTATTGAATAATAAGAACAGTGTTGACCAGATCCCCTCCCTTGGTGCACAGTGGACACAGGCCTGACTTTACCATAATCTGCCCGAGCGTGCATCCCCAAGGAGCAGGCCGACATAAGCAGATTTACCCGCGCACACTAATCATTCCCCAACCCGCAGCATCGGCACTAAAAAGCCCAAGAATGTGTAAAGAGCCGCGGGACACAAAAGCTCACTAGCTGATCAAAAGGGGAATTAAGGGTGACTTCTTCCACTGCGCCATTGTCCGGGCATTTCATCAAGTATCAGTCCCCGAAAAGGATGAAGGATTTGGGAATTAAAGACGCTCTGTGCCCCTCTTTCTCCGTCACCTTTAAATCCTCCACACTTTCACTTTTGCAGCATGCCACATTCAGAAGGCCTTTTCCCGAACCTGACTTCAAACGGACGCGGCCTTCATGGGGAGGACTGGGTGGGCTGGTGGGGTGGGTGCAGATGTGCGGAGTCTTGTGTGTGCATTGGGCGACCGGGATAATGACCATGACACCCTGATCCCTGCTGTGCTGCTTTTAAGTCCTTGTTTAAGGTTTGGCTTGGGTACACACTTTGATGCACCGCGATGATCACAGGAGTTACATGGGTTTGGTTATTTTTGCATAATGTTCTGAAGGTATTGTATGTTTAAAGGGCCCATATTACGCTATTTTCTGACCTATTTTATAATGTTGTTTCCTCATCACAAACCTCATACCTGGAGTTGTGGAGTTTCATTCACATTTTAACAGTTTAACACACAAATCCTGCATATTTAGGCTGAGTTGTGATTTCATGCGGTAATACAGGAAGTGCTCCACTGTGTTTTCAACTCCATACATCTTCACTAGACTCATTTGGATGATTTCAGCCCTGAAAATGACAGTCTCGAGTAAACAAAAGGTAGCTGGTAACTAGAAAACGACCACTTTATGACATCAGAGGGTGGAACAGAGCATTTTGAGATTTGTAGATGTAGACGGGCTAATAATAAAGGGGTACTCAAATGTGTGAATGAAACAAAACACCACTCCGGTAATAATTTTGCTTATACAATATTTGTATATTGTACTGAGGCAAAACTAATTTTACTTTATTACATGAAAGAAACAGTCTACAGCCCATTTAGTGATGATATTTGGCAACTTAGGCAATGCGTATATCCTGTTTCCTCATTAAAATACCTGGTTTGTGTTCCGTTTCATTCTTGCTTGAGTTATCCTGCTTGCTTAGGTATTTCCCCTCCAGAACTCAAAATTCTCTATTCCATTTTCTGATGTCATCAGGTGCCAATACAAGTGTTTTTTTGTTTGTTTTTTAAGTCCATGGACTTTCACCAAATAGTCCAAATAGTTACTAATGAGTATTTTTTGAGTATGTTTTATAGCGACTGAAGCCCTAAGATTCTTCCTTCCTTTATGTAGAATCTATGAGGCCAACAGGCTTTGGTATCTTCAAAGTGTTCTTCACAATAAAGATCATTCCCTCTCTACTTGATTAGCCATCCGGTATCTTTAAACATGCACACAGCAGCCACACTCCTCCAGTGAACTAAGACAGCCAGCTGCTTCCGTTCGATGCCAAAACAGAACTTGAACATTTCACAAAGCACTTTTTCCTGTGGTGTTGTGATGCTGTAATGAGACAAAAACCATGGCTGAGTCCATTCCATGCAACCGGATCTACAAAACATTGGAATTACTTTGGTATTACTTCTTATACAATATAAACTGTGTAATTGTACTTCAAATAGTTTAGTTTTAGGTTTTAGTTTGTCACTGCATATTATTTTGTGTTTTTGGACAGAACACGTCACCCATGTGGCGTATGTGTATTTAAACTGTTGCCCATTTAAAAATGGCCGTAAAAAGTAATAGTATTTCATGCGTATTTTTAAGTCTTTAAAGGCTTCAACTGTAGTGATTTTGATAAAAATTTGTGCTAAATTTTGTACAGCAGAAACGATTGAATAGATTTTTTGATTATTTGTATATTTTAGTTTTTTTCAAACTACAAACATTACTTCAAATTACAAACCCCCAGCCTTTTTAGCATGTCTCAGACAATAATAAAAAATACTTGTACTTAAAATAAAAATGTACTTAAGTAAATGTGTAGAATCCCTCAGTCGTCCAGGTAGAATCCATCCAATTTGTCAACTGGACAAAGGTTTATTTGGTCGAATACGTTTCGCAGTTCATCCAAGCTGCTTCTTCAGTTCTGAACTTGGATGAGCTGTGAAACGTATTCGACCAAATAAACTTTTGTCCAGTTGACAAATTGAATTTCTTCTTTTGCCACGTACTTAAGTAAAGTACAGATACCTAAAATCTAAACTTAATTACATTGCACCACTGGGTTTGGAGCTTTTTTTAGATGGTGAAGTAAAACTGACATGGACGGCCCAAGCATAGCCAATCAGAATGCTCTTACTCTTACTGGTTGGTTGATTAGAAATAAAAATACTTTATTACTAACTACAAACAGCACAGCAGTCTCATTTTGTCACAATGCACTGCTCTTACAATATGCCCTGTGGGGAAATACCAAATACTCAGTTGTTCATATGTCACAGTGGTTGTGTGGTTGGCGGCTGTAGGTGCACATCGGCAGCCATTTCTCTCCCAATTCGCCGCAGGACACAAACAGTTTACCACCACAGAGTGCCTGCTGTAAATTACTCGAGATGGAATCCAACCCATCTGCTTTTGGCGTTAGTCAGTGTCCACGTGCATTAGAATCTGTAATTATGTTTTGCTTGGCTCATTCACTCAAACTTGTGCTTTCCAAAAACACACACTACCAGTCAAAACTTTATACGTTTTACTACTTTCTAAATTTAATGTACATGCAGAAGACCTCAAATACATGTAGAGATGTATGGAATTATGTAGCAAAGAAAAAGGTTAAATAACTACTTATCTACTAATAAAAAAAAAAAAAAGAAATTATAATTAAATCCTCAAATTCCTGAAAAATATTTAGTGGAGTGATTAAACTTTTTTTCTTAACTAAATAAAACCTTATATCTTGATTCCTATATTCCTATACTTCTGTGTGTATCTTAAATGTAGTAAAAAAAAAAAAACACTGAATAAGAGGGTGAGTTGTGAGTTCAAGCTTCAAACTGGTAGTTTATGGTGAACGCTCAGTTTGTCTTAGCAACTTTCACCTATAATTCACACTGACAGTCAAAGCTATTACCACCAAGCAACCGAAACACTTTCCAAATCATAATACAGTTTTCTTTTCCGAAACGAAAAGAAGGAATTAGCCGTACAATAGCGCGGCGCACACACGTTCTGGAGCTTTACCTGCTTTTGTATTTGGCGACTCTTCAGTGAATGATTCATGTTGTAATCGCCTGTGAGCCGTGCTGTCGGAAATCCCCGGTGCCTCTGTATCTGCTCCCAAGAACAAATTGGCCTAATTGCTATTGTGGCTAAATACAACGTGTGGTTAGCTTTTGCCGCTGCCGTGCTGATTTCGATTTCATTTTAAATAAACATCCTCACCATCGCTTGTTTGTTCTGATGTGAGAAATTGTCAAGCTTAAGTCAAGTGTTCTTCAAGTACTGACGCTAAACTGTTGGAGCGGATCCGGTAACGTGTACGAGCAAGTACTGCCCTTCGTTTAGGTAGCTACATGTCTGTTGCTAATAATATTTGGCACCAACACTTGGAAATGTCACAAATTGAGTAATTAGCTTAGATTTTTTAAAGTATGTTGGGCTACTCTTCCCACCTTGACAATCATTCCATGCTTTGTTAATGTATTCACTTAAAGCCACACTGCGTAACATTGCAGCCAATACATTTCAGACACAAATCAAATGCACGTTTTTCAGATTTAAGCAATAAAACCAAACATTTTAGGCAGTTTGTTGACCGTAACGCACGCTAGGAACAGGCTGCGCAATGGTAATATGTATCGGTCTACGAGTAATTTAGCAGTAAACCGTCGCTAACGTCCTCTTTTGTCAGTTCACTCCTGAGCACAGACTGTATAAAGAAGTGAACCAAGGAAGTGCGACCTCACCCATAGCGTTCCAGTCAAATGAAGCTCACAAAGCCAGCAGTTACAGGGGTGAATTTAGAGCCAGTTCCGTATTAGGAATAGGAATTGATTTAGGGACGAAATAGCGAAATAAAACCATCAGGATCGCGTAGAGTGGGTTAGTACGCACATTTTAAGAACAAAATGACAAGCCTGACAGCAGCAGTTAGCGGTTCTCAAAACGAATTGGATCCAGAGTCGGTGGAGCCAGAAGCGCGCCCATGCTCACTTCCTATTTGGAACATGACGGCGGCTAGCAGATTAGCTATGTCCATTTATATATACTGTCTACGCTCTTGAGTAGGTTTAGCCTAATGTTAACTTGAAATAAATCTACATCATGTTTAAAATTACTGTAAAATAAAGAAGTACTGTAGCCGAACAGTCTTTGTAACAATATTATAAGTAAAGAGTTAAGATTTAAAAGTGCTTAGTAAGTTATTTCATCATGTAAATTTGACTTGAGCGGGGGATTGTGGTCTGTGCAGTTCCATGTGTTTCTTTTGGCTGTGGCAATACGTGGCAAAAAATTTGGCGATACGATATTGCGATGTTTTGGTTATTTTCACATCCCTATCATCATTTCGTCCACAAACAACACAAGCTCTCCTGTATTAGTTTGTCAGTTCAGATTTCAATCTCTTTGTCAGTTGTTCTGTAAACGTTTAAAAGTATTTATAATTCACTTAAAGCTGTTAAACACATGGTACGGATACGGTAACAGTAGCATGTACTAGCCAGCCTAGCAAGACATCCTGGCTACTTCCGGAATAAAAGTATGTACACAGGCTAATGATGTGAAGGATGTTTTGAGCAGGGGATGGAGGAATGAAAGCTGTGTTTGAGGGAGGCGTGACAGTGATGGAGAGAGTTGGAGTCACGGGCAGGAGCGGAGCCGGATACAGGTGGGGTTAGCGCTAGTCTGCGAGGGATCCACGCTGGATTAAAACTGTCACTATCAATCACTGCGCGGCAGAAAACGGCTTTTTCAGGTAAACGTGCGAGCTGCTCGGGATATTATGCTGTTGCACTGAGGCGAGTTAGCGGTGGATTCCTACGCACAGAGGGCAAATTTGGACGTTTTGATAGTATAGCTTTGATTTAGGCCACATCAAAATGAAATGGATTGCACAAAAATGAAAGCATCTATTACAGTAGGATCTGACTACCAACCAGTCGTCGAAGAAGTACTTAATTTTGTTACTTAAGTAAAAGTGCATATACAAAAAAAAGAATGTTAAGTAGACTTTGCACGTGATTTTTAGTCACTCTAAAATGTACATAAAGAGGAAAATGTACAGATTTTTGCGCAGCTTTTTAGATATAAAGCTTCAAATGTAGTGATTTTGATAAAGATTTGAGCTGAATTTTGTTCAATCGTTTGTTTTTTTTACAGCAACTTTTATTTCTGTATTTTTGTTTGCTCCAATTATGAACGTGTTAATATTTTTAACACGTTCATAGTTTGAGCAAACAAAACAAAACGCCCCCGCCTTTTCAACAGATCTCATACAATAAAAAAAAAACTTTTCAGTGCTGTTTAAAAATGTAGTGGAGTAGAAACTACATATACCTGCTCTCAAATGTAGTGAAGTTATCCACTTTAAAATGTACTTAAGTAAAGTACAGATACCTCAACTTTTTACTAAAGTACAGTACTTTACTACTTTTACTTCGTTACGTTCCACCACTGCACCCTGGCTGATGTTCTTAAAAGTGCACAATGGAACTGGTGGAGGGTTCGCCGTCTGCTTGTCTCCAGGGAAATGTAATTGCTTTGTCTGAAATGTTCCACAGTATTATAGCATTAAACATATCTATGTATTTTCAGGAAGAATGAGGTGATACCAGTATTCCAAGTTGCAGGTCAGATCTGTGGAGAGGCGAGCCCGTGCGCATGTTTTCAGTGTATTTTTGAGCAATAACAACACCTGTAATGCAGTAAATACAAGATAGCAAGTTTAATGCCACACTTGGGAACATTCCAGGCAAAGCAAGAAGATGTCAGTGACTTGTCCACCTATAGAAAAGTTACATAGTGCACCTTGAAAAAACTATTTTAAAGGAAATAGGCAAACCGTACTTGGGCTGAGACACAACAGTAGACCTGTGCACTTGGATAAAAAGTTTCAGGTAAGTTCTTGACGAAGAATCATCAACAATACTAGTACACAGAACAGATTTTGCATAATACCGCTCTCTTCTCTTTAGCGCTATCCCACTAGCGGCTAATCTTTAACAATACACCCCGGCTTTAGATGTCAGCTTGTGTGTACGTCAACACAGAGTTTTGAGATTCCTCCGAATGAAACATAAACAGGATGAAACCATTTCTCTGTCAGACCGTAAGCGCATTCTGGCCCGTATCCAGTTTGCCGTCTGCAGCTCATCAAGACCCGCGCACTCCTGGAGAATGTAAGAGCGTTTGATTTTTTTCAGATTTCTATTAGATTACATTATAGCTGCTTCTCCCCCCTGCTCCCGTCCTCCCCTCCCGGCCGGCCACTTCCTGCTCCGAGGAAAACCGCAGATAAGGGGCCCGCTCTCCCAGCCCTTCTCCCTTAGAACAAATGTCCCATCTAAAAACAAAATCGGTCGCTAACAAAAGATATCGCTTTAGAAAACAAATAGAAGGCGCGCCGGGGGACGGAGTCTTAAACAGTGCCAGGAAGCAGGGGACATAAACACAACACAAGTGCTCCGTTAACAATCCGATCCAGGGGCACGTCCTTGAACGCATCGCCGGAGATGTCCAGAGGAAAAACCACTTCCGTCATTCTCTGGGAACCATCTGGGAATAGTATGGAGGGCGATGGGGAAATTCCAAGAGGAAGATGGCACATGATGGATTGTTGTTTTGAGTGGGCTATTAATAAAAAAAGAGTAATGTTGCTGTGTTGTTATGTCAATAGAAAACCTACATGGAAGAAGGAAGTGAGTTTTGAAAAGTACTTTGTTCAATTACATTTCACTAGAGATGCTTGTTCTTTGCCACATTTTACAATAGGCTTGGGAAATGCAGTGGTGGAATGTAACAAAGTAAACGTAAAAAAAAAGTAAAGTACAGATACGTATTTTTTTTACTTCTGTAGATTTTAAAGGTGATACTTTTTACTTTTGCGTTATTGTTTGAGATCTGCTGAAATGAGGGGTTTATTTTTTATCAAGTTCATAATCTGAGCAAAAAGAAATATACAAATAAAAACGGCTAACCTAGAAAAAAAGAAAACGAGTGATTCATTTGTTTCTGATGAACAAAATTCAGCACAAATCTGTATCAAAAGCAGTACATCTGAAGTTTTATTAGATCTCAAAATCTGCACGAAATACTTTTACTTTTTACTCTTTAAGTTCAATTTTAAACAAGTACAAAGGTAAAAGTATCACATGAAAGAATCTACTTGAGTTGTTTTTTTTTTGTTTGTTTGTTTGTTTGTTTTTTTGCTCCAGTATCTGTACTTTTACTTAAAAAAAACAAGACTGAGTACTTCTTCCATCACTGGGTAAATGGTCAAATTTTTATATAGTGTTTTTCCACCTTTGAGACACTCAAAACGCAAGGTAATTGTACTTTATATCCACAGTATGCTATTAAAATTATCTTGCATTTGTTCATTGCTTAAGAATACCTTAAAAACATGTATTCTTTTCTGTGAGTGGGCTTGCCTCTCCACAGATCTGACCTGCAATGTAACCCGGTGGTATGTTTAATAAGCAGATGATAAACCCTCAAAGTGATAAGCTGCATAGTACACCTTTTCAAATACTTTTTCAAATACTTTTTAAACACACTACATATTTTATATTTTTCTTTTCTTTAACATAATTTTAAACAGTTTACTTCTTTATTTTCACCATCTTCACCCCTCACCACTTTTAGATGATTCTTATAAATTAGTATACCATCTTGTGTCTGTCTTTAAAAGTTTAGAATAGACATTGTTTGAGAAATACAGTTAAAAAAAAATGCAGTAAAGGATTGTTTGTTGACCCAGAACTGGACCCTCTTCTTATTAATTTATATTAAAGAGGGCCCCACATAAGGCTTCTTGCCCTGGGCCCCCATATTTCTGTCTATGGGCCTGGAAATACTATTTTCTTACAAACAGATGAACATAAATTAACAGTGTTTCCAAATGCGTATTTTGAAATAATCTCAAGTCTATGGGAAAGGGCCATGAGGCGTTCACTCCACAAACAGCCCCACTTAAAATACTTGACCCGGTGTCCACATTATGATAACACACAGACCTACAGGAAAAGTGGCTTCATGCGATTTGTTATGTTAGACTGATGAATAGTGCAAACCGAGCCAGGCCGCACTCTTTGATTTACTCCACTGGTTGTAGTTCAGGACAGACGCCACCAGAGGGAGTGTGTGGGAAATGCTTTGTCTGGTGTGACGTAGAGTTTCTGCCTCAGATTAAAACATGACAGCAGACGTTTTAGAAATAAATGTGTTCTTTCGCCATACGTGTATCTTAAGAATTTATTCAAACTTGCAAATAATATTAAAGGTGCACTATGTAACTTTTTGGTTGGGGGTTCATCAGCTGTTTGTCTCTATGGATATGTCATTTCTCTGCCTGGAATGTTCCACAGTATGACATTAAACAGCTCTAACTTTGCATTTATTAAATTACAGGTGGTTTTACTGCTCAAAAATACCTAGAAAAACTGACATTCTGACTGTGAGCGGGGTCGCCTCTCCACAGATCCGACCTGTAACTTGGTCTGGTTTGGTTTCCATGAATATAGAAAGGCTTAATGCCATACTGTGAAACATTCCAGTCAAAGCAATAACATCTCCATGGACAAAAGCATTTGATGGACCCTCCACCAGAAAAGTTACACAATGCACCTTTAATGTTGTGTTTTTTTAATTATTATTTATAGTCGCTTTTTATTTTATAATTAGCGTTTGATGTTAATATCATTGTCTTTTTCTATGGCCTCATTCACCCTTAGTACGGTGATAATCCAAGTCATAATTGCTCGGGATATTCTAAGATTTAATAGAACTAAAGTGATTTTAGACATGTGATATTTGGTTTGTACATCACAATTTTACAAATAAATATAAAATAAAATAAAAATACTGCAACATTGAAATTAAATTCCTAAATATTTTCAGAAATCTTCTATAGTAGCCTATTATATTGGCAAATGACCAAAAAAGTAAATCCAGTTTGTTGCTTCGTGAATTAATAAAACTGCTTTGAGAGTAAGAGTCTACTGATCATGAACATAATACAAACATACATGGTAAATTTACGTCAATACATCACATAACAATGCAAAGTCATCTTTTAAATCACTTGGTTGGCCTTCCTTTAACTGGTTTTAGCTTGATTTTATTCCTTATTTCTTTTTATTCTATTTCTTTTTATTTATTTATTATAATTAATTGAATTGTTTGCATCATTGTCTGTGTTTTTTTTATGCCTTCTTTATGCTATTGTTATGCTTTTTGTATTGTTCTTTGTGGCTTGTACAGCACTTTGTAAAAGTGCTTTTTAAATAAAGTTTTATTATTATTTTTATTATTATATTTAGGCTGAGTTCTTCTTTTAAATGGGAAACACACTGGTCCACCTTGTGATGTCATGTGGTAATACAGGAAAAGCTCCATTGTGTTTTTAAAAGTTCACTGCCTAACTTTCCTGGTGGTGCCTGGAATGTTCCATGGTATGACATTAAACAAATTCATCTATTATTCATTCATTACAGGTGTGTCTATTGCTCAAAAAAATACAATCATTTCTTCTGTGATTAGGGCCGACTCTCCACAGATCTGAGTTGTAATGTAGCGTAGTGCTGTAACCTACTGGTCTATACTGTGGAACATTTTAGACAAGGCAATCGCATTTCCATGGAGACAAGCAAGCAGTGGACCCTCCACTAGAAAAGTTGCGCAGTGCACCTTTAAACTCCATACACGTTCACTAGAATCATTTGGATGATTTCAGTCCTGGAACTGCCGATCTATTCTGAACTTAAAGGTAAAAAGGAGCTGTTAACTTCAAAACTACCACTTCATGACATCACAAGGTGGAACAGAGCATTTTGAGCTTTGGAGATGTAGACAGACTAATAAGTAATGCAGGTTTACTCAACTCCAGATAGGTTTTTGATGAAGTAGCAGCATTATAACAAGACTAAAACCTCACAAGAGTCAATTTGGCGCCCCTTTTAAACAGAATGAACTCGACTTAAAACCGCCATAGCTCCAGTCGCCTCCCTGCTGCACTAGTCTCCGTCTGCGAGTGTGTGTGTGTGTGTGTGTGTGTGTGTGTGTGTGTGTGTGTGTGTGTGTGTGTGTGTGTGTGTGTGTGTGTGTGTGTGTGTGTGTGTGTGTGTGTGTGTGTGTGTGTGTGTGTGTGTGTGTGTGTGTGTGTGTGTGTGTGTGTGCAGCTGCTAGCGTTCTGTCTCCTGCACAGCCCTATCTATTTACGGGGCCCGGAATGTTTGGCCAGCTCTCCCTGACTTCCTGGCTTTTGGCAAACAGACAGCCAGCCACAGTTTGTGTATTGTTTTTCCGCTCAGTTCAGATTGTTGATACTTGAAAGAGACTGGGGCCTGTGCGCGGGTTGATTTATGCTCTGGGCTTGTTTGATATCAATCATAAATGATAGCACTGCAGCCAAGGAAGCAAAACACATCTCCTGTTCAACTTGCAAGCTTTGAAGTCTGCCTGGAAGAAGGAACAATGAGGCTGGGTACGGGCCCCGTCTCCGACCTGTTATCCCATAATAACCTCCAGGTCACTCCAGTGCCGTATTTACACTCCTGAGCGAAGAGGAAATGGGAATATTTGGTTTAGTTTTATCACTGAAATCGTGTGTGTTTTTGTAAAGTGGATTTGTACTGGAAAAACAACGCAGAATTGGGAAAACATGGCCCGGAATAGTCTAAAAGTATTGTACAGTGTGTGCAGTCACGTGGATGGTTGGGGTCCATGTGAAGGAACAGTTTAGTGTCACCAGACTGGCCTCTACTGGTGAAAAGGTGATACTGCAGGATGGTTTTGTTAGAATCTGAATAAGGAAAAGCTGGTGGTGTACTTTTTGTGAACGTTCCACGCCCGTGGGAAGAATGAGGAAGGGCATCTGATGCAAAATGATGCAAAGAGAAACCTAGACAAGTTTTGTGTAAGATTATTTGGGATTTGCTAGTTTTTATAGTGTGCTTTTCTGTCAATGTGGATTTTACCAAACTGACCCACCTAAAAATATGTTTTGATTGAAATAATTGTTTTTGTATTTTTGTATTTTGTGTATTTAAGTTAAATGTATACAGTAATTTAAAGCCCTAATCAATATACAATTTTACCAGTTTGGAAGTTAGTTTTGAAATAATTTCTAATAATAATGTAAAGTATGTAACTTTTCTGATGTTTTCCCAGGAGTTCTAAACAGTGTGGCATTATACGGAAAACTATTCATTCTTTCTATGAGCAGGTGGACCTCTGCACAGATCTGATCAGTAACTTGGTCCATAGTTAGATAAATGTAATGCCAGATTGTGGAACATTCCAGGCAATGCAATAACCTAATAATGTTCGATTTGACAGCTATAATATTAAGATACTGTGAAGCATTTCAGACGAGGCAATAACATCTCCATGGAGAAAAGCAAATAAAAGTTACACAATGCACCTTTAAGTCCTAAACCTGATTCTAGTTCTAGTCCTGGTTTAGACCTGCTGGTTCTTAGAAAGTAAAGGTTTCATTTGAAAAGTCTGAGATCCAATCATGCACTATAATTTTCAAATGCGTTTCTTGCATAATGGTGAAGTTTTATATGACCCGTCATACCTTACCAAAACAAGTCTGGCCGCCCCTCTCAGGTGCTGTAATTGTGAGTGAGTTTGTCGCATTCTTTTGTACACCGCACTCTCTAGTAGTAGTTATCACTGTCAGAAATCCCAGCAAAAATCTTAGGAATTTCTCCAAGGGCTCCGAGTGTTTGTGTGTGTGGATTCAAGTGTGCAGTCCCAACTCCACAGCCCCACCTCCACCTCTACATACAGGCACACTTTAACATGTAAGTCCTGAATGGAAATAAAAATAAAGTTTAAAGCAGATCTGTTATGCAAAATGTATTTTTCAGAGCTTTGAGCCGTGCTATAGTTGTTTCCACTCAATTCTTACTCACCTGAAGTGAGTTTGGAGTGATTTGTGCTGCTATGTACTAACTTTGTTCTCCATTTTGGTACAAGTGAAAAAAAAATAAAAATAAAATCTCCTGCTCGCCAGCGTGATGTGCAGTTATCCATCAGAGGTGCCAGAAGCTGCATGGATGTTTGATATGATTATTCTTATTACGACGTCTGCCCCCATTGGGCACCACAGTTTTCTAAATGGTAAATGTTCACATTTTTATATAGCGCTTTTCCACCTTCAAGGTGGTCCAAGAGCTTTACATCAAGGAGCCACTCACCCATTCACACACACACTCAAACACCAGGGGGAGGTGGGTTAAGTGTCTTGTCCAAGGACACGACAGCATTCATCTGTGCACTGCCAACCCATGGGTCAGTGGATTTGTTTCTTTTATTAAATCATTTTAGATGAATATTAAGATTTAAAATGTCCAAATTAAAATTAATGATCCACGGGTGTCATAGATTATAACTACTGTATTATTATCTGAATGTGTGTTTACAAAAAAGGCAAATAATAGTGCAGTCACACCAAGATACAGTGTTAATATTTTTATTTGATATTTTGTATAAAAATAAACATTAATAATAATAAGGTAAGAATGGAAAACATTTAGCCTTAGCTCCAATACCAATTTAAGAATTGATACTTGAGCTAATTGTTCCATTTAAATAATCAGCTAAAGGTTTAGCACTCTCATCTTATACCAAGAAGGTTCCAGGTTTGATTCCTGGGTCACTCATGCATTTTTGTGCAGAGGTTGCACATTTCAGTACCAATTTAGGAATTGATACCTGAGCTATTTGTTCCATCTAATTAATTATCTGAATGTCTACTGTTTTCCTCCAGGCACTCTAATTTCCCCTGTCAAAAGCCTTTGGGCATTTCACAGTAAGGTACACTTAATAGTCCAGGTGGTTTTTATACCACGGGAGAACCATCTTCTCCTCTTCTTTCGCTTGATGGTTTCCTTCCACACCTCCTCCTTGGTTGCCATGGCGTCCTGGAGCTCCTGGTTCTTTGTCTTCAGAGCAGCTCTTCTGAGGAGGTCAGAGTCTCTGAAAGCTCCCGGACCTTCTCCTGCAGGGCCTTCCTCCTGTGCTCCTCCGTGCACTGTAGAGCACTCAGCTTGTTGTTTGTAGCAGTATAAACTTATTCCTCAGCGTCCTAACACCCTAATTATTTGCTGTAATGAGTTTATAAGCCATCACACCATTGCTAACAACAATTATCATGCTAACAGCGCACTTTAGCCATACTTCCTGGCTTTGGACAATCAAAATGTTTTATAATTTTGGCAAACAACTCACATTAGTCTCATTTTAAAGCTCATTCTCCAACAGGCTCCTGCAGCTCCGCTCAAACAGTGAGATATTCTGAACTACATTCATACCATACTCCATACAACTGTATAACAACTCGCCATTATGTAACAGATAATACTCCCTACAACTGTACAACAACTCGCCATTATGTAACAGATAACCCTATGTCCTGTCAATCATCATATCATCTTTGCACAGTTTTCCTTACTCTTATATATTGCTGAGATATTTGTATTAATTATTTCTATTTGTATTTTATTTGTACTTATACATATACTTTTATATAACTATTTGACACCAGTCTCTTGATATTTTTGCTACTTATTTAGAATTTATCATTACCATTTATATTTTTTGCTCTTTGTTATTATAATATAATGTGATGTGTGAACTACTGTGTCCAAATAATTTCCCTTGTGAATCAATACAGTTTGTCTAAGTGTAAGTTGACCCTGACAGTTACTTTTATAATATAAGCCTGTCTGTACTGTAAGAACTTTTCTTTTGCTAAATGAAAAATTAATTTGACACTGAGAACCCAAAATGTAGATACCCCAAGTAATAAGTTGAATGCCGCAGTTTACGCAAGTTACATGAATGTAGTTCATCCCCACGTTTCTTTGAGACGGATTAATGAAGCGATGATGGATGGCACTTTTTCGCCCATGGTTTTGTTGTGTAAATACCTTGCTATATTTTATTTTTAACTGCATGTTTAGACATCAGTGGCCCTGGTACACAAACAAACACGCTGTAACCCCAGGAGCTGCAAAGGGCTCATAAATCTGCAGCCCATGAATCAGAGGGTCCCCGGAGAGCCAGTGGAGCCAGAGCCAGTCTGACTGGGCACAGAGGAGCAGGCAGGAATGGGCTTAAACATATTGAAAATGTAATAGGAAAACACGTCCAGGGACTTCCACGTTGCAAATTCATCTAAAATATACAATGAAATATATGTATGAAAAATGTATACTGTAAGTGAGGTCAGTGTTGTGAGATTCCTGGGTCCAACAGTTTGCTGAATGTCTCATCAAACTCTATACCTGCTTCTTATTGGACTTTTTATTTGGCCTCAGAACAGGAAAACAAAAATCAGCAATTTATCTACAATATGTTTTGCATTGCTCATAATTCCTTAAAGGTCTGGTAGCCAATTTTTTCCCATGTATTAAAAAAAAAGTCCCAATACTGATATCTTGAGATTCTTGAGGTCAAAATAAGTCTTCCATGTACTGTCCGCATTTACTTAAGTGTTTTTTTCTCTGATAATCAGGAAGTGTTTGTTGGAAATGCTAGCTGCTGCTGTTGTTTCTGCGCTGGTCTGTGAAAGTTCTGAAACACGCTTATAAACTAATCATGGTCATAATCTAAATGCATAAGGTAAGTGAGGAATGACTTTGGACCACTGGAAACAGTTTACAATGAACTAGTTCTGTTTTTCACATTTTTAAGATCGTAAAAATCAGGTACAGCACATTTTAATCCATAAATATAAAATAAAACGTGTAATACCCATTGCCTTATTACTAGAGGGAAATTACTGTGTTCTTGGATTGCCCACATTACAGCTTTTTGTGACTGATTTGATTGTCCTTCCTCTAACAAAAACAGAATCTTCTATGGCACGTTTACATTGCATGCATCTTAAGGATAAAGGAAATCCGAGTCTGTGAGCACTTTGAATAACTTTATGAACAAATTGTGCTATACAAATAAATTTGCCTTGCCATGAGCACTTTTTTACATGGAATGTATTGTTCTATGTTATTTTGATAAGGTTGTCTCCTGTGTGAGACATCAAGTAGAAATGGTACCTTTGCTATGGTTTGTATTATTATTATTATTATTATTATTATTATTATTATTATTATTATTATTAATATTATTAATATTATTATTATTATTAATATTATTAATATTATTATTATTAGTATTATTATTATTATTATTATTATTATTATTATTATTATTATTATTAATAATAATAATAATAATAATAATAATAATAATAATAATAATAATAATAATAATATTATCATCCCTGTAGGGAAATTATCCTCTGCATTTCACCCCTTTCATTTCAGATGTTCATTTATATAAACTGTCAAATAAAAACAGGACAATAGAATTCCTACTTTTCCCACATGATTTTTCATTCAGTACACCATAATGAAGTTTAAGTTCTTCATCTGATCCTCTTGTCGAGTTAACCAAGCACCTTTGCCAAATCGCTGCATTTTTACCGTGTCATTTGGGGGTTAAGTACCTGCCAAAAAGTTTACAATTCATTCCTGTATTCATTGACTCCTAGATCCCTCAAGCTTTGCCAGCTTTCCTTATATAGAGTCATGGCCTCCTCATTTGTTGTCCAGGGCTAATTTTGTATCTGATTTCACACTTGTCTGATTTGTAAACCACGCTACATTCGGTATTTATCTTTAACTGTTGACTCACCTGGAGCAGTCTCAGAAGGGCCCTGTTCAGAATGATTGAAGCCTGTGCAGAAATAGACAGAACTGTTTGTTGTATTAGGGTCTACTAGATGCTGTCTTGGGGCCCACACGTTTTACTGCGGCCCCTGACCCCATAAATTGCCCACAATGCATCAGTGAGAACCAAGTCACCCTCCAGAACCCCATCGCAGACGTACGCACAGGGGGCTGAGGTGAGGTATACAGGTAGTTAGAATTTGCTGGAAAAAAAGTACAAAAGAGGACGGGAGTAGTTTTGTTTGAAGTGGCTAGAGGGCGCTGTTGAGCAGTGGGTAGTTACAGTGGTAGAAGTAGCAAAGCGGAGGATTTGACTATATTTGAACACATTGATAGAAAATTATATTGTGACTTAATAAACGTCTTGGCAAATAAAATACATTATTAAAAGCATATGTTTTTATTATGGATGTTTTATTGAACTAAAAAACCTCACATTCCTATTGTGAGTGACCTTGCAGACTCAATGTGGAGGAAATGATATAGTTTTGGATAAAATCTTCCACCCTATGGCATAAAACATATCGATCTCTATGGAGAATGTTCTGAAGTGTGGTTTGAGTACAGTAAATGATTTGAACATCACAATACAGGTTTGTGTATTGATTAAGATAAGTAAGAATCCTTTATTGTGTGTTGGAACAGGGGCTCACACGCTTCAACACCTTTAGTCGGACTATTAAAGGTGCACTATGTAACTTTTAGTGAGGGTCTGCCGTCTACATGTCTCCATGGAGATGTTATTGCTTGGCCTGAAATATTCTATACTATTGCATTAAACATGTCTTGCTGACATTTATTCAGTTACATTTATTCAATTGATTAAGATAAGTGAGCGATTACTTTATTGTGAGCGGGCTCGCCACTGCACTGATCTGGCCTGTAACTGAGCCTAGCGTTGCCTCTGGCTGGTCTCCACGGAGATGGATAAATTTAATGGGATTCTATGGAACATTTCTTGTAACATTGCCGATGTAGTGTGCCTTTAATATGCATGTACTCGACTAAATGTATCAAACCTAAACACATTTGAAATGGAATATAAAGTAATTCATGAGGACATTGACTGTGATGAAGTATTTTTGTAATTAAAATAATGAACAGAAACAACGGGAATATCCAAGCTCAAATGTTTAATAACTTTTCTTGTAAAGAGCCCCATAGCAGACCATGTACAAACTCCGTTCATGGAAGAAGTTCCATGACGGTGTCCAGAGGGAGCCACATGAACACAACAGGAAAGGCTTTATTCTTACACCGCTCTGGTGTTGGTGATTCTGCCACATATGGTGTTAAAAGCTTGTAGCGTCTCAAATGTCCATAGCTAGCTGCTTATCTAGCCTCTTGCAAAGTGTCCATAGATAAAAACTAAAACTGGACTAAAACCAACAATTAATAATTCTCACCCTTTAAGTACGTGAGGAATGTAAAAGCACAAGACTAGACATCATTTAAAGGTTCTATATGACGCAAAATTGACTCTTGTGAGCTTTAAACCATATTAGAATGGCAAAACATACCTGGAGTTGTGTTTTGTTTCATTTACACATTTGTCTGCACCTCCACAGCTCAAAATGCTCTGTTCCACCTTGTGATGTCATGTAGTGGTAGTTTTCAAATTAACAGCTCCCTTTTACTTTTAGTTCAGTAGAGCTTGAAAATCCCAGGCCTGAAATAATCCAAACGATTCTAGTGAAGGTGTGTGGAGTTTAAAAACACAGTGGAGCACTTCCTGTATTACCCCACGACATCATAAGGTGGAACAGAGTGTTTTCCGTTTGAGAGATGAACTCAGGCTAAATATGCAGAGTTTGTGTGTTAAACATGAACATGAATGAAACAAAACACAACTCTGTGTTTTTGGTGAGGAAACAACATTACAACATAAATCAGAACAGCGTAATATGAGCCCTTTAAGATTTGTTGTCAAAATGAACTCACTGCAATAAACTCTGCCTAAGTTCTACCATTAAATTCTACAAATGAAACATGAATCTAAGTGACATCCATAACACTGTCCTAACCTTTTTGCATCCCTAGAATAAGTTCTATCTGCATCTCATCATCCATTCCCCGTGTTTGTGCAGCTCCTCTCTCCTCCAGCAGGGGTCAGTGTCACTCTATGGCTCAGCTCGTGCACTTCCTGTGGGCCTTGAGCCTGGTGCCAGCTCAGGCATTTGGACTGAAAGCACACAGCTGACAAACCTCAAAATGTGGTTACGTGTGTGAAAAGTCTATGTTTGTTACTGCAGCTTTGAACGTGCTTTAAATGTGTTTTTTATTTCCATAACTTTAACGTATACATAAATAACAATAAAAAAGATTGACGGCACAGTCCTCGCGCAGTGTGATGAAGACGATGTAATAAAGTAACAGTTGTAAAGTAAAAATCTGTACTTTCTACTCCACTACATTTTTTAACTGGACTGAAAAGTAAAAGTATTTTTTTGTAATAGTGTGAGACCTGCTGAAAAGGCTGAGGGTTTATTTTGAACACATTTGTAATTTGAGTAAACACAAATAAAAACAGCTAGAAAAAACATTTGGATTCAGTTGTTTCTGGTGTTAAATTTTGTTCAACAATCAAAATCACTACATCTGAAGCTTTATTAGATTTCAAACTCTGCGCAAAATACTTTTACTTTTTACTCTTTAAGTTTTACAGTTTTAAACAGGTACTTTAATGCTTTAGTAGATTTTTTTTTTTTTACTTAAGTAAGAAAATGTAGTACTTCTTCCACCACTGGAAGAGGCTAGTCATTATGTTCAAATGCTGAACTATAAAAAATAATATAATAAAACTTCCGCTTCATGACATCACAAGGTGAAACGGTGCATTTTGAGCATTTGAGATGTAGACGGAATAAAAATTAAATGTGTGAATGAAACAAAACACAAGTCCAATGTAGTTAATGCAGTTTATTTGTACAATACTTTTTTGCAAAGTTTTTTGAGTTTTTAAATTGCAGTTGCACAATATCTTCTTTAAGTCTAAAAGTAACAATTTTAACTAACCCAATATTTCTCGTGAAAATTGATGTTTTGGCTACTTTTCACACCAAGTACCCCCTAGTATCTTGTATATCTTATATCTTATTATATCTGGCTTTCTGAGCACCACCAGATCTAAACCCAGACTTTAAGAGGCTAAAATTGAGGCTAAACCAGATCCAGAATGAAACTAAACCACGGATAAGGTAGTTCAACAATAATGTGACTCACACATTAATAGATTTGTGTCTAAATAAAACAAATACCCAAACTGTAAAAGTCCCATGCACCAACAATAGTATTACATAGTATAACATAGAACATTATATTATAACAACAAATGGACACTAATATTGAATACATTATAGCAGCAAAAACATTATGAAATCATTCTAAGAACATCTGCAAATTGCATATGTACCACCAGGGGTCCTTGTAGCACAGGTTGGGAAACGCTGCTGCATGACTGAGACGGAGGAGGAGATGGCACAAAGGTTTAATGAAGTTAGCGTTTCATACTAGTCGGATTCTTCATCAAAGCTTCATCAAGAACTATCGAAACACTTTGAATAGGACATTATTATAAGGCCGGGGCTGAGTCACACATGTGGGAGGTAATTTGGCTCTTATTAACTCAAAGTCAAACAGCTTTTGTGAATAAACTGACTAATGACTGTTAACCTACTTTGAATTCTCAAATGTGAACCGTACTTGAAGTTAAAGGCACTCTACCTGATTTTTAAAAACAGAAAAACAGAACTAATTCCTTTGTGTTTACTGTTTTTGTCGTCCTTTGGGTTAAAAAGGGGATATTATGTAAAATCCATTCTATCACATTGTTCTGTCACATGCCTGAAGAGGTTTTCGATGTCATCCATGCATGTTTCAGTAATTTAGCGATCTCTCCCGAGCCCTCCTTATGATTAGCTGTAAGATTCAGTCCAGTGTCACGTCATCTATGCTCCCATATGACAATTCTCCATAAATATACAAAAACATGACACAAAACTCTACACAGCAACTTGACAAACCTGATGCTTTGTATAATAGTTTCATTATAGCAAAATGCCTGTGCTCTGAAGGGGTAGTGACTTAGAGCAGAGAGCAAAGGTAGGATCAGAGCATCAAAAACTAAAGTGAAATTTATAAAACATGTTCATAAGTTGGTTTTGGCGATTGCAGCATTCAGAACAGTTTGATTGGACCATATAATATAAGTTAGAAAATACATTTTAATGCAGGTATTCAGTATTCTGTAACTAAATACATTTTCAAAGTATTCTTTTTACTGCAAGACATTTTGTTAAAATACATGGAAAAAATTTGAGTACTGTCCCTTTTAAAGTGCCTACGACAGGTTAGATTACTCATTATATTTAAGATTTTTGCTGTTTCCTTACCTTCATCTCATCCATTCCCCGTGTTTGTGCAGCTCCTCTCTCCTCCAGCAGGGGTCAGTGTCACTCTATGGCTCAGCTCGTGCACTTCCTGTGGGCCTTGAGCCTGGTGCCAGCTCAGGCATTTGGACTGAAAGCACCCAGCTGACAAACCTCAAAATGTGGTTACATGTGTGAAAAGTCTATGTTTGCTACTGCAGCTTTGAACGTGCTTTAAATGTGGTTTAATTTCCATAACACTTTAACACAAATCCTGCAGATTTAGGCTGAGTTCTTCTCTCAAACAGAAAGCACTTCCACCTTGTGATGTCATCCTGTAATTCAGGAGGTGCCCCACTGTGTTTTTAAACTCCAAACACCTTCACCAGAATCTTTTGGATGATTTCAGAACTGGAATTGCCGATCTCTGCTGAACAAAAGGTAAATGGAGCTGTTAACTTAAAAACTTCTGCTTCATGACATCACAAGGTGAAACAGCAGGTTAGACTACTCATTATAATTAAGATTTTTGCTGTTATAGCATAACTCCTCTAACGCACCCAGAAATTATTATCTGACAAATAAAATTATAAGAAAACACTTTCATTTTGTATCAGAAAAATGTGTTCCTTGCGTATAAATTGTGCTGAAATTTTGGGCAGAATTCTCTCTAACATGTGATCAGTATGTTGAAAAATTCCTTTTTTTCACAAACTGTTTCTTGATTGGTGTAAATACTATAATTTATATTTACACCAGGTATTATCTCACCAAATTAAAGGTCCTATATTACACAAAATCAACTACTGTCTGGTTTAAGCCATGTTTATAAAAGTTACCTTCTCAAAAACAAAAAAAAAGTCCGTCTACATCTCCAAATCTTAAAGCTCTGCTCCACCTTGTGATGTCATGGTGGTGGTTTTCAAGTTGACTTTTCAGTAGAGTTTGGCAATGTCAGGGCTGAAATTATCCAAATTATTCTCGTGAAGGAGTATAGAGTATTGATGGAACATTTTCTGTCTAAAAATACTCAACTTAAATATGCAGAGTTTGTGTGTTAAACGTGTTTGTGTGAATGAATCAAAACAAAACTCTAGGTGTGTTTGTGATGAGGAAACAACATTATAAACTAGACCAGAACATAGCGTAATATGACACGTTTAAGTCAAAATTAAGAAAATCATAAAAATCTGTCATCCTCACTTTAATAATAGAACATACTGTTATTAAATGTAACACACGTTCACTAATTCAGTGTGACAAACTGTGAACTGATCTCCACATCGTCACCCTGTATGTGACGATATTAGAGCAATATGTTTAGACTTATTCACCGATTTGCTTCCTTCAACAATTTAAGCCAATGGGCTTTCCAAGAACTACTCAATCTCCAGACGGAACATCTATTTTTGGTGTTTGCATCTTAATGATTCATGGAAATAAACAGCCATGTACCATCCAAACAAGTATTCATTTTTTATATTGCGTGGCATAGATAAGCACCATCTTTCCATCAGTGTCGAGCTTCCGGGGAGGATTATGTCAGTCGTCCAATCATTTTTTACAAATGGTTGGATGATTTTTAAAAGTGTAAAATGTAAAGCTTGCGTGGAAAATTGGTGCATTAAGTTAAATTGTGGCCAGAGGGTGAAAAAAGTTAATTTTTGAACGTGATCGCTTATATTAATGTGTGTGTAATGTTGATATTTTAAAATTCATAAACTTGATCTGTGTCCCTAGATATGCAGTAGACATGTTCAAATCATATACAGTGTTAAGTCTAATAAAAATTTATTCTTAATTACAAAAACATTGGACATGATTCTTGAGATGATTATCCAATCAGGAAGCAGAATGAGCCTCACATGACACGAGTCTCTCATTTGGGTTGGTCCAGTTTCAATGCTAAAATGCAGTTGGTTTAAACCTAAAATGATCTGGTTTAAACCTAAAATGTCTCTCTCTGATCTGAACGGTCACTCCCTAAACCCCAGCACCTACAGTCAGACATGAATCAGTGCTAGTGCAGCCTCTGCAGCTCAGAGAGTGAATTCTGGAGGTTCTGAGCTTTCACATGAGGCGTGGTTTGTCTTTATACTGAGAATGAGACTTGTATGTGTCCTCTAAATGCAGATTCAGACACTGGTAACCCATGTTCAGCTGTAACTGTACAAACAGTACTACAAACCTGCATAATCCAGACATCGCACTTTTCCATATTTAGACTTTGAGTTACGACATCGCTGGGTCATCCTCTGGTCGCCCATAAGGATAACAGCCACATAAGCCACAATTAGCCATGCCTTCTGCCTTTAGCACTACACATCAGTGACGCGCTCCATACTTAGTGGTTTGTGCTCGCGCTGTATTTGACCAGTGCAGGCTATTCTGAAAACCAATAGGTTGCGGTCACGTGAACACAACATTCCTGAATCCCTGTATTTTAACACTGAGCTGGAGGGCAGGCCGGAATATGGTGGAATTTGCTGTTTGAACTAATATACGTTAAAAAGGGAGTATTTTCCTAATTCGACGTTTGGGAGCTTTCTACCATGTTATAGCCTTTTCACTCATCAAAAACAAGCCTGGAGAGTTTGAGGCACGATTCAAACCGTCCTTCCGGTTAGCAGTGTGATGCTGTCCAAGACTCAGCCTGCAAGATTAGGTCACTCATGGTCCTGCTCGTCAAATTTTCATAAAAACAAAACACTATAACTTCAAAAATCTGATGCAGTGTGCAGTAGCTTCATTAGCAAAGTTAAAAACCAAACCGAAACGGTGAAACGATAAAAGCTAACATGGTGATCTAAATATATTATGTGTTGTCTGTAACACCCCCTTTAAGATCTGTGCCAGTTTTTATTTCATGTGGATAGGCTCAGTAATTACAAAGTTCAACATCTTTGTCAGTATAAATAAACAAAAGTGAAATATTTTTTCAGAAAAGTTTGAAAAAGTGGCACCGTGATTCAACACCACAGATGTGAACAAAATAAATACATGAATAAATAAATAAATACATAAATAAATATACCATAAGATTATCCTGAACAGAGTTACACAGGCCCCTGCACCATCTGAAAATATGACGTCAAATTCAAGAACGTGAACACAGACTATTGATACTTTGCAGTGACATCACGCTGGGGGTGTTCTACGTGTGTGTCTGCAGTGAAATGTTCATCAGTTACCATGGCGACACAATCCACACATGCATTCCTGAAAAGCGCTATGTAAATAAACAAACAAACAAGTTTTTAAATTGTCTGAAAAATGGATTTAAGCAGGACATTTTCAGGTGTGACGAATACAAACGTTCATGGTCCTGTTTAGGAGTTTGATTTTCAACAAAAAAAAAATGAGAGTGACTCACTGAAAAACTTGCTTGAATTGGACTTGTTTAACAGAACAAATCAGTTTACCTTTTGTACTTTCAGCTAAATCGGTTCTTTCTGACTGTGTTAAAAAGCTCAGAGTAAAGTCTAACTTGAACAGAGCTTTAGACAGAGCAGTGCCTACAGTGAGCACCACGTCCCCAGGGAGTGTTGATGACGTCAGCTGAAAAGTATCATTAATTTATGAATTTCAGTAGAAATTTTGTGATTTTTTTTTTTTTCTCTCCGGGACGTTAACCGATAGCCGCCGCAGACTTTGTAATTACTGTTAAGTGGATATGCCAAATAAAAGTAGCAGGATCAGTGTGAGTGTGTAAATTTAACAACGGTGGTTTTTATCTCTGGAGCTGTGGGATGCTTAAATCTACAACGCCTTTAATATAGTGGGAAACCTGACACTGAGCCAGCGCGTAATTACAAGATGTATTTTACTAGTTTATAGATACTGTCAGCGATGGAAAATGGTGCATGAGGCAATACTTCATCAAAGCATATCAAATATTGTGTTTTAAAAGGAATGCAATTTGTCAAAACACGTTAAAACTTCCACCGTTAAAATATATATATTGATGTTATGTCACGTTTTCCTTAGTACTCAGAGTTACTTCACTACTGCATTGCTTAGTCTCGCTTAAAGGGCCTATATTATTATAAAGCTGCCTCATCACAAACATACTTGGAATTTTTGTTTTGTTTCATTCATACACGTTTAACACACAAATTCTGCATTTTTAGTTCTTCTCTCAAACAAAAAACACTGTTCCACCTTGTGACGTCATGCGGTAATACAGGAAGTGCTCCACTGTGTTTTTAAACTCTAAACACCTTCACTATTGTCATTTGGATGATTTCAGACCTGGAATTGCCCA
Source organism: Taenioides sp. WSHXM2023 (assembly GCA_029959045.1). Classification (NCBI taxonomy): domain Eukaryota; kingdom Metazoa; phylum Chordata; class Actinopteri; order Gobiiformes; family Gobiidae; genus Taenioides; species Taenioides sp. WSHXM2023. Next base: position 4,796,473 of record CM057100.1, on the reverse strand, counting down.
TCTCTGCTAAACAAAAGGTTAAAAAAAAGTAGCTGTTCACTTGAAAACTTCATGACATCACAAGGTGGAACGGAGCATTTTGAGCTTAAACAGACTAATAATCCAAGGTTACTCAAACATGTGAATGAACCAAAACACAACTCCAGGTCTGTTTTTAATGAGGAAACAACATTCTAACATGGCTTAAAGCTCACGAGAGTCAATCTTGGACCTTTAAAAAAAAAAATCTTGTTATAATTTAATGGCTGATCAGTGAACGTACATTTTGCATGGCGCTTTCCAAATTAGATCAGTTCGTTTCTGTGATTATGAGACAAGATGTGGAAAAGTGTATTACCTTCTCACACCTACACAATTCTTACAAGAAGATAGTCAATTTGAACTGCAGCCAAAATACTAAAGTGTCCATTAAAAGCTATAGCCTCAGGTCTAATGTGCGCTGGAGACCTGATGCTTTATACAGCCTTTTACGATATTCCATCAGAAGAAGAAGTATTCACTGTTTACAGGGGCATCAAATTACAAATAAGCAAAGTCAATTTTTCCCCAATATTTTTAAGGCTTTTTCTGGTATAAATTTTCCATCTTTAAAAATTGCTTTGCTTTTTTATTTCAATATTATAGTTATTCCTCACTTTCCTAACGCATTCTTAGAGTGGCAGTGGGTGACTCACAAAATTGAATTCAGATGAAATAAAAGTAACCAACAACACCACCAGGGTTTAATACAGAAAAATCGATCAAATATAACAAACTAAAACTAACGACGCAGGTTTGACAGCTCGATAGTCTGTGGTACGATGAACGGACGAGCAGCATTCGGCGTGACCCAGAAGTGCACCAGGCCAGACGGCGAGAAGTTAGAGTGCCCTTTATAGGTTTGGGTGCTACCTGAAAGCAGATACATTAGCATCCTAATAGCAGCATTCTAATTATCCTATAGTATTCTTTTACCATCCACGGTAAAACTAACAACAACTTTAAAACAGCCAAAGCTTACCAAACTGCCATGCTATCTGCGCACCAGCGTTACTTCCTAATTCATGGACGATAAATCGCTTTGTAATTAGATGCAGACAGCACACAATGGTCTAATTCTGACATTAACTTCAAGAATTTTGCAAACAATAATTTAAGATGGAGGGCAGGGGTCTGAAATATTAACCAAATCTGCAATCTTCAAATTAAACAGCAAAGCCATCCAAAGAATTCTGACCTTTTTTCCAGCTCAGTGTTAAGCTACAGGCATTTTAGGAATGTTGTCACGTGAACAGCGCCTATTATTTACCAGAAATATGACTCCATTCATTTCCAGAATTAGCCTCATAAAATCCTTTTTTTTTTTCGCTTTTTGTCCACCATCTGATAAAAGAGAACTGTGAAGCTCCCGGGGCATGTGAAACATAAAGGGAAAGCTGTGCGCCTCCTATTTTCAGTCAAATTAATCTTTTCGGGGTGAATCTGGACCAGTTTGTACTCCAAACCCACAAAAAACCCTAACTTTTTTATTTTTTGTATTAATTTAATTTAATTTAATTTAATTTAATTTAATTTAATTTAATTTAATTTAATTTAATTTAATTTAATTTAATTTAATTTAATTTAATTTAATTTTTAAATTAAAATTTTAATTACAATTTTAATTACAATTTTAATTTATTTTAATTTTAATTTTAATGTAATTTATATTTTATTATTTTATTATTTTATTATTTTATTACTTTATTATTAAAAGGAATAGGACTTTAATAGGATTTTCACCTGGACTTTTTAACCTAATTATAAGTCCTTAAATTTGCATTGTGTAACATTTTTGGTGGAGGCCTTTCTATCATCACGGAGACTAAACTAGACCAAGTTACAGGTCAGATCTGTGGAGAGGCGACCCCGCTCACAGTCAGAATACCTGTTTTTCTTGATATTTTTGAGCAGATTCAGTAGGAATTAGGGTCATTTTACTCAGGCGTTTAGCATAAATAGGCCAATATTGTATGTGGTTAACTAGCTTTATTTGATCAAGCTCTGCGTAAGACTTTAATCCCTGGTTTTGCCTCCTGCTCCCCGCTGCCCCCTCATGAGCGTTAGCCAAATCACATTGATCAAATACATTCTGCAGCTGAAGAAAGGCCCGAAGTGTCAGTACCTCCTCGTGACTTTTGACCTCTGCAGAGTCAACCCATCATTGTGTGTGAAGAGCCACCGTGCCACCTGCTCAGCTCCAGCCCAGGTTCAAAGGCTTGGGGAAAGTCATTTCACTGCACAAAATGGATTTCTGTAATAGAATTTTCAAGGGCAGCAGCAGAGTGAATAAAAGCGACTGCTGGTTTGAGTATTTGATGTGAGTTGATCGCAGTAGAGCAGGGCCCGGGACGCTCTGTTCACCTGGAGAGAGGAAGGAAGTTTAGAAATGGGATAGGGTCATGGTTGGCAGCTCTTTAACATTCCCAACTTACCTACTTACTTATTTTTAGAACTGCTTTTAATTAAAGGGCCCATTTTATGCTATCTTCTGATCTTTGTTATAGTGAAAAACATACCTGGAGTTGTGTTTTGTTTCATTCACACGTTAATTAACACACAAATCCTGCTCTTAGTACAGTGCTTAAATCCACTGACTTACATATTGGTGGTGTGATTCCAGCTCCCACAGATGAAGACTATTGTTATGTCCTTGGGCAAAACACTTAACCCACCTCACCCCCAGTGTCTGCGTACACTGGTGTATGTGTGTTTGTGAATGGCTGTGAATGGGTGCTTTATAAAAATGTGACCATTTACCATAATCGCCTGGATGTATGCTTTGTGCATGTGCATAAAAAGAAAGTTAAGTATGACCTTTTCTCCCCTAACACATAAAAAACCACTAATCCCAGTTTGTAGTGCAAGTATCGCTCCGTTCTCGCTGTCAGCTTACCTTTTCACCAGAGAATGTGACATGAAAGCCCTGACACCCTTTATATCCATGCCTCAGAGGGTGCCACTCTGCTGGGCACATCACTCGTCCATCACCCTCCTCTCGCTCTGGCAGACACAGCAGCCGCATCCCATTTCCTCCTGTCCCCTCCACGCTGAGAGGGTGAGAGGGAGGGTGGTGGAGCCTCCCCAGGCAGGATGGCTCGTCTCAGGCTCGTGTTAATGCCGCAGTGTGCCCCTCTGGCTGCTATAGATCCACTGTCAGGTTAGCAGTTACGTTGGTCAGGTTAGCTGTCGTCCAGGAGCCGAGGGCCTGTCCTGGAGGGCTCAGGAGATGGAGGTGTGGAGTACTGAAGGTTAATTCACTGTGGAGGTGCTGATATATGGGCTACTGATATGACAGGTCTGCACATCAGAGATAGACCAAATGTGCACTTTTAAAAAATATGCACAGTTAAGCATTTTTAAGCAGATATATGTTTCAAATCTCCCACACTGGTAGATATTTTGTTTTGGACGACCTGCTGCCTAAAGAGAAAATGCTTTACAGCTTTATTTATTAATTTATGCATGTTTATCCTTTTCCCCCCATAATCCCAAAATATGCCAAATCTTCCAGCCAGGTAGTCCTGACCAAGTCTAGCTCAACAGCTGGAGATGGATCCTCGGGAGCGGCTCTTTGGGGCCCGCTGTTCCCGACAGATTGCCCCAGTTGCATTTAAAGATTGGTCAAATGCAGAGGACACATGTTTGATTCTGTTACGATTATTTTCATAGAGCCATAGATTTTTTATTGTATTCCGGAATTCATAAATGCATCGCAGTTTTAAAGTGTGGTGACGGTTTCTTGCAGTGTTAATTTCGTTGACGAAAACTATGACAAAATTATTTCGTCAACGAAGGTTTTTTGCGGACGAAAACGAGACGAAAACTAAATAAAAATTACTTTTAAATGACTAAAACAATGACGAAATAGACGGACATTTTCGTCAACAAATAAAAGACGAAACGAAAATATAACCTGTGACGAATAATAGATCCATGGTGACGAATAAGTGGTCAGGACTCCTCAGGAGAAGAGAGAGAGGAACGAGCGGCCGCTGCGCTAAAGAGCCAATCACAGCGCGCGTTGTTGCGCGGTGCCGAAAAGCTAACGCGCCCCGCCGAGAAACATGAGGAGGACAGAGGAGCAACAAGTGCTAAGAGAAGATGTTGGCGACTGGGATTGGGAGAAAAAGACGGTCTGACCTGTGGTCTCACTTCACGTTTGATAACAAAGAGAATAATAATAATAATAATTATCATTTTGACAGTTATTGCTGTGGTATACACTGGTGTCATAAAGACAGACAGCAATAATTTATACTGTCTTTGTGCTTTGTTTGCTACTGCTTTTCCATTTAAACATTGAAACACATTTTCAATAAAAACAGTTGTGTTTAAATATAAAGTGTGAAATGTTTGCATATTAATATCTCAATTTCAAGAAAGTATAGTTTTATGTTCAATGTAAAAGGTAAAAATTGATACGTGTGAAAAGCTTTTAGTCGACTAAATCTATTGTAATTTTAGTCGACTAAATCTATTTTCATTTTAGTCGACTAAAACTAGACTAAAACTAAAACAAATCTGATGACTAAAACTAGACTAAAATTAAAAGTAATTTTAGTCAAAAGACTAAGACTAAAACTAAATTAAAATTCCTTGTCAAAATTAACACTGGTTTCTTGTTTCAGTTCAAGTATGAGCAGAATTTAAGGTTAAATGTGTCACTCACTCAACAGCCTGATGAAGAATGACCAATACGTTCAGAGGATTGGGAAAAGGAGGTGGCATGTGTAGCCTCAAAAACATGAAGTATTTTCCTTTTGTTAGAGAATAAATCTAACCTATACAGTCTCAGATGTCAACTAAATTTAGGACACAATTGAGAAACAATAGGGGTTTTGGGTTCTATCCCTCCTACCAGCATTTCATAGTGTTGTTGTGGCTTATATTGAGCACAACATTTCACATTGCCCAGACCGTCCTGCAACATTGACTTCAAAATTAAAAAAAGAACTGTAAATTCTTTATTCCACTCCCTATCAGGAGATGTCTTTCAGTTTTTCAGACTTATGTGAATATGTAAAAAATTGTAACATTTTAGATCACCATGTTAACTTTTATCATTTTCAAACAGCTATATTCACTGAAAAAAAAACATACACAACAGAATCATGTATTTCGCTAATGAAACTACCGCACATGGCATCAGTAGTTGCGGTATAGTGTGACGTAAGTTTGTGGGCTGAGCATTGGACAGATTTGTATTGTTAAGCGTAAGGGGGTTCAATTAGGGCCTTGAAGAGATCGCTAAATTACTCAAACATGCACGTATGACATATAAAACCTCTTCGGGCATTTTTTGATGAGGGAACAACGTTATATAACATGGTAAAACGCTAAAAAAACAGATCCCCGCCCTCACATTTCACATACTAACATCACTTTCACTTTAGTCTCTCATCACCCAACTTGGAGCTGTGTCCAGAGATCGGCTGTGCAAATGACAGAGAATCGGATTAAACGGGTATAAAGATGCAAATGAGGCAGGACCTTTATAAATTCAGCCTGCGCTACCTCCGCTCTTATAATTTTATTTGAAGACGCTGTAACTTTCAAAGCAGTAATGTCCAGCGCTGTGTGAAGCCGTCCTTATGCTCCACTTTAAACCAAGTTCCAAATGAGTTGTATATTAGTATGTTTGGTTAGGTTCACCAGCCAAGTTCAAAGACAAAGTAACACAGCCAAGCAGACTTGTTTATGAATGTTTTATGTCACGTTGTAATACTTGAGTGGACAGACTCATTTTGCAGCAGACTGTGGAGGCAAGTTCTGGGTGTCTGCAAGGTTAAAGGATTACTTTGTGTTTGACTTGTGTTTGTCCTGCTCAAGGAACTCTCCGAGATTACAGGGCCCATACTATGCCATTTTCTAATGTTTGTTTCCTCATCACAAACTTACCTGGACTTTTGTTTTGTTTCATTTACAATCGTTTATCGCACAAACCCTGCGTTTTTAATCTGATTTCTTCACACCTGATACACATCTGAACCATTTGTATAATTTCAGCCCTGGAATTTCCAATCTCTGCTAAACAAAATGTAAAGGGTATAGCTGTTAACGTGAAAATTACCACTAAATGACATCACAAGGTGGAACAGAGCATTTTAAGCTTTGGACATGTAGACAGACTAATAATAGTTATTCCCAGTGGTCTCCTATCCAAGTACTAACCACTACTCTGCTTAGCTTCCGAGATCAGATCTTGCTTTGTCAATGTGTTAAAAGTATCTGCTGAAATGGTTTTTGTCTTCAAAATTAAAACAATAGCATCAGTGAATTTAATGTGTGTTTAATATGTTGTTCTGCTTCTCACTTCTTTCTAAAAAACTTTACTGTTTTTTTTTTTTTTTTATTATATAATGATGCTATAAAATAAAAACATCACTGTGTGGGCATGCGTGGCTAGAGTCTGCAACATCTGTATCCCCACTGACCATATTTCTTGTTTTTTTGGAGGCTTTCCACCACATTATAACATTGTTCCCTCACCAAAAACATGCCAGAAGAGGTTTTAGTGGTCATCCAGCCATGGTTGAGTAATCTTGCGATCTCTCACAAAAATCTTGAAAAATTACTCGGGCAATTATCGTATGAAGCTAGCGAGTTTGGATTTTTAAAACAATAAAAGCTAACATGGTGATCTAAATATGTTGTGTGTTCACAATCAAGTGACATATCCCCTCTTAAAAGAACACATTGTGCTTGAGCTTCTATATAGTTATACTCTGACACCTGAAGACCATTGTGTTATAATTTGCATATTTTACATTTATCTAAAATGACTTAATAAAAGAAACAAGTGCACTGACTTCCACATTAGAAAACTGTGGTGCCCAGTGGGAGCTGATGTTGCAGTAAACGTCACATCATAACAAAGAGTCGGCAATTCTAATGGATAGCTTTAGTTTTCCATTTGTACCAAAATGACTACATGATGCTGCTGAATCCTGTCTGTCATTGATTAAGAAAATGAAATTGGAGAATGAATTAAATACAGAGCAGTGGGCATATGCCACTGGTGGTAAAAAAAAAAAAAAGGGGGTTCAGTCTTGAAACTAAGTGATTAAAGATTGCTCAAACATGCACAAATCACTCCAAATACAACTCTGAGAGGGTCAGTGAGAAGGGGAAACATCTATAACATGGTTAAAAGCTCTGAAAAGTCTATTTTTTATTATAGTCAGCTTCTAAAAAGAATCTGCTCAGCTTTGACTAAACCAGCAGATCGTGTCCTCCAGAGCCACATCCACACGCTGTAAACATGAGGACGGAGGCTGGACCACTGCCACACGGTAATGGAAGAGCACTCAGACTGTCAGCACGGCCTTGTTCTGCTGTCGTCAGCGAAGACCTCACGATAGAAAAGGGTCACGTGCACTCAACAAGCTCTATCTGTCTCTCCAGGCCTAAACATGGTCTATTTTAAAGCCCTATATTACGCAAAATTGGCTCTTGTAAGCTTTAATCCATGTTATAATGTTTGAATAACCTTTAATTATTAGTCTGTCTACATCTCCAAAGCTCAAAATGCTCTGTTCCATTTTGTGATGTCATGTAGTGGTAGTTTTCAAGTTAACAGCTGCTTTTTATCTTTTGTTCAGTAGAGACTGCCAATTCCAGGGCTGAAATCATCCAAAATGATTCTAGTTTAGGTGTATGTAGTTTAAAAACACAGTGGAGCACTTCCTGTATTGCCACATCACATCACAAGGTGGAACAGTTTTTTTTTTTGTTTGACAGAAGAACTCCGGATATGTTTGTGATGAGGAAACAACATTATAACAGATCAGAAAATATCGTAATATGGGCCCTTTAAAACAGGTTCAAATCCATAATACAATAATTCTTATATGTATATGAGCTTTGTGTAAAATCCAGATGATGAAATTTGGAATTGTAAAACTACATTGATGCTTGGATACCATTTTGTTATCTTTGAAATGGAAAGATGTGCAGTCATTCCTGTTTTAAATCCAATAGCTACAGACTGTATGAATAATTTCAACAGAATTAAGACCCAGTAAGTGTTTTGTAGACTCTTTAAGACGTATAAGACAATATGTACTCACTCTTCCCCAGACTCTGCTTTTCTTTAACTTCCCTAAGAGATCAGTTCCTTCTAATCTACCAAACGTGTGATTTAAATTGCTTTGTTTCCCTTCCAAAACGTAAATAATACATTGGATTTATACAGCGCCTTTCAAGACACCAAAGTCCTTTACGTTGCATTATTCATTCACTCCAAACTCAGTGGTGGAAAGTTACTATTCTAGCCACAGCTGCCCCGGGGTAGACCGACAGAAGTGAGGCTCCCAGTCTGGGCCATCGACATCTTTGACCACCACTAACACGCAGATTGAAGTGAAGTGTCTTGCATAAGGATACAACAACAGTATGCAATGGAACAGTGGCACCAATAGAGCTGGCATTCTCAAGGTGGGACGTTGGTAATTAATTCAAATGGGCTTAAAAAAAAAAAAAAAAAAAAAAATTAAATTAAATTAAATTAAATTAAATTAAATTAAATTAAATTAAATTAAATTAAATTAAAATTAAGCTTTTATTTATTTTACTTTATTTTACTTTAAGGGCCCATATTACACAATTTTCTGATCTATGTTATATTGTTTTTTCCTCATCGCAAACACACCTGGAGTTGTTTTGTTTCATTCACACATGTTTAACACACAAACCCTGCATATTTAGGCTGAATTCTTCTCACAAACGTAAAACACATTGTCATGTGGCAATACAGGAAGTGCTCCACTGTGTTTTTAAACTGCACACAGGTTCACTAGAATCATTTGGATGATTTTAGCCCTGGAATTGTCAATCTCGTCTGAACTAAAAGGTAAATGGCAGCTGTTAATTTGAAAACTACTGCTTGATGACGTCACAAGGTAGAACAGAGCATTTTGGGCTTAGATGAAAACAGACTAATAATGCAGGATTACTCAAACATGTGTGAATGAAACCAAAGTAACTTCAGGTATGTTTTTGAGGTAACAACTTTCTAACATGGCTTAAAGGTCACAAGTGTCAATTTTGCATAATATAGGACCTTTTAATGTTCCGCACAACATTTTATTTTGAAGATATTGCACTTAAAAACATTACGTCACATTTTTAAACAACAACAACTTCTTCTTATATAATATTCTCCTGTAATATTCCAACTAACTCAAAGGTCAAGGTCCACTTCCATCACATGTAACGCACAGACCTTACAAAAAGCCTTTACCTTGGCTACAATTACGGTGATGCAAAGATGGGCTGCTCAGGGCTGACAGGTGCTGACAGGTGCTCTGTGTGGTGACAAATGTTATTAACATGTCAATCAGTGCGGCAGCCGTATGACACGCACCTGCCCCTGAGAACTTCAATTATTCATGACTGCTTGGCGTCTCCTCTCATTCTCCTCCGTGCCCTGCTGCTTGTGTACCGGATGAAGCGTATAAAAGGCGTAGAAGAAGGCTGGTTTCGCTGGCATTTGCTGATTAGTTGTTGTGCTTGCTTGTTAACAATATGGCATCAGTTGGATCACTTTTTATGGCAAAAGGCTGTTTTGACTAGCGTTTCAGATTTATTTAGCCTTCAATGAAATATAAACGCCTGTACTATGAGCTTTAAGGCATGTTAGAATGTTGTTACTTAATTAAAAACATACCTGGAGTTGTGTTTTGTTCCATTCGCACACGTTTGACTAATGTTATTATTAGTCTGTCTACATCTCCGAAGCACGAAATGCTCTGTTCCACCTTGTGATGTCATGAAGTAGTAGTTTTCAGGTTAACAGCTCCTTTTAACTTTAGTTACATAGAGATTGATGTAGCCCATATTTAATAGTACCTTTAATAGTTTCCACAAGTGATTGACATTTAGCTCTCGACCAATGAGTTGTCTTAAGCTGCGCACTTGTCCCGCCCCATGGCCCCACATGCACCAGGACTCTTTCTCCGTTCTTCCAATTTGAACACACGAGGCAGAAACAGAGACTGAAAAAAAACGAATAAAGGTACAAACTAGACACAGAATGATGATTTACACTATCGGTTGTTGAAGCTAAACATTATATCTAGCGCACTTATTTAAGAGAAAGATGCATTAAGCTAGAAATTCATTACTTTTACCCTCTGCACTTTTGGTTGTAGACGAGAGACTGGGAAGCAGCGCCATTTTGAGCTCCAGCCTTTTCCCTACCGTGAGATCAGTGAACATTTTGTTGTTCATGTCTAAGGTCAAATTGTAAATTGCACATGGTTTGATGCTTACTCTGTAAAAATAATTTATTATCAGGGAGATTTATTTTATGTTTTGGTTGTTTACTGCAGTTTTAACGCAGTCAGTGCTTTTGATTTGAGAATGTTTTAGTAATTTCATGTGAAGATTTGGGAATATTTCAGAAAAGCTAATGTATTAGACTAATACAACATAACTGCATTTCATTATTTTATTTTAACTTGTAAACATGAGTAATGTTACAAGCAGTAAGTTACAGTCAGAACAGATTGTGAAGATAGTTTTAATTGTACACTTATAGTATTTTATGACACTGTCTGACAGGTCAGGTTTTTTTGTTGGGCGGACCTGTCGTTGATGGCGAGCCACCCCACTTGGACGAGCTGGTTGATTCGATCATCTACTGCACGGTGCAGTGTGGTCGGCCCCACAGCAACAAACCCCGTCCACGCCTTGTCACTTGCTGCCCCCTTCCTTACACACATCCCTTGGAACACTGGACATTAAACTTACTTGGAACTCATAAGGACTTTTGTGGACTGCACACATCTTCACAAGCAGGAAGTGAACTTGAGGTGGGGTAGAGTCATTCCTCCATAAACGGTTTTGTTGTGTATTTGATTTGTTTTATGAATATAATGTGGATCCAATTTTATGACTGAGCCAGATTTATTATATTCAGTTAACTTGAATATAAAATTGAAAGGCTGTACCCAAGTAAGAGCTTGTGACCACTGTGATTGTAGAAAAGATTGTCACTAAGAAGTGTTGGTACCAAAAAGATAATTTTATTTAAAATTTAATTTTTACTACTTTAATACCATTTAATACCATTGCATTTAAAACCTTTAAGCCTTTGTCTGAGTCTCATTCACATCACTGCTCCTGTAAGAAGTCGATTCTTCTGGTCTAAATTATTTTAAAGTACAGTTGGAGTACATTTTGGTTAAATTTATATTCCTACTGTAACAGGAGTGTTACATTGACAATTCCAGGACTGAAGAAAGTGTCTAAATGATTCTAGTAAAGGTGTATGGAGTTTAAAAACACAGTGGAGCAATGTCCTGTATAACGACATGACATCACAAAGTAGAACAGGGTGTGTGTGTTGTTTTTTTTTTGGTCAAATGGAAATCTGCCTAAATATGTAGGGTTTGTGTGTTTAACGTGTGAATGAAACAAAACACAATTTCAGGTGTGTTTGTGATGAGGAAACAACATTATAACATCAAGATTAGAAATAAGCATAATACGGACCCTATAACTAAACATTAAAATCAACCAAAAACAAGGATAAATTTGTGAAAAAAGTTTCAGAGAATTTGAGCATAGTTCATGAAGGCACCGTTGCCATCAGAACAGTACACAACATTCATAACATTTAGCTTCCTAAACTGTCTGCACTCTTACTGTAATAGCAATAACAGCATTTTGAATTTGTATAGGACTTGACAAGCTTCTTACTGTACACAGCTGCCCTGGGGCTGACGTGGCTGCTGTGGCTGCCAATCTGCACCAAGAGATCCTCCCACCACCTCCAATCACTCACTCATGCATTATTGACAAAAGAGGTGGATGGAGTGTCCTGCCCAATAACGCACAAACCAGAATTCATTTGCAAAAACAGATGGCTCAGTTTGTGACTGCTGTGGTGAAGAAGGCGCTGAATTGAAAGACAAAGCTCTCGATTTACCGATCAGTCGTTCCTACCCTCACCTATGCTCATGAGCTTTGGGTAATGAGCGAAAAAACGGGATTGCTATAAATAATATCGTTGTTATAATGTTGTTTCCTCATCAAAAACATACTGGAGTTTTGTTTTGTTTAACACACAAACCCTGTATACTTGGGCCAGGCTTATTTTACTTATTTTTCTATTTTATTTTGACTTGTACATATACATTTATTTCTATAATTATGTCTCATTTGACTCCTGTCTCTTGCTCTTTTTTGCTACACCATCTATTTTTGTTACTCTCTGTTATTATATTATATTGTGATGAGTGAGCGACTGACTGTGTCCAAATAATTTCTCTTGTGGCTCAATAAAATTTGTCTAAGTTTGTCTAAATCAAAGTCTAAAAACACTGTTCCACCTTGTGATGTCATGTGGTAATACAAGAAGTCCTACCCTGATGTTTTTAAACGCATAAACCTTCACTAGAATCATTTGGATGATTTCAGACCTGGAATTTCCTATCTCTACTAAACAAAAAGTAAAGGGTAGCTGTTAACTTCATGACATCACAAGGTGGAAAAGAGCATTTTGCGCTATGGAAATCAAACGTGTGAATGAAACAAAACAACTCCAGGTATGTTTTTGAGCAGTATAACGTAGTTTAAAGCTTGCAGGAGTCAATTTAGTGTAAGAAAAGACCTTTAAAAACTGCTGTGTGTATCTGTGAAGATGTAACTCAATGGGCGAACTCGTCTCGCACTGTTGGACATGGAGTTTAACAGCTTGATCAGCCTGTGTGGAGCTGCGCTAGTGCTGCGCCTGCTGCCCTGCGTAGTTCTTGCTCCGGTGTGCCAAAGGGTGGTGGTCTTCTGCCAAAGACAACATGTGGGCTGTAACCGTTTATTGCCTCTGTAAGTGTAAAGTTGATGGGGGTCAAATGAGTACATGCTTTTTGTTTAGATCTGTATCGTAGACCTTCTGATATCCAGGTTAAAGGTCCTATATTATGCAAAATGTATTATTGTAAGCTTTAAGGCCATGTTGGAATGCTCATCAAAAACATACCTGGACCTGTGTTTTGTTTCATTCACACATGTTCTGAGTAATTCTGAATTATTAGTCTACTTCTACTAAGCTCAAAATACTCTGTTCCACCTTGTGATGTTATGAAGCGGTAGTTTTTATTCTAACCACTACCTTTTACCTTTTGTTCGGTAGAGACTGGCAATTCCAGGGCTGAAATTATCCAAATGATTCTAGCGAAGGTGTGTGGAGTTTAAAAATGCAGCCATACAGCGTCACAAAGTGGAGTGTTTTCAGTTTGAGGTAAGAACACAGCTTAACTATGCAAGGTTTCTGTGTAGAAAATGTGTGAATGAAACAAAACACAATCTAACATTTTTTTCTTGCATATCAACTCGGCAGTACAGCTACCAACAAAATACTTCCTACTCAAATTTGAATTTTTGGATCAAAAAATCTCGCTGTGCGTCTTTGTGTTGCCTAATTAGCAACAGTTTAGTGGAGTGAGAGAGAGTCGATCCACTGCTTTGACCGCCCCTCCATCACATGTCCCTCGTGGCCCACCGTACTGCGAAACACGGAGGTCTGGCAACACTCGCCGACAGCAGCAGCCAAGACTGTCTACCTCCTGACAGTGTGTTGATCCACTGATTATGGCTCCGCTCTGGGGCTACACGATACTGTTAGCTGTGGGAGTACGAGCGCGATTCAAGTCCAAAAGGGAGTCACTGGAGCTAGAATAATAGAAACGTCAAGGATTTTTTGGTGACGGCTATTAGTGGTAATACTTGTTAATGTTTATTTGGGTTTGTAAAAAATAGAGTTGGTCAAATGGACACGTTATCCGCCTCTTTAAATAATAAATAATAAATAACGCTATTTTCTGACCTCATCATAAACATACATGGAGTTGAGTTTTGTTTCATTCACACATGTTTAACACATAAATGTAGCATGTTTAGACTGAGTTCTTCTCTCAAACAGAAAACACTCTGCTCCACCTTGTGATGTCATGTGGTAATACAAGAAGAGCTCCACTGTGTTTTTTAACTCTATACACCTTTACTAAAATGATCTAGTATAGGATAATTTCACCCCTGGGTATTCTGGGTATATTAACACCGTTCCTGTCAAAAACTGTTTGCTACGTCCAGCTGCCACTGCAATGCCAAGTACTACGTGACATCACCCAGGACTGCCCTGATTAAAGCCAAGTGTTTCTGATGCAGGGGTGGGGTTTGTAGTGTGGATACCTGTTAAGATGCGTTCAGAGTGGTGCGTCAGGGCGTCGAGTTGTGAGACTCTGGCGTCGACTCATCTTGAGCGTTCAGGCTTCCAGGGCGTTCCAACGGTTGAAAAAGCTGAACTTCTGCTGTGGGACACACTGCGTTAACCAATCAGGGACTACTATCCAGTGATGTAGCAACGTCAAATGCAAAGATGCCCAACTAGAGGCATCCAGCACGCTTTTTGACGCCGCAGTCTGAACGCAGCTTTAGACCAATCACACTGTTCTTATACCTCCAGTCCCTGCCACTCCTTCCTCACTCTTTTCTTAAGCCCTCCAAATACTGCCCAGTTTTGGTGCTTTATTTGCAATGTGGTTGTGGGGGAAAATTTCTGTGTTTAGCCCCATTTTAAGTACAATGTCGTACTGTCTGACAAACTGTAATAACATTGAGGTAACAGTTAGGTTTAATATTTGGGTTTGGGTTGAGAATGTGTTACTTTTTACTTTTGAACTTGGCATTAGAGAAACACATGGGTCGTCAAAAAGACAAAAATAACACAAAGGCTTGAAAGACGACATTGCAACCTCCTGTAAAATCTCGGAGGAAAGAATTAAATGCTGTACGTCAGAGGTGAGAAGTTAGATTTTGTTCTAAATTATAGATGACCAATGAACTTTAGCAGCAACCCTCTAGTTGGTGAGTATTCATCGTCTGTCACCCCACACAGACAACACCACCTAACTTTGGCGACTTTTTTGGTAATTGTGCATATTCTAACATTTTGCTTTTTAAATGTGTCTAATATTCAACTACTACTACAACTTTTTTTGGGAATAACTAGGTGAGAACACCTCTGTGCCTCAAGGTTGACTCCAGCACGCTGTTTGCCAGAGAATCCTGCCTACTACAACTACAACTACTACTACTACTGCCATTACTGCTACAGCTACTACTGCTATGACATTACAGCATTTTTCTTTTTTCCTATTCCACATATAAAACAAGGCCCTAAACCTAAACCTTTGCATCTATACTGTATTACTTCAATATGACCTTTTTTTCCCTTACGACCTCTTGTATATAACTGTGATATACTGTATTACTATTACTATATTTCTATTTTTTACTTATACATGTACATTTATTATTTGACACCAGGCTCTTGTTATTTTATTGCTATTTATTTAGAATTTATTATTACCATTTTTATATTTTTCCTCTTTGTTATTGTGATATAGTGTGAGCGACTGTGTCTAAGTCATTTCCCTTGTGGAGGAATAAAGTTTGTCTAAGTCTAACCTCATAAAATCCTTTTGACTGCACTATTGAAGCTCATCCCTGCGCACACTACATCATCTGCAGCTACATCTCTCTCTCTCCAAACTGCCAAGAGAAGTGACATTGATTGATTGGCGCATCCTTACACGCTGTAAATTTCAGGTCATCTGATTCGAGTTTGTGCCCCAGACTGGATCCGAGCTCCCTGAGAAAGACCAGAGACTATTGGTGGTAGGGCTTTGCAGGTTTTATTGGCTGATGACTGGAGATAAATATTTCACTAATGTACAACAGCATCTTGGAAACATCTTGAGTGCAGGGGTTTCGAATGTATTGGAAGGCTCTTGCGTATGCATTTTTTTACCAGATAACAAAGCCCAATGGAGCGAAGAAGCAGGGGGAAGAGGTGGCAGAGTAGCCAAAAATTGTACAAAGGAGTTTACCAAGAAATGACTCAAGTAAGAGTAAAAAAGTAAGAAATGTAAAGAAAACTGCTACTCAAGTAAGTGGTACTTAAAGGGTCCATATTACACTATTTTCTGATCTATGTTATAATGTTTCCTCAGCAAAAACACACCTGGAGTTGTGTTTTGTTTCATTCACACAAACCCTGCAGATTTAAACTGAGTTCTTCTCTTAAACAGAAAACACCCTGTTCCACGTTGTAATGTCATGTGGTAATACATGTGCTCCACTGTGTTTTTAAACGCCATACACCTTCACTAGAATCATCTGGATGATTTCAACCCTGAAACCACAATCTCAAAGGTAAAAAGGTAAAAGGTAGCTGTTAACTTCAAAACTACCACTAGATAACATCACAAGGTGGAAGAAAGCGTTTTGAGCTTTGCAGGAATTACTCAAACATGTGTGAGGAGGTAACGGCATTATAACATGGCTAAAAGCTCACGAGGGTCAATTTTGTGTTATATAGGGCCTTTAAACTTATTATTAATATATATAATTAGTAATGCTGTCAAAAATATTGCGCTATTAACGGGTTAACGCAAAACAATTTTAACGCCGTAAATTTTTTTATCGAGAGATTAACGCTCTTTGTGACCTGGTGAACTAGTTTTTTCATAAGCTGTGGCCACTGCTAGAAACATTAGAAAAACTACAGGATCCAGCTGTAAACAGGAAGGAAAAGAATTTATATGAAACTGAGAAGTTGCGGCTGGAGGAGGTGGGCCAAAGCACACGCACACGCACAACTTGACCGCACAAGCCCTGCACACGCCGATGCCACCCTCACGAACAAGAAACAAAGTCCCCTGGTCGCCCCACACTCCCCCGCGCCGCCACCACATCCACAAACGACCCGACTTTGTGTCTCTGTGTGTGATTTTTGAAGCCACTGTGGTGTCAGTGTGACTCTGAGCTGCTCTGTCAGATCATAACAGCACTGCCCCGACCAATAAACCAGAGCGTCAGGGGCAGACGGAGTAACGGACACAGAGGCGCTGGAAATAGGAATTGAGGAAATAGCAGTGTCATGGGTTCTTTTTGACGAAAAAGAAATAATATGGCGGCGTAGTCAAAAATAGTGTTGGTGATTTTATTTACAGAAGTGCGCAAAATAGTGAAAATGGGAAAAAAATATATATATATTTACAGTCTATAGCAGTCTCTACATAGTTTTGGAGCTGGTGCCCGCGGTGCACAAAGTTCTAACCCCAACACACACACACTGCCTCTGTGAAGATGGGAGGCCCTTTTTAAAGTACAAGGCTCCTTCCCCAAATCAATTAACCATGAAAAACGCTTTTTCTCCACATATAGAAACACATCCATCCTCCCTTTAATACAGAAAAATCATAAACATTTCCACAAACAAAAGTACTCTAATAACAATCTCCCAGCATAGGTAGAAAATAAAAATATACATTTTATATTCACAAAACGAAAAAGTCACCTGACGTTCCTGATGACGTCACATGCGCGCCCTACGTGACGCAATAAAATGCGGAAGACCATGACGCTCGAGTTGGCCGATGGACACGAAGGAAAAGTTTGTGCATGAAACAAAGGCTATGGCACGAGGAATGTTTACGCAGCAAATCAAGTGTGACCCCGGACTGTAGCGATGGTTCTGTGAGGAAACTCGGGGATAGCGGTAAACGGCCGGGTAAGTGAAACGCCGGTGTGTGTGCGCATGTGTCGGCCCCATGGCCTCCCCACGTGGGCTGACAGGACTACTCCGTCACAAGCGAAATAGGCCAACTGTTATTAACTTTTTGTAGCGTTGTAAATTAAACCCGCAGCGTCTCATCCACATTATCCATAGAATTTGTCCTCCACCAATAATGACCCCAGTCCACAAAACGGCGCTGTGAATCCAGTTTGAAGCGTTCAGTAAAAGTAAAAAGGCCAGAGTAGTTCCTCTCGTGTGTCTGCTTACAACCATCTGTGTAGTGCTGCCACTAACGACTAATTTTCTAACGATTAATCTCTCGACTAATTTTTCGATTAGTCGACTAATCTAAACGACTAATTAAAAAAAAAACAAAAAAAAAACACGGCTGATGAGACTGGTACACGCGGTACACGCAACAGTGGATAATTTAAGTTTGGATTTTTATTTCCTAGAGGAGGACTTAAATAATAATGTGTTTAATGCAGCTTTGCGCACATTTGTTTACGTTATACAGAAGCGAAACTTAAAACCACATGGCTCATTTGCATAAACTATAAGCTGAAAAAACAGCTGCTCCTTGTGCCGCTGATGTGGTCAGCTTCTGTCGGACTAAAGGGCAGGACTCAGTGGAATATGCGTGTTCTTTCTGTGACTGAGGGATGTTCTGCCTATGGTGAGTCTGTTCTGTGCTTCTATCGCGTTGGAGATGGTTCATGTTAAACTTTTCAGAGATTATACGTGTGCAGGTCGTACGTGTGCAGCGCAGTTCTTTATTTCACTCATGCACTTTATTTATGTTGCTACTGTTGTGATGAAAAGACTGAAAGGTGTAAATAATTCTCTTCAGACTCGCGCTTAAGAGCTGTAGTGGAGGATGGTGCTTGTTGTTGTCCGTTTTCTGGGAGTTGTAGTTTTGCCTGTAGTTCCTCTGGTTAGCGCTGGTTTAGAGTCAAAAGGGTTTTGTGGCTCTGGGTGTTTTCATTTCTGTGGGAGATGATCCAAATGGCTCTTTGAGTATTTAAGGTTGCCGTTGAGACCAAAAATAAATAGGCGAATATCCAACCACAAAAATTGTGTTCGACTAATTTTCATATTGGATTACGTCGACTATGTCGAATAATCGCGGCAGCACTACATCTGTGTATTAAAAATCATGTTTCTGAAGTATTGCACCACATTTCACAAATACAGTTTTGTCTTGCATCTTAACTAGAAGTGCAGTGCTCTGATCTCTGAACACTTAAGAGTCTCAAAGTCGATTTACTCTGGACAGGAAACAGCTGACGCGAGGTGCGCTCACTGTTTTGTAGCCTGTGGTCCGCAGACACATCCCGCTGCAGTCTTTGCGATTGGAAATCTCATAAGATTCTCCTCGTGTCTGTGGTGTGAGCTTTTTGTCTCATGTTTAAAAATAGTTTGAGACTGAAAAATCCTGTAGTGTGTAGGGGCCTTAACGTTACTTCAAAATATTATTTCTCAAGTAAGAGAAAAAAGTATTTGGGAAAACTAATACTCAAGTAAGAGTAGCTTAAAGAGAAACTCGGGACATAACATACATCTAATAAACACCAATGTTCAGATCATTTCATACTGTCAACATACATCTTTTGTCACTTGTAAACTTACACAGTGGGAACATTTACAAAACTTTTCCTCAAGTAAAAGTACTATTACTTCAATAAACATATGCTGCTAGAAAAGTACTCTGAAAAGTATTACTCACCTCCCTGGCAGGGAGTGAGGGAGAAGGTTGCAAACAGGAGGTTCTTGCGTGATATTTGAGGTAATTTGTCTAGTAAAGATCAGACTGGCTGTGTTCACATTATGCAGAATGGTGGGGAGGCAGAATAAGGGGTGATTTGGTGTGACCTTTTACAAACAGAACTCACAGAAAGCAGTTTGGTGTTGTATTCTGTTTATGGTATTCTGTTAAAAATCCACTATTTAACTTTTCTGCTTGTTTCCTTGGGGGTGTTATTGCTTTGTCTTGAATGTTCCACAGTATGGCATTTGGTGTAGGCATTTCAAACTCAAGAGTTTTATTTCATTCACACATGTCTGAGTCCACCTTGTGATGTCATGAAATTAACAGCCATCGAAGTTCTTAGTAGGTCTTAGTTTCCAGCTTTAGCCTGAGTGTTTTTGTGTCCTTGGGCAAGACATGTAAACTGATAATTGGTTGTCAACAAACTTGAGTTCTCCAGACCCTGCTGTTGTAGCAAATATGGGAAGGGCTTTGTAACAGTTCATAATAACCTCACTTTAATAGTCCTAAATGAAGCATGAACAAAGACTTCATTCATAATAAACAAATAATGTGTAAAAAAATAAAAATAAAAAAAAGTGTTTTTAAACTCCACACACCTTCACTAGAATCATTTGGATGATTTCAGCCCTGGAATTGCCGATCTCTACTGAACAAAAGGTAAAAGGTGGAACAGAACATTTTGAGCTTTGGTGATGTCGACAAATTAATAATGCAGGGTCGCTCAAACATGTGAATGAAACAAAACACAGCTCCAGGTCTGTTTTTGATGAGGGAACAACATTATAACATGGTTTGTAATGGCAGACCATTAAGGTGTAGTTATTACTTTGCTAAATGGATACGTTTAATGCCATACTATGGAACATTCAAGACAAATCAATGACATCTCCACAAAGCCAAGCACTTTAATCACAGTAATAATCCATAAAGTACTTTGCAGGAGTTCACATTTTAACTTCACCTATTCCCCATCACAAAAACTACGACTTAATTGCAAATGTAACACACGTGAAAACAGAAGCCAGGGCTTTTGTATAACAGTGTCACTTTAATTCTGTAAAGACAGAAAAACAGCTCTGCAGCCTAATGGCTTCTCAGGACCAACCATTAACAGTTTACCCTGAACTGCGCTGTTTCTGGTATATGATTATGCAGACTAAGGTCGCACTCACACTCGGACTTAAGAACTGTGCCGTGCTCAAGCACAATTGCGTAGGGTTCTATGGCCGCACTCACACCTGCACAAACGAACCGAGCCACAGCCCAATGACCTCATCACACGGCGCTGTTTGTTTACGTGTCACGCAGCAGAGCTAAAGCTTTTAGTGGAGAAATCCAGCGACATGAAATATCTATTAAATAGTGAGGCAGATATGAGTCCTGTTGCGACTGGCGCTCCTCTGTGAGTTTATGGCTATAATAACAGCGCGGAGGAGTGAGGACAGCCAGAGACAAGGCTGCAAAATGTCACAGTCCAGTCTTTATTGAAGGTGAATGCAGATTCAGTGTGTTTTAGAGCAGACTTTATTCACTGTTTTCCTCGTATGGGTAACACATGCGCACACACATGCACACACACGCGCGCGGTGTTGGTATCTCCGCTAGCAGTAGCTAACAGATCATTTATAACACAATAACTTCAGAATAACTTGGCTTAATAAAAGATATTCCTAGACTTGCATAAACGTCCTATATTGTAAATCATATCGTGCTTGTGCACTTAACCCAACCCAGATCAGTAAAGAGTTCTTAGGACTGACGTTAACAACAGTTTACACTGAACTGTGCTGTTTCTGGTGAGCTGGAGAGGTCAGTCAGCACCATTACCGACACCTACTGGAGTAATTTGGTATTGCAGCTGTAACTGAATAATTAGATGTGAGTGCCACACATGAATCAAAATATTGTCAGAATATTACAAAATTAAAAGTTATTGGGGGGTCCCAATACATGACGATAAAAAATCAGTACCTCTCCTCCACTTCAGCTCCTCCAAATGACTTCACTAACGATGTAAACATGTCGTTACGCAGGTGATGAGATATTAATAGCGGGTTAAGGGTCAAACAGATCAGGCTGAGGACAGAGCCGGGGTCGCTAGAGGAGCCGCTAACCTGTTTCGTGCCGTGTGTAATTGTGCCTACAGTTGCGATGGCGGGTTCGATGGAGCGATAATGATGAAGAGGCACTTGAAGGCTGTCGTCATGATGAATGAGAGCAGATAATAGTGGTGTTAATGAGGCCCAGCAGACATGTATTATGCAGAGTTACCTCATATAATGCAAACCTGCAGCTTCTATCAATGGGTAAATGACATAGTTATCAATGCTGCAGGTGCGTAGTACTAGTAGCAGTAGTGGGAACAGTGGAACTTTTAATTGAGTTTGAATTGTGTTAAATTATCCCTAAAGCATTGTTATTTCTTGCCTGGCAAATCCAGAATGGTGTCTCTGTATTTGTTTATACAAATGGATATCATTTGTCAGTCTGGTTACCACGCCTCTGTCGCATCCACAGACTGTATAAAGAAGAGAACTAAAGGAGTATGATGTCACCCACAGTGCTGAGCTCCAGTCAAATGAAGCTCATCGAAGCTAGCGGTTATAGGAGCGAATTTGGAACCAGTGCCATATTAGTAATAGGAATTGATTTACTGACAAAATAAAAGCTAGTTAAATAAAAACACCAGGATCATGCCGAGCAGGTTAATATGAACATTTTAAGATCAGCAGTTAAATCAAGGGAGAAACTTTAAATGACCTCCACATGCAAAACCAGTCCTGTTTTAAGGGCTGTCTCATTGTTGCCGCTTTAGTTCACCTGTTGTTCATTTCCAGTCAAAGAGGTGTCATCCTTTTGTTCCTAAGGCATTGCCCATATTTAACTTTTTTTTTCCACATTGAGATCTGATGGTTTTTCAGAGTGTTCCTTTCCAAACATGTTCATGCAATGGAGTTAGTTTTTTCAGTGACACATGTAAAATGAAGAAGCTCACTGGTCACAAATTACTTACAAATAAAATAATATTTCTCTTACCTCCAGTTAACAGTTTGATTATGGATGGACCATGCATCATTCAGCAGTGACCAGATTCAGCAGTGACCAGATTCAGCAGTGACCAGACTCAAATCTTTGTAAAGTAGCGTGTATTTTGGATCTCAGCCAAGTCTTTTTTTTTTTTTTTTTTTCCAGTAAATAAACAATTCTGATTTTATGGTGCAGTGGAATGAATTTCTGTAAAGTGAATAATCTGTGTCTTCCCCTTCAGTCTCTTGGGCAAAAGTGGAATCTGAATCAGTATTGGGCAAATAGCCCAGTGAATAAGCAATAGTGTTTGTTTCGCACTACTAGTCATGAAGCAGACAACAAATTCAACCAGCAGCAGCAGAGCATTTACCAACCAATCTGAAGGCTCTTGGTTCTGTCCGTGTTCAAACCTATGCAAACTGTTGTTGTGTCCTTTGGCAGGACTCTTCTTCTGGTTAGCGTCCAGTGTCTTAAGTGTGCGTGTGTGCGGGCAGTACCGGGTCCAGCAGCAGATCCACACTTGTTCCATCAACTCTGCGTCCATCTCCTCTTGCCGCCGCATGCCCCCCTGGGCCCTTGCCCTTCTTCTTCTTCTTTCCTTTCTCTCTCTGCCCCCCGTGGCATGTTCATTCCCGTTCTTTCATACTGAGTCCTGCTCAGCCCAGTTCAGGTGTGCTGATTATGAGTCACATGGTTGAAGTCACATGGTGGGTTGCTATGACAACTAGCTGGGGAGCGATATCTAAAATCATGCATTTTAAAAAGAACACACTAAAAACACGATTAAAACCAAACTCCTAAAATCAGTCTCACTTTTGCCATTGTAGGACAGTTAAAATAAACAAATAATAATAGAAACTGAGGGAAAGAACTTGACTTGTAAGACATAGGACCTACGCAAAAGATGACCTATGCAAAATCAACTTTTTAGAGTTTATAGTTGTTCCTACTCATCAAGTTGTATTTAGTATGATTCATGCATGTCTGAGTCATCGTTATACTGAAGACAGTTTTATTTTCTTAATCGGTGATACGCGTAGGATTTGGCAGTGGCACAAAATCTGCTGCTCGCTGGTTTTCTCAGCCGCTATCCGAGGAGGTGCTGACAGCAGTGGTGTTTTCGGTGACATCATAGCTCCTATTGGGCACCACAGTTTTCTAACGCGGAAATTATTTTATTGTTATCCAAATTATAACTTAATGATCCACTGATGTCATGGATTATAACTATATAGCAGCCTCAAGCATGTCTTTTTCAACACACGTGGAGCTTTACTTCAGAATGTAGGGGAGAGAAAAGAGGAAAAAAAAAAACTCTAGGGAGCCATCTGACCTTTTTAATGTTCACAACTGGCATCTGATCCATTATACCATTCGCTGAGGTTTCATTGATTGCCCTGTGTAATATGACCTTTTTACCACTAGCTACTAAAGGACCTTAGAACTCATTGATAAAATGCATGTGGTTGACAATAACATGCGTAATAGTAGCATTATCCTGCAGTGTACACTATTGTCATATTACACACCAGGGAAGCAAGTATCAATCATACATAGGCCATGATAATTACTGTATCGACTTACTGTTCAATAAACGAAAGCTCGAACAACACATTTTGGGTATCAGTCTTTATCATGAGTACTTCTTCTTTGCAATAAAAGGGAGATTTTTTTTGGAGATTTGAGCTGTAGAGAGTAGAATAAGTAACTTCCATCATTGGTTCATTCTGCCTGTTTGTGCAAAAGAAAAAACAGATCCGCACTTTAGTTCTTTGGAGCGCTCAAATTTTAATTTTAATGACACCACAATGTGACGTTTCAGGGACAAGCCCTTGTTCTGTTTTCTTCAATTCAATTCAATTTATTTTTGTATAGCCCAAAATCACAACAAGAGTTATCTCGGCGGACTTCACAAAATTGTTGATTAATAAAGCAGAAGAAACATTCATAAATCAAAAATACAGAATGTCCAACAACAAGCAGGCAAATGGATAATTGTCCCAGCATCTCCTGTCCTTAGACCCTCCTTCTCGGCAAGGAAAAACTCAGAAAAACCCAATGGGAAAACGGAGAAACCTCGAGGAGAACCACAGTGAAGGAGAGATCCACTCCTATGGACGGACAGGCAGATGAAACTACTAATCTAGCAGGACGAGGACAGTTAATCCAGGACAGGGAAGGAGAGGAGGGGTCCAGGTCCTCGACACTAGGGGGCAGCAGCAGTCCAAACTGGAACAGCAGCATCTGAAACAGTTACACTCCCCAAAAGGGGAGTGGGACAGGGACAACATGTGAATAGCAAAGAACAGACTACGAATGAACTAGTAATTGAATATTCTTAACAGTAGGAGGAGAAAACGTAGGAGAAACCAGAGGACAGTGCTCAAGTTGCCATACTTTCCCCAGTAATATATCTCCTAGAGCAGCTTAACTAGGCCTATGGGTTTAGTTTCTGTTCCTAACTGACCTGACCATAAGCTAATTCAAAGAGGAACGTTTTGAGCCTAATCTTAAATGTAGAGACTGTGTCAGCTTCTTTGACATGAGCAGGGAGCTGATTCCACAACAAGGGTGCTTGGTACCTAAAAGCTCTACCTCCTAAAGTACTTTTAGCGACTCTAAAAGATTTCTGATTTATGTTATAACATACCTGGAGTTGTGTTTTGTTTCATTCACACACAAATGTGATCCTGCATATTTAGGCCGAGTTCTTCTGTCAAACACTCGCAAAAAGTGCTCCATTGTGTTTTTAAACTTCATACGCCTTCACTAGAATCATTTGGATGATGAAATTGCCAATCCCTACTGAACAAAAAATAAAAGTTAGCTGTTAACTACCAGTTCATGACATCACAAGGTGGAACAGAGCATTTTGAACTTTGAAGATGCAGACTAATAATGCAGGATTACTCAAACGTGTGAATGAAACAAAATAAGTCTAAGTATGGAAACAACATTCTAACATGGCTTAAAGCTCACAAGAGTCCACTTTGTGAAAAAGTCATTGTCAGTGTTTCAAGAGCAGAAGTTGGAATAGCGTTTAACTAGTGTCACAGAAAATATTCCTTCATATCAGCGGTTGGTTCCAGTGAGTGATACTTTAAGGAAAATTTTTGATTTGATTTGCTCTTTGATTTGAGTACTTGAAGCCGGGGGTACAGAGCACTGCGGAGATCGGAGATAGTCATCTGTCCACATGATACTACCACTGCTTTGATACTGGAGCCCCAGCTTACACATAATCACCGTTTGGGTGGATTTACACTTCAGCCCTGGGTGCAGTCTGCCAGGCACCCCCCTGTTCTGCTTGGTGGGAAATGGCCACTGGCACAAAAGGGGGGAGTGCGTGTGATTTTATGAGTGTAGCTGGCAGTGTGATCAAAGAGTTCCCCCATAGGCCTGTCATCACATCACAAGGACGAGCAGGAACCTTGAAAATGAAGACAGCCATAGTCCCACTTCTTCACGCGCCCAGGCGAAAATGCACCAGTCACTAGGTCAGAGGGAATTAACTTTTGAAAGAGAAAAGTGGAAAAATAACACTATAATTATGATGCAAAGCTCTGACAGTTACTATAAAAAGCTTAACTTTAGTGTTATGAGTTTGAGTTACGTTGCTGCAGTTTGCTAGTACAGCGCCAGTGCAAAGTAGCTGTTGTACTGCATATCTGAATTGCGGTTATGTTAAAGCTGCACTGTGTAGCTTTTCTGGTGGACCGTCCTCTGCTTGTCTCCATGGAGATATTACTGTTTTGCCTTGAAGCAAGCCTGTACATGGTAAGAATTTAAGTATTTTTGAGCTATAAAACACCTATAATTGAACAAACGCAAAGAAGATATTTTTAATGCCTACTGCAGAACATTCCTGGCAAAGAAACCCAAAAACATGCTCCACAGGTAAAAAAAATCTTCCAGCTGAGGTCCTGAGAAATAAGATCATGGAGATGGGTCCCTGGGCGCCTCATGTGCTGCCGACTGCTCCTGAAAGTATGGGTGAAATGCAGAGGATAATTTCCCTACAGGGATAAATAAAGGATAATAATAATAAAAAAATAAAATAAATAAAAAATAAAGAAATACCTTAGAAGTTACACAGTGCACCTTTAAGCAAAATTTGAACATGGGAAAAAAATAGAGAAAATTCAACTATTTCACTTTTCTTGTAAAGTAAAAAGCTGAAAACAAAAAACCTGGTTTCATAATTAGATACTGGCAATACGTGGTGGCAGTCACTACGCTTCGACGCTACTCAGGCTTCGTTAAACAAACAAATCTAAATCATCATTGCCCCAAAATCAGACCACTCCTGTCCCAGGCCAAAGAACCAAAAAGGTGCAAATTCAGGTGTTTCTAGCAGTTTAGCCTTATCACATCGCGTTTACAATAAAACAACGTGCTAGGTCATGGTGGACGTGCCGTAGTTTGCCATTGCTGCTGAGTATGTACGAGCTTCTCAAGATGTGTTAATACGATCTGGGAGAATCAAACACGACACCACAGTTTCCCAGTTTTCATGCATTTCCTGCTTTCCTCATTTTTAAAGGGCCCATATTACACGATTTTTGACACATGTTTAACGCACAAACCCTGCATAATTAGTCTGTTCTTTTTGCAAACAGAAAACACTCAACAAAAGCTCTTAATACAGGAAATGCTCCACTGTGTTTTTAAACTCCGCACACCTTCACTATAGAATCATTTGGATTATTTCAGCCCTGGAGTTACCAATCTCTACTGAACTGAGGTAAAATGTAGCTGTTAACTTGAAAACTACTGCTTCATGACATCACAAGGTGGAACAGAGCGTGCAAGATGTAAACAGACTAATAATGCAGGATTGCTTAAACATGTGTGAATGAATCAAAACACAACTTCAGGTATGTTTTTGACGGGGTAAGAGCATTCTAACATGGATTAAAGCTCACAGGGGTCAACTTTGCATAATATTGGACCTTTTTAAAGTAAATTAGTTTGAAATTGCTGTGTATAGCATAAGGAACAACATTTTCTGTGCTGCATATTCAGAAATGATGAATTCTGTTGCTGAGTAGAGAATATATATTATAGTACTACATATTATAGTTCCATAGCAGCAGCAGACATGTGTCATACTGTCATTACCATGCTGTTTTCCATAGGTCCTGCTATTTCACCTATACTGCACGAGTCTGTTAAATGTTAATAGGGATTAAGTGCAGAGTCTGACCTTTCCTGCTTTTTTCCCTGATCTTGGTCATTCTTCACCTGCGCTTTCATTTGGAGAATATGACATTTGGAACAGTTTTTTCCTTCAGAGCAGTGACCCCTCTCTTTATACCTCTGCACTCTCCAAAGATCATCTGTCAATCATAGCATGTCATACAGTGCAGTTCACATGACTTCTCGTGAGCACTTTTTGTAACGTAATTTTGAGCATGATTTGCACTTTTGACATGTGTTTGTTGGAAGAGTGGAAAAAGGTCATTTTTAAACCTTAAATAAACAGATTTGGTACATGTGAGTGATGGTGAAATGAGTTGCTGTAGAGTGTGATCTAGAGGTCAAAAACACAAAAAGCACTTAAAGGTCCTATATTATTTAGAACATGTCTGAGTAGCCCTTTATTATTAGTCTGTCTGCATCTCCAAAGTTCAAAACGCTCTGTTCCACCTTGTGATGTCATGAAGCAGTAGTTTTCAAGTTAACAGCTCCTTTACCTTTTGTTCAATTGAAATTGGCAATTTCAGGGCTCAAATGATTCTAGTGAAGGTGTACGAGGTTTAAAACCACGGTGGAGCGCTTCCTGTATTACCACCCACATGACATCACAAGGTGGAATAGTTATTACTCCTAAACATCTGCAGGGATTGTGTGTTAAACATGTGTGAATGAAACAACACACAACTCCAGGTGTGTTTGGGATGAGGAAACATTATGACATGGATAAGAAAACTGTGTAAGAATTGTACTCTACAGAACAAAAAGTGTGTTTTAAAATCACAATACAAAAAAAAAAAAAGAGAAAAAAACATGAAACAAAACACGCACACTGGTGTATGAGTGTGTGCGAATGGGTGAGTGGTTCCTTGATGTGGAAGGTGGAAAAGCGCTATAATTTGACAGCAGAAATCAGATACAAAGTTATCTCTCTATCCCTCTATTTATCTATCTATTTATCTCTCTATCTCTCTATGTATCTATCTCTCTCTATCTCTCCATCCATCCATCCATCCATTTTCTCCCGCTTAATCCGGCTGGGTCGCGGGGGTAGCACACTGCCCATTACTCTGTGCACCAGACCCAGACCCCTATGAACCCCTCTGCAGGTGGTGAGCCCCTCTGCAGGTGGTGAGCCCACAGGAGGGAGGAATTCCTTGACGGTCCTTGATGGTAAACTGTTCATAGGGGTGTTGCATGTTTTTGGTTGATGGGGGGAAACCGGAGTACCCGGAGGAAACCCATCCAGACACAGGGAGGAAACATGCAAACTCCACACAGAAAGGCCCGGGCGACCCGGGGATCGAACCCGTAACCTTCTTGCTGTGAGGCATGAGTGTTGCCACTCAGCCACCGTGCTGCCCTCTCTCTCTCTCTATCTCTATCTCTATCTATCTATATTTATCTATCTCTCTATCTCTCTATTTATCTACCTCTCTGTTTATCTATCTATCTATCTATCTATCTATCTATCTATCTATCTATCTATCTATCTATCTATCTATCACTCTATCTATCTATCTATCTATCTATCTATCTATCTATCTATCTATCTATCACTCTATCACTCACTCTATCACTCTATCTATCACTCACTCTATCACTCTATCACTCACTCTATCTATCACTCTATCTATCTATCTATCTATCTATCTATCTATCTATCTCTCTATCTCTCTATCTCTCTATCTCTCTATCTCTCTATCTATCTCTCTATCTCTCTATCTCTCTATCTCTCTATCTCTCTATCTCTCTATCTCTCTATCTATCTATCTATCTATCTATCTATCTATCTATCTATCTATCTATCTATCTCTCTATCTCTCTATCTCTCTATCTGTAGTTTTAAAGTTTTGTCCAGGTGACAAGTTGACTTTCTGCTTAATCTCCAGCTGTACTTAAAACTCTGTACAGCTCTGTAATGGTGCAGACTATTGACTGGAGATCAGCTTTAACGTTGATCAAACACTCTCACCTTCTTCAAGTTCTTTAAACGGTGGTTCCGGCTGGTCGTTACTGTTTGGCGGGCGGTACACAGGAGAAAAGAATCCAATAAAACCCTGTGGCACATTCAGCACTAAACTGTCAAAAGGTGATTTTCTTATTCACTGCTTTCTTCACACTGTTTGTCAAAGGATGAAAAATCAATTTCACAATAGCGTACAGGAAGAAGATGGAGGTATTGCATGACAAAACGGACATGGCTGGTAGTTCAAATTATTCAAAAGAAAAAATTAAGATTAAAAAAAAAATCTCCCAGTACAGATATATTTTAAAAGCAGCTCTAAGGGTGAAAATGAGACAGCCGTGTGCTTATAATTATAAAGCATTTTATCAGTGGTGAGTCAGGAAGTGCGCTGTTAGCAGGCTAGGTGTCTACTCTGGCCTCTGAACGTTGGTAAAGCACTTATAAATTCATCACGGTGAATAATTGGGATGTTGGAAAGTGAGGAATATTTTAGACCTCTGCAAAGTGCTCTGGTGTGTTTTTAAACTCCATACAACTTCACTAGAATCATTTACATAAAATCAGAAAATTATAACATGGCTTAAAGCTTTCAAGAATCATTTTGCGTAATACTGAACGCCACTTTGAATTGCTTTGTGTAGAAATTGTGCTCTACAGAACAAAAAGCACGCATTAAAACCACAATCCAAAAAACAAAACACAAACACACACGGTTGAAAAGTTTTGTGTGAATCTAAAATCCTTGAAAAAACTGTTTCTAAGTTTTCCAATCTAAAAATGCATTAAAAAGAGCCGGGCTGTTTCCAACTTTTCCAATCTAATAGTAGAACTCGGCAGCCATAGCCACATAAAGCGTGGCTCTTAAACCAATACAGGAGCCGTAGGTCTTTGTCATCAGATTGGCTGTATTAGACGTGACCTTTGACCTCCAAAAGCTGCAGTGGGGAAGAAGAAAGGAGCTGCACTGCTCAGATTTATTGGTTGGATTTACAGCTTTTTATTGCTTTTTAATAAAACCATGATGTCACTGTCTTAAAGTGACCGTGCAAGAAACTAAATCAAAAACCTCGTATTTTCATTGGAATCATAATCTGAGAGAGCTTCAAGAGCACTATCAGTCAACAACATTCACATACTATAGGAATGTGCAAGGAGTAATACTTCTAATAATTTAAAGGTGCGCTGTGTAACTTTTCTGGAGGCTCCGTCATTTGCTTGTCTCCATGGATACGTTATTGCGTTGCTTTTATTATTCCATATGCCATTTATCTCATCTAGATAAATGTAGCGACAAAACCAAGCGTAGCAAATAAAATCCAAGTGTATTTCAAAATGACGAGTGTTATGGTTTGCTCTCGCTGCCAGAGATGATCCCAACGGGGGGAGTCGTCAATAAATATTAGAGTTTTACAGACTTGAATCTGGAAGTGCTGTTGGTGTACGTGGAAAGAGAAGGGTAAGTTTTCCTTTTGTTTTCCTTGTCCAGACACTGGTGGTGGAAATGTGAGACTGTCACGCTGATGAACACATAAGGAATGCAGAAAACAAAAAAGTATTAAAGAAATCAGGTGTTTTAGATTCCTTAAACTAGCCACCCTTTGCTTTGATCACTGCATTCTACGTATGAACCCTGACGAGGCAAACCTGTGAGCTGAAAACCATTTCAGGAGACTCCTATGGTCATGATCCTTGGGTAATGACTGAAAGGACAAGATCGCGGATACAAGGAGCGCTCCTTTAGAGATAGGGTGAGAAGCTCAGTCATACATGAGGAGCTCGGAGTAGAGCCACTGCTCCTCCACATCGAGAGGAGCAGCTGAGGTGGCTCGGGCATCTATTCCGGACACCTCCTGGACGCCTCCCTCGGGAGGTGTTTCAGGCATGTCCCACTGGGAGGAGGCCCCGAGGAAGACCCAGGACACGCTGGAGGGACTATGTCTCTCAGCTGGCCTGGGAACGCCTTGAGGTCCCCCCGGAGGAGCTGGAGGAAGTGTCCGGGGTGAAGGAAGTCTGGGAGTCCCTGCTTAGACTGTTGCCCCCGCGACCCGGCCCCGGATAAGCGGAAGAAAATGGATGGATGGATGGATGGATGGAGACTTCATAAGATCAATGAGAGAAGGGTTTATGGTGCTGTCGACAAAGTAAAGTGTGATTACTTTGAGCTCTGAATCAAAAATTTCCCTGTTTTACAAAACAACAAGAAATGGTTTATTTCTCATACCTTTGGAAAATCACTTTTTCTCATTTAAGCAGCACTGTGTCCTCATAGTCCCCATAGAGAATCAGCATTAAATTCTTCTCAAATCAATCACCAGCGCTCACCCATTTCTGTTTTGTCCTTTACAGTTTTACAGTTTGTCACAACTTCCTCTCTATCCAATTACCACTTTCTAATTATATGTTAACAATAGCAGAATAATTTAGCTGAAAGCAAAGAATGCTGGGAGCCTTTAGTTTGAAAGGACACTGACAGCCCCATTCAGCGTGCCTCCTGTTTTCTCCTGTTTTGTCTGAGTTCTAAATATAACGTGCTGTTCTAGAAATCAAATATAGTAGCAGCTGTAACATTTTTGTCCACCTACACACATGAAAGTCATTAAAGTCATGCTGTTAAGAAAATATTAAGTATTAAGCAGTCTGCAATGTTAGCTCTGGCCGTTGTGTCGTTGTGCAAGACATTTGGGAAAAGCACTACTCAAGTAAGATTAGAGTAACTGTCGGGACGCAACATCAGATTTATAATTTAAAGTAACTCTAAATGGAAGGAGACAGTGGGAAGAATAACAAACTTTTACTCAGATAAAAGTACTGTTACATTAACTCAAAATGCTCTGTTCCACCTTGTGATGTCATGTAGTGCTAGTTTATTTTACCTTTTGTTCAGTAGAGATTGACAATTCCAGCTCTGACATAATTCTAATGATTCTAGTGAAGGTGTATGGAGTTTAAAACCACAGTGGAGCATTTCCTGTATTCCCACATGACATCACAAAGTGGATCAGAGCATTTGAGAGAAGAACTAAGCCGAAATGTGCAGGATTTGTGTGTTAAACTTGTGTGAATGAAACAAAACACAAATCCAGGTATGTTTTTGATGACAAACCAATAGTATAAAATAGATCAGAAAATAGTGTAACATGGGCCCTTTAATAAAACTCAACTCAAGTAGGAGTAAAAGTTGCTAGAAAAGTACAATGTAACGTCAAAATTATGTTCACTAGAAAGACGTCTGCGGTTGTTGCATTGTTGTTTCTTCTCTTACCTTCCCTCTGCCTGTTTACCATGAAATAAATCTTTACACAATCCAGCATCTCTGGAAGGAAAACAGAATCATTTGTCACAGCTGCTGGTGTTTTGTCGGCAATTGCTTCAAACTGGAATTTTAAAGGAGCCACTGTTGCAATTTTCGGTCAATATTCGCTCATAAATATAGAATTTTAGGATGCCATGTCAGGCGCAGCCATCACTTTGAGCAGCGAAGCAGTTAGAGCAGAAACTTATTGAGTCTGACAATGGGCCATTATGCGGCAATCCGACCAATCCATCAGGCACTGAAATGTTTTAGAGGTTTTTTTTTTTTTTCTGCTAAAATGTTCTTAAAAAAAAAAAAAAAAAGTTCAATAGGAAAAGTGAATGTGACTTTGGGCTTTGCTACAAATTGCTATACATGTGTGGTGCAGTGGGGTGATCATAGACTTTATATATAAATGGACATAGCCACAGCGTTCCAAATAGGAAGTGAGCGTGGGGCGGTTCAGGGTCCATCGTCGTATTAACCTGCTCTACATGATCCTGGTGTTTTTATTTCACTATTTTGTCTGTAAATAATAATAAATAATAATCCTGTTCCTGACATGGAACTTGACTGAACGCTATGGGTGACATCGCACTCACTTAGTCCACGTCCTTATTCAGTCTGTGGGGGTGATTTTATAATTAGGGGTACGTTTTACTTCAATAAATAGTGAAAACCTATGCTGAAGTAATTACATATTTTCAAAGTAGACCCTCCTAAGGGACATGCAGAATTATTTTGTGCGCTTTTGTTATTTTAAAGTAATTTATGTTTTAAAAGACTTTCTCAATTCTCAGTCAAGTAACTTATGATAACAGATTAGTCTGAAAGGTTTTTGTCCTTTTGGCACTGGCCATTGGTGATGGATTTAAAACGGAGAATTCTCAACAATTTAATGATCCATTCTGGAATACTCTTCATTACCAATACTTATATTTATGCATAACATAAGAGATTACACATGTATGAACTGTAGGTTGTATTTTGGTGAAGGTCCTTATCCTGTAATTTTTGATGCAATATAACCAATACTTAAGGTATTATGGCCCAGAAAAGATCCAAATTGAATGGAAAACATGTCAACTGGGTAACATCATCCTGTTGTGTTTATTGAGATCTACTGTATAGTCTGTTGAACGTTAAATTTCATTAATGTCAACTCTGTAAAGTCTACGGGAGTTGTTACCCAGTTGACGCGTTACCCAGTTGACATTCAGAATTACCGCGAACAATTTTTGTAATTAAGCTTCTCATTCTTGCAAATATAAAATCAAATGTAATTCTACACAAATATGTACATTATCCAGTTGACGTCTCAAAAGTTTTGAGGGTATTGATTACACGATACAACAGGATCATTCTTTCAAAGATTTGAGCAGTTTCTTTTCTAATTCCACTTCACAAAATCTGAGGCTTCATTGTGATGTTGAGCCTGTGACTTTAGAGCGAACCATTATAGTTTTATGAGGGATTATCCAAGGCCAGTTGACAAAAATCTTGTCAGATCAGCACATAATAAGTGTTTGAATACCTTTGTGCTCTAGTAATATTATAGCGCTGAAAGTTAGATATAAAAACGGCTAATGTACATACAGTATAACCGCAAAATTACCATTACAGCTCTAGTAATTTTTACATTCACTTTAACATGTAGCAGATTAAAAGAACAAAACACAAGATAGTCTGAGGTAGAGAGTCTGATGGATTTGAACTTCACCTCCGCTGACGTAGGATCTGCTGGTAACATTTTACACAAAAGTCATGATTAACAAGATGCAGTTTCTAAAATGATGATGAACTCCTAACCTGACCTTTTCGGCTAACAGCTTGTGCCTGCAGGGCTTCAGTCATCTGTGAAATCACAATCTGCAAATGTTGGTTCCATAAGTCACCTAGGACCAGAACACTTGACATTCTAACTACGTCTCACAACTTGCTTCAACTAACTTCACTGGATTTTCAGTGATACGGTATAAAATTACATGATTCAAGGGCAATAACAAATCTTTATTCAATATCAATGCATTGTTCATTAGTTTTATGATTAAGTCAGTCACTCTTTATTTTACAGTTTTCTTACTTTGTAACATCACAAATCAAAGTGAATTCTGTCAACTGGACAAAAGTAAACAAAAGTTTAAGTGAAAATCTTTTGCCGCTTGTCCAAGAGGCTTTTTCAGTTCTGAGTAGAGGATACTGCTTTATATCTACACTTAAAATAACACACCTTATTTTTATTCAGTTATTAAGTCTACTCAACAACATTTTGCATTCAAGCTACTTGGATGAGTGAAGAGATGTCGTCACTCTTAAAAACCTACAGTGATCATGCTGTAAGGGTCAAGAAGTGGAGTTACATGTTATTACATATATAGAGAGAGAGCGGAGCAGACTGAGGGTGTGGTGCCTTCAGTGAATTGTCAGAATCGTAAAAATAAATATCAAACTAGTCCACTGACAATGTGCAAGGCTTGTTTTATTTGGAAATATATAAGGATGATAAATGCTTAACCTTCATAACATATTCATGTGCCGTGCAGGATGTTTGTGCGCCATAATAATAATAATAATAATAATAATAATAATAATAATAATAATAATAATAATAATAATGCATCCGTTTTATATAACCCTTTTCTGAACACGTTACAGATCATTATTCATTCACTCCATACCCGGAGGTGGTAAGCTACTATAGTACTAAATCTGCCAATCAGCACCATCGGCCTCGCCGGCCACCACCATCACTCACGCACACACCACTTTCATACTGGGCAATGCGGGTCAAGTGCCTTGCCTAAGAACACAACGACACAATGAGTGTTCACAATGAACATATTGTGTTCACATTGAACATATTGTGTTCACATTGAACATATTGTGTTCACATTGAACATTTTGCTCTAGACTTCACGTGACATAAGGGATTCATTTGTTTATTTCCTGTTTTTCTCCATTGTTGACAGCAGAGGGAGCTCCAACATCTAAATACCTCATTAGAAACAGAGGCGTAGTTTATAAAGTGTGTTCTCCAAATGCAGACATTATGTTAAGGAAAATGTGAAATAATAATCCTAAGATGACCAAAAGCATGTTTTAAAGGGAATTAAAGCCACAAGGATGCAAAATACTGTATATGTCCATTTAAAGGTGCATTGTGCAGCTTTTCTGGTGGAGGGTTGGTCAGATGCTTTTCTTTGTGGAGATGTTATTGCTTTGTCTGGGTTGTTTCACAGTATAGTATTAAACCTTTCTATCATCATGGAAATCAGACCAAGCTACAGGTCAGATCTGTGAAGAGGCGACCCAGCTCACAGTCAGAATGCCTCAATGTTTCTCTAGATATTTGTTTTAGCTATAAAACACCTTTAATTTAATAAGTGTAAGGTAGAGCTGTTTATTATCATACTGTGGAACATTCCAGGCAGAGCAATGACATCTCCATAGAAACAAGCAGGTGACGGACCCCCAACCAAAAAGTTACACCTTTAATATTGTGCATCTTTATCTACCTATTACCACTGCATACAACCTAAACCAGTATTAAAACAGAAAGTTGATCAAAAGTTTGGTTGGAAGAATCTGGAGTAAATATTTACGCCCGTCCTACAAAACATTCCCTCGGAGCGTGCTTTCGAAAAACACTTGGGCACCACCTGCTCGTGTGCATCTGCCCGGCGCCCAACAAAAGCCCTGCTAATTGGAACGACGAGGAAAAAAATAGCAACGCAATGAATAGCAAACAATGGCAGCTAGTTGCTACCTTGGCATAGCATTGAAGAGACAGATGCACGAGATGAGGAATGAATAAAGATGGTTTGACCTTAAGAGTGGCAAAACAAAATGGAATTGTGGTGCGGAGCTGGGTTACTGCAGTGACAGATGTGGCAATGGGGTAATCACTTGTGGTTGTTTATCGGGGAGAGGCCACCCGAGAGTATTGATGGTGGACCTTAGACTGTGATAATCTTACTCTATGACATGGCAGTGACAGGTGAGCGTAAATCACAAGCGAAACTGGCTACACTTTTATAAGACATGAATAACTTAAAGGGCCTATATGGTTGGGTACCATTTGATTTCTTTCAATACCAGTACTTTAACGATACCTGCTTTTTGACACTGGTTCCTGAACGCTTCTTTTTTCGGTGCCTGTATTTGTTTATATTGGCTATTTGATGTTCAGGTATAACTCAAAACAAAAACAAATGTGCATGCAAATGAACCAGAGTGCACAGCTGATCCTCACTGACACGCACTTAAGTTTTTACTTTTGTTTTCGCCGCATACAACACTTTATATTAAAGGCAGTGCTCAGAGCATGTGTTTTTTGTTTTGATAAATAACATTACTCTTGTTCTGCGCGGTTACCTGGACGGAAGAGGTGGATTGTGGAGAACTTTTCAGTCTTCTTTGGATACATCTTTAGGCACACACGCTCTACACTGGACATTTGCTAATTACTCTTTTACCAGGACTGACGAGGAGGAGAATTTTGGCAGAGTTTGGTTCATATTATCAGTTTAACACATTTGTTGCCATACATTTGTTCAGGGCGCAGTTGTGACGCGTGAGCATCTGCGCTGCTGTTAAATGAATCAGTGCAGTGTATGTATTGGCTCACTGACATGGACCAAGGAACCGAAAGTTGGCACCGAACAGATGTTAGTTTTTCGGTACCTTACCAAACCTTCAGTCGGTTCCTACTTGGAACCGAATTTCGCTACCCAGCCCTATACAAAACTGACTCTTGTGAGCTTGAAGCCGTGTTATAATGTTTTACCTCCTCAAAAACATACTGTACCTGGTGTTGTGTTTTGTTTCATTCACACATGTTTGCGTAATACTTTCTTATTTGTCTGTCTACATCTCCAAAGCGCTAAATGCTCTGTTCCACCTTGTGATGTCATGAAGCTACCTTTAACCTTTAGTTCATTCAAGATTAGAAATTCCTTGGCTCCAAATGATTCAGGTGAAGGTGTACGGAGTTTGAAAACAGAGTGGAGCACTTCCTATATTACCCCATGACATCACAAGGTGGAACAGAGTGTTGTTGTGTGTTAAACGTGTGTGTGTGAGGGGGGAGGATGTTTATAATCAGAAACATCTGGCTGGGCAGTCTTTTGTGATGTTACCAACTGTTTGAAATTGCAGAGGCCACTGAGGGCAGCAAAAACTTAGATTTAGAAGTTTTTCTGAGTAAAAATATGAAATGTTCTAAAATGTACACGGACCTTTATAAACAAAACATCACATAGCATCTTTTTTACGTTCATTGTCTTGTCCTCTTATCCGTGACCATTTACTGGACATTTCCTTTTGCTCTTCACTTCTGCAGCTGTCTTCATCTCATTCCAGAGAATTTCATTTTACCATCCTGGCAACCCCCGCCCTCCTCCACAGCCCCTGACGAAACCCGTATCATTCACATCACAGGTTGTACTCAACAGCCCCACTTAGGCATTCGAAAAGAGGACTTCATTTCCACGCCACTTGCCATCGGGAAGGAGCTAAGGGGCCAACTGGGGCCGAGGCAGAGGCTGACAAATAAAAGAGCCACTTGGGGCTGTCCTGAAGTGCCCCCCCAGAGAAGAGCTAGACGCAGTAGATCCCAAAAGAGCAGGCTTAATGGAATCGCTATTATCTGGCAACCTTTGACCTCCAAACATTATCATGTTTTCAAGTGGCACCACCCAATGTACCGAGCGAATTTGAACGAAGGACTAAGAACGACTAAGAACGAAGGTTGATTGCCAGTAACACGTGACAAAGTTCAGTACACCTACTTTTCTGCTTTTGGTGTTGTGTAGTCTGTACTGAGGAAAGAACTGCAGCTCAAAGTTAAGGTCTCCACAAGCTTCCTGACTGGCTAAACGTAGGTCTTTGACGTTGAAGTACGTTAAAGATGAAGACCTGTGGCACTGATGCTTGCAAGTCTCTTTTATGTTGAAATTGCTGAAATATAACAGATGGAAAACCATGACAACACTAATTTTACATTCAAAGGGACTCCAGAATAGGTCATGTACAGCTACAATATGGAGTTTTTTTTCTCCACAGTCTGTGTCCCTGGGTACAAGTTAGCCATGTTAGCATTTACAGATAACAATTGTTAACGGTGAATAACAAAAACATTAGGTATGCTGGTCAGGTTGTTTATTATAATTTGGTATTTTGGTTCTCAAGATGATTATCCAATTATCAAGCAGAATGAGCCTGACATGAGTCTCTTATTTGGGTTGCCAGTTTCAATGCTAAAATCCAGTTGGTTTAAACCTAAAATGCCTTTCTCTGAGCCTAAACCCCAGCACATGCAGCCAATCATGAATCAGTGCTACTGCAGCAAGTCACAAAACCTAAAGAGGTTTGGAAACATGCAGATGACGACTTCCTTTGGGTTCTGTTGGCGATAGTAACTGACAAAATCTGGGAAAACTGAGAAAATGGCCCGGTTTTCTTCATCTAGATGTCATTGTGTTCTTTTTTCCCCTCTTATAATTGCCTATTAATTTGTGTTTTATAATTTGTCTAACTTAATTAAAATAATAATAATAATGGAAAGCTTTGGCAGAAAAGAGTGCAGGCTACATGTAGGCAATAAATAAAAAAGTTACAGAGCTCCCATGGCCAACATTTTCTGAAACACACCAGCTGTTTAGTTTCTTCTGCACAGTCTTCGAGAATGGCAGCAGTTTGTAAACGGAAAGTTAAAAGTCTTGCAAATTTAACTTTACTTTCTATGCAAAATTAAATCCTGTGAGGTTTAATCCATTTTATCAAAAACATACTCGGAGTTGTGTTTTTGTTTCATTCACACATCCTTATTATTAGTCTGTCTGCATCTTCAAAGCTCAAAATGCTCTGTTCCACCTTGTGATGTCATGTAGTGGTAGTTTTCAAGTTAACAACTGTCTTTTACCTTTAGTTCAGAAGAGATTGCCAATTCCAGGGCTAAAATCGTCTAAGTGATTCTAGTAAAGGTGTATGGAGTTTCTATATGAGTGAAGAACTCAGCCTAATTATGCAGGGTTTGTGTGTTAAACATAAGAATAAAACAAAA
The DNA here is from genome assembly GCA_029959045.1 of Taenioides sp. WSHXM2023. Classification (NCBI taxonomy): domain Eukaryota; kingdom Metazoa; phylum Chordata; class Actinopteri; order Gobiiformes; family Gobiidae; genus Taenioides; species Taenioides sp. WSHXM2023. The sequence continues at coordinate 4,756,550 of CM057100.1, read as the reverse complement.
TATGTAGAAGCATAGCTCAGAAAATAGCGTAATATGAGCCCTTTAAGCATATTGCATACTTTTCATTTCATTTAAGTCTCCCCCAGTGTGTAAAAAAGTCCATAAGGCTAAAATACAGTCTTTTCCCTCTAAGAACAGGATGTTGGGGCTGTTTGTTTGAAAAGGGGTGAATGTAATGCAGTGTGAGACTAGCACAAGTCCCTCAGATCCTGACTGATAGTTCCAGATGGTTGGGGTCTGGTCCAGGCACTGAACCGTGGGATGGCTTTTGGCATTTCCTGTGCTCTCCTGACTCTCTCACAAAAACATAATGGGCTTTTTTGGGGCAGAATGGAAAAGGGACTGATGCAAGGAGAGCCCCGAGGTCATCCAAAACTCGTCCATGCCATATTTCCAGTTGGTTTGGGAACACGTGCAGGCTAATAGAAAAACGCACTGGAGATGAATTGCAGACAGCATGTGACAGTATTTTCTTAACAATTTTTCGGTGTATTTCTTAAAAGTGCACTGTAACTTTTTGAGTGGACTGTCCGTCACTTTGCTTGGAATTTTTCACAATATAATATTAAACTTATCTGTTTCCATGGAGACAAACACCATGACAATTTACAGGTCAGATGTGTGGAGAGGTGGGCCTTACACTACAATGCATATTTTTCAAGGTATTGTTTTATTGCAAAAAACACCTATAAGTTTAATGCCATAGTCACTGTGGTACGCTCCAGGGAAAGCAATCTCCACGGACACAAACAGGTGCTGGACTTGTACCAGAAAAGTTACATAGTGCACCTTTAACACATTTTTAACAAATGTCGTCTATCCAGAAACTGTATAATCTTAATGCTTTGTAAATATTTAGAACAAGCAAATGGCACTACAGTTTTCTAGGGTTGTATGTCTTTGTTTAGTCGATTAATCCCTCAGTGGTGTCTTAGTTGACCAAAATGTGTATAGGCTAATAATTATTTTGTTTAGATTATAAGGATTTATATGCACAACAGCAGAAAGGAAAGGCTATGAAGTGATCTAGCTAAACATTTGCGATTTAATGATGCATTTTGTACATATAAATACACCGTTTTCAAGTACTTTTCTCAATAAATAGTTGTTTTTGCATGAACTTTTGTGCAGTTGTAGTCATGTGAATGCAGTTTGGGTCAGATGCAGAGCTTTAGCCATGCCCCCTCTTTACAACCAGCAGGACATACTGTATCTTTAGTTGACCAGGAATTTTTTACTCGACTGCAGTCCCACACTTTTCCTATTTTGTAAGTTTGCAATGCTCAAGAATTTTACTATCTGATACAAAAGTAACTGTGTATTTGCCTGTCAGTGTCTGTAAGTGCTCCTCTGTCCTAACCATTGCAGCCAGTTTAAAATATTCTAGATTTATTTATCATTCAGACATGTAAAGTAGAACTTCAAATGTTTTTATCAACTTATTTTTTAAACAAATAGTCTCACAGTTTAAAGTGACAGCGTTTTAATTAATAATTCCTAATCTGTTACAAAAGTTAACAAGACTCTACATTGCCTAAAAGTACTTTAAAAAGTAACAGAACTTACTTCATACTTGGTGATATATTTATTGATCCGTATATTGCACAGTAACTCTTCGGGCCACCGAGTTTCCGTATGAGCTAAATAGACAACTCCCAATAGGTCACGCCAAAATTTCTTCAATCCTGGACCAAGACAACTTTCAATACATGCAACATTTTCCAAGTACAATTTCTGTGTTTTGCATCAGATTTCATCATCTCGCTGCATGTTTAAGTGGTCTCTTTGGTTATTGCATTGGAAATCTCAAATGTTCCGTTGTTATGAAGTGGGTGGAGGAGGCAGGCGGGTGCCATTTTCATCTGTGTGATCCTGTGACCTATCAGCTCAGTGAATGAACTGCATCAGATGGGTGTTGGGGGAGTGAGGCTGGAGTGGTTCCATCATGTGACAAAAATGACTAGCTAGCGTCTATATCAGGGGTGGGTCATTATTTTTTCCATGGGGCCACGTGAGAAAAAGAAAATATTGTGGAGGGCCGGGCCGAAATGCTTAACTCAATTAATTGTGTTTCTTTATAAAAAGCAGTAAATATTCTTTTGACAAGCTGGTAAGACTGGTAAGAGTATATTTTAAGACTAAGCGATGAAAAAGAGAGGTTGCCTTACAAAAAAAGTCATTAAAAAAACAACTAAAATAAAAGCAATGGAGCTTTAGTCCAGGCATGAGGTAAAATTATAAAATATGTTTATTTTGTAATTCCAAATTAGTTTAAACGGGCTGGTCAGCTGGACATTGCCCACGTCTGGTCTATATGGAGTATCCCATATGAGGCCAATGGTGTAATTCACTTAAAAAAAAAAAAAAAAAAAAAAAAGTAGTAGTCATTAAAGGTCCTGTACCCAAATGTGCAGTTTTGGAGCAAATGTGCCTTGCCCTAGTACAGATATATTGTATAAACAGCTCATGAGGTTGTCTGTATCTTATTATAAAGCGTCCAATATTTGGGAATTGCGTGTTAGCATGGTAGTTGTTGTTAGCTTTGCTGTGACGGCAAAATTCTGCTTTGGTCTCAGGAAGTTGTGAAAAGTGCTTATAAACTCATTATTGTGAATAATTAGAATTCACAAGGTAAGTAAGGAATAACTTTGGACCACTGCGAACCATTAAAAAGACAGTGAAAATCAGAATATAAAATAAAAAATATCAAAAGTCGAAGTATGAAAATATCCGTCGATCCCGATATTAACCAATGTCAGTGCAGGGACAAAAAAAATGACACTTATTAGACATGAGATCCAATTGTGATATGTAACTGCTGAAATATTACATACAACATTACAATAATACATTCTAGGCTTAAATCAGTTTGTAAATTTTTTATTATCTGCTCCAATATTCAACACCAGTATTGGTATCGGCGCATCGCTACAGTAGTGCCAAAAACGTACACCAAAACACAGATAGAATGAATGCCCTTTTTTTTTTTTAAATTGTGGAGACACTTTTTCAAGAAATGCCACATTTTATGTAAAAACTATTGTGTAAGTAACAAAAAGGGGCCGTTTGAATTTGTCACTGAGGCTGTAACGACATTCTGCGCTGGCAGGAGCTAAACATTCCTCTGTTTACGTCAGGAGCCATTCGATTAGGCAGTTCCAATTTAACAAATTTATTATTGGGGGCTAGTGACAAACTGCAGGGACAGAAGTGAGCTGGGAACATTTGCGTAGGGAGCAGTGTACATCTGTGATAGGAGACCCCAGCATTCTGACAGCTGTTGGCACACTGGAGGTTTTTTTTTTTTTTCAAATCCTACAAGACCATTTTCCCATGAAGCGATTCTGAGCCTCTGCCAGAATACATCTTAATCCCCCGAACACATGCTCCTCTTTCAACCCAGAGCAGTGGAGTGTCAACAGCTAAGAGTTTATGTTCTGGTATTAGCACCATAAGATAGAGTTTCAGTGATTACAGGCTCTAGTTCAGTGTTTGACTGAAGTTAGCATGACGATAAGCAAACAATGTGAAGTCAAAGTTAAGATGTGAAAGACAGCAATTGAATTAGACACAATAGTTATTTTTAGAATTTGAATCTGGGTTTAGTTTAGCACAGAAAATCCTAACCTGGCTCATTCTGAATTTTACATATTATGAATCTGTGATGGTTCTCGCTGAAACTGTTTGAATCTGATTGGTCGAAGGGTCACAACAGCTGAAGAAATAAGATCATTTGTGGATTGCTTTTTTAAATTACTTAAATGAAATTATTTCCTGTATCAAGTTTTGTATAAAAGTTCTGTCACTGTGTCCTTGTGGCAAGATACTTCACCCACCTTTCCTCATTTAAAAGTGGTGTGTGTGTGAGGCGCTGATGGTGCAGATTGCCTGCCCCAGGACAGCTGTGGCTACAATATTCGCTTATAACCACCAAGTGTGGAGTGCGTGCACAAAGTACTGTGGGTGTCTTGAAAGGCACTATAGAAATCCAATGCAGTACTTCCAAGCACAGATTTGTACTTTCCCCACCACTTTTTCCACTACTGCTGTGCACGTATATATGTTATGCTAATTAACGAGTAGCATTGTCGATTCTTACGGCAGCATTTGGAACTCATAAACTCACTGTCATGTGAAACCAAGAGATACATAATTACAAAACGATGCGACCCAGATTCTTAGAAAGTGTGCTTTTCTTCTGCACATTTATGAAGTGTGTCACAAGTCATCTGTTATCGTTATACTCAGTCATTAAGTGTTATTATGGGACACTTTTAGCTTGGCTGCATCTACGTGTGAAATCCTATACGCTCCAAAAGCTCGTGTATTAAGCTGTATTCCCAATGAGGCCGCACATGTGACCAAACGGAAATGTCTGACACCACTTCTGGACATTAACGTCGGAATTCTTGGTTTTTGTCATTCGTTTGAGTATTTAAAAATGGGCTAGTGTGCAGTTGTGGTGTGAGTGTTTGCTGACGGATTCCATAGTGATGTCTTGTTTAGCCTCACAATAAAAGTAAACAACTAAGCTAGCCAAAAAGAACAAGAGGACTCCAAACGAATCAAAAGAGGATTGTGAAATGATGGATGATATTTGACAGACTGTTGGATACACGACAACGCAAGCAGAGACTTTGCTTCTAACACAGTTTCCAAGCGCTAAGTTCCATAAAACGGCCCAATTTTAAAATAAGCTTCATGTGGAATTCAATAACATGCCAGGGAGCTTAAAGATGCATTATGGGACTTTTTTGTTGGAGGTGATTGATTTGCATGTTATTTTAGACAATATGCATTAAAGGACCAATATTACACTTTTCTGAGCTCTGTTGTGATTCATCCACACATGTTGAACACACAAATCTTGCATATTTAGTTCTTCTCTCAAACAGAAAACACTCTGTTCCACCTTGTGATGTCATGCGGTAATACAGGAAGTGCTCCACTGTGTTTTCAAACTGCATACACCTTCACTAAAATCATTTGGATGATTTCAGACCTGGAATAGCCAATCTTTACTAAACAAAAGGTAAAAGTAGCTGTGTTAGCCTTAAAATTGTTCCACCTTGTGATGTCATGTAGTGGTAGAGCATTTTGAGGTTTGGAGATGTGGACAGACTAATAATAAAGGGATACTCGTGTATGTTTTTGAGGAGGTAACAACATTCTAACATGGCTTAAAGCTCAATTTTGTGTAATATAGGACCTTTAAACTAAAAAGCAAGTGACATCAGCAGGCAAAGTTAAAGGTCAGATCTGTGGAGAGATGAGCCTTCTCACAGTAAGAATGGATGCTGAAGAAACAGAAACGCCTGTAATTGAATGAATGCAAGATGGATAGGTTTAAGCAATCAGTTGCAACAAGGTTTGATCAGGTCACATTATTATTATCTCGTCAGTGGCTCAAGTGAGAGTGGCCATGATCCGGTGGTTTGAATTGAGCTCTAGAAACTGCCACAGTGTCTTTGGGCAAAACGCCAATGTGAAGAGTGATTGGTGATGATGGAAGAATTATCTCAACTGTTCTCAAAGTAAGATGTACATGTTTATCATTAAATAAAGAAAAAACAATGCGGTTCAGTTTAAGCGCCAAATTTAAGTTACTATTTGCATTAAAGGCCAGATAACTTCCCCTTAATTAGATTATTTGGAGCTTTTAACCATGTTATAGTTGTTTCCCCTTCTCATTATTCCCCTGGCATTGGAGTGGTTGGCTGCTTTGGAAGCTACCTGGCTCACACACTGGGCAGTTTTTTAGACTTTTTGTTTTTTGGGCTTGGTTTTCAACATCATATCATGGGATTTTAACCAACTAAGAAGTGCAGCATGTGCAGGTCAAAGGACACAATAAGCGACTGTTGGATTGTGTGAAATGAGCTGTTTTTTCCTGTATTCATGGAAACTGTGCAAGAGGCTAGCAAAGGAGCTAGTTATGGACATTTGAGGTGCTACAGGCGTTTCACACCATATATGGCAGCAAATGTGGCAGAAGACCTTCCAGAGGAAATACTTTGAATGGGATTTTGAATGGGAATGAACCATTTCATCACCAACCGAAACACCAGAGCCGAGTTAGAGAGAGGCCTTTCCTGAGTTCACCTGGATCTCCTTGGACACTGTGGTGATGTTGCAGGACACGGAGGACTGACACTTTTGGTTCTGACAGGATCTGCTGACCCCACCTGACCAGTCTCCCGGTTAAACTGCACTGAGACCTTTGACTGAGGCACAAAGGTGACTGAGAAGCGCAGTGTAAATATTTGCTGCAGCAAAACTTGAATTTTCCTTGGGATCAGTAGAGTAGGAAGTCGGTTTGTTTTTTTTATAAAGTCATTTTAGATGAATATTCAGCCATAGTCTAGCATAATGACCCATGAGTGTCATAGATTATACTATTATTAACTATAAAGCAGACTCAAGCACAATATGTCTTCTTTAAGATTTAATGGATGATTGCATCTCAGTTGAAGTACATCTCCACTGTGTTCTTGAGAAATGTTAAGGATCAAATTCAGTTTCATTGCCAAAATATAAAAACATCTGTCCATTTGATCAGATACAAGCAGTGCAGTTTAGCAGATTTGCATAGGTTAGTAAAAAATGATCTACAAGAAGCACCACAGCTTCAAGGGAAATGAATCCAAAAGGAAAGAAATTCTTATTTAATGGAAACCACAGTCTTTGCTAGTCTACGTTATCATTTATCTATTTTTTTTTCTTAAAATATAATATTGTCAAATACTAATTATAATTTTCTAGCTAAAATAACTTCTTTGGCCTAGTCTGTAGATTTTATATTGGACACTTTTACCAACAAGTCATTATCACAATAATTACTGTAAAACAAAACATAGACAGTTCATGTTTGATATTCAATAACCATCACCTATAGAAAACTAAAGTGATAGCCAGTGGGTTGGGTAGTAGGGTATATACTATAGAGTAATTGGGTAAGTAACTGTAACTGTGGTGTATAGAGCAAATTATGTACATTAAAGCTGCAATATTACGCAAAATGGAATCTTGTGAGCTTTAAACCATGTTATAATCTTACCTCTTCATAAACATACCCGGAGTTGTGTTTTGTTAACAGATACATTTTACCTTTTGTTCAGTAGAGCTTGGCAATTCCAGGGCTGAAATGATCCAAATGATTCAAGTGAAGCTTTACGCAGTTTATGTTTTTGATGAGGAAACATTATAACAGAGTTGAGAAAATAACGTTATGTTGGCTCCTTAAAATATTTCAAAAATATAACCATTTCTTTAGCCTTTTGACACATTTTAGGATACAAGCTCAGTACAAAGCTTCACCTCCACGCTGACAGCCCTGAACCCCTCTCCTCTCCCACCCCCATAATTGCACAGCCCTCATACCCTCCACCCAAAATGGCTTCTGTCCGAAAAAATGCTATTTTGATGCTTGTGGAGACCTGTAATTGAAGTGGGCCAGTAAGTGATAGAGGCGGGGCACTACTCATCTGTCTGTCTGATGGATTAGACATACGACCAGCCTGGTGGAGGAGAAAGAAAAGGACATATTGCACTCAAAAGTATTGTTCTGATCTGTTTCATACAACTTCTCCAAAAGGAATGTGAGACAAAGGCCATAAATATGAATTAGTATTAGTAAGAAAATAAGAATTAACTTTGCAGGGAGAGACCTCGCACAGAGGCTGTAATGATCTGTTTATTTGAAATATTTTAAAGCTGATCAGACCAGAGGATCAGACACTGTACTTTGGAATCATTTTAAGTCCATTCTCCTCCTGTTCTTTACCATGTCTATCTCTTTTTATATTCTGTTTTAGGGCTATGCAAAAAAGCCTTTGGTAAATGGGTAAATAGTCACATTTTTATATAACGCTTTTCCAGGCAGTCAGAGCTCTTTACATCAAGGAACCACTCACCCATTCACGCACGCATTCACACACCAATGTACACAGACACTGGGGGTGAGGTGGGTTAAGTGTCTTGCCCAAGGACACAACAACAACAGCACTAAATACACTAAATACATAGCACTTCTCTCCTCTTACTGAAAACTCATCCAAAAACCTGAAGGACATGCAAACCTCCACACAGGAACTTTTTGGTGGCGGGTCGGTCAAATGCTTTTCTCCATGGAGATGTTATTGCTTCGTCTGGAATGTTTCACAGTATGGCATTAAACCTTTCTATCTTCATGCAGACCAAACCAGACTAAGTTTCGGGTCAGCTCTGTGGAGAGGTGACCCCGCTCACAGTCAGAATGCCTGTTTTTCACAGTATTTCTGAGCTATAAGACCACTTGTGATTGAATAAATGTAAAGGTAGAGTTGTTTAATGTCACACTATGGAATATTCCAGGCAGAGCAATGACATATCCATAAAAACATCAGGACCCCCAACCAAAAAGTTACATAATGCACCTTTTAAAGTACTAAACTAGCAAACTTTTTACTGTAAGGTGAGTCTTATATGACCTGCTGCTTTGTTCCTCTCCATAAAACTACTAATAACACCTTCCGTAGATAAACACTGGTTTTGTTCTTATGAATATCAGGTTGTCTGTTAGAAGGACACCTGAAGAGATCAGAAAATAATAAACCTAGTGAAGCCTTATGGGTAATGTTGAACAGGCCTAGCTCTTAAAGGTTCTATATTACGCTAAATTGACTCTTGTGAGCTTTAAGACATGTTATAATGTTACTTCACCAAAAACATGCCCAGAGTTGTGTTTTGTTTCATTCGCACATGTTTGAGTAACTCTTTATTATTAGTCTGTCTACATCTCCAAAGCTCAAAACGTTCTGTTCCATCTTGTGTTATGAAGCGGTAGTTTTCAAGTTAAAATTTACCTTCTACCCTTTTTATTTAGTGGAGAATGAAAATTCCTGTCTGAAATCATGCAAATGGTTCTAGTGACGGTGTATAGAGTTTAAAAACACAGTGGAGCACTTTCTATATAACCGAATGACATCACACGTGGTAATTCTGAAGAAGGGTTTGTGTGAATGAACCAAAACACAACTTCAGGTGTATTTTTGATGAGGAAACAACATTACGGCACAGATCAGAAAATTGCGTAATATGGGTCCTTTAAGTCCCGCCTTTGAAATAGCATCTTCACACTGTCCGTCCCCCTGGTTCAAAGAGACACCTGTGCCCGTCTGTAACTTATGCACACCCACATCAGACTGAGCGCGTGCACCAGACAAAGACAAACGAGGAGCCTAGGGTGTCCCCCTCCCCCGCCCATCCGCACCCCCGCTGTGGCACCCTGTTACCCCGGTCAAAGCAACCCTCTCATCCCGCTATAACAAGTACGCCCCGGCTTTCATCTGCGGCCCGGGGGGTGTAGCTGTGACGAGGGAGGCCAAGGGTTCACAGAGTTTCGGGGGGATTTCGAGGTGGGTGGAGCAGGCTCACCGTCATGAAATATGTATAGACGCCATGCCGTAGACGAGTGATAATTGATTCCTGGGGACGCCATTAGCTCGGCACCTGTGAACCCTGCCCACCCCCACGCATCTCGAGTATAGACCCCACCCCCAGCGCTAATGAGAAGGAGGGGAGAGAAGGAGAGGAGGAGGAAGGAGATGAATGAAGCACACACGCCCAGTGGTGATCTGTCGGTGTTTGAACCCTGAGTGAGAATTTGAGGACTGTGGACTCTAAATATATTTGGATTCTAAATATATTTGAGATAAATGCCCTCAAAATAACATCTTGAGGAGAACAAAACTGGAAAAGTTGGAAATATTTGAAAAGTAAACTCTGGAAATGACTAAATTAAAAAGATATACATGTGAAATAATGAGGAAAAATACACAACTCTTTGGCTTACACTATATAAAAAAGTAAATGCATGTTTTTTTTACTTAGTAGCTCAGTTGGTTGAGTGTTTGCCCACTGATCAGAAGGGTAGCGGTTCGAATCCTGCTCTCCATATAAACATCTTTGGTTAAGTGGTCAGATCCACCGGCCCACAGGTTGTCGGTGTGATTCTAAATCCCACAGATGAATGCTGTTATTCACTAACCCACCTTTCCCCCAGTGTCTGTATACGCTGGAGTGCGAGAGGTAGAAAAGCGCTATATGTCCATGTGTCCATTTTACATCTGAATTCATAAATCTCCAAACAAGTTTCCAGAGTGACTGAGCAAAAATAGCTAAAATATCTTGCAAACATGTAACTTGAGAACAATTCAAAAAGCATTATAAATCTTCTATTAGCATCATCTGACATCTTAATTCCGAATAAGCACCTCCGTCTGTCTTTTCAATTGCGCACTTACATAAATTATCTCTGACTTCATTTGGGAAAGGGTAATAAGTAACACCGCAGCCATATTAAAATGTAAATGAGCAGTTTGAATTGAATTAATTGTATTTTGTCACACACTTCTTAAGTTTAACAATATAGGTCTGCTGGTTTTGGTGGGAACTGGGACATTTTCACCCTCAGGTCTACATATCAGCCCCAGTGGGAACGAAACATACCCTGTTCAGTGTAATTAAAGCAACTGTCAAAAAGAGACTAGCACATAGGAATAGTATATGCAGCGTGTGTTCCGGCTTGGCAAAATCATGTATAGGATTACATGCCTAACTCTGCATGGGGCTGGTGGGGATTTAGTAATTGGGTACGCAGTCATTTTAACTCTAGTGGAAAGCAGGAAAAAGTCAATTACCAAAGTAGATTAGGATTTGGTCAGGGAAGGACAGGGGCACAACAATATTCAGACTTGGCCTTATAAGAACTCTATGTGTGGAGTTAAGTACGGGAAGTCAAAATGTTACACAAGGTTTAAATAAGCGTAGATGCAGACGTATAATTGAGCTGTGATTATTCAATTACAAGGATTACAATCTCAGAATACAGTGTACATGTGAATATATTATGTATGACTCAACAGAATTAAAGGTGCACTGCGTCACTTTACACCATTCGTTTATGTCTATGAAGATGTTATTCCTTTGGCTGTAATGTTTTACTACAGTATGGCAATAAGCTAATTTATCTCCACGGAGATGTCACCAGGCGAAGTTACAGGTCAGATCTGTGAAGAAGCGACCCCAGTAACAATAAAAATGCATGTCGTCGAGGTATTTTTTTCAATTAAAACACCTCTAATTAAATAAATGATAGTTTTGATGATTAAAGCCATACTGTGTAACATTCTACGAAAAGCAATAACATCTCCATGAAGCGGGTGACAGACCAGAAAAGTTACACAGTGCACCTTTAAGTTATAAAGAACCATCAACAGAGACAAAGGAGCATTTACCTTGTCTCACACACGGGACTCAAATCTCCAGAAACCAGCACAATGTCACGCGTGGTCAGTCAGGTAAATAAACAATTTAGCTTTTGACACAATTTGTCTTATTAGAATAATAAATTAGTTTTTGAAACATAATTTAATTGTATTCTGTGAACATCCCAGGCAAAACAATAACATCTCCGTGGAGACAAGCAGTTGGCAAACACCACACCAGAAAAGTTACATAACGCACCTTTATGTGGCTCTGAAAACTGCTGAACAAACAACTGCAACTGAAACAAATCTGCCTATGGGAACAAATAAAGGATGGAGATGTTATTGCTTTGTCTAGAATGTTTCACACTATGGCATTAAACCTTTCTATGTTCATGGAAACAAAAAAAGGCCAAGTTACTGGTCAGATCTGTGGAGTTTCAACTCTGCTCACAGTCAGAATGCCTGTTTTTCTATGTATTTTATCTATAAAACTATGTGTAATTGAATAAATGTAAGGTAAAGCTTTTTAATGTCATACTGTGGAACATTCCAAGCAGAGCAACGGCATTTCCGTAGAAACAAGAAGTACAGAAAAGTTACATAGTGCACCTTTAAGGCTACTAAAACTATAGTTATTAGAGTTACCGTTACATGAAGACAGTGATCACGGTAGACGAAGTGATATTCAAAGGCTGGTTTGGAGATCATGAGGAGGCTCTCAGGCTGCTTCATGAAGGGAGACAATTATGAAAATATTGTGAGAGAATCAGAAAGTTCACATCTGAAAAACCTGTAAAAATCAGGTACAGCGCCTTTAAAGAGAATCAGCCAAGTTTGTGGTCAAACTGTAAGGATAACAAGACATTCCAGTGAACTATTCCCATGCTCCTTACAAATTTACCCCAAATACCTGTCAACAAATGATCTAATCAAAACATTCTCAGAGTTGTTTTTCATTCACACGTTTAACACACAAACTCTGCATATTTAGTTCTTCTCTCAAACTGAAAACACTCCGTTTCACCTTGTGATGTCATGTGTTTTAAACTCCATACACCTTCACAAGGATCTTTTGGATAATTTCAAACCTGGAATAGCCAATCTCTACTAAACAAAAGGTAAAAGTACATGTTAACAAGAAAACTACTGATTCATGACATCACAAGATGGTACAGAGCATTTTGAGCATTGGAGATGTAAACAGGCCAATAATAAAGGATTACTCAGACATGTGTGAATGAAACAAAACACAAGTCCAGGTGTGTTTTTGATGAGGTAACAACATTATAACATAACGACATTATAACATAACTAAAGCTCAGAAGAATTCATTTTGACTAATATAGTTTTCCAGTTTTCCCTATTTTATTAAACCCATCTCAAGATATGTTTCTAGAGTCAAGTTCTAAGTAAACTCTATTTTCTGAGTACTTTCAACAGCAGGAATATTGTTCTGGTCATATTGTGAAAATTAACTTGTTTTTATGAGATTTGCAAAGCTCTCTCTTGAGTAAAACCTCAGCAGAAAAACAGAAAACACGTATTGAGTCCTAAAAGTCCTAAAGCTTTTTTAAATTCCTGTAACAAAGGAACAAAATGATGCTGTTTTTGTGAGTACACAGGGAAGCAAACAACTCCAGTTAGAGATTATATGAGATATCAAAAAACTGTTATACAATTTAAACACCACAGCCACCTGTGCAAATAAGATGGTGCAATCATAAAGTGACATATTGTGCTTTATCGGATATGCAAAAACAGCTTTCTGTCTGCACGGAAATGTCATTTTCAATAAGATCAAAATTGAGAAAATGTCAATAAGCAGCAAACTTATTCTGATTTGAATGTCTGCATTTTTTTATATGTCAAAGTAATAAGATGTGCAAGAGATGCCGTGGAAATTGTGTGGCTTTAAATGTCATTTTATTACATGATTCACTTTATGAATTTAGGGTTAAAGATCAGAGATGAATCATGTTTCATTGACACTCGATCGAGAAAAGTTACATGACATGACATGTTACCTGGGCTACTTTACTTAGAGACTTAGACAAACTTTATTGATCCACAAGGGAAATGACTTGGACACAGTCGCTCACACATCACAATATAATATAATAACAAAGAGAAAAAGCAAGAGTATCAAAATTATCAAAAGACTGGTGTCAAATAAGGCATAATTATATAAATGTATATGTACAAGTAAAAATAAAATACAAAAGAAATAAGTAATAAAAAATATTTCAGTGCAAAGATGATATTGATGACTGATATTGATGACTTTTTATCTTGACATGTTTTCTCAATTCTCAAACCAACTGGATTTTAGCATTGAAACTGGCAACCCAAATAAAAGACTCATGTGAAGCTCATACTGCTTAATGATTGGATAATCGTCTCGAGAACCAAAATACTAAATTATAACAACTTGGCCAATGTTTTTTTGTAAATAAAAATAAATCAGCATTACAAACGTTATCAGTAAAAGTACTTACTTAGACTCAGACTTAGACAAACTTTATTGATTCACAAGGAAAATTATTTGGACACAGTAGCTCACACATCACAATAAAAAGAGCAAAAATATAAATGTAATAATGCATTCAAAATAAGTAACAAGAATAGCAAGAGACTGGTGTCAAATAAGGCATAATTATATAAATGTATATGTACAAGTAAAAATAAAATTTGAAATATACTAATGCAAATATATCTCAGCTCTCTACAAGAGGACCACGTATGCACCTTGTGTGGTACACAGATAGGTCATGTTTAAGAAATGTTTAATCAAAATCTTACATGCAGTCCCTTTAAATGAACGTGCATCAGATTAAATGCGATCATTATTGAACTGCATATCAAATATAAAGCCTTTTCCTTAGAATCGAAACTGAGTCTGAAATTTGAATGCCCTGACAACACTAAAACGAAATTAGGCTTACTCTGTCGTCTTTAACATATAACTGATGCACCGAATCACTCCATCTCTATCATGTTCAACCTCAGAATAGCCTTTTGTGTCACTCCTTGTGCCGTGACTACCGGCCCGTTGGGGGAGGGCATCTGTGCAAAATGTACTGTGCGTTTGTCCCACTGCTGAGAATATTGATTAGCTCAGAAATTATGGAAGCCCCAGGAGTCCACGCGCGGCTGTTGCTGTGCTGCAGAACTCAATTTGAGACCACTGTTAATTATTAATAACGCTTTTTTAATAGGACTCATAACAAATGTCACTGAACGGACTTATTAAAAATTGTACGGAGAAGAAAGCAGCTGCTACACGCCGTGTTTTGTACTAGATTACAGTTATGCCATCCTCTGGGACATGATGAATTAAAGAGCCAAAACAACTTTGTACAAATAGTTTACTCTGCCTCTGGTTCGGAGGCACAAAAAGATATTGCTCAAATTACTTTTATATTACTATTTCATACCACTGTTCCATGTTATATTACAAGAACAACTCCAAGTGTGAAAGGTAATCAGTAGAAATCTCCTGCGGACCTGAACTCAATAATGTGAAGTAATTTTGACCTTTGGTATTCGAGAGTTGGGATGGCATCCGCATTAAAGGGCCCATATGACGCTATTTTCTGAGCTATTATATTGTTTCCTCGTCAAAAGCATACCCACAGTTGTGTTTTGTTTCATTCACACGTTTAACACACAAACCCTGTATATTTAGGCTGAGTTCATGTCGCAAACAGAAACACTCCACCTGTTCCTTCTTGTGATGTCATGTGGTAATACAGAAAGTGCCCCACTGTGTTTTTAAACTCCACACACCTTGGATGATTTCAGCCCTGGATTTGCCGATCTCTACTGAACTAAAGGTAAAGGGTCGCTGTTAACTTGAAAACTACAGCTTCATGACATCACAAGGTTGAACAGAGCATTCTGAGCTTTAGAGATGTAGGCAGACTTAAAATTACTAAAACGTGTGAATGAAACAAAACACAACTCTGGGTTTGTTTTTTCTAACATGACTTAAAACTCACAAGAGTCGGTGTTGCGTAATATAGGACCTTTATGCCGTATTCTGTTGGAATCCAGAAGGGTCTAGAATTGGAAAACAGAGCGAAAAACCTCTGTACTAACTTGAGACGGCCCAACCACAGCCGCTAACTTGTATATAACTTCATTTACCTGTGATAAATAATGGCCTGGAGAGTTGATTGTTGATTCTCTGTTTCTCGGTCCATTATGTTGTTTTCACCTTTTTTTTACACGTAAGCAGCCATGTTTGTTTTAGATGTGAACAGAGCATGTGTCTCTCTGGTTGGTTAATCCGCCTGTCAATCACACCCTCTGAACTCAAGGAGAGTGGATGTGGCTCCAGATCCACTCGTCTTTGTCTTTGTGGTTCTGTCTGGTCAGGTAAGAGCACCAGAAACCAGAACTTTCTTATTGGCATGAGCTTTAGCCACACCCATAGGTGCCGATTTATGTTTATAAGTGGGTGCTCTGTGTGCCCGGTCTCTGCGTCAGTTTAAGATGGGGGTATTTCCGGTGGGTGCTCGGAGATTTGCCTGGGTGCTCTGGCCCCTGGGCACCGGGATTGGCGCCTATGGCCACTCTGCTGTGTGAATGGCTGAGATTCATGCCTGAATACAGTGAATCTTGAATCAGGGAAGAGATGTGAGTCTGTAGCCTAATAAAATTGCACTAATAAAATGGTACTCTCACAACCCAGTGTGCTGCTTGAGAACATGCTTTTCCCCCAAAAACACAAACACGCTCTATTGTTGTTTCCAGGATGCTATAATGCCTTTTGTTTTCAAACCATCTCCAACCATTTAACTCAACCAAAAGAAAACATTACTGATTTCTTAGAGCAGTGATGCAATTTACCATAGCGCTAATTAACTACTAATTAGTACATATTAAAATAAGCGAGGGTGGAACTTTAAAGGACATGAACAGAACATGGGGTTGGCGGCTCATTTGGGTGCCTTTCTTTTCTGTAAACACTGCAATTAGGCTTTATGTTGTCCACTATGGCCACTGGTGGAGAGACTTATCCAGCCCACGTCTCATATAGATTCTCCTTCTTTCAATGATTATTTGTTTTGTCCACACTGTATGGGGTGACGATGTGCAACGAAGCTAACGGGGGACACGAGTGGGTGGCCTGAGAGACTGCTCTGCTTACTTTATTACTTTACTGACGTCATTAGCTTGAGCTTAGTCAGTTTTAAGTGGGGGTTATGGCCAACAATAAGATAAATGCCAAAACAGAAATAGTGTCTACTGACTTTGTGTGCATATTATAAGAAAGGTGATTTGATGTTCCTATATTAGACTATACATTAAGGGTTAACTTCCATATGAAAGTGATCAAAAGTAGTGTTAGAAGGTACAGCGTAGGGTTGTCAAAAGAATAAAAAATCAGACACTAATCAATACTAAAACTAGTATCAAAACTAGATACCAGAAATACTACTGAACTGAGTTACTGAATAGCTTTAGAATGATCTTGCGTTGTATCAGAAGAAGTATTAAGTATTAACAAGTAGTACATATTGTAGTATACGCACATGGACCACTACGGAACCTACCTGGACAACTGATATAAGACCATATGGTAATATAAAAGAAAGTACTGTGATTTAATGTTGAAAATCACATTCTATTCTCGAGTCCATTCCTTAGTATCGAAATCTTGTACAGCGCTTTTAATATTTGTTATTGCCCGATCCCTAGAACTAAATACTTTTCCTTTTTCACAGTTAAAAAAGGCGGTTGGCTACTACTGCTTCAATGGTGCCACATCAGACTTTTACTGTATTGATAACGTGAAAAACAGAACGAGTAAATTCAAATGACTTTGGTCCAAAGTTGTTCGTCACTTCAGAGCGTTCTAATTTCAGATCAGAGTTTGACACCACAATTTAAATACTGACGATATTATTAATGACATGACTATAGCAACAATTGTCTTGCTCCATACGGAGACATTAGCAGCTCTTGGGGGTCAAAGTATCAGGAAGTACGCAGTTAGCATACTGTTTGTTGTTTGTAATGTGGTAGAAAGGCGGTTACGTTGGAACAAAGTAAGCAGAGACCAATGGGGGTTGACTGGAAATATGGCGTCTTGAAAATAAGTGATTAAAGATTGCTCAAACATGCACGAAACACTCCAACTTCAGAGGGTAAATGAAAAGTACGATAAAATGGTTAAAAGCTCTGAAAAGTCGATTTTACACAATAGTTCTGCTTTAATATCATCAGTATTTAAACTGTTCTATAAAAACTATAAAAAATTATCTAGACTATGTCCCAGTTGCTACATTTTGGAAAGCCTGCTGAACATTGTTTACGTCTGTGATTAAGGATAAAAATAGTAAGAGGCATTTTAGTGCACCTCACAGTTACACAGACACTCTTCTGCATGTTTACTACACTGGGCCTATAGTAACTTTGAGTGGGCTACGCAGCACATGGCAACCAAGCCTTAAAATGGAATATCTCTTGTATGAAGGTCATAATAACGCTTTTTCGCTATTATTTTTTTTTAAAGGTCTTATATCATGCAGAGTTGACTCTTGTGAGCTTTAAGTCATGTTAGAATGTTGTTCCCTCATCACAAACACACCTGGAGTTGTATTTTGCTTCGTTCACACATGTTGGAGCAACCCTTTATTAGTCTGTCTACATCTCCAAAGCTCAAAATGCTCTGTTCCACCTTGTGATGTCATGAACACGTGTGTATGGAACAAAACACAAGATATAACATAGATCAGAAAATGGTGCAATATGGGCCCTTTAAATACTGTTTGATGTACATATTAAATTCCTGCAAGTTTAGTCTGAGTCTAAAATTTGGCTTGTTCTTTAAAAGCAAAATAACTGAAAATCTTTGAGTGTTTTGCGAGCCAACCACCACAGCTGTTTTGTGTCATTATTTTCCTCAGAAATGTGCCTCCCGTCTGTTTAATCTCGATAAATGCAATTAGTGTTCATAACTACAACTGCTGTGACTCGATCTGACCTTCGTAGAACTGTTTCTTGGATAGTGCTTTGTGAATAAATAGTTTGTCATCCGCTTCTTTGCAAGAAAAAACCCAATAAATGTTTTTGAATTAGAAAGAATGATACATTTCACATTGTGGAATACATGCAGGGTACATATATGCAGGGTATAATATCCATAACAAACCACTGATTCAATGGCCTTTTCCCAGGTATTTAACCAAAATGTGTCTTGCCTCAGTGTAGACATATTGTATAAGCAGATCGTACTGTTTGAATCCATTTTTAAGCATTTTATTGTTGGATTATCAGGATTTCTATCAGTGGTTAGCATACTAGGTTAGCACACATGGTGGCACTGCTACCATAGTGACAGAGTGGTTGGCTGCTCTTGGGGCTACTGGCACACACACTGAGCAGCTGGTAAAACTTTTTTTTTTTTTTTTAAGATCAGTTTTTAACATCATATCATGGGACTTAAACTAAGAAGTGCAGCATGAGCAGTGCAAAGGACACAGGTAAGGTGTTGTATTGTGAGAAATGAGCTGTTGGTTTTGCCCGAATCCATGGAGCCTGTGCAAGAGACTAGCTAACGAGCTAACTGAGGATTTATGGACATTTGAGATGCTACAGACTAGTCACACCATATGTGGCAGCAAATATGGCAGAAGACTTTCCAGAGGAAATACTTGAATGGACCATTTCATCACCAACCAAAACACCAGAGCGGAGGATAGGCCTTTTCTATTGTGTTCACCTTTCCTGTTGTGAGGCCTTTCCTGTTGTGTTCCCCCTGGACTCTGCTGTGATGCTGCAGGACACAGAGGAAGACACTTTTGGCTCTTCCTCTCCTCAAACTGCCCTGACACAGGATCTGCTGACCTTACCTGACCAGTCCTCCTGTTAAACTGGACTGAGATCTTTGACTGAGACACAGTGTAAATGTTGTGTAAACTTCCCTCCGTGTCAATAAAGTGTCTCTCTCTCTAATTGTTGTTTCTAATGTGATAAAAAAGCAAGTAAACACACAGAACTGCCATGATCTGCTGTCTTTCAAAGCTCCGTACTGACAACTCACTCGCCATTTCCATCCACTCCATATGAAAACTGAACAGCTTGTTTCCTCACAATACTGGCTCCTTATCTATTGTCCCTCGAAATATTCCGCAAGCCTTCCCGTTTTGACACATTGTTCCAGAGTAGGATTGACACATATGTTCTCGAATCCAATCACCACCCCTTCATCTCACACTTTCCAAAGCACGTGGCGAGTGTTAAGAGGGAGTGTAGTGGAGTAAGTGGTTGTTTCACGTGTTTTCATTTATATGTTAATCTATACGCACTGATTTGCCTGGCAGTTGGTCATGCATGCATCTGGACTTATTCTCACACCTACACGGTTAGGTTATACAATTTAGCATTGCAACAAATCCATCATTGGCAAAGTTCTGGACATTGAGGCAGATTTAGAGCAGATACCTTAATTATAATTGTGATTTTTCAATGACTTTGTGATTTGGTTTGCCATTTATGATTTTGTAATAGGATTTTGTTTAGATTTTAAATTAAGAAGAATTGGTAAAAGACTGAAATATATGACAAACTAAACTCACATTTCAGAACATGTTTGCATACAGTTACCACTACTGCTACTAATTACTTACCTGGCCAGCCAAAGCTTTGACAGAACTTTACAAACACGTGTAGGTGTGGAACCGTGTCCTGTCTCTCCAGTTTCAGATGAGCGTGACTGAAAATGATGCAGAGGCGTAAGAAAATAAAAAGCATGGATTTCTGCAGAATCAACCACCAAAGAACCAAAGTTACTTATCTCAGGTAAAAAAAGTTAAATAAAAGTTGCATATTTTGTTCTGAATGATGCGAGAATTTTCCAGAGGAGATGTCTTTGGCATTTGAGAGACACGTGCTACAAATTAGTGGCTGTGGTTGGACCGTCCCAAGTTAGAACGGAGGTTTGAGGCCCATTTGGTCCAATTATAGACTTTTCTGGATTCGAACAGAAGTGACCTCCTGCCTGACCAGCCAGTCCCTTCTCCATTCTGTTCTGTTGTTGTGGAAATTACGATTCTAATTGCATCTATTAAAACTGCATTTTCGATTTGATTGCAGTGAATCTTGTGGTCTTCTAAATAAATGGGAAAGTTTATGGCTGCAAGTAAAAAAAAAAAAAAACCCGCCAAATAAACCAAGCTGCAAGGCCGGGCTTTGTTGTCATAAATTCAAAAGATGGAGTAAAAATCTACCCCAAAGTGATGGACTATACTTTCTCCCCATTCTCTCAGACACAAACTGCAAATGGCAAACGTGCAAAGAGAAGAACCAACAAGTGATATTTCATTGTGTGGAAATGTAAACACTAGCTAGTGCATAGCCAGTGAAGGGTGGCATGATAGATGGAGCTGTTGTCCAGGAGAAATCAGGGAGGAGAGGACTGGGAGTTAGGTTGTTTCCAGAGGAGAAATACAATGTTTTTTTTTAAAAAGGTGTCAAGTAAAGTAAGAAGCTTTTTTATTGGGGTTTTATAGGGGAATGCGTAAAAGATATTGGATGGGGTTATCTTGCCAATCCACTAGTCCAACAAATACCGCAGGGTCATAAAGGCTGATGTAAACTCGGAGCATCCAGGGATGACGTTGCCTTGTGGTTTGAATTGTTCTGCAAAATGTAACAATTTGAAGGACAAAATATTGATTTTTATAGTTGCTGGTACTTAATGATAATAAATGAATGTTCTTTTCAGGAAATGACAGTATACCAAAGTCCTTTTCAAAATGCATTAGCAGTAAAATTCATCTTAACAAGGCTGTTCAATCTGTTCTGGAACAATTCCTTTTATCGGAGTTATTAGCAGCCGCATTAATGAAATGGAAGTTAAATATTGAACCAGCTTAGTGACATCAAAACTCTTGTTAACCTTTTGAACCTTTTTATTCTGTCCCATAGGAAAGTACAAAGATTTTTTTCCTCCAGAGACCCAATTACTAATAAGAATTTTGTTTGCTTATCTGCTTAAAGTGGGGTGGACCCAACTTTATTCTTGTAAGAGGTACATTCTGTTTTTCTTCCCAAAGATATTTTAAAATCAGCATTCATCAGCCAACCTTGGAATAAAGTGTTCTGTGCTGTCTACATCGAATTAATGTTTTATTCTCAGGGAATCAGGAAGTACACTCTTAGCATGTTAATTACAAAAGAAGATATTTCAAAAGAAGATATAATTCTGTCAACTTGGCAACCAAGAGGCTTCTTCGATTAGAGAGAGAAATACTTATAAACTCATTGTGATGAATAATTAGGATTCTCAGAATTCATGACGTAAGGTAAAGGTTAAAAGGTTAAAGTACCTTTAAGTCCCTGGAAAGGAAAGGAAATTTGTCCTCTGCATTTGACCCGTCCTGTTCAGTGCCACTGGATCCCGTTTCCTCAGCAGAAGTGCAGAGTTTGGGGGTCACTGATCTTGTTGCTAGTCTTGGTCAGGACTACCGTAGCTGGAGGATTTTACCTATTGAGCATGTTTTGGGTACGTGAGGAATAACTTTGGACCACTGCAAACTAGTCCTGTTTTTCACCTTTTTAAACTCAGCTAATGAAGCTTTAAGACGGGGTTCTCAAACTGAACTGGAGCAGGGGCCGAAGTTATAAAATCAGAGTTGGTCACATATTGTATAACGTATTATATGACCACCAAACTGTCATGCAGCTTCACACAGAATAAATTTGTATGCAGTGTGTAGTCTGATACATTTTATAAGGGCCGCATGATATGAGATAAAAATATTTGAAAACTATATGTTGTATTGCAAACTATATCATAGCAATATTTACATTTTTTGACACAATAAGTTCAGCAAAATTAAA
Source organism: Taenioides sp. WSHXM2023 (assembly GCA_029959045.1). NCBI lineage: Eukaryota > Metazoa > Chordata > Actinopteri > Gobiiformes > Gobiidae > Taenioides > Taenioides sp. WSHXM2023. Next base: position 4,734,450 of record CM057100.1, on the reverse strand, counting down.
ACTTACACCAAGACCAAACTGGGTTAAAGGAGTACACAATAAGGAAATTGTGAATATCATTTCTTTGTATTTTATTTTTATTTTTTGTTATTATTGATTATTTGCAATAATAAGAACAATAGATCTTATGTTTAAGATATATTGTTCAACTCTCTCTCTCTCATTATATTTTGGAGGAAAAAAAATCATAGTTTGGAAGAAAAAAAACAAAAATAACATTCACATTGCCATTTTAATCTTTTGCTTTCTTTTATCATGTATTATATTATTTTTTGTACCATCACTTTACACATTTCTGCATAAATAACAAGCCAATGCAGTATACTATGTGACTGGCATGTGACTTAAACAATGTGAAAAAAAAAATATATATATATATATGAATAAGTACTAAATAAAGGTCAAAGCATACATTTAAAAATATTTTTTGTATTTTTTTTAATAATGCGTGTAAAGGGTTATGGTTGGAGGTGCTTCAGCGCTGTTGACGCCTGGGCCCCCTCCTCTGCTCCTCCACTATGGCCGCTCCTTTTGGCGGCTGGATCGCTGTGACCTTTGACTTTCACAACGAAACTTCAGGAAACGCAACTACGTTTCGGTGACTGACGCTACTTCATTTTGACGTCATTGGTGATGATTGCTAAAGGGTTGTGTGTGTTTAGTATTTCCATATATCCCCATGCACGTAAGAATATTTAGAATGTAAGGAAAAGGTTACCCTCTAGTCCAGGGGTCTCACACTCAGTTGGAGCAGGGGCAGAAGTGTTGGTCGGGGGCCGCATATTATATAAGATATTATATTATATTTTTTATAGGCTACCACTGATCATAATTATTATAGTAATATGTTATAATCATAATATACTAGGATACTATATTATTGTATATTTAATGCAAGACTGAGGCCCTCATGGGGTTAAGAAAACAATATGCTATTTAATAAAGGTAATATTCATGATTTATTACAGGCTTTTAAGCAGTAAATCCTAGTGTCTTTGTGTTGTTTTCAATTCAGACGTATTTTCAACCAGAGCACCAGGGCCAAACTTCACTTCTACAAAGACACTTAGTCAACAAACCATCAACCTTTGAGTAGATGTTAAGTACCGTATGAGTGATGCCCAATACAGTGCGATGGTAAACTGCTTCTTATCTTCTGTAGCCTTAGCTCATGAAGCTGCTCCTCTGGTTTAACAGTCACTCCCGTCTGTTTCTGAACCTTCTGTTCTCACAGTCCATGCGTTTAGTGTCCGTTTCTTGGTTGGAGTAAGTTTGAAAGTCCATGTAGAAGCGCTGTTTGCCCCACAGGAGGAAAGGAGCCAAAATGGAACTACAGCCTGTCAAAGCCTGATCCCATCAGACCTCAGAAGCTCAGCAAGGCTGGGCCTGGTTAGGACTTGGATGGAAGACGCTGGAAAAATCAGGTGCCACAGGGGGGCGCCAGTCGCAAAAACTGTCGTTGTGTCCTTAGGCAAGGCACTTCACCCACGTTGCCTAGTGTGAAAGTGGTGTGTGCGTGAGTGATGGTGGTGGTCTTAGGGGCCGATGGCGCAGATTGGCGGCCTCGTTTCCGTCAGTTTGCCCCAGGGCAGCTGTGGCTACAGTAGAAGCTTACCACCTCCGGGTATGGAGTGAATGAAGAATGAACTGTAAAGCGTCTTTGAGTGTTCAGAAAAGTGCTATATAAAACTGATCCATTACTATTATTATTATTATTATTATTATTATTATTACAGGAATACATTATGGGAGCTATAGTTCAAATTCTTTTGCATTTATGCATTTTATTGGTGGGCCACTATCAACAGAAATTAGAAATCATCTTGTGAGCCAGTAAAAATGAGCTCGGGTGCCTCATTTTGCCCCTTGGGCCACCAATTTGAGACCCCTACTTTAAGACAACAACAACTCATAAATCAGAAATCTTTGTCTAAACCCCAAATGCATTCTCTTAATTACAACACTTGGCTAAATTAACTTTTTACAAGGTGAGATAAAAAACAAATCATATTACATAATCAATATTACAGCCATTTGCTTTTAAGCTGCAACACAGCCTCCCCAGTCCTTCTAATGTTTCTAGGTCAGTCGAAGTTATTAAAAATACATTACACGCTGTAAACTGGATATATGTTGAGCATAAGGATTTTAAGTTAATCCAAATCTAACCTGACTATAAAGGCACCACCATTAAGCCTTTCTCAATAGAGGCATCTGGCCCCGAGTAGCCCCCTGACCCGGCCATTCACGTCCGGTCTCCCCTGGCTGACCGCACTGGCTCCTAATGAGGTCAGAACTCCTGCTCCACTGCCCTTCTCTCCAACGTGTGCAGGCTAGCACAGCAGTCTAAAAGCAAACACACAAAATGCTAACACGAGCTGGAGCTAAGAGGATCGAGGCGCTCTGTGGAGGGCTTTGGTTCTTGTATTGTCCAGAGATGGTGGCTGCTAATGAGGGAGAGGGGGGAGAGGGCAAAGGGAGGCCGTAGTTGTAAAAGTCATGGCCTGGTTGTGCTGAAAAGAGTTTTGAATGTTGAATAGCTCAGTAACCAGTCATTTGGATCCTGCTGGCAGAATGAAAAATGGGCATCTTAGTCGGCAACTGTTTTAATCCGGTGCTGCTGAGATGTGGAGCGTGACGTTTAGAGCTGGCGCGTATTAGCAGTCCAGAAAATGACAAACAATGAGCGAGTTGCAGGGGTGGGTAGTATTCTGCGAAGTTCCTTTTACTTGATTGACCTTTTTAAAGAAATTGTACTTTTAGTAAGTAACAGGACTGGTAGTACAAGTTTTTGGTTACTCTTCCCACTGTGAGTAAGTGTAAAGTAACACAGATTTGGATTTTTTTTAGTAATGTTTAAAATAACTGAATATAGGCGCAATTTAAAGGTGCACTGCGTAACTTTTCTGGATCAATTGCCTGCTTGTCTCCATAGAGATACTGTTTTGCCTTGATTATTCCACAATATGGAAATACACTTGAGGTCCTCCCTGGGAGGAGGCCCCGGGGAAGACTCAGGACACGCTGGAGGGACTACGTCTCTCGGCTGGCCTGGGAACGCCTCGGGGTCCTCCTGGAGGAGGTGGAGGAAGTGTCTGGGGTGAAGGAAGTCTGGGAGTCCCTGCTTAGACTGTTGCCTCCACGATCCGGCCCCGGATAAGCAGAAGAAAATGGATGGATGGAAATACACTTGGTAATCACAATGGAGACAGGTTATGATCTATGAAGATGGATCATAATCTGTCAGATGTTTTTATTCTTATTGTTTGGGTCACTACTGTACTTCTTCTTGAGTACTCTATGCACCTCTGTGTATTTGTAATCCAAGTCAAATTACCTATCAGAAAACACGTCTCTAAAATGTTGGCCCCTGGTTTAATTCAAACCATCTGAGTTCACGTGTCCCTGTGTGTCTCTGTCTGGACATTAGGGGAGCTGGACACAACACTAATACAAGAAGTGGTATTCGACAAAACATCACAGTTGAAGAGTTTTTTTTTTCTTGTTTTTTTTTTTTTTACTGCTATGGGGTATTGACTTTGGCTATATTTGCCAGAAACAACATATTAACAGGTTTGTCAAGTTGTTGTGTACAGTTTTGTATCGTGCTTTTTTTTTATTTATGGAGAATTGTTGCGTGCGAGGATGAGTGACAGTGGCTTGTGGGCAAAGCGTTGCACAGGATCTGACAGCAAACTGTAAGGAGGGTTCGAATACAGCCTGGGAGAGATCGCTTAAATATTTACTCAACCTCTTTAGGCATGTGTGGGATGAGGGAATAACATTATAAAACGGCAGCACGTTCAAAAAAATCAATTTTGCATAAAACCCCCTCTTTAACTTGGTCAATTTAGGAATAAATCTCTGTAATTTAATTCTACGACAAAACAGTCACAACTGGACATGCGATGCCCTTAGCTGTCACCTTGTTTGGATTTATTGCAAGCTGGTTTTAATTGTCCAATCTGGCAACCCAAAGTGAGGCGCTCATTCTGATTTCTGATTGGATAATTGTGTTGAAAACCAGATGACAAAAATGTAAACAAATAACTTTCACGTCATGTAAAATGTTTTGTAATTGTGATAAAATACTGTGTGCATTAGGTGAGTTCTTAAAGCAAACTGAAGTATTTACGAATGTTTCACTCCCACAGTGTTTGTCCTGGAGCGGTGTCAACATCACCTCCAGATGCTCTCTCAGTTAGTGCTGCAGATGGCGTTCTCAGATGTAAACAGCCCGTTAGCTATACACAGACGTTAGCTGTTTTGTCCTTTTCCACCTTCAAGTTCTCAGTACACAATGGCAGATATAAGACAAGACGAGAATAAAGGTGCACTGTGTAACTTTTCTGGTTGAAGTCTGTCACCGGCTTATATCCATACAGTTTTTGCTTTGCTTGGAATGTCGTGATGAGCGATGCCTGTGATTTTTGTTTTTACGTAATACTAGTATTGCATTATTGATCCGATGATTTTCCATTAAAATGCATTAGAACTCCTCTACTATTAAAAAAAAAAATGTGTGTTGGGGTATAGAAGCTGTCATTATTTTCGCGTGTCAATGTTTTGGTATCTGTCTGTCCATTACTAGAATGTTCCTCAATATACTAGTAGTATTTGAGTGATCTAATTCACATTTATTCACCCACAGAAGGTTTTTGTTCAGAGATACCTTGATGTCCTCCACTAGAAAAATTACATTTACCTTGGGTTGCACTATGTGAGCAAAAATCTGTTTTATATACTATAGTATGCAGGCTAATAAACCTCATGAGAGAGTGGAATAACTGCCCACCAATGTCATTTTGTTATGGCGTCTTGTATCGATGTTTAGATAAACGTAGCCCTTTTAATGCCAAATCTGCATGCGTCTGGATTTTGTATATGTTTCTAGAAACATGAAACTAAACTCAGATTTTTGTAAATATTTAGCAAACTGCCATTGAACATCTGCTGCGTGAGTCAAATTAGGTCAAGTATGCTAGGCTCTCAAATCTCGGTTAAGCATAACGGAGCAATCAGATCAGAAAAGTGCCAAAAGGCTGACGTCTCTGCCAATTTTTCTATTTGGTCTGTTGAACTACACTAACCCGTAACCATGTAGCATATCATGTGACGTTTCTGCTTCCGTACTCCCTCTCTTCTTCTGTTTGTCCTCAGTAAAGTTCACATTGATTCTTTGTAGCTGACGTCATCAACGTTTCCTTGGGGTGTGATGCTGGACTTTAATCTGAGCCGTGTTTTAACACAGTCTGACCATAAAGAACTGCCTTAGCTGAAACTACTCTAGATGAGTTAATTACATTATAATCACTACATTAGCCGACTGTCACTCACCCAGGCCCCTGAAAATGTGTTTAAATCCATTTTGTATTTTTGCAGACAAATTTAATTGACTCTTGTGAGCTTCAAGTCATGTTATAATGTTGTTTCCTCATCAAATACATACCTGGAGTTGTGTTTTGTTTCATTTACATGTTTCAGTGATCCTTTATTATTATACATCTCCAAAGCTCAAAATGCTCAGTAGATATTGGCAATTCCAGAGCTGAAATCATCCAAATTATTCTAGTGAAGGTGTATGGAGTTTAAAAAAACAGTGGTGGAACAGAGTGTTTTCAGCTTAAATACACAGGGTTTGTGTGTTAAACATGTGTGAATGAAACAAAACACAACTCCAGGTGCGTTTGCGATGAGGAAACAACATTACAACATCGATCAGAAAACAGCGTAACAAGGCAGTGTTTGCTAATGTGTCACCACGGTATCTGCTGAACATTCCTCCATAGACGTACATGTAGAAACCCCCCCCACCTCCAGCATGATGTCTGTTGTTTCTTTCTGACGTTTTCACTGACCCCCACATGTCCCTGTTCTCCGGTTTGCCCTGTGGTCCCAGCCAGGCGTCGGACAGAGTGTGTGAGGCAGCAGAGACTTGTCCTCAGATGAACTCTTCACAAAAGGAATGGGAGGAAACAGACTCAGGCGGGGAAGGAGGGAGAATGAACGAAAAGCTAAAAATCAGAAGTCTAACAGAATTTGAAAATGAGGAAGCCAGGTTCAAGATCTTATCAGAGTAATGAAAAAAAAAGATGATGATGATTTTGTCTTTTTTGTGCAATATTTGTGGTTGTTTTTGCCAGGGAACATCATTTAATTTGTGTTGTGTTTATTGCACTGAAAAACATGGGTCCTTCCTTACTCTAAGCGGGCTTGCCTCTCCACAAACCTGACTGTTATTTGGTTGATTGTCCTCCAGAGTATGGCATAAAACGCATCTATCTCCAAGAAGAATTTTCTAAAGTATAGTTTTAACGTTCTGCTTCAAGTAACATGCCACCGTCAAAAAGATCCATACAATACCTTTAAATAAAAATATATTCTACCATATTCGTTTCAAATATATGACAGAACGTGTACATTGAAAGAGACAATAAGTAAATAAATGCCACCACTGACAAATTGAGATCAACGTTAATAAAACAGCAACGTAGAAAACACCAGGATCACGTAGAGCGGGTGAGTACGAACATTTTAACACGAAAATGACGAAACTCGCTGCAGCAGTTACAGAAAGAGGAGTTTTTCAATACATGCAGAAATACCTAGAAAAAGCATGCATTCTCGCGCAGGGCTGCCATTCCACAGATCTGACCTATGACTTGAACTTGTAGCACCACCTTCTTGTCTCCATGGTGATAGATAAGCAGATGGCAGAGTTACACAGTGCAGCATTCTGATGATATCTCAAGACATCATCAGACACAGCTCCAGCTCTTAAAAACACATTTACACTTTTAATATCAAGGCTTAAAGACCCAACTGTTTCAGATTTAGTCAGACCACAAAAACATAAGCACACAGTGAAATTATTGATTTTTCTTTTTATTCAGTCACTCAGTAACAGTTCAGATAGTAAGCTGAACATTTTAAAGATTTAATGCCACACAAAATGGATTATTGTGAGCTTTAAGCCATGTTATAATGTTGTTACCTCATCAAAAATAAACCTGGAGTTGTTTTGTTTCATTCACATGTTTGAGTAATCCTTTATTATTAGTCTGTCCACATCTCTAAAGCTCAAAATGCTCTGTTCCACCTTGTGATGTCACGAAGCAGTAGTTTCCAAGTTAAGAACTATTTTTTACTTTTTGTTCAGTAGCGATTGGCAATTCCAGGGCTGAAATCATCCAAATGATTCTAGTGAAGGTGTGTGGAGTTTAAAAACACAGTGGAGCACTTCCTGTATTACCACATGACATCACAAGGTGGAACAGAGTGTTTTCCATTTCATCTTAAATATGCAGGGTTTGTGTGTTAAACATGTTTAACAGCGTGTTTTTGATTAGAAAACATTATAACATAGACCAAAAAATAGCATAATAGGCGCTTTAAACCAAAAATAATGAAGTTGATTAAAAAACAAAAGCTCTGCAACTAACCATTACCAAAGAATCCTCTGCATTTGGCCCATTTCTGAATAGTTTTCTGGTCATAATACCTAACTTGAGGATTAACCTATATATTTTGCATATTTAAGTTCATTCAGTGAACTTGAGACTCAGAGAGAACATATAAACCTGTGCCAAGTATGGGTGGGTGGGAAAGTCAAATACTTGAACACAGGCGCGTGCAATTAATCAAACTGAATCATGTTTTTATTGTCAATGATCGGCTTGGGTCGACAGCCAATCTTCTATCAGGAAAAGCATGTGGTTTGGAGCAGAGTTCAGACTTCGGAGGAATATATTTGACTCTTTGTGTTAGACGGCAATACTTAAAGGCTCTATATTATGCCATACTGACTCTAGTAACCTTTAAGCCATGTGTGAGTGTTGTTTCATTCACACGTTTAACACACAAATCCTGCATATTTAGGCTGAGTTCTTTTCTCAAACAAAAAACTCCATACACCATCGTTATAAACATTTGGATAATTTTAGTCCTGGAATTGCCAATCGCTACTAAACAAAAGGTAAAAGCTACAGATTAATTTAAACACTACTGCTTCACCACTTGTGAAGTTCACCCCTTCACAACTGGTTTCAATATTACACCTGATTGTTGTGGTCTTTTCAGACAACTCTTGAAAAGACTGCCGCTCAATAGCTCCTTCAGTGTCCACTTATACGAACACAAAAAAGAACAGAGGATAGATTGACATAAAGGCAGATGATAACCTGAAAGAGAACACGAAAAGCTAGATCAAACCAAAAAAGGGAGAAAGTGTCTGCCAGGAATAGACTGCAAACACTTGGAACTAAAGAGGATAAGACAAACAACTTCAATAGAGATAAGCCAGGACAGAAGTCAGGAAAACAGAGACGCAAGAAATATAGCTGTAGAGAAATACACTGAGCCAGTCTGAGAGAAAGAACTTTGTTTTCAATGGGAGAAAGGCGGTTTTGGCAAGGTTTTGTAATGTCCTTATAACTCCAGGGATAATAGCGAAGCATAATAAGACCATTTGGAAGCTTAGCACCAATGAAACAGCCAGGTGCTCACTTGGCTTTGATAGACGGCCCAAACCAGCCCCAGGGAGGATTATTCAGTTGTTCATTACAGCTCAAGTCCGTTTGGTCAAGTGAAATTAGAAGAGCATTTTAAAGGTTTCATCACGGGTCATTTTTGGTGCTTTCCTTCAGCTGTTGAAATGTTTCGGAAAGTTTGATATGATTAATTTGTTTTACTGTTTGAAAAATGTTTCTAAAGATATTTTAAAAAATTATTAAAGGAAGTTTTCTGGTCTATGTTACAATGCCATTTCCTCATCACAAACATACCTGGAGATTTGAAAACAACCGCTTCATGACATCACAAGGTGGGACGGCACATTTTGAGCGATGGAGATGTAGACAGACTAAAAATAAAGGATAATTGTGAATGCAACAAAACGCAACACAATGCATCACAACACAACTGTGTATGGTGTTTGATGAGGCAACAGCATTTTATGGTTTAAACCTCACAAGAGTCAATTTTGTGTAATATAAAACCTTTAAAGGGCCCGTATTAGTCTATTTTCTGATCTATGTTATAATGTTGTTTCCTCGTCAGCACACCCGGAGTTGTGTTTTGTTTCATTCACACGTTTAACACACAAACCCTGCATGTTTAGGCTGAGTTCCTCTCTTAAACGGAAAAACTCTGTTCCACCTTGTGACGTTATGTAGTGAAACAGGAAGTGCTCCATTGTATTACGTCATGATTTGAGTAATTTCAGCCCTGTAATTGCCAATCTCTAGTGAACTGAAGACAAAGGGCAGCTCTTAACTTGAAAACTACCACTACATGACATCACAAGGTGGAACAGAGCATTTTGACCTTTGTAGACATAAACAGACTAATAATAAAGAATTACTCAAACATGTGTGAATGAAACGAAACACAACTTTGTATGGTTTTAATGAGGTAACAGCATTTTATGGCTTAAAGCTCACAAGAGTCAACTTAACCTAATATAGCATCTTTAAACAACTAGACAGTGTTCCCTAAAAACCTTTAAGCCGTAGCTGGAGGATTGGCTTTTTGTGTGTGCTTAAAAACACCCAGAGGTACTAATATTTACACTTACTTCTTGGAGTAAGTTCTTGGGTTCTTTTTAAAGACAATACAGTAGGAGATGTATTTACCTTGTTGACATGTTTCAGCTGCTAACTGCAAGGCATTTTCAGAACTGTCACGGGTGTTTGTGCTAACGCATTGTATATCAGATGTTGTTTGGATTAGGAGTATACGAGCCCGGCATGTCCGCGATATCTCTGTATTATTTAGACAGAGGGTCACCTATCATTTTGAAGAAAGTTATAATCTCACCTCATGTTAACAGTTTAATGCTTCGATCGGTGATTCTGCAGAAATCCTTATCATTCAGTGTTTTTTTCTATATGTTTGCCACTTTTGACATTTTAGATACACACAGAAGACATCAACTGCATGAAGTAAGATATATAGAATTATGTAACAAAGAAGAAAAAGTGAAATAACTACAATTTTTTTTTACATTTTATATTCAGATCTGCAAATAAGCCACCCTTTGCTTTTTTCTTTACTAAATAATTCCATATATCTTGCGTCATATAAACAGTATTTTGATTGATTCATATTTATTTCGAGTTTGTGCCAAGAGAGAAACAATAATCATATACATATTATATATACATTGTAAACAACAGAAAAGCACATTTCTCGAAAAGGAGTGGGAAGAAGAAAAACTTATATTAACCCAATCCTATTCATGACATAGTTTCAAAATTAAAATTATGGTTATGTGGTTGCTTATGTACATTGATCACAAAACTTTACAAATATTTACATATAGCAAAATAAATTGCACTCTATGCATACTTAATACCATTTTTACCCAAGGTTTGTTTTTTTTCTTTTTGTTTTTTGTTTTTGGATCATCCAGTGCTGTCACTTACCCTGATAACACGAAAGCAAAAACTCTTTATAATTTCTTTTGAAGCTTTGAATATTTGTATGTCTTCCATAAAACGTAGAAAGTAGTAAGAAAAAAGACAAACATTTTGAGCGGTAGTGTGTATATTTTTCATTTCTTTTTCCCTCGTATGCAGCCATATTTGTTTTGATACGGACTGACCATGCATGTCTCTGATTGGCTAATCCACCTGTCAATCACGTCCATCTTAACTCAGGGAGATTCACCAGTGACCAGACTCACATCTTCAAGTCGGAGTTGTGTGTAGTCTGGATTCCAGGCATTGCTACCCGTGCCTGAAATGAAATTATTATTATTACATTCTTATAAGATTATAAGAATTGTCAAATAGTCATATTTCTTCTCACAATAATTGAAAGACTAAAATTTCATCTTGTCTCATCTCCCGTCAGAAGCCGTATGTGGGACGGGAGCATTAGCCACTATTGATATTTTGAAGTGAATTGTCTCAAATTGCAAAACATTCACTGTATTTGGATTCAACTGGCATAAAAACTGGGAAGAGTCATCATTCTGAAAGCGCTATCATAATTTTGCCAAACTGCCAGAAAGAAATGAAAAACAGTTTGACAAAAGAATGAATGAATCCAGTGGCTATGATGTGTTTTTGAGCGTAACAAGCACTCGGCAAAGACCGGTGATGCTTCAGTGGGAATTTAGAAGAATTGATGAACGATAATCTGTGTATTAGAGTGTGCCCGGCCTCAGGCTACAACTGTAAACCCAAGAGGACAGTTAATAGTCCAACTCTTCATCATTTGAGCTCATAAAAATACACTGAAACACATTCTCAAACACAAAGGATTTGTAGAGCACCTTCTGGGACTTTTATTCATACAATACTGATTATTATTACTGTTCTATTTAAATGAGCACTATGCATTGTGCCCTGTTCTGGACTATGTATACTTTTCTGGTAAAGGGTACACCATTTGCGTGTCTCCACAGAGATGTTATTGTTTTACCTGAGATATCCCATAGTATGGCATTAAACTTTTGTGAACAGGTGCTTTCAGTGGTTAAAAATACCTTGAAAAACATGCATTCTTACTGTGAGTGGAGGACCCTCTCCACAGACTCTAATCTGGCACCTGCTTGCCTCCATGGAGATAAGTTAAAAGCCATACTGCAGAATATTCCGGGCATAGCAATTAAATTCAATACAATATAACTTTATTTATCCCAAAGTGCAATTTAAGCACATTAAGCAGTTAAAAGACAATAACAATAAATGGTGCAAGCAAAGGTCTCAGTGGAACTTAACAGGTGGTCTGCAGATTTAAGAAGAAAGAAAGCTCTAATATCTTTGGAGACAAACAGGTGTGTATAATAATAATAATAATAATAATAATAATAATAATAATAATAATAAGGTTAAGGTTAAGAAAAAGAAGAATGAATACATACATACATACATACATACATACATACATACATACATACATACATACATACATACATACATACATACATACATACATACAAAAAAATGATTTACAGACTTGTATTCACTGAAAGTCCAGATTACCTTAATTGTCCTGGACATAAATCACATGACATGAAGGCATCACACATGCACAACACATATTATGCATTCTTGTGGCTTTAATTTCCTTTTAAACATACTTTTGGTCATCTTGGGATAAGTATTTCACATTTTCAAAATTAAAATAATTTCTGCATTTAAAAAATGTACTTTATAAACGTCACCTCCATTTCCATTGAGGCATTTAGGTTTTGGAGCGCCCTCTGCTGCCAGCAATGGAAACAAACACTGGGAAACTAAACTGTTGGAAGTCCTTATCCCCTATCAGTGCTATGCTAATTCTGGTGTCTGGAGTCTGGTGATGTTTTATGAGCTTAAAAACTGCAGAAGTCTGCGGTTTTAACTATGACACAACAAAATGGGCAAAAAGCAAACAGATCACTTTTGAGTACTCAGAAGATGAGGATTTAAGGATTAATTAAACGAGTGAATGAAACAAAATCCAACTTCAAATGTTTTTGATCAAATAAGGTCAAATAAGTGCATTTTGCATATGTGTTCTTTAAAATGGGTCAGGTGATGACTTATGGATTTAAACGACATGGTCTATGACGTAACAATACTGGGAAATTTCAATGAGACAGCTCAGGGAGAATGGACTTACTGCTCAAGATCCATTAAACAAATGTAAATGAAGCAAAATAAAATTCCAGGTAAGATGCTTAAAAGCTCAAAAGTCAATTTTTTATATATATTATTTAACACTCATAGCAAATAGTCTTTCTGGTATTTATCTTCGCCTGTTCCTATATGTGCAGGGAACATGAATAGCATTCTAATGTTGATGATTATTTATAATGTAGTGTGTGCATAACTGATCACGAAGAATAATTCATTGTAGATCACTTTACCATGTCTGTGGCTCTCAGTCACGCTACACTCCTGGGGCGAGCGTTGGAAATAATGTGTGTGCACATCAGAGGAGGTCCAAATCTTGTCAGAATACAGCCATTGAAAGGGAGGATTACACGCCCGAGGGACTGGCAGAATTCTTTGACCTCCCTAGCTCTCTAAACTTTCACAGAATTACTGAACGGTGTCAGAAGTGGATTGTCTCAAAGCTATGAAGCACTTTTTCCTGGTCCCTGAAAAGCTGACATTTTCAGACATGTTTGCACCAGAAAGTTACAGATTGAGCTGTGGAGTTTCTAAACTGGATGATTTGTCTCATCCTGTCAAAAAAATATCACTCAAAGTCATGTTTATTGCGAAATCTACCTTACTCTTTACGTTTAAAAGTTAATATTTTAAGGTTGTCTCTTGTAATGAAAAAAATCAACAACAATCAACAACTTTGTGTATTATTGTTCAAACAAAATATAATATTTTGAATAGTCTATCCCTAGTGGTGATATGTGAGAATGCAACGTGAGCCATATTAAACTGTTTTCTGGTCTATGTTATAACGTTGTTGTTGTTTCCTCATCAAAAACATACCTGGATTTGTGTTTTGTATCATTCTCACATGTTTAACACACAAATCCTGTATTTTAAAGGCTGAGTTCGCTCTGTTCCACTTTGTGATGTCATGTGGTAATACAGAAAGCACTTCACTATGTATACACCTTCACTAGAATCATTTGGGTAATTTTAGCCCTGGAATTTCCAATCTCTGCTGAAGTGTAGGTAAAAGGTCGCGGTTAACTAGACAGACCAATAATACAGGTTACTCAAACATGTGTGAATGAAACAAAACACAACCTCAGGAATGTTTTTCATGATGTAACAACATTATAACATGACTTAAAGCTCACAAGAGTCAATTTAGTGCAATAAAGGACCTTTAAATGTATATGTGCAGATTTTTTTTCAATATTTGTGCCTGTGATTCAGTACTTTTTAATACCTTTTCATTATCGACCTATCAACATTAACATCGCTATCGATATGGCCATCGCTTGTGGGTGAAGTGTCTTGCCTGAGGACACGACAGCAGATCGCACTTTGGGTTGTTGGACGAGCACTCTAACCACTGAGCCACCACACACATTCTAACTCCAGTGAGTGAAAGTAGAAGGAGCACCTGTGTACACCAGTATGGAGCTTCAAAGAGGACTGCTTTTCCACAGGGGCCTGATGAAAGCTATTCATTCTTCCTGAAGAGAGCCTCTACGTTATGTAAACACACAACAAAGCAGAATATACTTTTCATAATCTGTCATTCTACGGTGATGTAGGCTTTTTGTCTGCATACAATTGTTTACCTCTACTTGAAATTCTGCCTTTTTACAACTCTTTTCCTTTACTCATTCCACATTCATGAAATCTCTTTATGTCTTTGACCCCACCCGTCGCTTGAAGGAAAATGGCTCTCAAATCTGTTCAGTCTCCTTGGATGGTTGCCAGGGACGATAAAATAAAACTAGTCCGTCACAATAGTCTTCCAGTGCTGGTTGTTGGGGTTGCAAAAGGTCCACCGGTTTTACAAGGCAATAACTTTACAGATTGAAAGGGTCTATATTACGCTACTTTCAGATATTTTATAATGTTGTTTCCTCATACAATACAGGAAGTGCTCCACTGTGTTTTTAAACCCCATACACTTTCATTAGAATCATTTGGATGATTCAGTCCTGGAATGACCTATCTTTACTGAACAAAAGGTAAAATGTATCTGTTAACTTGAAATCTCCAGCTTCATGACATCAGAAGGTGGAACAGAGCATTTTGAGCTTTGGAAATGTAGACAGACTGATAATAAAGGGTCACTCAAACATGTGTGAATGAAACAAAACACAACTCCAGGTATGCTTCTGATGAGTTGTAAGCATTTAAAGGTTGTATAGAGGATTTTCCAAGGAACGAGAAAAAGTTTGTCCTTTTTGTCCACCCTTCCCCACAGATCCGCCTCCTCCCGCCTCCTCCTTACGTTTACGCTGCTTATTTAGAGCCGGTGTGTGTTCAGAATCGCTGTTGCTGCTGTAACTATATTGTACGTTTTCAAATGATAAGCAGAAGTTTCCTGTCCAGAAGTAATTTTGCGACCAACGCGTCAGTCTTTAGACCCTCTGCTTCAGTGTGCGCCATCGCTGGAAGGAATCTCCGAGAATCACCTGAGTTTAGCTTCACTTCTTTTCCCCTTCACTTCTTCTTTGAGCGACCTCAAAAACGGACTTTCTTTTGTGGCTAACTGGTAGTGGATTCTTGTTTGCCATCGCAACAAACTTTATGCAAACTGAGAGGAAGCTACAGTTGGAGTAAGCCGCTAAGAACTGCTGTGTTGGTTGAGTAAACAGCGTCTTGTGTCTTTGGAACACTTAATGTTTATCTGGCCCCACCACGTCCACAGTTGATGGATTTTCATTCTTTTTTTTTTTTTTTTTTTTTTTTTTACAAGGCAGCTGCATCTCTATAATGCTATCATTGACAATTTGAAACAAAAAAAATTCTCCATACAACCTTTAAGCTTACAAGAATCCATTATGTGCAATATAGGACTTTCAAACCCATATCAGTTAAAATCTAAAATATTAGCCCAAGAGGATGCATTTTTCTCAGTAGTCTTGTAGCTGTGATGAGAGGTTATAGCTGGTCTGGCGTTCACTCACAAATCGGATCACTCTTGAAAGAAAACATTTGTTATTCATGAAGCGCTGGTTTTGTTGAGTAATGTGGATCATATAAGAGCAATTGTTGGGAGATTAGATGAGAACAGCTTATCTTGGCAAATGTTTGGACGCTTTAAGTTTGTCCTGATTTGACTCTTGACTCCCACCAAAAGACAGATAACCCCTAAATGAATAAGTCACTCTGCTTAACCTTAAATAAAGCCCTTCAGTGAGGCCACTTGGAATTGGTCCCATTTTTATATTTGAGTGAACAAAAGTCTACCAAGTTAGGTTTGGACACACTTCAATTCATTTTATTCTTTATTTCCATGCTTTTTACATTGTATATTCTCAGTGAAGGCATCAAAACTATGAATGGACACGTGGACTGTAGCAAACAAAAAATAAACTCAAAATAATTCAAAACGTATGTTAAAAATAGCCACCTTTTGCTTTTAATTCTGGTTTGCACTGTTGGCATTCCTTGACCCTGGTGTGGCACAGCTATAAAGTGAAAATTTCAGGAGAATATGAAGCTCATTGAGAGAAGGCCAAGGGTTTGTGGCACTGTCGACAAAATAAAGGGTGGCTACTTTGAATATAAAATATACAAAATATTGAGTTGAGTTATTTAAGTGAGTAGTCAACAGATGAATGAGAAGGTGTCCAGACTTTTGACTGGTAGTGTGTGTGTATCTACTATATGCATGAGAAGTCATTTGGTTTAAGTTCAGTGACTTGGTTCCCAGGGACAGTAAGGGCCTTGATAGGAAAGGTTCACTGTTAGCCTACTTGTTGTTGTTAGCATGCTTGTTGTTGTTAGCATTACTGTGATGGCAAAACTTTGCTCTGGCCACTGAAAGTTGAGAAAGAGCTTATAACATTTTTAAAACAGTAAAAATTACATACAGCACCTTTTTAATTATTGGATTACTGCTTACAACAAAAATAGTAGGCTTATTGGATTACAGTAGCCACGAGGTATAAGATTCAAGGAACAAGCCACACTTTTAGTGTGGTAGAGTTGGAAAAAGTATTTTCACAGTCAACTTAAAGCTTGTCTAAAAAACAGTGTCTTGAGCTGCTTGAGTCTAGAGAGTCTGCCTCACGGAGGACTAGGGGTAGGGCATTCCATAATTTGGGGGCCACAGCCTGAAAGCACAGGTCCCCCTGTGTTTTAAACCGGGTCTTTGGGACCATCAAGAGGCCCTGACCAGAGGACCAGAGGGTGTAGCCTGAAGTGTATGGGCGCAGTAAGTCACTGATGTACTGGGGTGCCTGTCCATTTAAAGCTCTGTAAGTTAAAACTATGATTTTAAAATCAACCCAGAACTTAACAGGAAGCCTGTGCAGTGAAGATAAAATTGGTGTGATGTGTGTTCGCCTGTTAGCGCCTGTTAAAAACCTTGCAGCCGTGTTTTGTACACGTTGCAGCCGCTTAAGTTTAAATGCGTTAAAACAAGTAAAAGAGAATTACAAAAACCAGACGAGATGAAATAAAAGAGTGAACAATCACAAGATCAGCATTTGATAAAACTGGTCTCAGTTTAGTGATGTTCTGTAGCTGATAAAAACAGTTTTTAACCACTTGGCTGCAGTGACCCTCCAAAGACACTGATTTGTCCAACAGCACTCCAAGATTTCTAACGCTGGATTGGACTGAGGGCTCAGTGAGCTGAGGCGATCCTTAATTAGAGGATTATTTTCATCTGGTGCCAGAATAAGAGTTTCTGTTTTTCCATGATTAAGTTGCAAAAAGTTTTCAGCAAGCCAATTTTGATACAAGAGAAGCACTGCAGAAGGGTTTTTCATCTGTCCATCTCTGTTTCTTTAAAAGAACAATACAACTGTATGTCGTCAGCGTACAAATGATACGATACATGCTTGAAACAATTCACAATTTGACCAATTGGAAAAATGTACATCAGGAAATGAAGTGGCCCCAGGATCGATCCTTGCGGGACACCACAGGTCAAGGGTGACACTTCAGACATGAAATTATTGACAGAAACAGAAAAAGAGGCTCAAGGCTAGACTTCTAGAACAGGACAGGTTTATTTACAGTCATTACGGGACCTGGACACATGAACCCTCAAAACATTGTGATACTATAGTATTGTCCATTCCAGTCTTGTCCAGTCTGGCCACGCTTCCATTGTAGGGAGTATTCTGCCTCTGATGAGATAGGCCAAGATAACAAGGACTGAGCTGGCAGTGTAGGGCTGGCACAGAGGAAACATACTATGCAAAATTGACTTTAATGAGGTTTTAACAGTGTAACTTGATGTGATGTGATTCATGCATATTTAAGTAATCCTATATTGTCTTGCATTTGAGGATTGAGTGCTTGGAAAATTTCTATTTTCATCTACCCTGTATCCCCTGTTACAGTCCTGCATTTACTTGCAATGTTCAAACAAGTTGCGTAGCCATTTAACCAAGTAATCTGGCGCTTACTGCAACAAAAAAACACTCTGCAATTCCTTTAAATTTTAAAACATAACTCTTACATTGTTAAAGCTCATTAAAGTAAATTTTGCATAGTATGTTTCCTCTGTGCCAGCCCACACTGCCAGCTCAGTCCCTGCTATACTGGCTTACGTCATCAGAGGTATAATACTCCCTACAGTAGAAGCAAAGCCAGACTGTAGTCACTGGCACTTTCAATTCCAACACACAGCAGTGAAATTACTGAATGTGCACTTTTTCACAGGATTTTTAAAAATTTTATTATAACCAGTAGCTGAAGTGATGAGCGGCACCTGTTACCTGAGAACAAGTGAGGTGCCAGTTTTATTTTTAGTTAAGTGTGAACCAAGTCTGGTCCAAATTACAAACAGACCCTTTTTAAACCACTATTACATCTTAGCACTTACGGAAAACACACTTGATGTCCTTTGCAATGACATAGCCCATTCGAAACACGCAACCAGCCGATCTCAAACGCTCAAATTGTGTCAATTTCCTTATTTAAATTGCCTGGTAATTACAGTGAGTTTAAAAACCCAACTCCCCCCTCCCCCCATGCCTTGGTATATAGAGGTTTGCAGCTCTTATTTGAAAAGCAAAGTCTGATGAAGAGCGCCGCATGGCTGCCCCCGACGCGTGTCATTATAAAAGGGACACATTTAATTCAAGTGCGGTAAGGATTTCTGTGTGAGCTTGCCACTTGGCTGCTCCCCGAGATGTCACTGCTGCTAGCAAGACTCATGCAGAGGAAAGCTTATAACCATGCTAGCTAATAATGTGTATTCTCAAAATAGTCTGATGAAATGATGTATGCTATGTGTTGGCATTTTGGAAGCTGTACAAGGACACTTGCACTATACTCATTACTCAGGAGTTTAAAGCAGATCTGTTATGCAAAATGGACTTTTCAGAGCTTTTAACCATGTTATAGTTGTTTTTCCTTCTCATTTACCCTCTCAAAGTTGTATTTAGAGTGATTCATGCATGTTTGAGCAATCTTTAATCACTTATTCTCAAGACGCTGTATTACTGATCGACCCCTGATTTCAGTGCCACTGGCATACGCCCACTGCTCTCTACTTATTTCGTTCTTCATTTTCATTTTTCATCGGCAGCGTCTTGTAGTTATTTTATTACAAATGAAAAAAAAAGGTCTTTCTTTGTTGTAATGACGTTTACTGCGACATCTTCTGCCACTGGGAACCACAGTTTTCTAATGAGGAAGTCAACAGACTTGTTTCTTTTATTAAGATATTTTAGATTAATATTGTGATTTAAAATGTGCAAGTTATAACATAATGATTCACGGGTTTCATAGATTATAAATATAGCAGGTTTAAGCACAATATGTGTTCTTTAATAGCAATTTTCAATTTCACTTTTTGTTTTTAATTTTTCAGCTCATGCATACAGTGGAGTTTAAGAGAGGGGCGTCAGTAAACTATACCTCAACATTTGGTGCTCCATTCAATACCAATGGAGCAAAAACCAGGATTCCCTTTTCCAGAACTACATCCTCCTGTGTTTACAAGTCTGCTCACAGGAAGGACGTATACTTTTCAGTTCAATAAGCACATCCATAATGAATGAATGCTTTTATTTTAGTCTATTTATTGGCAAAAAGTTACATACTGCAGCTTTAAGTGTTTTATATAGCACTGCTTCGTACAGTTCCACAGGTTGTCCACATTTTTGAGTTTTCCTTGAGTGTATATCCGTAGCTTGTGATCATCAGAGGGAACGCTGCATGCACTCTAAGGCCCACAGCTCTGCCAACTGCACAAACACACGATTCTGTTAGCATTCTTCTTCAGTGTTTTTCTCTCCTGTAACAGGCTGGGAAGGGGCTCTCTGCAAGGACACACAAGAACCACGCATTTTTTTGGTTTTAATTAGACAACATTAGCCCACTCAGAGCCATGTGTTTGCAGTCTTTCAGTACAGCAAAACAACCCAGCTGACTTCACTTATGTGCAGCCTTTTTCAGGGGCGTTCCTAGTCCTCACATCTCTGCAGTGGCACAATTAAAAACTCTTAGAGACAGTACTACCCCAGTACTTTCCAAGTTTTCAATAAGTTGTCATGGTAATTGAAGAAAAGTAAAACCTGTTCTACTTATTACCAGTACTAATGCTACTACTACTGCTACTACTTCTGTATCATACCAGTACTTGTCAAACCGAGTCTGGTAACACTTTATAATAACTACATAGGTGCAATAAAGCATGAACAAAGGCTTGATTTATCATGAACTAATAGTTATTTAAGAATGATTCAGGCTTAGTAACTGAATGAATACCCTAACCCTAATGTCTTAATTAAAGGAACTGTATCTAAGATTTAGTTTTTAAATTATCCATTTGGTGTACTAATGCTTAAACTCAGTTGGATTATTCCTCACTACTAAAACCCCAGCACATGTAGCCAATCATTAACCAGTGTTAGTGCAGCCTCTGCAGCTCAGTGAGTGAATTCTGGAGGTTCTGAGCTTCCACATGAGCCATGGCCTTTCTGGATACTGAGAAAAAACTTGTATGTGTTCTCTGTCTGCAGGTTAAGGCACTGGCAACTTGTCTATCTCCATTTAAAAAAAAAAAAAAAAGTGACACCACCAGGCCAAGTTACAGGTCCGATCTATGGAGAGGCGAGACCACTCACAGTAGAAATTCATGCTTTTCAAGGTATTTTTGAACAATAAAAATACCTGTAATTGTATTAATAGATTATATATTAATGGTGGACCCTACACATTGCACCTTGAAGTCTTTGTTGGTGCTTTATTAAGACACTATGTAAATAAACTATAGGACTGAACCATAACATATCAAAGCCTAATTCCACACACAAAATATCTAAGTTTAAATATGAAATAAAACAAAGTAAATCCAAAGAAATCACCGCCTGAATTCAGCCATCGATGGAACCTTGATTGTCACTCTTTGCATGGGACACGTTTGGTAGCCACTCTGCCAACGTAGCGCTCCATTAGCTTCCTTGCTCTGCTTGTATTGTGTGGGAGCCGGTTGGCGCTGTATCCAAAACAAGGGCATGAAAGGAGAGGAACCAGATGTGTCCACTGGCAGCCTCTTCACTCGGACCTCCTCCTCCGCCGAGCCGGGACTCTGCATGCGATGAGCTCACAGACACATGCTTTAGCTATTAGCGCCCACCCTCCCAGCTAACACAGGCTAACCGCTGGCTCTGTGCTAAATGTCAGCACAGAATGTGACGCTAAGTCCATCGCTACATTAAACGCTTCCACTTCAGGTTAAATGCATCAAAGTTGAAGAGCTAATTATTTCTGCATTGTACATAACCACAGTCATAGCCACTTATGGTACATATGTTTTGTAGCGCTATAGCTTTACTCTGCTTGCTGTGTTGTTAGATCTTATGTCTATTGTATAATCTTTTAAGTATTATTTATTGTGCAAAAGTGACTCTTGTGAGCTTTAAAAGTGTGCTATGTAGGGGGTGCGTCACCTGCTTCTTTTTATCTGCCTGGAATGTTCCACAGTATGACATTAAACAGCTCCACTTTACATTTATTAAATTACAGTTCATTTTATAGCTTAAAAATACCTAGAAAAACAGACAGTAGGGTTGCTTTTTCGCAGATCTGACCTGTAACTTGGTCTGGTTTGGTCTCCATGATGATAAAAAGATTTAATGCCATACTCTGAAGTATGGCAGACAAAGCAATGACATATCCATAGAAACAAGCAGGTGACGGACCCTCCACCAAAAAAGTTACACTATGCACCTTTAAGGCATGTTGTAATGTTATTACTACATCAAAAACAGACCTGGAGTTGTGTTTTGTTTCATTCACATATGTTTGAGCGACACTTTATTATTAGTCTGTCTACTTCTCCAAAGCTCAAAATGCTCTGTTCCATTTTGTGATGTCATGAAGTGGTAGTTTTCAAGTTAACAGCTATCTTCTACCTTTAGTTCAGTACAGATTGACATTTTCAGGGCTGAAATTATCCATATGATTATAGTGAAGGTGTATGGAGGTTAAAAACACAGTGAAGCACTTCCTGTGTTACCACATGACATCACAAGGTGGAAAAGAGTGTTTTCTGTTTGTGTTAAACATGTATGAACATTGATGAAGAAACAACATTACACCATGGCTCTGGGCCCTTTAACAGTTATTTATCTTGATCTTGATTGCATGTTCGTTTTCTCTTGTTGTTCTTGACCTTTGTGTTGCAACACTGTAATTTCCCCATTGAGGGACATATAAAGGTTTGTGATATTTGTCAGCAGTAGAACTAAACCAAGACCAAACCTACATAAGTCTACATTTGGACTCAAACTGGGCTAAAACTGGGACCAAAAACAAACACATTCCAGAATGGAAGGAACCGGAGGCAAAAGAGAAGTGGAGCATAATATGTTTTCAATGGAGGAATGGGATTAGTCACGGAATATCAGAATCTAAAAAATCAAAAAGGTTTTGGCAAATGAAAACTATTGCCACATGTGCGTTTTATCAGAGCCTGGTTAGAAAACATTTACTCTATTTATGTATTTTCTGTGATTTGCTTATTTATTAGGGAATTCTACATGCATTTTTATTATGTCAAATCGAAATTTTTAAGGTTTTATTGGAAAATAGTTTTCAGAAAAGCACTTGTTGATGGAGGATTTCATAAAACCATAGATCCTCACTGTTGTTTTTCTCTAACCTCCAATTTAGTGAGGATTAAATATAGTTTTTTTTTTTTTTTTTAAGTTAGAAAATGCTTTTATTTCTCTGAAAAAAACTAAACTAAAACTAAAGTGTCTACACTGAAAAATCAAAATGATATCTTATTTTTATGCAAACAGTTTTTTAGTTAGGCACTCTCAGCTTTTTTTTTTGTTGAAAATTAAACGCCATGAATGCATTAATTACAGCCTCTTGAAAATGTGTTTAAATTCATTTCGTATTTTAGTTTTAGTTTTCTTTTCAGCAGTTATGGCTAATGTGTGTATTGTGTCACCATGACTAACTGCTGAATATTCCGCCATAGACATACATGAAGAGCCCCCTCAGTGTGATGTCACTGCAAAGTATCAATACTTACTATCAATACCTCCATTCGACATAGCACTGTCTTATCATGCAGTTTCACTTAAAGGTGCATTGTGTCACTTTTCTGGTGGTCGCTCCATCGAATGCTTTTCTCCGTGGAGATGTTCTTGCTTTGTCTGGAATGTTTCACAGTGTGGTATTAAACCTTTCTCGCTTCATGGAGACCAAACCAGGCCAAATTACAGGTCAGATCTGTGGAGAGGCGACACCGCTCACACTCAGAATGTCTGTTTTTCTAGATATTTTTGAGCGATAAAACCACCTGTAATTGAATAAATGTAAAGTGAAGCTTCAGGTCATACTGTGGAACATTCCAGGAGGAGCAATAACATATCCGTAAAAACAAGACATCGTGCACTCTAACTGAAAAGTAATACAATATACTATGCATTTCTAGAAGTTTTCCCGTTGGACTTACTCCTGTTTTTGTTTACGCCATTAGCAGTAGGACCACCAGGAGTAACTTTGAAAGATGAGTTCATAACTGCAAAACTATGACCCTTTTTATGGAAATGGCCGTTACCAAGCAGTATCAGAGGAGGTGAAATGAGAGCAAGAGATGGGAGTAACCCTATTTAAACCATTTCATTTCTTAATTTCCGTACAAGGTAATGACTTCATTAGGAGGAGCAGAATTTCCATCTGTGGAAGTGACGAATATAGGGCAGTTTGAATATGGAGGCACTTAATCAACCTTTTATCAGAAATACTGTCATTTTCTGTATAGCTTACACAATACACAGAGCCCATTCTGTGTCCTGGCGTAACAAGTACTAATACATTTCTATCATGGAGCTTGATCTCTGGTCTCTGATTTGGACTCGCATGAACTGGGTGAACAAAAAGAGGGTAGCTGTGGTAAATACTGGTCGGCTCCACTCCGCTTTAATCCATTTGTTTTGATGTCTGCGCTGGACTGATTCTTCTGATGGTATTATTGTGCTCTAGATGCCCTTTCACATAATACACAAAGGCAACCACCATCTACAGATTCTACACTGATACACAAGTAATATGACTGATATAATGTTACAGTATCTGTTAAAACTAGACCTAATGACTAGTACGTACAGTATTACACCATCTATATCAAATGTGATTTCTTTAATTAACTTATTTAACTTTTCTGGTGGATGGTCTGTCAGATGCTTTTCTCCATGGAGATGTTATTGCTTTGTCTAGAAGGTTTCAGTATGATATTAAACGTTTCAGTCTTCATGTAGACCAAATCATATCAAGTTACAAGTCAGATCTGTGAAGAGGCGACCCCGCTCATTCAGAATGCCTGTTTTTCTAGGCATTTTTGAGCTATAAAACCACCTGTAATTTAATAAATGTAAGGTAGAACTGTTTAATGTCATACTGTGGAACATTCCAGGAAGAGCAGTGACATATTCATAAAAACAAGCAGGTGATGGACCAAATTGGCTGTTTGGCTAATGCTTTCTTATAATAGAGCCTTGTAATAGACATTTACCAAAGTAATCTATTTAAAGGTGCAATATGTAACTTTCCATTTGGAGAGTCCATTATCCAGAGGTGGAAAAAAAATGTCCTTATGTAAAAGTACAGTTACAAACATTTACTCATTTGCTCCCATAAATGTATTTAAGTAAATGTGAATAGTACACGTAACTTTTTAACAGATTTTTAGCCAATCAGAGCAAGCGTTGCAGAGCTGTTATGCGTCGCTATAAAAAGGTGCAATGGACTGAAACGATTGGGACTATGATTTTAAATGTAACTAATAATTACAATTACATGGCTATGATTATGCTCCATCACAAGTACAGGTTTAAAAATCTACTAAAAATAAGTACAATTACCAAAAAAAAGTTTCAGTTGCAGTAATGTAATTGTACGTTCCACCCCTTCTGTTACTTGAACCCATTACTAGCCTTGAAAGTTTCACATGGCGCATTAAACAGATAAAAACAGGCAATGTCACCATACAAAGTTACAGGTCAAAACATACTGTTGAATAAATGCAAAATAATGCCATTCTGTGGAACATTTCAAGCATAGTGATAACATTTCCATTGAGACGAGATGACAGACCTCCACAAACAGTGCACCTTTAAATGAAGATATAAAACCCGACAATGTTAGCAAGAGATCTTCTCTGGCATAGCAAAGAAATTTCCACTACTATAACAAGGCTTACTTCCTTATAATGGCCTGGTAATTATGCACTTAGCTCAGTTAATGATTGAACCCAGAGGTACGTTAACCATAATTGAATAAAGACACTACCTTCCAGCAGTAAAGCAAATATGTTTATTAAGCACTTTAATATACATCAGAAAATCCCACTTCATATAATACAGGAATTTTTTTAAGATGAGACTTCAATGTACATGGTAAGCTATATACAATCCAACCACTGACAACTCAAAGGTGGCAGACACATCGGACAAACTTGATACCTCCATAAGACTGTACAGTATGTTTTCTCTCGTTTTGCAGATCTAATTCCGGCGCGATTTCCTTCCGTCAACCCTTCGCGACCCTGCTTTTGTCGCTCTGGAGCTTTGACTACGGCTTACGAGTGTTTGTGCATGCTATAGACATTTCGCTCCCCTCCCCAATATCCCAGAAATCAGCAAAAAATAGCTCGCTGTTAACATTACGAAAAGCCTGCAAAAATATGACACAGCCCCATAAAAGCTAGCACAGCTCCACGCGGTTCATGAGAAACAGATGTGGAAGTTCTCCCGACCTCCCTCCCTCCGTCTCCCCAAAGGGTTAACTCCGACTGAGCGAATATCCAGGAAGGAGTGTGTATAGACTTTGTCGCTTCAGACTTTGGCTTTGGAGCTCTGCCTTTCCAAAACCATGACTTGTCTCATTGGTTTGGGCTGTTTTTAGTTGTTCTTTTGTCATGCCTCCTGAAAATCCAGCAGGAATTATGGAAAAAAAAATCAAAACTAGAATAAGCTGGGGCATCTTGCGGTACAGTAGGTTTAACATATATCTTTTTGCAAATGTTATTTTCGAATCGTCAATAGGTTGCGTTCACGTTCTAGAATTTGATGTTGACATAATTTCAGATGGAGGGCAGGGGCTTATGAAGCTCAATGGGAGATTCACAGTTTTGGAAAGAATCCAAACTTATGATCCACAAGCATGTTGAACCTTATCATTATTTGTTAGGAATTGGCTCCACAAGCTTGCAACGTGGTTTAAAGTCCAGCCAACTGACAACAATCAAGTCTTTGGAGTTGAATCATGGGACCATTTTCTGAGGCTACTGTGACAGAAATGTTTTTTTTTTCTTTCTTGTTTATTTATACTGACAGAGAATATGTTGAAATTTGTGCCAATTTTTCTTTCATGTGAATAAGCCCAGTAATTACAGAGATATTAACCATAAACCAGGTCAACAAATGAAATCTGAATTCTGTGGTGTTATCACGTGAATACAACCTACTGTATTTAGCACCAAACTTTTGCAGAAGGTACACAACGGGTATTTAAATATATATTTTTAACACAGAAAAACATAAAATGCACAACTCATAAAAATCCCACAGGGACAAAATGAATAATTTTTAGTTTCAGTGAAGCCTCCCTCTGAGATACTCGTATTAAGTTGTAACACGCAAAGCCAAAAAAATAGGGAGTCTAAAAATAACTGCAGGCAACTTCTGAACACAGCACCATGGTTGAGTGTAATGCAACCCAAAATGCATCAAAAGTGGCTTGTTTCCAAAAAAAAAAAAAACAATAAATATGCTTGCCTAAAGAATGTTGCCACAGCTATAAACATATTGTCACAATGCAGGTTTAGCACACTGATAAGTTTAACACAGATTATTTGGGGTCTCTAGGAAAGGCAGACTATCAAATCCATTAGCATGACATCAATAATTATGTCATGTTTTTGTCACAATGTACTCAGCGGTGCATTGCAGTCAGTGTCTAATCAAAAGTTGCCAAAAAGACATTAAATAATAAAGCATTGGTATGTTTCATCAGTTACTCAAATATGGATGGATACAACGATAAAACAAATACATGACTGTTGTCTTTTAAAAAGTGCATACACTGTTCATTAAATATCAATACATTAAATAAAAAGATGCATTTGCATGGATATATGAAGAAGGCTGCAACAGATGTAGGCACATCGAAGTATCAGTTCACATAAGCCTCAGGCAGCAATTGCCTTCCCCACGGGTCTTATCCAGGTCCCCCACTGATGAGCGCAAATGCAGGATTTTATGCAAATGAAAAACAGTTGCTTTGGCACATTCCCTCTGATGTCTGCATGATGAAAGCATCCACAATATCTGAAACTGAAAGAATCGTCTGTGTTAATACAAATAAGTCAAAGTCTCCTATGGGAGAAAAGTTCTGATTTATTAAGAATACAGAATAAAAAGCACAATAATGAAGTATGATGAACAATATTAAGAACAAAGTAAGAGAATGAAAGTGCATCTTACCAGCTATAAAGGTGTTTCCTTTTTGTAGTTGAAGCCTGGGTCAGATCCTTCTATCTGCAGTTTAAGAGCCTGTTTGAGGCTGAGCTCTGTCTCTCCGATGGGATAATTGT
The DNA here is from genome assembly GCA_029959045.1 of Taenioides sp. WSHXM2023. Classification (NCBI taxonomy): domain Eukaryota; kingdom Metazoa; phylum Chordata; class Actinopteri; order Gobiiformes; family Gobiidae; genus Taenioides; species Taenioides sp. WSHXM2023. Next base: position 4,706,781 of record CM057100.1, on the reverse strand, counting down.
CCAGCACATCCTGGTGACCTCTGTTCTGAGCATTGCGTGGAACGGACACCCTCCCCAGGAAAACCTGATTACCCTGTAAGTGATAGTTTGGGTTGGTCATGATGCCATTTCTCTTCTTCTCTGCCAGGCTCTGCTGCTGGATGAAGTACTGATCTTGGTTAGGCTGAATGGGACTGCCAATCATGATTTTACAATGAGGATCCTTCACTGCGATGTTTGCAACAGTTTTATTTAGAGCTATGCGCTTATCGAACTGAGTCATCTCATACTCCAGAACTTGGTTTGACCCATTGTTTTTGTTTTTCTTTTTGTCTCCCAGAGATGTTTTGCCATTTGAAGATGAAATCTTACTTCCCTTTGAGGCCTTATTAAGACCTGGTTTTAACTGTGACCAGTCAAAGTCATTGGCTGGCGAGGATGGCTGCTGGCCAATGGACTTAGTTGTAGAAGAAGGGGATACAATAGACTGTCTACTGCGACTGCGAGGCAGTGAGTGCTGCTGGATCTGTTCTGTGAAAGTCATTCCATGAAAACTGTCAATGGGCACAGTCTGAGCAGTGGCGGTGGAGGATGTGGTTCTCAGGGAGGAGTTCTTGGAGCTCTTTAGGGAGTTATTAGAGAGGGAGGATTTCTGCCTGTCGACAGTGGAGTCTGGAGACTCAGAGGGAGAGCTGAACGCATGGACAGGTCCGTTGGTGAGACATCGGCCGGATGACTGCATGTCACCGGCTCCTGTGCTGCCTGAACTGCTGGATTTGATAGTGAGGGACTGCATTTTACCAGTTACAGAAGATGTTTTTTCTTCCATGGTATGTACAGGAGAGGGGTTGCACCCGTTCAGTGTTGAGGCTCCATATTTTTCTAGCAGTTTAATGATCATTGCATGGCCTCCTTTAGCTGCAACTCTCATTGCTGTGCGCCCAAACTGGTCAGCATGGTTTGGGTCAGCACCATTCTCAAGAAGGATTTGAACTACATCGATATGACCCTCCTGGGCAGCTATGCCCAGTGCTGTAGCTCCCTGGTTACATGTGTGGTCTACCCGGGTGCCATTTTCTATCAGATACTGCACCACTTTGGTATGGCCTTGCCATGCAGCAGACTGGAGGGCAGATCTCTTCTCATTGTCACACGCATTTACATCAGCATGGTAATTAATAAGCAGACGCACCATTTCAAGGTGCCCTTGCCAGCAGGACACGTGGAGAGCAGTTCTGCCCTCTGTGTCACAAGATTCAACATTGGCACCGTTTTCAAGAAAATACTCCGTCATGGCTAGCTGGTTTTCAAGTGCCAGAATGTAGAGAGTGGGGCGCCCATCTGCATCTTTATAGTCTATATCAGCCCCATGGCTCAGCAGCAGCTCCACTATGTCCCTGTGGCTCTCTAGTGCAGCCACCCTCAGAGCATTCCTCCCATCATATCCTCTCTGGTCCACAGGGGATTTGTTTTCCAGAAGAATTTGAACACAATCATAATGTCCTTCTTGTGCAGATAATATTAACGGTATTCGACCGTCATTATCGACCTCTGTGCAGCGAGCGCCTTGCTCAATGAGGGCATCACACACCTGTCTGTGGCCTTCAAAAGCAGCCATGTGCAGCGGCGTCCAGCCTGCATCATCCCTGTGATTCTCATCCAGACCTCTGTCCAGCAGAGTCCGCACTACTTCCACATTTCCCTGAGCAGAGGCAATACTCAGCACAGTCCTTCCCTCGCTATCAATGCTGTCGACAGCTGCGCCCCAGAACAGTAATGTGTTGACGACAGAGGCGTGGCCCATAGACGCAGCAGCCAACAGAGGGGTGCGGCCATTGTTGTCTGTGTGATCCACGTCAGCACCACCTTCTAAGAGCAAATCCACCACATCCACATGTCCTTCATAGCCAGCCACGAGGAGAGGTGTCATGCAGTCTTTGTCACAGTGGTCAACCTCCGCCCCCCTTTCGATCAGGAGGCTTACTACTGAAGCGTGGCCCTTACTTGCGGGGACACAGAGGGCGGCCACAGAGAGCGCTGTCCTGCCGTCCACGTCTTCATGGTTCACTTCAGCGCCGTGGTCCAGGAGGTGCTCTACAATCTCCCTGTGCCCCATGTACGCCGCTGCAATCAGAGCCGTCCTTCCTTCATTGTCCGCCTTGTTGACCTCCGCACCGTGCTGGAGGAGGTTCAACACAATGTCTTCATGACCACCCCACGCAGCAGCCCTCAAAGCTGTTCTTCCGTCGGCATCGGCACAGTTCACTTTGGCACCAGCGTACAGAAGAGCTGAGACAACTTCTGAATGCCCGCCCCAAGCTGCAGACCTAAGAGCTGTCCATCCATCATGATCCGTGTGGTTTATGTTGGCCTCACAACCTATTAGGCAGTTGACGACTTTAGTGTGGCCTTGCCTTGCAGCGAGCGTAAGTGCTGTTTGTCCGTGGTTGTCTTCTAACTCCATATTTGCTCCTCTGGATATGAGCAAGTTCACAACTTCAAGGTTTCCACTGTATGCAGCGTTAGCCAACAGAGTTCTCCCACTTGAGTCATATTGATTTACAGAGGCACCATTATCAAGTAAAGTCCGTATAGAGTCCTCTCTCTCCAGTGCCTGCTGTACAATGCAAGAGGCGTGGTCGTCTTCGTTGTTAACATGAGCTCCGGCTTTGACTAAAAGCTGCAGTACTTCCTGTTCTTTTGGTATTGAGATAGACAGGGCATCTTTAGCAGGGGTGCCATTCCACACCATCCACAGAGCAAGATTAAAAGGTTCTATTTGCAGACTTGAGTTGACAAGGTGCAAAGCGAACTCCTGAACTTCGAGTGGTTTGAGCTGTTTGGCCCTGCAGGTGTAACTCATGGCTAACATCCGATGCCCTTCTGCTGCATTGCACAAGTATTTTTGAGTGCAGTGCTTGACATCAAGCAACCACTCTGCGAAACTGTAGTGGAAAAGTATTTTTGTATTCCCCAGTCCGTCCACCAAGAGTTTGGATAAAATGTCCATCTTTTTCTGAAAATCCTCCATGGTTAGTGTCATGTTTTTGGTCCAGACTGCATGGTACAGTTCTTTGACAGTGAGCGGGCGGCACGTTGCCAGGATTACATTGAGAATAGGCTGAACTTTCGCAAACTGTTTCCTGACAAATAGTCTCTGACAGAGCCACAAGTAGAGGCCGTTGAGGGTGCCAGGGATGTCACGGATTTCGCGCAGCATGATAAAGTTCTCCACTACTCCATCCAGGACGCGTTCCAAGTAGAGGAAACAGCCACTGCTCTTGATGTGGAGTTGGTTGAGCATCTCAGCGGTCTCCTTGGTGAGATGTTGCCTCAGGGCCTCCTCCTGGTCCAGCCGGTGGAGGATGTACTGCTGCACATCTTTAACGATGTAGGCCTTGCGCAGATCATCCAGGCTGATTTTCCGGAAACCTTTGAGAAACAAAAAGGAAAAGATATTAGTTAAATAAAAACAATAAAACACAATAAAATCTAATAATAAACAATATGACACCTAGGAAATACTAGGGTTGGGACGAGACATTTTGACATAATTATAAAATAATTAATATGCACTGCTTTTTGGAACTGCAGCTTGTACTGTTTTTATTATGGTGGTTTTATCAATTTGATTAATTTTAGATATTGCTGCTGTTTTGTTGTATTTTGTATAATGACAATAATTCTTTGTCTGATCAAAATCATTTATTTGTGTATTCGCTTAAGAAAATTTGTTTTAGATTACATTAAAGGTGCACTGTGTAACTTTATTGGCAGAGGGTCCGTCAATCGCTTGTCTCCATAGAGATGTTATTGCTTTGTACATAATGTTTCACAGTATGGCATTAAACCTTCAGGGAGACTAAATCAGACCAAGTTACAGGTCAGATCTGTGGAGAAGCGATCATGCTCACACTCAGTAATACATTTTTTTCTAGATATTTTTGCACTATAAAACCACCTGTGATTGAATAAATGTAAGGTGCAGCTGTTTAATGTCATAGTTTAGAGCATTCCAAGCAGAGCTGGTGATGGACCCCCAATCAAAAAGTTAGATAGTGCACCTTTAAAAATCATTTCCTTTCACAAAAAGTTTGCTACTTAGAACAGAAGCAATTTTAGCACACAGATCTTATTGTTGAAAATAGTCCTTTCTAAGCGCCACATTCCTGAGGTGCTAGACAATCAGAAGCAAAGCAATAAAGCTAAAGCTAGTGCAGCCTGGTGCATCTTTAATGACAAATTGCAACAAAACAAGTGTTGTGGGTTATCAGCGCACACAGGTTCCCACAGACATAATCCGCCCGGAGCTACAAAGAAATCTCTGAAAGAAAATAATTTCCTTCAACGCAGGAATCTGATTAAAAGTTCATTCATAATTCTCACTGACTGACTGTAAAGGTCGTTAGGCTCAGCAGGCGCAGTTCTTCACTGTGAGCTAAATAAGAATCAAATGGATACCGGGGGAGGCTTAATTTCGCTGTCTGCATCTCTTGAATGGTCTGATACATCACCACGGCGACTTTAGAAAATGGAAAATATATTATCGCAGTGGGTCCTAATGATTGGTCTTAAATGGTGGCGAGGTACTGAAAAAAGTCTGCAATGATTTTCTCTAATGGGCATACAGTGACTAGTATCTATGCACAAACACTTGACTCTGTGTAGTCTGTGATCCAAGCTATTTAGCATATGATCATTTACATATTTCAGGGTTACTGGGACAGCCTCTCGCATTATTACGGATATGTGGTATTTTTCCAAGAAGTGAATGGGGTTGTAGCATATTATTCAGGACTAAGAAAGGTAGCTTTTGAACAAATTTAAGATTTCAAACAAGGATTAATTTATCTACTGGTACTCATGTAACAGGAGCTTTTTCCCATTTAGTTTTTATTTGAGATTTTTTCATCTGTAGTTCTTAATTATGTGATTAAATTTTCATGAAGTGAAAAATAACAACAACAAAAAAACTGATTTGTTGGTGTGGATAGTGTTCTGTTTTTGCTAAGTGGAATAAGAATTTACTCCGGAAGGAAAGCACTTTAAAGGTGCACAATGTAACTTTTCAGTTGCGGGTCTGTCACCTTCTTGTTTCTATGGATATGTCATTGGTCTGCCTGGAATGTTCCACAGTATGACATGAAACAGCTCTACTTTTTATTTTTTAAATTACAGGTGGTTTTAGAGCTCAAAAATACCTAGAAAAACAGACATTCTGACTGTGAGCGGGGTCGCCTCTCCACAGATCTGAGGTTTAATGGTTTAATGCCACACTGTGAAACATTCCAGACAAAGCAATAACATTTCCATGGAGAAAAGCATTTGACGAAGCCTCCACCAGAAAAGTTACACAATGCATCTTTAAGTTCTGTTCCGGGAAGATAATATTACCATTGCAAGATAGGGCCATTTCCTTGTAACGTTTCTGGTTGAATGTCTGCCACCTGGTTGTCGCCATGGGGATATTATTGCCTGGAATGTTCCACAGTGTAGCATTTAACTTAGCCCTAACCCTAACCCTAACCCAACTTACGAGATCACATCATTCACAGTAAGAATGCACGTTTATCAAGTTATTTTTCAGCAATAAAAAGCCCAGTAATCAAATAAATACAAAACAAATTATTTTAATTCCATACTGCGAAACTTTCCAGCAACATCTCCATAGAGACAACCAGAGACCCCACATAAGAAAAGTGTCCCCTTTTTGCATCACGCCGTATTTCACATTTGATAACCTCTCATACCTTTAACGTACACGTCAACCGAACGCTTTGATTACATATTACGTTTCCGCGCGTGTAATATAGCTCGCGCTCTTAGCCCGAGGCAGCGCTGTGTTCATCTGAGTGCCATTATGTGGGTAGAAGAAAAAAAGCCCGTTAAAAGCTATTCCGCAGAGGGGGCTAGCTGCTAACCACACCTGCACACCAGATAACCAAGCCACATGAGGGTAGCTAGCGTCCCCAAACAGCCGCTGACAGTTAGGACAACAGATGTAGGTAAACACAAGGAGGCGCCGCAGTGGGATTTCTTTATCATGGGCCTCTAGGTTTGTATTAGATAAGAGCTCCTACACTTATGGCTCTGAACAGTAATGGCTTCTCTCTCTTTTTTTTTTTTTTTTTTTTGGCGGGCCTTGAGGGCTCCTGTGTTACAGTCAAGTGATAAAAGACCAGCAATCTACCACAGCTCAGTTCAAAAAGCGTGAGTATGAAAATTTACAAAAAAAAGATGAGAATTGGGCCAGTTTTGCAGTTATTTGTCCTGGTAGTATCGGCGTTGGGTAATTGCAAGGAAAACGAGCAATTCAACTGATGAGGAAAAAACTGATTGTCATATTTTCCCATCAAATTATTCAGTGTTGATCAAAAAGAATTGACTGAAGTTCTACTCCCATTACTACAAATATTTCTACTGTTAATTATTACTACTGCAACTACTACTGCTGCTGCTGCTGCTGCTACTAGTCTAATACTTCTGATAAAATGTTTACATGAAAAAGAAGGTTCAAGGTTTATGTCCCTATTACACCACACTACCACTACTACTAATATTTCTACTGCTACTACAATTACTACAATAATTACAATTATTATTACTACTACTACTGCTACTACTAGCTACTGCAATTTTTTTTTACATGGACTCATATCCCCATTACATCAAAACGCATTTCATTTCTAAGCAGACCTGGTTTTGCAACAAATAATAATAAAAAAAATATATATCCAAATACTATTTAGAAGTATTATGTTTGATACATGAATGTGCACTACTCAAAACTAGTAGAATTCTTATTCATAAACTTGTTTTGCTCTGGTCTAGACTGTAATCACTAATGCATTAAAATATAGATGGTTTGAGTTTTGAAGACATGAGTCCATTAGAGTTGTTGTCAGGGCACTACTCTTCGCTTTCATGTACTACAGTATATGTAATTCCAAACAAGGTTACTGGAGCATACCTCTTCCGTAACGAGGTTTTAGACATTGTCACGAGCATCCACAAGGGACATTAAGAAATTTAGGTCATGCCATTTCAACCCTGTTTTCTATCAATGGTGCTGTGCTGTGTTTGGAGGTCAACAGAAGAGAAAGTAGGTTTAGGTCAGCTAAAGCGTTTGGATGTGTGTGTTCAAGATACTAAAGAAATAAAAACGCTAAATATATTATAGTGGGAAAGTGGCTTTGGTTTTGGGGGTGACAGAAAAAGCACCCATACCCCAAACACCCAATTCAAAGGAGGAGTTAGTGAATTGTGTTTTCAATGACAAAAACAAATATTTGAATAGGTCAAATCATTATAAAAAATTACACTGGATAATTGCACAGGCTTTAGTTTTATCAGACTCCTTGCAATGAAATAGTATCTACATTGCTACAAGAACTAGGGATGCAAGAGTAATTGAAACTGAAATGGCAATTTGAACACAATTAGCAAATCGCATAGGCTGCAGTTTCTGAAGTACCATAATTTCCTCCACAAACAGCAACATACTTTCTCATTCTGCATAAAAACTGCAAACCCTGTAGTTTAGAGCTCTACAAACATGTTCTGAAATGTGATTCTCCTAGTAGTTTCATTTTGTTTTAGTCTTTTTGTCAATTCTTCTGCTTAAACTGAACTTTGAACAGAACCTTTTCTTTTTTTCAAACCTAAATCTCAAATCTCAATGCTTGTCAGAACAATCGCAATTAGATATTTTTCCCGAATCAGCCCGATTAAGAACCTAACAATTCCCAACCTTTACTTACTGGAACTAGAAAACAAATGCACAAATCACCAAGGTAGCCTTTAGCTCTTTTTGCACATTAGCCTGCTCTCTCTTTGCAGCTAATAACACTAAACCGATTTATGAGAGACATTACCGTTAAACTATGCAGTACAGCCTAGATCTCCAAAACACTCAACGGAAACGTGGCTTTAAACTCCATCAGAGAACGCAGATACCAGGCAGATGGAAGAACAATTCAACCAGTTAACTTTGAGATTTATGGCAACGCCTCTGCTCCCTATCTGCACAGCGTATGAATCTTCACAGGTGTCATTTAGTGCACGGCTTAGGCAGCTGTGCAAAGAATGTATCTAATAAAACTGTAGCGCATTATTATCCTCTAATGTACACTGTATAAAAAGGCTCTGGTAGTAGCAGCAACTCAGTGACCCCAGCTCCTCATTGTTCAGAGTGGGACTGTCTTTGCAGATACCCCCTCCCCTCCGCAACTTTGTGACCTCCCGATCTAGTTCCCACACAACTAGAGCAATGCAAAACGGAGAGTAGTTTTGCAATTAAAAGGTTGCTGAATGTTGGGTGACTTTTATAGTTTGTACAAATACAATGCTCTGATTTAGACGTTGTACTTATAATGCTACAGAGAAAGGGTTACAGCTAAAAGTACCTGCACTTGACACTGAAGTACACACATTCGACTGGTTCTATCTCACAGTGTTAAAGGTGCACTGTGTAACTTCTGTATTGTTTTGCCTGGAATGTTCCATAGTAAAGCATGAAACTCATCTACGAAACGAAACTAGGCCGAGATACAGGTCAAATCTGTGGAGAGGTGTTTCAGTTTATCGTAAGAACGCCTGTTTTTTGTGGTATTTTTAAGCAATAAAGACACTTGTAATGGAATAACAAGCAGGTGGTGGAGCCTCTACCAGAAAAGTTACACAATGCACCTTTAATGTTCAAGTGGCTGTATTCGAACATTAAAGGTGTAGTTGAGCGAAGTTGTTTTGCCCTATAGGTCTATATGTTGACCCTTTAATATCAACATAAGACTGCTGTGTGCCGCCTGCATCTGATCATTTCAGAAGTGTGCTGTTAGCATGCTAGTTGTTTTTAGTTTCACCGTGAAAGCAAAACTCTGTTCTGGCCTTTCAAAGTTGCGAGTTTCACACTATTTAAAATGAAAATGTTCCATTTTTCACATCTTTAATGCAGGGCACAGCGACTTAGACTGATCTTCTAGTTTGAGGCTAAAATAAGCCATAAAAATAACACAATATGGTAAAATACATAATTAGTCTACTATTTTCCCCTTGGCCTATTATTATTATTATTTTTTTTTTTTTGGAGGGGGCTCTCATATCAAGGACACACTCCCGGCTATTGAACTTCCTACCTTCAGGTCAGGGGGCAAACTATCAACCAACTAAGCTACAACTGCATGAATTTATTAGAACATTTCCAGCAACACAATTTTAAAGGTCCTATATTACACAAAATAGATTCTTGTGAGTTTTAGGCCATGTTATAATGTGTCCTCATCAAAAACAAACAAAAACAAACAGAGCTGTGTTTTGTTCCATTCACACACGTTTGAGTAATCCCAGTTTATTTCTGTCTACATCTCCAAAGCTCAGAATGCGCTGTTCCACTTTGTGATGTCATGTAGTGGTAGTTTTCATGCTAACAGCTCCCTTTTACCTTTAGTTCTGTAGAAAATGGAACAAAACACAACTCCAGACCGGAAAATAGTGCAACATGAGTCCTTTAAAGTACTGTATACGCATCATCAGTCAAGCTAAACCCATTGACCTCACTTCTAACACGTCAACCTTTTTCTTCTTATGTCACCACATTTTTCTAATCAGAGCAGTGGAACTTGATGAACTTGGGGTGACTGGGTAAAAATAATGAAAGAAAAGTAAAGTCCCCAGACAGTAATTGTACAAAGGGCAGACATTGTGCTGATGATGTGACTTTCTCATGTCATGGAGCCACATTCCCGTTCTGGACCCAATCTTTGTGGGACAGGAAACCCACCAGCACAAAGGGGAAGAGGCCATTAAGGGGGAAGAACCAGGGCGCATGGACTGTACAGTAGAGGGAGGAGACAGTTCTCACATACAACAACAGGGAAAGATGAAATATAGAAGTCACAGTCGGTTTTCCATAGAAAGCTTGTTCCATATATCAGGGTTATTTTCAATTATATTTCGAAAGCCATACTACATAATAAACTGTTATGTGTGCAATAAAATAAAAATAAAAATAAATACTTTGCATATTGTAAACTGCAATAGTAAACCATATTCAGGACTGTATGTAAATGTAAATGTATTTGTCAACGTAAAGGTGTACTGTGTCACATTCCGGGGGGGTGGGGGGTATGCTACCTGCTTGTCTCCATGGCGATCTTACTGCTTTGTCTGGGATATTCCACAGTATGGCAAATCCGATAAACTTGTCTATCTGGCATTCATTCAGGTGTTTTTATCCTTAAGATGACATTGAAAAACATCAGTTGCTGCCTTTACACAGATCTGACCAGTAATCTGGCCTGGTGGCATCACTTGCATAAATCCATAGAGGCGGATAAATTAATGTCATACTGTGGAACATTCCAGGCAAAGACTCTCCTTCAGAAAAGTGACATAGTGCACTTGTCAACATATATAAAGTAATAATATTTTAAATGAAACTGATGAATGAAATAAAGCATGGTAGGTTGCATTTTAGTGCAATGTTTATTTTTCTGTTTGATTCACAAGGCCAGGAAACCATGGCACATCCATCTGTCTTAAAAACCTGCCAAGGTCATCCCCATGTGAATGTTTGGCTCTGGATCCAGTGAAAGAGAGCTACTGCAATAAGCATGAACACATTTCCCCAGGAGATAACGCGGTACATATTTGCTTTGCTGTTTGATCATCACTACATCATTATAAAACCCTTAATCTTACAATAACAAAGCATTCCAACATCTCCCACTGCTTTATCCCATACAGACAGATGATCCTCTTGTTTTCCTATGATTTGGGAAAAATATCCAATTGGAATATTTCTGACAGGACTTGTGATTGTGATTAGTAATCGCCAGAATTTATACATGAATGAAACTACAGCACACTGCGTCAGGTTTGTGAAGTTGTAGTGTATTGTTTTATGCTGTTTATTGTTTATTGAAATGCCATGCAAGAGAGTGAGGAGGGTTGGAATAGGGTCTGAGAGAGATCACAAGATTACTCAAACATGCATTATGACATACAAAATCTCTTCGGGCATGTTTTTGATGCGTTTTGCCAACTGTGTCTATTCAAATGTCCGTTAGAATTTGATTAACACATTTTTTGGCCACCAGTCGGCTTCCACACACAAACAGTAAGTGTGAGACACAATAAATGTACTTATATTTCCCCAACATAAGCTGGTTCAACATAGTGCGTTAAAAAAAATGCCCAATTATGTAGATAGTTGCTTTTCCTTTTCTCGGGGGAGCCATGAAGTAGCGTGCATGTGAGGAGTTTCTTATGATAAACAGTTGTCTTCTGCATTCCACGCTCGCTTGACACGCCAATTATGAAGATAAGAGAAAAGTCTGGAGGAGGACACAAAAGATTTGACTGTCGCGTCTCTGAAATACCGCCTCAGTTGAGATTAGCTTTTAAAAAACACAATGGAGCCCTCAAAGGCAGAGACTGACTGACTGTTTGGCAAGTCATTCATGGGTTTTGGAGTCCTCAAACCATGCGGCAAATCTGAACCCACGGTGATGGAGGAAGCACTAAACAAGAATGTGCTTTGCCACGAATTAGAGCAACACTAAAAGATGTTTGTATCTATGTAACATTTCTAGTGCAAGGTGCGTGTTTGTCTACGTGGAGATGTCCCACAGTATGGCATTAACCAGATTATATTGCGCTATTTTCTGAATACTCAAACGTGTGTGGGTGAAACAAAATGCAACTCCAGGTATGTTTTGATGAGGTAACAGCATTTTGACGTGGCTAAAAGCTCACAAGAGTCGATTTTGTGAAATATAGGACTTTTATGTTTATCTGCTTTGCATTTAAACAGCTGCAGGTGTTTTATCATGCTTGACTAAACATTCCAAGCAAAGTAATAACATCTCCATGGTGACAAGCACTTAGCGGGCCCCCCACCAGAAAAGTTACATAGTGCACTTTATTTCCAAAAGCTGACATTTCAAGTAGCAAATGTTTTTGGCAGAGCGTACAGGATACCAACTAAACAGCTCCATCAAGTTTTCGAGCAGTGTCCAAAAATGCCGATTTAGCATGTAAATGAAGTATAAACTATTGGCTACAAGTGCGTAATAAGTTTCCAAGGACAATTTAACTCCTGGCCGGACCAGAATAGTTTAGACTTGGCTTGAAAAGGAAAAGTTGAGTCTGGCGTATCGTCAACATTTGAAGTGTAGGGCTAGCCAGCAAGCAACAAATCCAGTATAAATGTATGAATATAATTTAGCACATCTGGAGATACAGGGCTATGAATACATTTTAATATTGTGACAGTTTACACAAGGAAAACTGGACTCCACAGTGGAACAGCTGCAACACTGTACACACTAATACAGTCTAAAGTAGATGGTAAGATATGTCTTTTATTTTGGGTGGTCTTTAGTCTTTAGCATGTCCAAACTATGGCCCTCAAACCAGTTTTTCTTGGCCCTTCCGGACGAATTGGCCCATACTGTTTTCTGTGTCCTGTTGAAGATGTAAGCATGAATACAGGTCAAGAGGCTTATTCTATATAAATGCACATATTTAAATCAATCACTGTATGACCCTCAATCGGCCCTCACTTTGGTCTGGGTTTTGATATGTGGCCCTTGATGAATAAAGTTTGGACATTCTTGGTCTCTTGTATAAAAACTGAAATCGCAAAAAACTCTTTCTTGGTTTGATTGATAGAAACCTTTCTCACTTTATGCTAAATTGGCCGATTTTGCTAAATTAGCCAAGTCTGTAGTCTGTTTACTCGCAGCGCATGGCTATAGCTATGGCTCCATGGCGTTTCTCCGGACAGCCTCACAGCGATTCGTGAGATGCTGTGTGATGTAAAGTTGAATTCCCTCATGCATGTAAAGCCCAACGTGTGCACTAGTCCCACTTTGATGACCAAGTCTGACCAAGCTGTGCAGTTTGCTCAAACAGCACTACACAAGAACACAACACTATCAGGTACAATTTGTTGGTAGTAGTGATGGGCGATTTCAGTAATTTCTTTGTTAGTTTTTTTCCGATACCAAGTAATACATTGGCAAGTTTTTTGCAATGAATTTTGTATCCAGATCCTAAAATCCACTGAAACTGTTTTCAGATAGAATTTGACCTTGACTTCATCGCAGCTTAAACTGATCTAAAAATTAAATATATGTGTAGATAAACTCAAATATAAGCAATGCATTAAAGAAAAAGGTTGACTAAAATTTTGAGAGATTTTGAGAAATATAACATGAGAATTGATCTTGTACCACAAGATCTCGCAATACAAAACTGCCATAAGATTGTGCACATATGTGAAACATTATCTTATGAGGTTTTTGTCCAATTTGGTTTGGTCAAAAAAGGGTTAATAGCCCTTCTGAAGCTGTAGTTCCAAATAGCAGTGCTACAGCGACAACAAAAACATTAAATAAATAACATCAATCTAAAATTGTGATTCCAAAAAAAGTATATTTATTACAAAGTGTGTCAAATCTCATCTCATCTCTCATTTTATCTTGTGGAAATTGTGTCTCATCCCTCCCCTAATGTCCATATTTAGAATCTGCCCATCATTACTTTTTTAGAGACTTAGATAAACTTTATTGATCCACAAGGGAAATGACTTGGACACAGTCGCTCACACATCACAATATAATATAATAACAAAGAGAAAAAAATATATATATAAATGGTAATAATTCTAAATAAATAGTAAAAATAGTAAGAGAATGGGGTCAAATAAGGCATAATTATATAAATATATATGTAAAAGTAAAAATAAAATAAAATAGAAGTAAGTAATGAAAATATCTCAGCTATATACAAGAGGTCGTAAGGAAAAACAAGATGATATAATGATTGACAGGACATACGGTCTATTACATAAGGGTGAGTTGTTGTACAGTTGTTTCATTCAAGATGTATATTTGCAAAGTGGACAATAAGTAAATAAGTCATCTTTTCTCAGAGCATGAGAGGTTAGTTGAGTCTCTGATCAAAAGCAAATGGCAAACAAGCCACAAACGTCACATTCACGGGTGTGAGGGATCCAGGCCTCGTCACCAGCTGCTGCTCATTACCCAACTGGATACAAGCCACCAGAGACGCACCGACGCACAAAAGAAGACTGTTCGCCGTCGAGATTAATATTTCAGATGACAAATGAGGCGTGCGTGTATGTGTTCAACAGCTAGGGTTGAACACATATATCTTGGGCTGAAGTTGCAAGATATGGACAGAAGTTGTGAGATCCTTAAAAATGTTCTTACTTCATAAAAAAAAACAAAAAAAAAACACCCTATACTTGTGTTTTTTTTCATTCACGCAAATCCTGCTTCATTTAAAGTTCTTCTCTCAAACAGAAAACACTCTTGTGATGTCACGACGTGATACAGGAAGTGCTCCAGTGTTTTTAAACTCCACACACCTTCACTGGAATCATTTGGATGCTTTCAGCTCTGGAACTGCCAATCTCTACTGAGCAAAGGGGAAAAGGTAGTAGCTGCTGACCAGAAAATGACTGCTTCATGACATCACAAGGTGGAACAGAGCATTTTGAGCTTTAGAAACGTAGACTAATAAACCAGGGTTACTCAAACAAACAAACAAACAAAACACAACTCCAGGTAACAACCTTTAACTAAAACACTTGCCTAGTTTTTCTAGTTTTTAAATTTTGGCGAAGTTTATAATTTATTCTTGGTTAGACATGGGCAGCTGTTGTCACATATGTAATAGAGGTTATTCTATGACTGTTACTTAGCAACCAACAAGGGCCAAACTGGTCTAAAATTTTTTTATTTTCATTTATGATTAGATAATTAATCTGTCAAAAAATGTGTTCCTTATGCGTTAATTGTCCCTGCACTTTGGATGGAATTTTTAGTGTATGACATAGTATTTAATGTAAGTATTCCTAGGATAGGGATATTCCATTTTAGAGCTCTTCTGTACTTCCAATATTTTTGTACTTTTCTTTCAACTTTTTTCCAAACCCACCACCACAACTGATATAAAACCATGATAAATATTTACCAGTTGCACCGTCCCACTAAATCGAGACAACAGAAACTCAAGCCTAAGTCAAAGATTCTTTAAACGCGTGTGGGACAGCTGCGTGCCTCCCCGCTCCTGAAAACACATGAACGCCAAGTATGTGCACAAGAGTCTTTCTCTGGCTCTGTAAATAACAGCTCTCCACCAGCTCACAGTGGTTCAGCTCAGACACACAGCAGTGTTGTTTCATGACTCCCCTCTCAAGGCTGCAGGCACGGGGACTCAAGTGTCTCGAGAGCACACAAACTCAGATTAAGAACAAGGCGCAACATATGAATCATGGCATCACGGAATATGGAAAAGAGAAAATAAATAACTGATGAAAAAATGTTTAATTGTTTTCAGTCAAGAAATCTCATTGTTTTGCTTTTCCACTAAAAACTAAACTGCAACTGATGTGCAGGGCGGAGTTATGTTTAATAAAAAGAAAGTACATGGACAAAATATATGTATGCTTAGTGTAATTTAGGTCCAAATCTTGTCTTGTTCTTGTGAATCCAATCTTGTTTCCATGGAGATGTTATTGCTTTGCCTGGAATATTCCGTGGTATGACATTAAACATCCAGCCGGCATTTATTCATTACAGGTGTTTCTGATGCTCAAAAATACAATAATTCCTTCTGTGAATAGGGGCGATTCTCAACAGATCTGAACTGGCCAGAATTACAGGCCAGGTCTGTGGAGAGGCGAGTCTACTCACAGTGTTTTTGATCCATTAAAAGCCCAAGTTGAACAAAAGGCGTCAAACAAAAGAAAGTTGCTTCTAAGGTAAAAAGCTGAGAGCTGCATTTGTATTACTATATTTCAGTTTATATACATTTATTGTTATTTTTGCTACTCATTTTAAATTTATTTATATTTTTGCTCTTTGTTATTATATATTCTAATAATATATTGTGATGTATGAGCTACTGTGTCCAAATAATTTCCCTTATCAATACAATTTGTCTAAGTCTAAATAAAGAATAAAGGAACATTGCAGGCAAAGCAATCACTTCTCCATGGAGACAAGCAGACCCTGAAACAGTACAGCTGCATATTGCACCTATAGTTACAGCAGACATTACATGACTAACCCAGCCCTTATCTTTACTCTTACATTTTCACAGTGTTTTCCTGAATCATGCACAGTTTACTCATTAGAATGCTCCACCGCACCCACAGATTCTCATTTGTGCCTCCTCACAGGTCTGTGCACCTGCTGATATCCAATTAACAACGTCAGAATGATTAGCAGCACCCAGCCACAGCTCACTCTGCCTAAAATACAGACGCATAAGCTAGAAAGAGACGAATTACACGGTGAATTTCAACTAAGATCAGTCTTTTCAAGATTCTCCAAATAATAATGTGGGCTGTCACAATATATCAAACTATAAGAGCCTTTGCTTAAATGCATTGTTTTGTTGCAGCAAAGCTTAAAACAGATGGAACTACATAGACCATGATCCTTTGCTGATACAGATATCGGTGCAGACAACGTGAATAAATAAGGTGCTATATTACACAAAATGTATTTTTGTGAACTTTCAGCAATGTTAGAATGCTGTAACCTCTTCAAAAACAGACTTGGAGTTGTGTTTTGTTTCATTAACATGTTTGAGTAATCCTTTATTATTATTTGTCTGTTTACATCTCAAAAGCTCAAAACGCTCTGTTCTACCTTGTGATGTCATGAAGCTGGAGTTTTTAAGTTAACATCTGCCTTTTACCTTTTGTTCAGCAGAGATTGGTAATTCCAGTGCTGAAATAATCCAAATGATTCTAGTAAATGTGTATGGAGATTAAAAACACAGTGGAGCACTTCCTGTATTACCACATGACATCACAAGGTGGACCAGAGTGTTTTCTGTTTGAGAGAAGAACACAGCCTAAATATACAGGAATCTTGTGTTAAACACGTGTGAATGAAACAAAACACAACTCCAGGTATGTTTTTGGTGAGGAAACAACATTATAACATGCATCAGAAAGTAAAATGGACCCTTTAAAAGAAAAGTTGTATTTCTACAATTCTGTTCAGCTACACAATATTGCAATAAATACCGTGATCACACTGCACTGTGACGTTTGCATCTCATCACATCCCTACAACAATCAGACAATCTCTAGAACACAAAATAAGTCTCCCACCTCGCGACAAATGCATTCTTTTTAATCTGAAGATACAGTCATTTAGATCACTAAGATTGTCTGCACTGGTGCTTTGCAAAGTGGCCACCAGGGGAGGCATTAAAATGATTACAGTTGAAGAATTAATTTGTGTCAAGCTACAGGCGAGTTACAAGTGAGTAACCGTGCCCGAACATGCCCCTTGTTGCATTTCAAAAGGGCTCCCAGTCAGACCTGTTGTGTGAATTCAAAAGGACAGATAAAGACGGGGGAGGGGTGAAGACAAGCAGCAATGTCTTAACTACTCCATAACTAGCTCTCCATTTATAGAAGATCATGCCATATACTGCACAAGTATCGCAACTGAATCGAAAAGCTGAATTTGAAATGGCACAGTCTGCAGATTTTATGTTTTGGATAATAACATGTTCTTTAATTTTTAGTTAATTAAAAAAAAAAGTTTGGAATACTTGAGATTTAAAGGTGCACTGTCTAACTTTTCGGGTGGAGCTTCCGTGAAATGCGTATTAAACGTTTCTATCTTCATGAAGACCAAACCAGACCAAGTTACGGATCAGATCTGTGGAGAGGCGACCCCCGCTCACAGTCAGAATGCCTGTTTTTCTAGGTATTTTTGAGCTGTAAAACCACCTGTAATTGAATAAATGTGAGGTGGAGCTGTTTAATGTCACACTGTGAAACATTCTAAGCAGAGCAAAGACATGAAACCGAACAGTTACACAGCGTACCTTTAAATCTTTAAAAACCACAAACCGTTTTTTAGCTTTTCCACTTACAAGGCCCTCGAAGCACTTTACATCAAGAAACCACTCACCCATACGTTGATACACCGGTGCACACAGACACTGGGGGGCGAGGTGGGTTAAGTGTCATGCCCAAAGACACAACAACAGCAGTATTCATCTGCGGGAGCTGGAATTGCATCGTCAGCGTGCGGTTCAGTGGATCTGACCTCAATGAATGATGTTTACGTTAAGAGCGGGTTTCGAACTACCAATCTTCGGATCAGTGGACAAACACTTACCAACTGAGCTACTGCTGTGAGACGTGTAGAACACTGTATTAGTTTAGCCGTTTTCTCTCAGATATTGCTGCTCCTACACGTCTTTAAAATGTGAATTGTAAACAGAATCCTGTATTTAGAACGTATTTTGTGAAACTAACCGCAGTAGCAGTATTACAGTCCTACAGACCTGTGTTGTAATGTCGTTTGAACTTGATGCAAACACATGTTGGCTTTGTAACTAGGGGATTTGTGGATTTAATTTTTCTCCATCTGCTGTTTTTGGTTAATTTCAAACAATACAATTTAGTAGCTGATGATTAGAGATGGATTTTCACAGTTTTGATTCCATGCATTTCATAAAGGCAATGTACGTGGTGCTTTAACAAAAATACAATTGTTAATATGCATTCTATCCTTTTGATGTATAGCTGAATATCATGTGCAACTGCATGTATCGCCATATCATTATATTGCATCACGAGCTGTTTATTATGTATCTTATCGAATCATGAGAAAACCTTTGATTCCCAGACTGTCTTTTGTCTAAAAAGTGCTCTAACTGTTTTTTCGAGTCCATACACCTACACTGGTTTTATTTCGGCGCTAAAATTGCCTTCCACAAATCACCAATCTGCTAGCATCGTTTCAATAGTCAGACATGCTGTTTTCGCCATTCCAGACCCCTAATCCAAGTGTTCAATTGCGAAGCTTTCAGTACAAGAACAGGCTAATAATGCGAATGAAATACACGCACAAAGAAGCTAAAATTATTCCCAAATCCTCAATAAACCATGATAAAAAAAAATAAAAAAACACCTGTTGTGTGTGAACGGAAGAAATGATTGGGTCTCTTTGAATGCAACTAGTGATTTACTCGGTGTTCTTTGAAAGACAGGAGCTCATTAGACCGCTGACAGGAGCCTGAGTCATGAGGCGCTGCACCTGGCCACATCTGTGCCTATCCCACAATGCACTGGGGTGACTCGGAACAGAGATGTCACAGTATATCAAGAAGCCCTGTGCAGCTGCAGAGGCCCGGGAAGTTAGTGATTCCAAAAGAGGAGTCGGATAACAGCAGACTATTTTCCACATCTAACAGATACGTGAAATGATGTAACTGATACTGATAAATGAGCTGGACACAGAAGGACCTCGGCTAAGGCGTGAGTCTCGCTGTGGTTGAAATGTAGCGGCCAGACTTTGATTCAAGCCGCTTGTTTCAGGCTGTACATAAAATGGTAATTATAAAATCATTGTGTCTCTGGTTCATTTTAAAGAGCACATATTATGCAAAGTTGCAATTTGGAGTTTCCCAGGATTGTTACATCACAGGTAAAAATCCGGAGGTCTCCCGCAGACTGTTTCTAATCATTTCTGCTGTCAAATCCCGTTACATTACAACTGCATACTTCTGTTTGCGTGTCATAAAAGTTGCTAACTCTAGTTGTTGTTTTCAGTCGCAGTTCCCTCTGCTGGCAGTAGTTGGCCCAAACACGAGATCCCAGTACAGGGAGATATGTACGAACAGATGCACTAAGCTAAGAATAAGACAATAAGAATGTCTCCCAGTGTTTGACGCATTGACCACTAACTTTAATGCAAAGTTACACTGATAATAATCATTTTCTGTGAGTAAACTGTATTGGATTCATATTTACAAATTTGTTCGTGCACTGCTATGACAGATGACAAATATAAAGTTTTAGGTTTTAAAACCATGGTATAACTTAATAGTGGTACAAATAGCATATGAAACATCTTTTGTATCTGCATTATAGCTAAAATAATACTGAATGTGTTGTTGTGAAGAAGCAGCTTTTAAATTGTCTCCAACATCTTAATGGACTGATTCAATTTGCTTCAGTGAACATCGAGGAAACATGGGAGAATCTATAACAAATGGCTTTTTCCTCTATCAAAAGTGCGTTCCGTACATTATCGTTTATAACGGGATGACGTATACAGTATCTTATCAGCTCATTTGCCACACATTAAGGAAGAGAACTATATTGAAACTAGTGATGGGGTTTATGGCTCCTTTACGGGATCCGAATCTTTTGGGTCCATTCATTTCAAAGAGCCTTCGAAAGGACTGGCTCTTTTTATATTTATTTATATGACAGAAACCAATATGAGAAGTCATTTTATCTACAAACTAACCACAGAGAAATGACCAAGGCTTGGATTTATTAAAAATGGTTGCAGCTGAGAGTGGGAGTGTGTTTACCCTTTGAAATTGTGCATAAACTAAATAATGTTGCACTACAACAATACACCATATTTTTTTTTAAACAAACTATTATGATGTCAAATATGTTTTTTGTGAACAAAGCTCTCACTTGTGTTGCCTGCTCTGCTTCTGTCTTAATTAAGTTAAGACAGAGTTAGTCAGTATAAATATGAATAAAAATTAGAAAAAAACATGATTCTTTTAAAAAATGAGATCATGTTCCGAGCATTCACGCAAAGGAACCGTTCAAAACAACCAACTCATTCACAAACATCACATCACGAACGGAAACAAGTGCATGACACTATCCCAGACAGTTGTTTGTGTGTCAGGGCACAATATCACAGAGGCCGAAAGAACAAAGTGGAAGTTCAAACCAAAACATGTTCCTGACTCACGTTCTGAAATGGGGTACAGGCCTTTAATAGCAGAGATAGCAGTGCCTCCCTCTTTAACTGACGTGCTGTCTTCCAGATGATCGTTCCTGTCTGAACATGGCCCAGTTTCAGTCAATTTGTACCCATGCTTCTCCTAGTCATTACACTGACTGAGCCTGCGTCGACTCCCTTTAAATCACAGCTCCACGTGTTTCTGTTCACCTGTACTGAGTTTAGTCGGTCATGTTTTATTACCCATCAAGTTCAGCCAGCCTTATCTGGCATCAGGGGCCACGGCCAAATGTCTGGAAGAGTTCAAACCTTTTTACAGTGTGGAGATACAGGGCTGAGGTAACTGCGGAGTCATCCCAGGCATCCAAGTACAGAACATTCCAAATACCATCTAAATATATCGTAGTACTTTTGCCGAGCACTATATACCATATCATCGATTGGGTTTATTTAATTGATTCAGTTTACGACTTACATCAAATCACCAAAAAAATTTCAAATTGGAACTTGGGACAGCAGTTTCTCCTTTAGAATAAGCACCTATTGATACTTTTCTGGGGGTGTGAAGCTAACTGAAAGCACTTCTCTGTTATTTAAGTTAGACTCGAGTTTTATTTTAACACAATCTGATCAGAAAGAGCTGACTTGGTTGGAACTACAACAGTTAAGATGATTTGTGCTGTTAAACAAGTCTCTCACACATAGTTACAGTCACAAGCAGTATATCTGGTGTTTTAATTGCTGAAAATACCTTAAAAAAATGTGTATTCTTACAGTAAGCGGGGTCGCCGATCCACAGATATGACCTGTAACTTGGCCTGGTTACTGCTCGTCTATATGGAGTTAAGTTCAATGCCAGAACATTTCAAATGAAGCTATAACATCTCCTTGGAAACATGCAGATAGCGGGCCCTGCACCAGAAAAGTTACATAGTGCACCTTTAAAATATACATGGGTAAAGCTGACATAATATAGTTAAAAAGGGCCAACATTTATTTTTTTGAGTTTAATCATCAACTTGAATTTATCTAATATCACATAGTTGGCATTTGGCATAAAAGCGTTTGACAAAAATCTTGCAGTATGGGGGGTGACTATTATGTTTAATGTGGGATTGAACTCATAACAACTACTTTTTCTGTAGTTCCCCAAAAATTAACAATACCATCTGAACAATGCCAGGAATCCCACAATTCACACTTTTTCATTAAACAAACCCATTCATTAAAAACTGACAAGTCTTGCTCTGTTTCCTTGCCCAGCGGAAAAAAAAAACAAAAAACTGTCTATAAAACTTCAGACTGGGGCACGCCACATACCAAAGGGCATCACCTGGCAATGAAAGAGGCCAGCACGCTTAGGCCGCCATTTTTGGGCATCATGTTACCATAGGAGCACAAGGTGTACCACATGTAGACACGGTAGACCTGTAATTTGCCACACTGTCAGACTGCGCCATGGTAAATTACTGCTCTCAGCCTGGATTAAGGTGTACAGCGCATCCAAAGAGCGGCTAAGCTTTCGACCTCTTGAATAGTTTCCTGCACAATGAAGTGGGAATAAATCAGATGATTTGCAAAGTTCTGTTTAGGATTAGGTGATGTCAGATGGGCAAGGGCCTGTGTAAATAATGGTTTTAAAGACAAATCCAAAATGACAGGCTTTGACGTTTCACCTGCTTTTTTCTATGAATATGTTACTGCTTTGCCGGGAATGTTCCACAGTATGACATTAAACAGCTCTACTTTACATTTATTCAATTACAGGTGGTTTTATAGCTCAAACATATGTAGAAAACAGACATTCTGACTGTGAGCGGGGTTTCCTCTCCACAGATCTGACCTGCAACTTGATCTGGTTTGGTCTCCAGACAAAACAATAACATCTCCATGCAGAAAAGCATTTGACGGACCCTCCACCAGAAAAGTTACACAATGCACCTTTAAGTTGGTGGAATGATACCTGTTGTATATATAAATTATAGTTTTACACTAATCAAGAAGCAATTTGCAAAAAAATTTGAAAATTACAGGAAGCATAGAGTTCTAAAACATAATGATGATATCATGCTAGGGAGAATTTTATCCAAAAGTTGGCACAATTTATTTATTTATTTTATTTAATGTAAGAAACACATTTTTCCCCAATACCTAAACATTATTTCAACAAAATAAAGGTTCTACTTATAATATTATTTGTCGTATAATAATTTCTGTGTATGGTTACAGAGTTTTGACCAAGTGTAGAGCATGGTTGCTAGGTAACAGCTATGGAATTCCATAATGTGAGGAAGTGTCAGGAACCAGGAAGTGCTAGTAAAATTTCAAACTTAAAAATGGCCAAATTGGGGAAAAAATTTCAATTTTTTTTAATCAAAAATATTATGATCACTGTCCAACCTGCCATATGCACTTTAAAGTCTTTTCTACTGACAACCATCGCAGAGCTGGAGTTGTGAGTTACAAAAAAAATAAAAATACAGAAAAGAAATTTAACTTTGTACCCATTTTTGTTTCATACGGATAGGACCATAAATTACACAGATACTAACCATAAACCAGGTCAATAAATCTGCAATCTGACAGTTAAACGGCAAATTCTACCATTGGAAATCTGACCTTTCCTCCAGCTCCATTTTAAACTACCCAGGCCACCAACAGTAGGGCGCATGCAATAGAATATAGCGGTTTACAAAGTGTTAGCTGGTTGTGGAGGATTACTCTGAATCAGTAGTGAAGATTATAAGAATAATTGGGTGCACAGGGCCTCGATTAAGCTCTTCTACTGGTTATTTGTTGGATGGGTTGTCAGGAGATGTGTAGTTTTGTCTGCTCATAGATAAAAGTGGAGGAGAGAAGAGAACAAATTTGCATGTGTAATTTTAAAAGGAATACCGTGAATTCTCTTGTTCAGTTCTTACAAGACCCATAACCGTAACATCAAATATTTGGTAAATTCACTATGTAATGGATCTATATCTATCTATGTCTGTCTATAATTCATTTATTCTCATCGTTTTACCTTTGTTATGTACTTAAGTGTGCTTTCAAAAGACAACTACAAAAAAATCTGTCTTTCAAATAAGTGAGAATAACGCGATCCCTCACAATTCGATTTTATCCGCAGCTCATGGTACCATAATATCACTACAATACATGATATACTGCACATTATAACTGACCCTCTACTAGAAATGTTACACAGTGCACCTTTAACAACAGCATTTCTTTGTTAAATCGTTACCTGAGCAGAAGCGCCAGTGTAGTTGCCTGTACTTTCCATGTAAACACACTGACAGACAATGATGAGCCTGCTAACAATAGACTGCAATTACATCTTTTCAAAGCAAAAAACTGCCTTTTTATACTTTGTTTAGGCAGTGGCGTTTTATTTCACTGTTTATCCCCAAACCCGGCCTCAGTGTTCACAAACCTCCACATGCAGCCGTCTAATTGAACCCACAGAATGTCATTTAGAGGAGCACATCTCAGTCTCCCTCCACAGCAGAAGAAGAAATAAACGTCTGTCCGGCTTTACAGTCTTGTTTTGGTTGTCTCTGGGCCAGGCATTCTAGTCGTGGCTGTGCTTGAGGTCTAGCACCGGACCAAAAGAAAGCACACAAACACATGTTCAAAGTTTGGGGTGACCTTTTCGCGGCGGTCTGGCTCACCCCGATCCCACCAGTGCTACCGGGACAAAGGGTGGTTCTCAGTGGTGCCAGAGTCTTTTCGGGGGTTTGTCGTGGCCGGCCGTAAATCAGGCCCCTCTCGTGGTAGGTGGGTATAAAAAGAGCCATTCATGACGGAGTGGAGGTGGGATGGGTTGGGAAGACTTAGTCAGCAAAGAGGCAACTGAAACCTCAACTTTGGAGTGGGTGTGAGCTGTATATTTTTAAATGTCCTATATTATGCAAAATTGGCTCTTGGGAGCGTTGAGCCATGTTATAATGTCGTTATCTCATCAAAAACACACTTAGAGTTGTGTTTTGTTCCATTCACACATGTTTGAGTGATCCTGCATTAACCTCTAAATGCTCTGTTCCACCTTGTGATGTCATGTAGTGGTAGTTTTCAAGTTAACAGCTACCGTTTAGCTTTAGTTTAGTCGAGATTGGTAATTCCAGGGCTGAAATTATCCAAATGACTCTAGTGAAAATGTACAGAGTTTAAAAACACAGTGGAGCTCTGTATTATCACATGACATCACAAGGTGGAACAGCGTATTTTCTGTTTGAGAGAAGAATTAAATATGCAGGGTTTGTGTTAAATATGTGTGAATGAAACAAAATACAGCATTATAACATCGATCAGAATATAGCATAATATGGTTATCAGCCGTAACAACAAGATAAATATCGGTATCGGCTCAAAAAAAAAGATCCATATCGAACTAGCTACAAAAGCCAGTTACAAGTCGTACATTTAAATAGACGGAGGTGACAGAATTAGGAAGGGCATCTGATGTTAAGCCTTTGCTGGCTATTACTCATGCACGGCCAGTTTATTGTTATGGTAACTGAACAATGACACGGTATGTTGAGCTATTTTTATCTCGCTATGCTAACAGTATCACTTTGATATTACAAATTACAATGCTAAACTCAGTAAAATTATACTTATTATACTAGATAGACGTTATACTACCACTCATTTGGTTACATTCAGTACTTAGCTGACGCAAATGGAAAAGCTGGTTTCCAAGTTTTATAAATATTGAGCTGGTTGTTTGGGACGTAACCATGATGATTTATTCAAGTCACCACATTTTGTTTAAATACTTGATTATTTTATACTTTTTTTGGGAATTGGTTTAACTTTTTTCATGCAGTGTAACAATCACTGTAAGCCCAAGTATTCACCTGGATTCCTGGAAGTCCTTCTCTTTGAAACTCACTTGAATCTATCCCAGATTTGAATGAGTCAACATTCTTCTACAAGAACCCTCCTCAGAATTCAACCACTTCCTCCAAATGCTAATAGTAAATGCCTTGGAATTTACCACGTCTTTTCGATAGCCTGGGCGCCGTGCTTGCCGACCCTCTAAAATCGTAGGTAACATGTGTCATCTTAGCAAAGGAAATGACTAAAACCTGTTTCGTGCCACCTCTACAAAGTGGTCCAAGCTTGTGCATTCCTCAAACTAAGCCAAGAATACCACCATCTTAATTACACCACATTATATGGGACGTTTTATGGGCGCTTTTGTGCGGCTGGCTTTTTTTGGCATAGTCACCCTCCTCCCCGTCCTGGTGCCTGCCAAGTGCCCCCCATCCCCCGGGACGAAGTACAAAAAATGAGATAAATCTGCCAAACAATGTAAAAAGATGACTGTTTTCATATTATGGTGTAACACGGTGAAGCTGTTTATGGGAACTGGAATCTTTCAAGGCCCTTTCACCTGTTGCTCTATTCAAGTTGTAAAGACACAGTGAAATTGTGTATTCTGTCGTTGTGTCCTTAGGCAAGACACTTCACCTACACCTACCAAGTATGAATGTCAGCGTAGAAGGTAACAAACTACAAAAGTAAAAGTACTTACTTTTTAGGTACATTTTACAGTGGATACTTTTTACTTTTACTTCACTACATTTGAATGTATTTGTACTTTCTACTCCACTACATTTTAGATCTGGACTGAAAAGTAAAAAGTACTTTTCTTTATGGTTTGAGACCTGCTGAAAACTGAGACTTATTTTTAGCACATTTAATTTGAGTTATCATCCCACTTTTGAGCAAACCAAATACACAAATACATAAAAACAGCCAGAAAAATTAAGAAATCAAATGAATAGCTTAAAATTGCCTAAATTCTTTACCAAAATCCCTAAATTTGATGCTTTAATTGTTCTAAAAATCTCTGCAAAATAGTTTTACTTTATACTGTTAAAGTACATTTTTAAACAGGTACTTCAATAGTTTTACTTATGTAAGTTTTTAAGTAACAAAATTGAGTACTTCATCCACCACTGATGAATGTGGTGTGTATGAGTGGTGGTAGGTCGGAGGGGACAATGACGCAGATCGGCAGCCTCGCTTCCGTCAGTCTGTCCCAGGGCAGCTGTGGCTACAGTAGCAGCATCAAGTATAGAGTGACTGAATAAAGCACACAGTTGTAAAGCATCTGAAAAGCGCTATATACAACTTATGCACTATTATAATTATTATTTATTATTATTATTATCTTCTGTTGCAAGGATTTTTAGCTTGTCTTTTAAAATCATTTGATGCCATTCTTGTTCTGTAAAGCACTTTGAATTACTTTGTGTACAAATGATGCTCACAAATAAACACTTGCCACTCATATTAGTTGCACTTTGGCAGATGAATCCATTGCAGCAAAGTCAGATAGGGACATAAAATCTGTGACAAACAAGAAGTCAGAAGAATCCATCTCCAGAGGGTTAAGAGTAGCTCCCCTGAGTCGCTCGCTGGAAGACGAAACAACTCCGCCAAGTTTTAAGTTGATAGAAAAAGAAATCCACGCAGAATATTGAGTATTTATTTACCAGTTTAAGGTGCACTTTGTAACTTTCCTGGGAAAGGGTCCACCACAAAGTTTAGATAAGTTTAATGCCATACTGTGGAACATTCTAAGCAAAGCAGTAATGTCTCCATTTAGACAAACGGGTAGCTGACAATCCACCAGAAAAATAACAGCCAAAGAGTGAGCCAACAAAAAAACGATGTTGAAATTTGGCAACACATTTAATACAATCTCTAAACACAACACAGTGATAGTCATTGTGAATTAGCAATATTATGGAACATTGTAGCCAACTAATCTAAAGTACATGAAGCGTGAGAAGTAGATTACATTTAGAAGCCCCACCTCCATTTCCAACCTCCCTTACCCCTTGCCCACCATCCTGCCTCAGGCCATGTTAAATTGGCACACATTCTAACTGGCTTCCAACCTCAAAATCGCTGCCTAAGTGTTTCCACTCCAGTTGCCCCATGCATCTGTACCCACACTGTTTAAGAAAAAAAAAAAAAACTTGCCTTACATTAAGCTTACACTACATGACCAAAGAGTATGACCTGCATTCATTACGACTGTGAGTAAAGAGGGGTTTCAAAGAGGAAGAGACTTAATCATATAATGTGAGTCAGTCAAAGATAATGTCCAACTTCTCCTCCTCCGCCGTGCACACAGAAGAAGTCTTTGTTTGGAAGGAATTAGCCAAACGGATGCTGGTATGAGTTTGGGCAGCAGAAGTTAAAACGCTTGCTTCTTCCTGCTCGGTCTCAAAGGTGTTGACAACTTTCCAGAGCACATTCCATGCCGAGAAACACACAGAAAATAACATTTGAGAAAGGAGAGAGGAATCTACCCCACAAGAATGAGTAGACGGATGTGACTCAAATGTATGGATTTTG
This sequence comes from Taenioides sp. WSHXM2023, assembly GCA_029959045.1. Classification (NCBI taxonomy): domain Eukaryota; kingdom Metazoa; phylum Chordata; class Actinopteri; order Gobiiformes; family Gobiidae; genus Taenioides; species Taenioides sp. WSHXM2023. Next base: position 4,678,642 of record CM057100.1, on the reverse strand, counting down.
CTATAGACATTCTTTTGACTAGACTAAATAGAAATTCAAAGGTTTTAAAACACTTAATTCAAACTAGCTAGACATTTCTGCCATACAAATTAGTCATCAGTAACACATCCAAACACATTAGGGTTGTCAAATGTATCGAAAATCTGATATCAAACGATACTAAAACTAGTATCAATATTAGACACTCATTTGAGCAGGTATCAATACTAAAAAAGGCATGTTTTTGATGAGCAAATATTATAACATAGATCAGGAAACAGCGTAATATGAGCCCTTTAATACGTGTGTTATTCCCTGTTTTCTTCTTTCTTTCTTTCGATGTTTATCTATATATGTAAAGTCAATAGTTAAACTTTAGGACTAGGACATTTACAATCTATTACCACACTTGATCATGAAGTAGAGCAGACAAAGCCATCCCATAATACTGTCGATCACCACAGTAAAATCCCAGTCGACATCTCCCCAAATAAACTTCAATATTGACTTCTGCAACTGGCTGAAAAGTTGTCTACTTTTATGGATGGCATCAAAACGTCGGACAAAAGCCACAACAAAGCCTGGGCCCAAATTGCCGTATTGATTTTATTTTTTTTTCTTTTCTTTCGACAAGTCCGAAATCTCCTCACCTTGTCTTTTCTTTTTTAAGTCCATTTTAAAGGCACACAACAAAACATCAATTCCAACTCTGCCTCTTTGGAACGGCCTTGCGGTCAGCAGTCTATCCCTTGCACTTTATTGACACTATTTTGACAGAACCGCAAAGTTCCCATCCAAAAGTACACTCGGAAAGCCATACTGCCTCCGCCCAGACAAAATAGACTTGGCTTGGCCTTGGTAGCACGGTCGCTGGCATTTGCGGCTTGTAAACAATATGGCAGATATTTTTAGTGACACTGCAGTTGAATCGAAATCGCAGTTTGAAAGGGTGGACCATAATTTCCTCCACAAACAATAAAATATTATATCTTATTCTGCATAAAACTGTTAACCCTGTAGTTTAGATCTTGACAAACCATAGACTGTGGGAGTGTGAGGTCACCCGTAGCGTTTAGCTGCAGTCAAATGAAGCTCACAAGGCTAGCGGTTATGGGGCAAATTTGGAGCCGAGTTCCGTGTAAAGAATAGCAACTTATTTACAGACAAAATAGTGAGATCAAAACACCAGGATCATGCAGAGTGGGTTATTGTGAAAAACTTTAAGGCCAAAATGACGAGGTAGAGAGAGGGGGTGACAGTTTTTCAATGTAAAGTCAACTGGAACTGGAGTAGATGGAGCCGGAAGGACCCCTATGGTCACTTCCTATTTGAAACATGGTGGCTAGCAGGTTAGCCATTTATATATACGGGAAAAACATGGCTGAAATGCGATTCTTGTATAGTTTGTCAACTCAAATTTCAGTCTTTTCGTCGCGTTTAAAATGTGAACTTTGAACAAAACCTTATTATTAAAACATAAATTAATAAATTATTATTATTATAATTCTGTAATTTCAATTTACTAAAAACTTACCCACAGACCACGAAGCTATAAACTGTGTAGTTGCGTTTTGTGCAGTTTTCTCTTTGCATTTACGTGTTCAAATAAAACTTTATAGGTACCAAAGTAGCCAGAACAAAATATCGGCCTGTGAACCAATGCGCTAAAAGTGCAAATATTGACCTGATATATCGCTCTGTCGCTACTGTTTACCTCTCAAAGTGCAAATTTGTTGACCTGGTTAATGGTTCAAAAGTTTTTGGAGCCAATCCCAAACAAATAATGATAATGCTGATGGATTCAAAGTTTGTATATTTCTTTCAAAAACAGTGAATCACCCATAGAGTTACATTGGTGCTTTTCAGGTTCTATGTGATGATGTCAGACTCCCAGACTCCTCTTTTTTCCTATTGATAACATTTTTTTATTAGTGAATAGACCCAACAACTCACCGTATTGCAACAAAAAATGCATTCAGCCATATTCACTTTAGCTGCCCCCGTCTGTATTAAATAATATAGGTCTATAAAATGTTGTGACGTCAACTGAAAACCACCAATCCACCAATCGGCCCATGCCAGATTAGGACATCCAATACTAGAACATGAATGCAACCTACAATATGTATTTCCCAAATCGCTCAACCTTGCTTTGATTCTGAGAAGCTCTATTTGCGGCGCGAATGAGATGTGATCAAGCCCATGCTAAAAAACTAATGGAAGAGAGAAGTACGTAGGTGAGTGCTCGTGGCTGTCCGTGAAAAGGGAAAAAACACGCAGTCTTGTAGAAGAATTTCCAACACACAACTAAAAGCGGAGAAGTGAAGCTAGACAAAACAGAACGTCACTAAAAGCATGGCCCAAAGGAGGAGAGAGGAGAGACAGGGCTATTGTGGGTCTAAAGAAGTCGTAATGCACAAACCGAACGGGGCCGGGCAGAGGCTTTCAAAGTGCCGCAAATAGGTTGATGGCCTCGAGTGTTTGTTGAAATAAGATAAACAAGTGTATTCAAATGAGACATCATCATAATTTCACTTAGTTTGCTGCTAGTAAGAGCTATATAACATGAGCACAATGAACTTTATACTTATGGCTTAGTCTTGATGAATATGATTATGTAATACTGTATGTTTCATGTATTTACTTGACGTTGATTCAAAGACAATATTTAGGTTCTGAGATCCTCTTTTTCCATGTACAAAAAACATACAAAAATTAATGAAACTTTGCATTTTATCTTGAATGTGCATTGTGTGTTTTCTGGTGGAGGGTCCTTCAAATGCTTTTCTTCGTGGAGAAGTTATTGTCTTGTCTGGAATGTTTCACGGTATGGCATTAAGACCAAACCAGACCAAGTTACAGGTCAGATCTGTGGAGAGAAACCCCCACTCACAGTCAGAATGCCTGTTTTTCTATGTATTTTTGAGCAGGAAAACCACCTGTCAATGAATACATGTAAGGCAGAACTGTTTAATGTCACAAGAGTTTTGCTGTGATGGTAAAGCTAACAACAACTAACATGCTAACGCACACTTCCTGATTAAACACATTCACAGTGGACTTGTTTTGACCTCACTCGCTGCTTATACAATATCTGTACTGGGCCAAGACGAAATAAAGTCAAATACATGGGAAAAAATCAGATACAGGGCGTTTAATTGAACTTTCAACTGTACAGAATTTGAGTTATCCAGCTCTGTACACAACAAAGTGCAGTAAGGCAACAAAACTATTCAAAATGTAAAAAAATAAACCATAAGACAGCATTATTAAATTCTAAAGCCAAAAGAAAAATAGAGTTGATATAACACAGTCCCCCTTATGTCTTTATTTTAACCAAATGTCAGTTTACGATAAGATTAGAGGAGCTTTACAAAGAAAAGAAAAGCCACAATTTTATAATTCCATTTTACAATCTTCTTCTGAGTGTTCCCTGTCAACCGGCCAAAAGAAAGCAATGCAGCATCTTAGTTCCAGCACTTAGTTCCAGCTCTGGTTGATGCTGAAACAAAGAGTGCTCCAATATATGGTACATTTCTTACAACAAAAACTATTTTTAATCAGTCGCAATCAGAGCCTGGCTATCATCAAAGCGTCTGTAAAGATGAAAATGATCAGATTGTTTCAAGATTTAATTTCTTTTTCAAAGTTTAACAGGCAAAAAAGCCAGGGAGTTTATTTGGTAAGATGTGCAAAAGGAGACCGGGGCAATCACGGAGCTCCCTTCAGAAATACGAAATATGAAAGAGCTGACAAATAAAAAAACGAAACACATATTTGCATATCACTGATACTGATTCTCTAAAGGCTAAGCTGTCACCTCTATGAAGCTTCAATACATTCTTACAACTCAAATAGCTGCATTGAAAAATAGGATTTAATGCAAATCCCAATGAGAACAGACAGGGTTTAGGTAACATCACAACATTCCAAACTGTCCATAGTTTAAAACTGAGCTGGGTGATAAAAACTGTATGGTAAAATTGGCCTTTTAACTGTAAAAATGCTAGTTTATGCTTAATATCTGTGCTGTTAAAGGGCCAATCCACATGAAACCAAAAAAATTAAGTCCAGAGTCTTTTCTCTCAGCTCAAACAGAAGTGAAATTGTGCTTTTTACTAGTAATACAAGTAATAGCAATATTTAAACACACATTTGATTGACGTAAAACCACAAGATTACTATGTCAAATTTGTGAACCTAGAATTTCAAAATATGTGAACTATTTGTCTTTTTTTTCTTTTTTTTTTTTTTTCCAAACAATCTGACAGAGACCCCTATCTGTAATGTCACCCAAATTGAGAATGCAATGCAAACTAACCAAGAGTTTCATAATGATAAAAAATAAGGACCATTGCCATAACGATTAACAATTTAAAACTAAACAGTTTCTCTCAGAGTCACATTTAACAGGAAACTCCTATTTGAAACTTTCTGCTTAATGTTTACAGGCGCCATTTTGACACAGTTTCCAAGATATTTAGTTTCAAATTATAAATCGCTACGGTAACAGCGCAAATTTCTCATCACTCTGAATTCCACTAGCTTTAATGTACCGTAAACGCTTAAAATGTTTAGGGAGGAAACACCAAGGAAATCAGTGCAGTTTGCGAATGATCCAGCCCTCTCACAGACTTTTGATGTTGGAGCGGATCGAGTGGGCGGCCATGTCTGAACGATTTGGGAGTGGGCAGCTTGGATCACAGTTGGTTTGTGGAATTCGATGTGCGACATCCCACAGCACGCTCTAAGATAGCAGCGCTGGGCTAGTGTCGGCTAACATCACATCCAAAACACACTTAGGCCGATCTGACAACCAAAAAGAACCAAGGATTTTTTATTTGCGACGGTAAGGTAAATGGCTAGTAGTAGTGGCCTAAGGGAGACGTGCTAGTGGTTGTTCTTGGTCAAAACAGTATTTTTATAGGATGAGAAGATTGGTTAAGGAAGACAAGACCCATTTCTTTCAGGACAATGACAATGCAGACTGACTTGATTGTCAAAACAAACGCTTTAAGAGACCAGCTAGACAAGATGAGCTGAAAAAAAGTTAAAGCCACACTGTCATTTTTTAGAAAATAAAAGCATGTTGTTGTTGTTTTTTTCTCATTTTGGTTGTGTTTATAGCATTGTGAACGGGCTTGCATCTCCACAAACCTGACTCTTACTTGACACCGTCAGAAAGTTGCATACTGTGCATTTAATTTTTAACTCATCAGGTTAAGTTAAAGGTGCACTGTGTAACTTTTCTGGTGGAGGGACCATCACTTGTTTGTTTCCATGGATATGCCATTGCTCTGCCTGGAATGTTCCACAGTATGACATTAAACAGCTCTACTTTTACATTTATTCAATTACAGGTGGTTTTATAGCTCAAAAATCTCTAGAAAAACAGGCATTCTGACTGTGAGCGGGGTCGCCTCTCCGCAGATCTGACCTGTAACTTGGTCTTGGTTTGATCTCCATGAAGATAGAAAGGTTTAATGCCATACTGTGAAACATTCCAGACAAAGCAATATCATTTCCAAGGAGAAAAGCATTTGACGGACCCTCCACAGAAAAGTTACAGAATGCACCTTTAAATAGGAAGAGTTTTATTAATTTAACTTTAATACTATACTAGATAACGTCTAGTTTACAGACTTCCAACATACACAAATAAACTGAATATACTGATTACAAGAAATAGTTTTGCATGAATCATTATTTTCTCCAAACCCAGAATCTTAAGTAGAGTTTTTCCTACATTACCAATCCCTACTCTCAACACTGGTCCATTAGCACAGCCACAAACAAAACGTTAACTAACCCTACACTGCATGCTAATCCTATAAAATCATTTAGAGAAAAGCCCAGCTGGCCCGGCCTTGAACCTGCATCTGCTGCGGATACGATTACATAACCATTTACAAGGCGTTCCAAGGTCACGAGCGGCTCCCACATCAACTCAAAAAAAAAAAAAAAAAAAAAAGGTAGAAAGGGAGCACCCACGGTTTGTCCACCCGCGCAGTCCAGCTTTGATTCATGCACTGCCAGCTCATTGGCGCGTAGTGGGCACCGGGCCTGGCAGCGAGGTAAAACGGTATTATGGGATGTCCGAGGTAGGCGGAGGGTGGTCCAAAGCAATGACCCTAATCCTTATGGGCATGTCCTGATGTTGTACAGCTTTTTCAATTAGCACAAGCTGAATATGCGTTATAATGGGAGAAAGGAGCGCGGTGCCGGTGAAATAAATCATATTATATTTGGGAGGGGGGAAAGTCGCGGTTAGCCTGACAGACACGTAGAGCAGAAGTGACAAGTGCAAAGAACGCCTTGTATCGCGGTGTCGACTCGTATTCGATCACAATAAGGCAAGAAGCTAGCAAGTCCAAATGTTTTTGTCTTTGTTTATGAAAAATTATTATTACATTACAATAATACACATATAATGCTACAAACCTGGTAATTTGTTGGTGTCAGTTTCTTTACATTTCAAAACAATTCTATTCTGTTTTTTCTAGCTCTGTGCACTGACTATTTAAAGGTGCACTATGTAACTTTTCTGGTTTGGGTTTGCCGCCTGATTGTCTCCATGGAGATGTCAACTTAACTTAACAGTATCTGCGAAGAGGCAATCCCACTCACAGTAAGGATGCAAGTATTTTTCTAACACTAAAACACCTGTATTTGACTAAACGCGAGATGGGAAGTTTAATGCCATGCTGCGGAACTTTCAGAAGCAATAACATCTACATGGAGACAAGCAGGTAACCAACCCCCTACCAGAAAGGTTACACTGCAGCACCATTAAGAAATGTTCCATAGCGTAGCCGTAGTTCAACAAACCCAACAAATGGTGTCTCTGTTGTTTATAGTGTTGTCAAAAGCATCGAAAATCAGATATTTAATTTAAGCAAGTATCTATACTGAAAAAAAAAAAAAATCACATATAACTGGATACAATATTTTTTTCCTTTTACCTACCAGTTTCATCTAAAGAAAATTACAAAACTGTAAAAAAAAAAGCTTTTAAAAATCTCATTTGGGTAACAAAATTGGAATCGTTTATGGCGCCTATTCTTTAGTATCGAAATCAAGTTTGAGTACTGAGTTAGTGCTGTGACAACACTCATTTTTGTAAGTTAACACCTGCACAAGCCTTTAAAAAAAAAAACGATAAACAACGAGTAATAAACCAGCTGATAGAATAACCATCTCTACCTGTGAATAGTTTGGTTATGGCCTTGTTCTGCCTGCGAGCTGAGCAGATGAGCAGGAGCCAGGGGGGCAGGAACTCGTGGTGAGCGGCCAGCAGCTCTGCGATGGTCCTGGGCGAAGTGGGGGTGGTCCTCTGCTCCCCGTCCCCCAGCTGACAGCCCTCGTCTATGGAGTCCACCAGCAGAAAGAGAGCCTGCTGTGGAGGCTTCAGACTGAGGAGAGGAACGAGGATACATCTGAGAGAGAGGGAGGAGAGGAGAGACGTGTTAGCATCACCACCAAATACTCTGTGTTCATACTTGTCGTGGTTGGTTTAGTCCTGGTTTGGTCCTGGTTTAGTCCTGGTTTGGTCCTGGTTTTCTCCTGGTTTAGTTCTTCTAATATAGACATGGTTTGGTCTTGTCATAGTCCAGGTTTTTTTCCATGTTTAGCGTAAATTTTTCTGTCATTTGTGTGTAAAGGTGTGTGCAGCTAGCCAACAAATCTAACAACGCTGACATTTTACCCAAGAGGATCGCATTTTCAACATCCTCCCTACGTTTGTCACCTGTCTGTTGCTGTCAGCTAAGCACGGCCTCATGACTTTGGCGCTACAACCATATAAATGCACTCTCTCTCACCAACCATTTTAGCTGTATGTTGCAAGACTCTCTATCTCATCACTGCCAGTGTTTAGACCAGTATAAATTACCCTTAAAAAATATGTATATAGCCTTCAATCACTTAAAGTTGCAGTAGTTGTCGTAAAATTCCAAATTTGATTTTCGATGCCAAGGAAAAGACTAATGACAACTCCCGTTTTTTTTCCAGAAATCAGAATATAATTTTTAACACAAAGTAAGATTCTTTGTGCTCTAATCCACATTATGACCATTTTAAATATAATCAGGGGAGGAACTGTTTTGTCCTTTTTCTGTTTTTTGGTCGAGTATTGACACTCAAACAAGTATCTAGATCTGATACAAGTTTAAGTGTCAATTAATTTGGGTATCAGTGTTTTTTTTTATATCCTACATACTTGCTACATGGGCGACAGTAGCTGATCTGAAGATGTGTGGTTCGAATCCCGCTCTTGACGTAAACTGAACCACAGGTTAGCTGGTGTGATTCCAGCTGCCACAGAAGAATGCTACTGTTGTGTCCTTGGGCAAGACACTTAATCCGCCTTGCCCCCTGGAATCTGATCGCTCTACCAGTGATGTTTATGTCGAGAGCTTCGAACTGCCAACATTCGAATCAGTGGACAAACTGAGCTACTGTTGCCCTGACCTGGCTGTACACCATTTGTATGCAATTTCAACATAAACCAGCTTGCTTCTTCTCTTAAAAACCCAACTGAACCCAACACCATCCCTCACTTGGTTCCAAATCGCAAAAGAATTAAAACACCTAGCCGTCTAGTCTTCCTAAACGCAACAACATCTCCCACAGCGCGTTCTCCGATCTGCCTCGGTCTTCTTCCTGTTAACCATGCTTATCTCCTGATGCTGCCTTCTGATAAATCTTGCCTGGCTTGACGCAACACCCCATGGTCGAGCTGAAAACCAGAATGATTTTCCCGAGGCACGCTGCTGTCAGTTCATCAGTCTCAATTTGAGGGGAGTGCGTAGGAGTTTAAATACAAGCCCATCCAAAACGCATCTATTAGCAGGGCCACGGATATGAGCTCCGAGGAAGCATTTGCACAAGACACCCTCATTTATAATTCACAAGGACTGTTTGACAAAAAAATAAAACAAATCCAACCGAGTGCGATGTTTAGCCTTGAGATAATGAGGTAAAAATAACAAATCCTAAACAAAACTCCCATTGCTATTAAAGGCAGTGGGAGCTACTGACTTAAAGAATGTGCAGAACAGAACTAGTTTAAAGGGCCCATATACGCTATTTTCTGATGTACCTGGAGTTGTGTTTTGTTTCATTCACACATGTTTAACACACAAACCCTGCATATTTAGGCTGAGTTCTTCTCTCAAACAGAAAACACGCTGTTCTACCTTGTGATGTCATGTGGTAAAATGTGCTCCAGTGTGTTTTTAAACTCCATACTCCTCCACTCGGATCATTTGGATCATTTCATCCCTAGTATTGCCAATTCTCTACTGAGCTGAAGGTAAAAGGAGCTGTTAACTTGAAAACTTAACTTGGAACGGAGCATTTTGAGCTTTGGGGATATAGACAGATTAGTAATAAAGGATTTCTCAAATGTGTGAATGAAACAAAACACAATTTTAGGTCTGTTTTTGAGGAGATAACAACATTATAACATTGCTTAAAGCTCACAGGAGTCAATTTTGCGTAATATAGGACTTTTAAACTGTTTCAAAAATTATTCCTTACTTACCAAACATTCTAATTATTCACCACACTTTTCACAACTTTCAGAAACCAGAGTGGAGTTTAGCCCGTAGAAGTGGACTAAGCGAGTGTGACGTCACCCACAGAGTCCAGCGCCACCCAAATGAAGCTCGTGATGCTAACGGACAAAATAGTGGAAAAAAAAAACAACAGGATCATCTAGAGCGGGTTAATACGAATATTTTAAGACCAAAATGACTATGATCAGTGCAGCAGTTCCACAGAAAAGGGCGTCAGTATTCCAATGGAAGTCAATGGGAGTCAGAAGGAGCCGGAAGAGCCGCATGCGAACTTCCTATTTGGAACGTGGCGGCCAGTGCGTCAGCTATGTCCATTTATATATACAGTCTATGGTCTTGATTATCGTGAAGTAAAACCGCTTTACAATTAGATGCAGACAGTACACAGCAGTCTTATTTTGATCTCAAGAGCTGCTCATACAATATATCTGTGCCAGGTGAAGACACATTTTCCTCAAATACATGAAAAAAAACTCGAGTACAGGCCCTTTAATACTGAGTGGTTTGGTATTGTGCGGTAAATCTGGACAATTTTGTTTTTTAAAGTCGCATCAATACTCAGCCTGTAAAAATGTAGTGCTTTAAATGCTTCATTAACTTCTGTCGATGCGCACCACAAGCCAAGCAGTGTTTAACTTTATGGACAAGCAAACAACACATTTCTTCAGAGTAATGTAGATGTATTTTATGGAATATTATTTTGTTGGTTCAAGTAAAATCCTGGAGCCTCTATAACGATGAAAACAGACAGATCCTGAAATAGGCAGATGTCCAAAATTAAAAAAAAACATGGACCAAGTTTAAGGTCCCATGTTATGCTGCTTTCTCATCCATGTTATAATGCCGTTTCCTCATCACAAACATGCAGAACTTTGGTGTCTGTTTAATTTCATTCACACGCAAATCCTGCGTTTTTAGGCTAACACTGTTTTTTAACGACGTACACCTTCACTATTATTATTTGGACGATTTCAGTCCTGTAATTGCCACTCAGTCTCTACTAAACAAAAGGTAAAGGAGCTGTTAACTAGAAAACTATCGCTTCATGACATCACAAGGTGTAACAGAGCATTTTGAGCTTTGGAGATGTAGACAGACTAATAATAAAGTGTTACTCAAACATGTGTAAATGAAACAAAACACAGCTCCAGGTCTGTTTTTGATGAAGTAAAAACATTATAACATGGCTTAAAGCTCAGAAAAGTTAGTTTTGTGTAATATAGGACCTTTAATATTGAATTTTCTCATTAGTTCTCACATTTGAGTATTAGAAAGTGGGTACAGATGTGAAGTGTTTTTTTTATTACCAGAACCCTACATGCTGCAGCTCAACTTTGTTCTTATTCAATGTTTTGTCAACAATAGAAGAGTGGGTGTGGCAACGGAAACATCGAACAACAAAAACAAGGAAGTTGGATGGAAGCCTTCATTAATAATTATGCTGTCCACAGGTTTTCCGCAATTTCAGAAAACAAACACATTCTTAGTATCCTAATCATTAACGACAATGACTTTAAAAGCGCATGTCACACCTTTCAGAGGTCAAAGCAGAGTTTTGCCACCACAGTAGTGCTACCAAAATCAATCAATCAATCAATCAAACTTTAAAACTTTATTTGTATAGCACTTTTCACACATTTGAAACGTACTGTTGCTGCACATGCGACAGAAAAATTACAAACCTCACCCCATTGTTTCTTCCACATATACAGCAATTTAGACAGAAACATATAATATAAAGCTCCTAAAGGTTATAGTAAAAAAAAAAATGCATGCTAACAGTGCAGTTCCTGATTTGTTGGGGAAACATTGCTTTATAATTAGATGCAGGCAGCACACAGCATCCACTTTAATTAAAAATCCCATATTATGCAGATTTTTGGTCCATGTCATGCTGTTTCCTCATCAAAAACATACTTGGGAGTTGTGTTTTGTTTCATTTGCAGATTTAAAACACAAACCTTGCATATTTAGCCTGAGCTCTTCTCTCAGATTGAAAACTCATGCGGTAATACAAGAAGTGCTCCACTGTGTTTTTAAACTCCATGCATATTCACTAGAATCATTTGGATAATCAGCTCTGAAATGTCCAATCTCTACTAAACAAAATGTAAGATGCTAATCTGAAAACTACCGCTTCATGACATCACAAGGTGGAAGAGAGCATTTTGAGCTTTGGAGACGTACACTGAGTAAACATATAATTAGTCTAATGTGTGACTGAAACAAAACACAACTCCAGGTATGGTAACAGCATTATAACATGGCATGAGTCAGTTTTGTGTAATATAGTACTTTTAAATAAGAAAATACTCATACTGTCTGCTGTCTTTACAAGTCCAAGCCTCAAATGTTTACAAGTTGCAAGTATATAATGAGACAGGTTAAGTGTAAGTGGCAACAATACTTTATCTTATGTTTATTTCAGTGTAATCATTAAGTGCACCGTTTTACTTTAAGGTTAATTTTCATCGCCTTAATTAAACCTAACCTGACCTCCTCTTGCCCTGTAGCGCTCCAGTGGAAATAATGCAGCTTTAGTATTGTCATTTCCCAACACCGCACGATCGACTTCAGCTCGACTGGCCATGATATTGCATTCCAGAATCTCATTTTAATCTGGCAGTGGGTTCATTAAACATTTAAAAGTTATAGAACAATTCAATTAATCTGCATGAAAACTCATCTGAGCGCTGCATATAAACCCCTGGGGCATCTGCGGCTCTTTTACAGGCAAAACGGGTCACCTTCTGCTTGATGGGACAGTGTCTTTAACTACCACTCCCCCTTAATGGAGCCCACACTGCTTCTAAGCTTGTCATAAAGTACTTAAATTTGGTTTTAATGAGGGTTCTTTTTGGATGCTCAACGGTCTGTTGCTAACCCGGTAGCTCTGAAAGTATTTTCCGGCTTTTTAGACATCTCCCATTTTCGGCGTGCATTTCAACGAGTTCATTATCCTTAAGTACATGAGGAGTCGGCCTAGCAGGGAGGCGCGCTCACACACCAAAGTATAAGGACGGCAATGTAATTTTCAGGTCTAACTTTTCGTGAGATGTGGAAATTGAAAATGAATGAGTAGAGGCTTGAAAACAGCTATCACCGTGTGTTTAAGTCTGTTATAGTTATAGTTATGTAGTTTAAATGGATACTAATCTTTGAAAGCTGACTCACTTCTAATCGTAATCCTAGATTGTGTTTTCGAAGATGTTCCAACTATTAACTTTATGACAAATATACAAATGATCATAACATACTATTTTGTCTGACCTTCTTATTTTACAAAGAGTTTATTGACCCCGTAGGGAAATGTGTCCTGCATTTGACCCATCCTTCAACCAGTGCCTCTGGGAAATCTGTCAGAAACAGTGGGCGACCTCAGTCCAGAGCTCAAGGACGCCTCACTGTATTTTGAGGCAGGTTGTTGGTCAGTTTGGATTTGCCTATACTGTTCATGTTCTGATGGGGGAAGAAAACCCATCTTCTACTACTTAAGACTAAAGATTTCTACTCGACTAAAGATAGACATTTCTTTCACAGCTCTTTTTGCCACAAACCTCTGAGAAAGCGGTGTAGTCTCAATTTGTGCGGTTATATATTTGTATTAAAGTGTTAAAATAAAGCTGTGTGTGTGCTTTAGGCAGCAAATCGACCAAAACAAAATATCTGCCTGTGCTGGAGATTTAAGGCAGATAGCCAAAACGCTAAAAAGTCCAAATATGGGCCCAATATATCAGTCTATCTCTGAAACAGCTCGCCTTTACATGGACACGCTATGGAGAAAAGAATGCAATGCTTCCAGATAGAAAAGCTATGTTAAGTTATGGTTCTCAACTTGACATGATCCTTTTTTAGTACCGGAATTAACAGAATTCCTAAGGTTTGTATTTTTGTTTTTAGTTAATGTCCAAAGGCAAAAAGAATCAACAATATTTGCCTGAAATACTGTTGCAAGTGATGAACGTGATTATGTTTTGAACAGCCATTTTCACATTTCATCTTCTCCTGTTACAATCTATCGAGACAACCCAAAGTATTAGTATTGAAATGTAGCTGAAATCTCATCATTTCTTTAACTCAACCTGCGAAATTTCACCAAAATGTGTGAAATGCTTGAAATGACTACTTCTATCCAACAGAAATTACTTTTAGTCCCAAAAACAAAACAAAAAACACAAGCAATTTTGAACTCTTTGGATCGACAGTAAAACCTCTTCCACAAAACAATTCAGTACAACTCTGTCCACTTGTCCAATCACTCCATCAAGCTTCGCGTCCGGGTAAAGAAAGTGAAAGTTGCCCCGGGAAAATCTTTCAACCACGATGATTCATGCTTCTTCTGTCTCTCTCTCACACACCCCATCAGCCTTTACTGCCCACAGAGAACCTGCAAGCACCATCTGGGAGCGCTGCCAAAAGACATGTCCATCCAGAACATGAGCGTGAATGGAGACCTCTTTGCCTGAACAACGTCACACACTGAGACAATCAAATCCGCTCTGACAGTGCGACGGACAAACAAAAGGTCATTCTTCTCCGGCAATTCTGCATTTTTTGGGGGGCCGCTGAGGAACCAAAAGACAAAGATGGCGGACAAAGGGAAGTCAATGGGAAGTCCGAGGAGCTTGTGGAGTAGTTTGCCAGAAAAGAAGTATGTCATAATCTAATGTTGTCACAGTACTGACATTTTGAACTTGATTTTGATACTGAAGAACAGACTTGATCCTCAATACCGATTCCTATACCATATTAAGAATTAAAAACACTATTTCTTACAGAATGTGGTTTTCAACATTAAATAATAGTACTTTATTTTATATAACCATGTGTTGTTATATCTGTGTACTCCCTCAGTGCTCCATGGGTGTATACTAGTCTATGCGCTCTTATACTTGTTCTGATACAGCTCAATATCATTCTAAAGCTATTCACAAAAGGTTCATTTCTGTCCTGTGACTTTTTTTTGGTATTGAAACTTACTCAAATGAGTATCTAGTTGTGGAACAAGTTTTAGTATCCATAAATAAGTATCTGATTTTGATATTTTTGACAACCGTAGTATGATTTTGACAGTATTTTTGTTTTGACATATGGACAAGTGGATGCCAAGTGTTGAGTCTAAAAAAGGAGGAGGTAGGGTGGCTGGAGGTTGAGAGTTTTTGGATGCCATCTGTTGTATGCCATTTAGCGGGGCGTTTAGTGAGTGGGCGCCGCAAAACTGGGCACCGTTCCAGTAATACAAACTGTGACAGCTTATTTGATATCCTGGTAACTGAATGCCACGAAACCAAATGGCAACATGCACACCAAACATGCACCGCTAAGTGCTTGGTTGCGTACATCTATGAGAATCACAGTTGATTTGTGGTAGAGATTGACCGATAAAGGGGTTTTTTCATGGCTGATGTCAATACCGATTATTTAGAATACAGAGCAACTGATGGCTGTTAAAGTGCACATGACAGGTTTTGATGATTCTCTCATTTCTACTTAATTTGGTGCTACAATACCTGTTGTAAATATGTGAAGAAAAGTTGAAAAATATGTTGAAAATACAGGAAGTAGAGTTCTATTTTCCAGAGTTCAATACTGATGACTTTGCACACGGGAGAATTCTATCAAACAAAACATTTCTGATCCTTTAAACACGATTTCAACAAAATAAAGGTGTTTTTTCTTTTCTTTTCTTTTTATTTGTCAAATAATAATCTCCGTGTACATTAAGGGAGCCTACTCTACATCATGGTTGCTAGGTAACAGTTATGAAATTCCCTTGTGTGATGTCATGAGTTCCGCTCAGGAAGTAAAATGAAGTGAAACCTAAAAAATGACCAGACAGAGAAAGAAAGAGTAAAATGTTTTGTGAAATCTTAAATATAATGAATGTGTAGTCTAACCTGTCATACGCACAGCCGATATATTTGGGCCGATTTTGATATTTTTGCCAAATTATGTAGTTTAAATTTACTACAAACTCACCCCACACCGCTTTTTTACCGCAAACCTAAAAAACAGCTGTGTAGTCACATTCTCTTCGTATTAAAGGCATTCTGACTGTGAGCAGTGTTGCTTCTCCACAGATCTGACCTGTAATTTGGTCTGGTTTTGGTCTCCATGAAGTTTAAGGAATGTTTAAAGCCATACTGTGAAACATTCCAGACAAAGAAATAACATCTCAATGGAGAAAAGTATTTCACGGACCCTCCACCAGAAAAGTCACACAATGCACCGGGCCAACATATCGGGCTGATAGTCCAAATATCGGCCTGATATGTTGGCTGATTTATCGGTTTATCTCCAATTTGTAGTAGAGGATTTTCATTTTGGGAAAAATGGAAAATATTCACGCATGAATCTGGTGCTGTATAAAAAGTATTACTGAGTCCCACTGAATAGGTACGTTCTTTCTGTAATAGGAGTTTGACATTTACATGGATTATTAATGTCCCGCAGTGAAAATAAAGCAATATTTCAATTCGGCTACATAATGAATCCAATATAAGGAGTATTTTCCCCCCGCTATTCACACTGTAAATCAATCAACAGACTTTAAATGCCATGTGAAATAGTCTTGCTCGTGGCAATGTTAAAATCACTATTAGTCATCAGTACGAAAAAAAAAAGTGAGTCAGTGTTTGTTTTGGCGGAAAATCTGCCTTGAAGAGTATGTTTGAAGATGGACATATGATTTCGTGATTATTAGTGCTGTAGGCATTTAGTAATTTAGTTTATTAACTGATCGATGGAGTTTCAGTCAACGAAAATTTCTACTACTTAATTCTTTTGTTTAGGTTTTAAGGATTTATATGGGGCAGCAGCAAAAAGGAGAAGTGAGTTAGCTGAGGATTTGGGAGTGAATCTACCTTTTTACATATTAATATTTTTTTTTATATATAAATTGCTGTTTTTGCAAAGACTCCTGTGCAGGTTGAGTCAGATACACCGAGATACGGAATAGTCTTGAGAGCTTCTGCCACTCCCCCTTTTTAATTGACTCATCGATTGACTGAACATGTCTTTAGTCGACCAAGAATTTCCTTAGTCCTAATGATTTTTTAAATCTGTTTGAACATTTGCTCTCTTGTCATTTTATGTTGTAAATAAGAAAGCGTAAAAGTTAGCTATCTGCATGAAAGCAAGTGAAACCAAAGTTACTGGACAGATCTGCTGGGAAGCGAGCTGACAACGGTAAGAACGCACGGTTTTCAAAGTATACTTCACAATAAAACCACCTGTAATTGAATAAATGTAAGTTTGATACATTTAATGCCCTACAGTGGAACATTTGAGGCACCAGGTCCACCCCACGAGAAAAGTTATAGTAGGCAACACTTGTGAACAATGAGACGTGACAAGATAAGCAATCTTTAGGTTAACAATGTGACAAACATACTAAAAGCTGATAAGGTCTGTTTGACTATACAGTAGCCATGTGTTAGCTCAGTGGGTAAGATCTGTTATCAGTGTTTGCATCTACTCAAGCTGCTGCCGGGCCTGTCACGATTCCACATTTTAAAGTGTGATATATTGCTGAAGTAAATTTAGAATATAAACAGTAATATTGAAACTGAACCATAAAACAGAACTATTCCCCAAAACAATTCTAAATGTACAATATTGTTAAAGAATATGACCTGCAGTAATTAAATAACAGAATGCAACACTACACAAAGGTGTTTCTCGCAACTTTTCAGGTGGAGGGGTCCGCTCCCTACTCGTCTTCAATGAGATGTTGTTGCTTTGCGTGGAATGTTCCATGGTATGACATTAAACATTAAGCATTTATGCATTACGGGTGTTTCCATTGCTCAAAAAATACAATGATTCCTTCCTAGCGTAGTGCTGTAACCTGGTTTAATCTATACTGTGGAACATTCTAGACAAAGCAATGACATTTCCATGGAGACCAGCAGGTGACGGGCCCTCCACTAGAAATGCTACACAGTGCAACTTTAAGTAGTTAGTTTGGATCTATAATGAGTCATAGAAGTTCATAATTCAACCTGCAGCAGCTCAAATCTGATCATAGTACAAAAAAATAACCCAAATTTTCCCACTAGTACAAAGAAAAAGTACACACGATACGCACTGACACCAAAATGTATAGTTCAATTCATCGTACTGTATATAAAACAATACGTCGATATAGTATCTATCATGGCAGGCCTAGCTACTGCTAATGAGTGATGGGAATAATACTTTGAAAACGCATTTAATTACAGCATACTGGATCCCTGAATTAAAATGTATTTTGTAATGTATTCCAATACATCCGAGTACTGTATTCTGAATACTTAGACTGCTTTTACATCGAGTTGGATTTAAATTATAGTGTAAAGTTGCAATGGTATTAGTATTAATAACAGTTTTGTATTTCTTTCACCGTTTTAAAGCATTTCCTATCAGTGGAGATGCGAAAATCACCTATGCACTTACCACAAGAGCAGTGTTTTCTATTTTTCTCACTAGTTATGTGCAGTTTGAAGCCTTATTACATGATCAAATACCAAAAGTATTCCTTTGATTTTAGAAAAGTAACTGTAACGGGATACAATTACTCAAAATTAGTATTCTCGGTACATGTTTTCAGTTACTGCTGATAATCATTATGGTTTTGGCTAAAAATTGTTCCTGTTTTAAAACTTGTTTGCCACCAAATGCACCAACTGTTACAGAGTATATCAACTTTAGCCTTCCAGTTCTGTCTCAGTTTATTGCCGTGATATTAAGTTGAAATGGCAAACCCGATATTAACTTTCCAAGAACGTCATGTGCAAATGTCTTTACTTTGACTCACAGAGAGCCCTCTTTGAGAGCGCTCCAGCTACACTCATGACTCTACACCCACTTCCCAAGCGCTCGCAACTTTTCATGTGAACTACTTTTGCTTACTCAGAAAAAAAAAGTTGGTCCAGAGTGCATTTACATAAAGGCTTGTACGCTCCATCTGCGCTGAGTGTGTCTAAGTGATTGGATCTCCCAGCAGCCTTCACTCTTTACGTTAAGGCAGTACACTCAGTGAGGATCGTAAAAGGAACACAGTGACCTTTTTTACACAACGTTTATGGACATACGAGCACAGGGAGGTCGCCACTGAAACGGATCAGACTGTTTGGCACAGCATCTTGTACGAAAACTGACTACGCTACATTCCTTTTTAAAACTGAATTTGCCTTAAGATGTAACCTTGCTAGTCTTGGGATTTGACTTAACGTTTATAGGTAGCGATGCACAGATCCAGTTTTTGCAGTTCTGATACAGATATTGATACTTTGGCTTTAAATACCTGCCAATTTTCGATATTTACCAATACCAGACTGAAAATGATACTTGTTTCCTTATAACAAAATAGATCCAACTGTGTTAAGCAACTGTTATTTTTTATTCTTCAAATCACTAGTGAATAAAAGTTCAAACATTATACCACGTTTAGGTTAAAATCAGCCTGTAAATGGTTTTATTGCATCAATTAAAGGCCCATAATATCGATTAAGCTGATATCACTGGACCGATACCCAATCCAGCTCATTTTTCAGTATCGGTGCTGATATTCAATTCCAGTATCGGTATCGGCGCAGCCCTATTTACAGGCAACATTTTGAGAACTTTTCCCATCCAAAAAGATATGACATTTTGGTTTAAATTATTATGTATTGTCGCTATGGCAACTGTCGTACATTTTCATAATCCTGAAGCTCATGGATAACCGAACCGAAAGATGAAATAAGAATAACTCCATTTGCTATTCATGAGTTTTACTTTTTTGTTCATGGGCGAAATTTTGAGAACTTATTACCATTGAGGAAAAAAAAAAAAAAAAAAAAAGATTTATATTTAATATTTTTTCTTAAATTGGTAATTTAATTGTATGGAAATTGTGCAAATTTCTCATCTCTGAAACCCACAGACACAAAAAATGGAGACAGCTGTGAGTTTAAAGGAAATAATGTTACTCCAATAACTGTGGTCTCTGTGATTTGCTAATTGCGACCATTCAAATTATAATTTTGACTTGTAGCCTACATGATACCTAAAAACGCACTGTTTGTTTTCACTGTAAATAAGCCCCATCTTTTCCTTTAGCCCGGTCGATCCACTGGACGCCTGCTCAGCATCTTTGCGTAGTCTGAGCTCTTACAGCCACTCTGACAACAGCTGACTCATATGCCAATTCAGAGTCAGCCATTTCTACCTTGCTCCCTCTCAAAAGCAAACAAAGAGCAGATTTTTCCTGTATTAAAATGTGAAAAACAGAACTAGTCCACTTTAAACAGTTTGCAGTAGTCCAAAGTTATTCCTCACTTACCCAATGCTTTCAGAGCATCCTAATTATCCACTGCGACGAGCATGTTAACACACACTTCCTGATTATCAGACATTTGGACATATTATGACCTCAAGAGCTGGTTTTACAAACATCTGTACTGGGATAAGACATTTTGCTAGTTCACTTAAAGGAGTTTGCAGTGGTCCAGTTATTCCTCTCTTATCTTATGCATTAGAGCATCTTAATTACTCACCGAGATGAGTTTGTAAGCGCTTTTGCCAACATTCAGAGAGCAGAGACTACAACAACAACAACTAGCATGCTAACCGTGCACTTCCTCATTATCGGACAATATAATAATTACAGGCAGACAGCATGCAGCAGACATATTTTGACCTTAAAGCTGATTACACAATACCTGTATCTGTACTGGGGCTCAAATACAATTCCATATCTTACCGCATACTCTTACTGCGCACTTCCATTCTTGTTCTCTCTATCATCATGACTCAACTTAACATAAAACTTCAAATTGAACTATTTGAATCGGCCATTGGAGTATAAAGTCTGATTTTTTGAGCGTTTAACATATGAAAAGTGCTCTGTGGAGTAGATGGGACAGAACAGAAGAACTAGTAGTAGACAGATATTTTAACATTCATTTTGTACTGAAAGGCTTCCATTTAACTGATAAGCACTTCAGCCTTGCAGTAATAAATTAGTTAAAGTCAAAAACATAAACGTGACCATTATGTTCCATCAGTTCAAATGGCTGAGTGGAGAGTTGGGCAGCGTTTGAAAAAATATAATTAAGTTCACAGAGTACAATTCGGTACAGAATGTAATATTTCTTCATTACTGGCCCATTTATCTGTGGCTTTATGGGTTTTATATCTAACGGCGCTATGGTGAGAGAAAATTGACTTGGAAATGGAGGCGGAAATGTCAGAACTTCTCTTTTGTGTCGTTTTCAGGGTTTTTAATGCAAATCGTTTCAAATGTATGTGTACTGAGATGTATAACTGGCATACACGAATCAGTAATTGTCATGTGTGGGTTATGTGAGGCAATATCACTTTTGTTGTGTAAGGCAGAGGAAAAGTTATCACATCTATGACAAAAAATACGGTATGTAAAAGCAAAGGTATTGTAATTAGGACAATATTTAAAAAAATTACCATTTTCGTAGAGACTAAATCACAATTTTAATTCATTTATTTGAAGTAAATACATTTCTCAAAACAGATAACGTAAAAAAAAAAAAGTGAGAGCTTGCATTGAGGTAATTATCAACCACAATACTTAAACAACTAGCATGCTAACCGCGCACTTCCAAAACAAGTTTGTAAGCTTATGGGATAACTAACAACTACATACAATTTCATTTAAAATCTGTTTCTGAAACTTTTTATAATATATTGGATAGTTATATTCAGTGAAATATTGGGTGTGCCTTAAAAATCTTAGTAAATCTTTCGAAAAGTCTGTAGGGAGTGGGAGGGAAACATCCTGATATCACCATAGTAACACAACATCACAACGAACAAATCACAATTAAACTTTTATTGCTCTGTCTTATGCACTGTAGTTGATTTAAACAGAATACTCGAACAAATAGTGAAAAAAAAAGAAAAACTTGGAAAAAATCTGTTAAAAATCTGCACATCGCATATTCCCAGACTGCACCACGAACACCATTTGGCATAACAAGATCTTATGCAACTTCGTGCAACATTGAAAAACACTGTACAGCTGGAAAAAAAAAAAAAAAAGAAAAAATGGCGGACTTGCATGTATTTTCCCTGCACTGTAAAAACCTTTATTGCCACAGTCTAGCTCAAACAATTAGCAAGCACTTCCAGCTCCAGTGCCCTCCTCAATCACCGTCAAAGTGGGTGTTTTCGCATTACATCATACCATGACTTCAGCACAGTAAAGCAATGCAATCACATTTAAACAGTCCGAAAAGTGCTTATTTGAGCTATTCTTTAAGATGCCGGACAGTGAGAGAATTTGATCTTGGACTAATGGATGTGCTCGATCAATTCTGTTCAGGGACTTATGGCGAGGTGATGCCCCCAGCAGACTGAAAAACACTGCCGTAAAGTCTGCTGGCTCAGGGTAAGTTGGAAGTTAGAAGTGAGAGGCACGATTGTCTGGTACACAGTGACCTTGTTTCGGATTTGGAGCTTCCCTAATTACTTATCTTATATTTGGGCGATTTTTGGAAGGTCTTGTGATGCTTTTGATTACGAAAAAACCCATCATGGGACTAGCAGCACTGTGGTCACATTATTTGATTCCAGTTAATTTAGTTTTTGTTGTGATTAGGGATGTTGATATTGAATATTGGTGCAGATCCAGGAAAATCTGCTGGATTGGGCATCGGTTCCATGATATCGACTGAACCGATAATGTAATGAGGCTAATGCGGGACTACAGAGCTTCATCATGTTTGAACTTATCCATGCAAAGCTGTCACTTGTTGGATAAAAAACACAATTGGATCAACTTTGTACTAAGTTCACAGTGTTTTGATAGAAATAATATGCCTAGGGATGCACAATACGGCGTCAATACTGAAACATTTGCTGGCTGGGGTGTTGGTTCCATGATATTGGTTCAGCCGATATCTCGATTGGGCCTTAAATAAGTTTATTTACAGGCTGATTTTTTTTTTTGCCTAGAACATCTGAACTTATAATGATACAGATCTGTTCAGTAGTTATTTAAAGGATAAATAACAGTTACATAATTGGATTTCTTGATATTTAAAGTCATAGTATTGATATTGGTATCAGGTATTGGTAGATCCCACAAGACCAAGTAACGATATCGGTATCGGAACTGAAAAAGCCGAAGCGGTGCATCCCTAGTTGTGATAACACTTGGATAGCACTGTTTTATGTAACTATTTTGTTAAGTTTGTTGGCCAAAAGTTATACATGCTTGTATTCTGGTTTTTTAAAAATGGTACAGACAATCAAATGTGTGTGCTCGCTGAGTAGATAACAAAAGCGCTCTTGAATTTTTGACAACTGAATTACATTTTCAAACTGCATTTACATTTTCTACTGTTAAAAGCACTGTACCTGATTATTACTTTAAAAAAATGCAAAAAACAGAATTAGTTCATTTTAAGTAGCAGTCCAGAGCAATTCTTCACTTTCCTGACACATTCCTAGTATCCCATTATTTACCATCATTATTTATGATTGTTTTGTATCACTATTTTTTCAAGTTTTGCCATCACAGTAATGCTAACAACAACTACTAACATAAAAATGTTTTATAATTACACAGAAACAGCATCATTTTGACCCATGCTGCTGCTTTTTCAGTGTTTTCTCCGATTATTCCCTTATTGGTAACTGATGAAATGAATGTGAATACTGGCAACTGAAAACTATTAGTGATTTTCAGTAGTCCAGTCCTTCCTAACACCTTGTTTTTAATGTGCGCACATACTTCAGATAGCTCTTCTAAATCCCCCGGCTCTGCATCCCGTGCCAGAGACGAGGTGTGCATACCGGGCCCGCTATCCAAAAGCGATCTGAAATTTCATCCTTCCGGACTCCCTCCCTCCACCGAGCACACGACCATAGCCGCTCCCGTAGCTGCTCCATGGCTGTCCTCCTCCATACACCAGGAAACTGCAGTGTCCGTCAACTTTTGCAGTAAATCAACAAAGACCAAGTTTTCTACAGCAGCTGATGTTGAGTACAAAGTTTTACTACACAGTGTTGTCATGATACTCGAATTTCAAACTAAGGAACAGACTCGATACTCAATACTGATTCCGATACCACAATTATAAAAAAACACGATTTCTTTTCTTTCAATAGAACATCATTTTCAACGTTAAATCATAGTACTTTCTTTTCTATTCCCATCTGTGTCAAAATCATTCTAAAGCTATTCAGGAAAGGTTCATTTCTGTCCCGTGAATGTGACTATTTCAATATCGATACCTGCTCAAATGAGTGTCAGGTTTGAGTATCGGTTAGTATCAGCTCTCCGATACTTTTGACCACCCTAAGTTGTATACATCCATAACTTTTCTGGTACCTGCTGGTTTCCATGGAGATGTTACTGCTTTGCCTGGAATGTTCTAGTCTGGCATGAAACTAATCTATTTTTGCAGTTCTTCAATTATGTGTGATTTTACTGCTCAAAGATTTTCTTGAAAAACACGAATTCTACTGTGAGCGAGGATGCAACTCCATGGAGATAAGTTTTATGCCGTGCTGTGGAACATTCCAGATAAAACAACAAATAATATCTCTATGGAAACAAGCAGGACCTTTAAAACAGCATACATATAATAACGTTATAACGAGCCATTTAACAAAACGTATGTATTTCGTGGTAATTGTTAGTTTTGCCCTGTGAATAAGATAATGAGATATTGTACAGGTGCTGTTATAAACCTGTTTTGGTGCAAGGATACAGATTATGTGTGGGTGCTGGAAAACATCCACAAATAAACCGTCATAACAAGGCCAAAATAGATCCAGTTTGAACAATTTAGCTAAAAATAGAGTGCGTTAAAATATTTTCTGTCGCCATGACTGCAGCAATGTTAATGTGTGGTAATTAATCGTATTAGGTGCATAGTGGTTACAGAAAACACTTTGCAGAATCACTTAGTAAAATGGGCTCACTTAGTAAAATGGGCCTTGAGATCAAACATACTGTACGTTGCCAAGTATGCAGGTGTATGACGACAACGTGTGAGACATACTTTCTTCCTTCGTCCTGGTTCCGTTGTATTTAGGAGACATTTTAATGTTTAATTTCACTTAGGACTGGGCAATAGGACAAAATAATAAATGAAAATGGATTTGGTCTAATTAAAAAAAAAAGCAGAAACATACTCAATATTAATTTGCTTGACATAAACAATGCAGGCTTTTAATTACTGCCATTTAATTTAATGTAGTCTAAACTCTGCTCCAAACCACATGCTTTTACTGATAGATGATTTAAAGGTCCTGTGTTACACAAAATGGGCCCTTGTGAGCATTAAGCCGTGTTATAATGTTGTTACCTCACCAAAAACACTCCTGGAGTTGTGTTTTGTTTCGTTCACACATGTTTGAGTAATCTTTTATTAGTCTGTCTGCATCTCTAAAGCTCAAAATGCATCTTGTGATCTCATTAAGCAGTAGTTTTCCAGTTAATAACGACCTTTTACTTTAGCAATTCCAGGTCTGTAATCATCCAAATGACTCTAGTGAAGGTGTGTGGACTTTAAAACCACAGTGGAGCACTTAGACTTAGACTTAGACAAACTTTATTGCTCCACAAGGGAAATTATTTGGACACAGTAGCTCAAACATCACAATATAGTATAATAACAAAGAGTAAAAAATAAATGGTAATAATAAATTCTAAATAAATAGCAAAAAAGATGTGTCAAATAAGACACAATTATATAAATAATATATAATTATTTGACACCTGTCTCTTGCTATCTTTTTCTGTCTTTTTCTATCTTCTTCTTATATTACCACATGACATCACAAGGTGGAACAGTGTTTCCGTTTGAGAGAAGAACACAGCCTAAATACGCAGGGTTTGTGTGTTAAACATGTGTAAATGAAACAAAACACAACTCCAGGTGTGTTTTTGCTGAGGAAACAACATTACAACATAGATCAGAAAATACCGTAATATGTGCCCTTTAAAATCCCCACTGGCAATTAGAATTTCAATCCTGGTTGTATAATATTATTTTACTTCTCCAAATTTACTATACTACTTTAACTAAACCATAATCCCGTCATCCGAGAGACAATAACTACAATGTAATCCGCTACATGAATGAAGTCTCTGTATCACTGACAATTAAAAATGACAGAACTTTTATCTTAGTTAAAGTTTGATTAATGCTCTAATTTCACTATCAAACAAAAACATTAACACACAAAATTAACCCATAAACCTTGGAAACTGGACCTAAGTAGTACACAGGTACATTTACTTTAGTCACTTCTTAAAGAAATTGTACTTTTTCAGCAGCATACTTTTACTCCTACTAATATTCACACTGAAGTAACACTCCTCTTACTCGAGAAAACAGTAAGAGTACTGCACTCTTCTCTTTTAATGTACATTTTATGATTATTTATGTTTTCATTTGTCTTTCTTTACTTTGTGTATGAACTGTGCTTATATAATAAACTTCAAGCTGTTTGTTGCCTTGGTTATTCGTCCCACTCAGTCTACAAGTGACAAAAGCTTTACATTTGAACATTTGTGTTTCTTGCACCTCTCCTTCAGAAATGAGTCTGTTTGTGTAATTTTTTGTCTATCCCTTAATTTATAAATCAGATCAGAGGTTACATCCCGACAGTTACTCTTTAAGTTACTCTTACTTGTGTCAGTGTGTTTTTACTCCTACTCGAGTAATTTCTTGAACCACTACTTTATACTTCTATTTGAGCAATATTATTTTGATATAATGGTATGATATAACTGAACAAACTCCCCATTGCACAAACACTGCCTTCAGAGCCCTCCACCAACGATTCAATTGGTTAAAGTGGGACACAATTATTATAAACAGCTTGTACATATGCCCACACAGGCTTGTAGGCACCACCATACTGCTCTTTTCCGTAAACACACACACACAGAGGCCGCACTAGCATTAGCAGCGGTCCTGTGGTGTGGACACAAAAGCGGGCTGTATATTGCTGAGTCATCTTTGCAGGTCCCTGTAGTGCTGCCACTTCTGCTCCCCCTCTCTTCTCCTCTGGACCTGACGCGTCACCCCAGGGGCCTTTTGTACGTCTCGAAAAATCCTAATCTGTGGTGAGTTCCTTCCACAGCCCTGCACCACATGAAAAGAAAAAGTTCTGTTTTCGTTTAGGTCTAATAAGCAAGGACGGCTCTGATGTGACACAGTCAAAAAGTCAACGCCAAATTCAACTACGTTTGTCATCAACCAAAAAGATAGTAACTTGGTTGAAAAGATTTGTGTCATTATGTCCCTAGTATTGTTTTGCAATATGAAGTTCTTGAGCAACTCTTTGACTTTTATTGACTAATAACTGTTTTATTATTACTTTTTCATCTTGTGGTATTCAGAATTCATTTACTTTACTAAAATCAAAGGGTACATTGCAGTACTTCACACAACTTATGCTTCAAACTGCATAGAATTAGTGAGAAAAATAGAAAACATCACTCTTAGAAAATGCATAACAAATGGTGAAACAAACAAAGCTTTTTTTAAATCCAATGTTGTGTGCTTACACTATAATTTGAATGCAACTCAAAGTAAAAGTATTCAGAATATGGTACTTTGATTGGTCCATGTAACAGAATATTGATGCCCACATGCCCATCGATACCAAAACCAGTATCAG
This sequence comes from Taenioides sp. WSHXM2023, assembly GCA_029959045.1. Taxonomy (NCBI): domain Eukaryota; kingdom Metazoa; phylum Chordata; class Actinopteri; order Gobiiformes; family Gobiidae; genus Taenioides; species Taenioides sp. WSHXM2023. The sequence goes on along the minus strand of CM057100.1, from coordinate 4,651,442 downwards.
AAATGATTTGATTTAGTCTCTTTCTGTTGGTTAAATCAACTATTTTAGTACGACCAACAAGGGAGCTGCTTTTGTGATTTGGGGCTATCCGAAAATGAATTAAATTGATCTCTCAGGCTGTGAAAAAAAAAGTGAAAACCAATAACAAAGGAGTGTTATTTTCTGTATTTGTTTTTCATTCAAACATAGATCTGAGCGCTTTACCTTCATCATTGAGAGATAGGGCCAATCCATGTCTTAGTGAACGTCTGTCGTCTCCACAACAACAACAACATCACTTCTCAAAAATCACAATTTTTGTCCATGTATTAGTGCAAAAATCAGTCTTACCCCTGTAACTGAGGTCAAAATAAGTCTATTGTCTGCATCTAACTATAAACAGTTTTATTGTTCGATAATCAGGAAGTGCACTGTTGGCATACTGGTTGTTGTTAGCTTTAGCGTGACTCGGGTCTCCACTTCTATGAAAACTGTGAAAAGCACTTATAAACTCATCGTGGTGAATAATTAGGAGGACCACCAGAACGGTAACATGAACCACATCTGTTTTTCACATTTTTATGACAGAAAAAAATCAGGTACACCAACCTTGAAGCGTACAGTGTTTTCTTGACGATAATACCTTTACTTGATATTATCTTGGTTGGATCTGAAAAACTCTTTTGTAGTCGTTTTCTTTGTGAAATTTGCACCATTTTAAACCAATTCATCACGAACATTGTAAAACAGCTTGAGAATAACAACTGCAACATTTGGAGTTTGATGAAGATGGAGTACCATGGAGCTTCATGCCATGCAATGTCTAGACAGCAATCTATCATGGTTATAACAGAACCAAGTAAACTTCTGTATACAGCCTTCTACGTCAGACACCTCAATCGTCAGTCTATCTCTTGTCACTTTGCGAAATTCATTATCGACCTTCTTGGATATTGCCTGCAGAAACCCGAAATCTCATTGGTCTTCAAGAAAAAACCATCAGTGCATCTATTTCCTCGTCTGACAGAATTACACACTGCCAAGCAACTCCATGTCTCGTTCGCAAGTTTAATCTCAGCCTATTCATCATGTCTGAAGGCTGTGCCCTTTGAAAAGAAATAGAAAACTTGTCCAGCTACATTTTTACAGGCCGTTTCTCCGCAGAGGTCAGCGTCTCAACACCTGGGTTAAAAGGTGGCTTCGGCCCTGTCAGCGGAAAATACCAATGCCTTTGCGCTTGACCCACACGACGGGTTAATTCTGACCTATTTAAAGCATTGTCCTAGAGGTGCAGTTGGGTTAGGGGGCTGGGTGAAAAATGTGGACAGCCAAAAGTAGGTTCTTCTGATCTTCTCCATTTGAAGTTTGTAGTCAAAAGCAGGGTTGCAGTTTTGGAAAAATGTCCAATTGTGATTTTTCTGGCAAGCATTGCAATCAGATTTGTGATTTGCATTTTAACAATAGAATTCTGAAGGATGGACAAAAAGACTGAAATATGAACTAACAAATAAGAATCAGAATCATGTTTGCACAAATCTTAACTATGGGGTTGCCATTTTTATGCAAAATAAGACAAGATATGAGGTTGTTTGTACAGGAGATTAAGCCTTTGTGATTTGCAAATTGAGTCCATTCAAACTGTGATTTCAGTTTGATTGTGCTTCATCCTGTAGCCACTGCTGATAAGAAAAAGTTCTACAATACGGATGCAAGTTTAATTGCAATCGAATCAAACTCTGAATAAATCATAAAGCCTGCTATTTTTGAAGTATCATAATTTCCTCCACAGGCAACAAAATATCCTGCCTATCTACACAAAAAAAAACCTGTAGTTTAGATCTGTAACATGTTTGGAAATGTGATTCTTGTGTTAGTTAATTGGTTCATACTATTCATAAATTCTTCTGGGAGTGCTTTTTTTAATCTATGTTATAATGTTGTTTCCTCATCAAAAATATACTGGAGCTGTGTTGTTTCATTTACACGTTTTACCACACAAACCAGGCAAATTTATTATTCTCAAATAGAAAACACTCTTGTTTTTAAACTAAACTAGAATCATTTGAATGATTTTTGCCCTGGTATTGCCAGTCTCTACAGAACAAATGGTAAAATGTAGCTGTTAACTTGAAAACTACACTTTGTGACATCACAAGGTGGAACAGAGCATTTGGAGCGTTGACGATGTAAATAGACTAAACCAGGATTATTCAAACATGTGTGAATGAAACAAAACACAACTCCGAGCATGTTTTTAAGGAGGTACCAGTGCCCATTCTGCATAATATAGGACCTTTAAAATGTGAACTTTGAACAGAATCCGAATCACAATGTTTGCCAGAAAAAAAACATAATTCAATATTTTTCACAAACCGTTCACAGCCCTAACTCAGTCAAAACATTGCTGGTACGAAAAAGGTCTCACAAGGCAACAACTGACGCGATAACCTTCGAGTGGCATTGACCACATAGAAGTATCAAGTTTATTGTGAAAGAGTGAATGCGACTTGAACTGGTGGCTGGGCTATAGGGAGGAGAAAGGAGAGCTGAAAGTTGAGCCTGGCTTTTATCTGGAGAATAGCAGTCCGTGACCTTTGCTGGCAGGCATCTGTTTGACTAATGAATCAGATTACAACTGCACTCCAACTAGACAAGAAAACTTTCATCTGCAGACCGCGCTTTCAGAAACTTTAGAGGTTTAGCTTTAGTGATGTTAAGTTGAATGGCCATAGCAGGATGTAGTGGGAGTTGGATAGTATGTAATGAATTACATTCTGAGGCACGATATATCGCTACTGAGAAATACTGCGATAAACAATAATACTGAAACTACTTTATGCCACTGACACAGTTACAATAATGCAGAATAATCCCCCCAATTCTCCATAGACAAAACAAAAGCATGATACAAAACTCCACTCAACTTCTTAAACCTGATGTGATGTGCAGTATTTTCATTAGCAGGATGCACACTGATTGTGCTGTGATAGCGCCCTGAAGGGGGAGTGACTTAGCACAGAGAGCAAAGGGAGGGGGGACTCAAAACGTCAAAAATGGAAGTGAAACATTTTAATATGTTGTTTTAGGCAAATATAGCATTTTCAAAACAATAAAAGGTAACACTGTGCTCTAAATATGTTATGTGTTCGCCGTTAATACTCCATAGACGAGAACTACGCCCTCTTTAAGCAAACGTTCGATAAAGTCACAAAATAGTATTTTACCGCTGAGAGTAATGTATGACTGTGCTTCGCTATGGTCAAAGTAGGGCTGGGCGATCTGCCAAAAAGATTGATCATGTTTTTATTTTCCTCATATTGAACAATCCTGAGTTATGATTGAATTTTAATTTGACATATTAAAAGCAATTAAATTTTCTTTCAAAATCAATTTCCTGGACATAAACAACACAAAATATTAATCATTGCCAACACAAAAATAGCTGCATTTCTTCTTCATAAGTCTGAACTCTGTTTCAAACCACCATGTTTTACCGACATCTGTGGACCTCTCGATGAAAAAGACCCAAGCTCATAATCGACGAATCATCAACTGAATCTCGACATTAAATCAAATTTTATTAAAGGTACACTGTGTAACTTTCTGGTGGAGGATCTGTCTCCTGTCATGGAAATGTTATTGCTTTGTATAGTATTTCCCACAGTATGACATTAAAATGATCTGTTTCCATTGAGACAAGCTCGCAATGCCTCCAGGGCAAGTTACAGGTCAGATCTGTGGAGAGGTGAGTTCATTCCCTGAAGGAATGCATGTTTTCCATGGTATTTTTGAGCAGTAAAACACCTGAAACTGAATAAATGCAACAGATGAGTTTAAGGTCATACTGGCAAAGCAATAATGTCTCCATGGAAACAAGCTTGTGGTGAACCCCCTATCAGAAAAGTTACACTGTGCACCTTTAATAGCACAATAAAAAAGCTAAAGGGTTAGGTCGTGGCACGCATGCTCGTTTTCTCTGGGATTTGATGGTGTTGCATCCATTTTGGCCAAGCTCTGATAATTTGCTGAATGTCTCTACCAGCTCTTCACATTCAAATCATGTCTAATAAAGCTATATGAGCAAAACTATAGAAAAATGCTGGTAAACATTAAAGTCTTTCACTAAGGACGGGACAAGAGCTCCTCCCTTCAGGCAGATATAAAGCAGTGTCCACCAGCATCTGACCAGAACTGAAGAAGCAGCTTGGATGAGCTGAGAAACGTATTCAACCAAATAAACTCTGTCCAGTTGACAAATTAAATTTCTCCCTTTGCTATGGATTCTACCTGGACGACTGAGGGATTCTACACACAATATCTCACAAGACAAAATTATCTTGGACATTTGGATTGGACAAAAAAGATCTGTACTGTAGTTTCAAAACAGCGCCATAATGACAACAAAAGTATAAAACAGAATACGTTTTTTAAATGTTAAGTCAAAATTGTGATCTAGATTGGACAATTTATTTATTACCAATCTTAAACCTAAATCTTTCGTTCTCGTGGACCCAATCTTGCGTCTCGTCTCGTGGGAATTGTCTCATCCCACCATTATCTTGCACTGAACTTTTTAATATATTGCTGACATTTTCTGCAGATTCTCAAAGCTTTTGTAACAGCTTTGAGCAAAACTTTCTACAGCCGTTCGTTGTCACTGTGGACTCAAATGATTTACGTAAGAATATGCGGTTTACCATTTTGTGTTTTGATCATTGCTCAGGAGAAGATTATGCATAATTTCAGTCTGATTATAGATTTAAACCTCACCAGTCGCCCTTAAGTGGTCGTCTCCAACCGACTAAAAGTACATTCATTCAAGTCAATCTGCAATTTCAAATTTAAGTGCACCTGCAATCCAGATAAAAACTTGCGCAATTTGGGCTCTTTCAGCTCAAAATTTTCAGTCTATAACCACAGATAATAAAAACTTATGTTGAAAGAGAGTTGAAATAGTGATGTTTTGGCGAGCAGGAACACTTATAGACACTTATTAACAGCTCAATACAGCACCTTGTGAGAAGCAGCTATTGACCACCACAGCCTCGATCCAAGGTTCAATAACTAACTGGCAGTGGAGTTATTGAAGTTATAATATGAATGGTCGATACTAATTGTTGTAAAAGAAGTTACTGTCCACCAGACCGGATGAAATGATCTTAAAGACTGTGTACGCTAATTTCTTCCGTGTATTTGAGCAGAATTTGTCTTATCCCAGTACAGATACATATTGTAATCGCAGCTGTTGTGGTCAAAATAAGTTTGCTGTATACTGTCTGTGTACTAATTATAAAGCGTTTTATTGTCCGGGTAACATGAAGTGCAAGATTAGCATGCTAGTTGCTGTTAACGTTACAGTCTCGTGTCTGAAAGTTGTGAAATTCTCTTATAAAGTCAATGTGGTGAATGATTAGGACGCTCAGACTGCACAAGGCAAGTGGCGAATAACTTTTGACCACTGCAGACTGTTTGAGCTCAAAATGCTCTGTTCCACCTTGTGATGTCAGATAGTGGTAATTTTCAAGTTAACAAGCTACCTTTTAAAACGTATTATCCAAATGATTCTAGTGAAGGTCTATGGAGTAACATTTCCTGTATTATTACCACGAGTGTTTTCTGTCGGAGAAAAAAAAAGTCAGCCTAAATATGCAGGACTTGTGTGTTAAACATGTGTGAATGAAACAAAACACAATCTTGTATGTTTGTGATGTGGAAATAACGTTATAACATAGATCAGAAAATAGCCACCAGTAGATCAGTAGTTGTAAAACAAGTTATTGCCGCTTTTTTGGGTTATTCTTTGTAAATTGTTGGACAAATTTCCTAATTACGGATTTGGTCATTATTCCACTCAACCACTGTATAATGATATGTTTTTCTTGAGCGTTTCTAAAAGTGTTGTTGCTAAGTGATATAACAAACAGAAAATAGTTATAATTATTAGAACTTGGAGATCTTATGTGGTTAGCGGGTGACGCTTTGAAAATGCTCAACTTGCCAGTGCTTTTAAAGTATTAATTGCGTATCATTATCATCTGAGCACTGCTGAGTATCTGTTCATTTGGCTCCATAATAATTTTAATGTTGAATAATTTCACAAACGAAATCTCGATAATTAAAGCTAAAATGCATTATTGTGATCTGATTTGGTTTTTACAATCATTTATTTCTTGCAATTAGCACCCAACATAGTTAACATTTTATAGGAGTTAGATTAAAGGGCCCATGTTTCGCCACTTTCTGATCTATTTTATAATGTTGTTTCCTCGTCAAAAACACACCTGGAGTTGTGTTTTGTTTCATTCACACGTTTAACACACAAATCCTGCATGTTTAGGTTTTAGTTCTTCTCTCAAAATGAAAACAGTCTGTTCCACCTTGTGATGTTATGTGGTAATACAGGAAGTGCTCCACTGTGTTTTCAAACTTTATATACCTTCACTTGATAATTTCAGCCTTGGAATTGCCCATCTCTACTGAACTAAAGCTAAAACGTCGCTGTTAACTTCTGTTCGCTTGATGACATCACAAGGTGGAACAGAGCATTTTGAGCTTTGGAGATGTAGCCAGACAAATAATAAAGTGTTACTCAAACGTGTGAATGAAACAAAACACAACTCCAGGTCTGTTTTTGATGAGATAACAACATTCTAACATGTTGTGTAAAACAGGACCTTTAAAGATCCGCGTATATTTGAGCAAAATTTGAGCTCCATTGTGTGCTGTCTGCATCTAATTAGCAAACATTTTATTGTCTGATTGTCAGGAAGTGCACATTAGCATGCTGTCACCGCAAAAAACTTTGGACCACTGCATTTTTAAGACATTAGAAATCAGGTACAGCGCCTTAAACCAACACTTGATTACTGGAATGGGAAAAGTACACATCGGCCTACCACTTAACTATTATCATTGTGATTGTGTTATCAAAAGAACACTGGGCTTAGTGGTTAATGTATGTTGCAATTTTGCTAAGCATCTGACCTTTTAAATCACGGCTTGCGGGTATGTTCTTATATAGATGCCTTTTATAATCCTCTTAAAAGTATCATAACTTCAAACTTTTAAGAGTGGTATTATGCGAAATTGATTTTTGGGGAGCTTTCTACCATGTTGTAACATTTTTCCCCTCATCAAAAACGAGGCTGAAGAGGTTTTAGATGTCATCAATACATGTTTCAGTAATTTAGCGATCTCTCACAGACCCTTTTCAAACCCTCCTTACGATTAGCTGTAAGATTCTGTCCAATGCTCAGCCCACAAGCCTACGCCACCCACGCTCCCACACGACAATTCTCCATAAATATCCCCAAAAAAAAAGCATGACACAAAATTGTACGCAACAACTTGACAAACCTGACGCGATGTGCAGTAGTTTCATTAGCAGGACGCACGCTGATTGTGTTGTGACAGCGCTCTGAAGGGGGAGTGACTTAGCGCAGAGAGCAAAGGAAGAGGCGACTCAGAATGCCAGAAACTAAAGTGACACTTGCGAAACACGTGAATATGAGGTTTTCAGCGAATATAGCACTTTCAAAACAAAAGGTAACGCCTATACCACGCCGTGTTCAACTGACTTCCGCACCCCTCTGTGAATCTTTATCCCTCATGCAAATTCGGGGCTGTAATGTTGGAATAATAAACGTTTCACTGGCCGCCTTTCTCTCTCTTTTTTCGCCTGTTTTTTTCTCGCAGTTTGCTGCCAAGACGATGTGTGCTTTGTCGAATCAGATAACATCTTGAACAACAGGGGAGCCGAAGAGATTTGTGTACAAATGTTCTTGAGACGCTTTTACACCTGAGATATGGCAATAAAGCAATAAGACAGCAGAGTGTGTGGAAGGCAAACAAAGCACTGGGTAATGACATATGCTACGAAGAGGAGATTTGGTAAAGAAATTTGACATTCGGCTGACGCAACGGGCAATGATTAGGGCAGCAACTATAGTCAAGGAAGCACTCGCCCATTCTCAAGGACACAACAACAGTTTTCATCTGTGGGAAAAGAGTCTGTATAGTCCGGATAACTACTGCAATGATCAGAACATGATTATGATCGTTTTTTACAGTCACTTAGTCATGATTAATTGATACATCAATCACTGAAGCCGTAGTTATGTGTTTATAGAGTTAGTCATGTCTGAAATGTCTAGTCAAATAGCCATGTAAGAGAACCACACCAAAAGTCAATCATTACCAAAAGACAAAAGTTCAGGCAATCAATTCCAACCACCACGGACTCCCCCTCAATATAATAATACAATAATAGACAACATGGACCACATCTAGGGGTGTACCAATATGAAATTCTAGTCTTACAGTTATTGAAGAACGACTATACCAAACCAAAGTGATATTACTACTTTCTGTTTTCATTACCGTTGTCTTATAGGTTTTCATTCCTCAAATATATGACCAGCTCTATGAAATCAAACTTTCTGAAAGATAAAGTAATGTTAAAGATTTTTTGTGTAGATTGAAATTTATTTTTAGAGGGTCAAATTGAAGATTCAAGGTTTAACTCTGGACTCAAGAAGTAACTCCGTACATAAGCATTCAAAACTGATTAGGCTGATACTTTTCTATGTGAAGTGGGGTTGATTACAAATAAATCCAAAACTATGTAGACAAATCAGGAAGAGTTCATTTTGTGTCAATTCTTCCCATGCTATCATATATTTTGTTGGATAAGGCAGATTAAAACAAGAAATATGTCTAAAACAAGAAAAAAACAAGGTTACAAGGATGCACCTAAACATGAGATAATAATTCTTTTTCAGTAAAAAATCTGCAGGACATCCTTTGTTTTTCATTGTTTATTTCGCTCAGACTTCCAGGTCAAACCTCCCATTGGAAAACTTGGAGTATAGAAAGTTTTCCAATCTCGGAAAATTTACTATACTTCTCCTCAGCTTTTCATCAACATTATTACATTCATTTACACAATTATGCAAGAATGATAACTCCCCAAACCAACTTTTCACCAGTATTTTCTTCTCTCTTACTAGTTTGCCAAATGTTCCTTGCACTGAATCCAGCACATAGCAGAGCTCCAGTGCGAACCCACACACCTCCTCTCCTGGCTCCACTTTCTGTTTACATCCCTTTCGATAACCTGCCTTTTATCTGCAAGGGTCAGACCACAGCCATCTCCAGAGACTGCGTGATTACCAGCAGATGACAAGACTTTGCTCACTTCCTTGGGAACTAGCTCCATTCAATAAGCCATGTTGACTCGGGCAAGCATTTCAACGATGATTTACCTAGCTGAACGTTTGACCTACTTTCTCTCCCCCCTCTCCTGTGCAGCTCGTGGAGGGATACAGCGCAATGAGCGTCACCAGATGGCCAGACGGAACAGAGAAACGTGATCGAGGGTGCGAGCTGCTTGCATTCCTGAGCTATACAGTGCAGACTAGCCATGCCACTAACCCAAACGGGTGCACGGAGGGAGAGCCAGACCCCCGGTTTTTAAAAAGCAACCGCCTACAATAACAGTTCATCTTGATTGAGTTACAGAACCCGGCACGACACTGGAGAGTCAACTGTACCTTGGTCTTTGGATATATTTACTGCTGCAAAGTCAGAGAGGTCGTACAGGGCTTTTAAACATTGGCAGGAAGTTAAGATGTAGCTGATCCCACTGATTTAAAGATGCAGTATGTAACTTTTTGTTTGTTCTACCTCGAATGTTCCACAGTATGACGGTATACAGCTATATCTTACATTTATTCAATTACAGGTGGTTTTATAGCTCAAAAATACCTAGAAAAGGTAGATCTGGCCTGTAACTTGGTCTGGTTTGGTCTCCATGAAAATAGCAAGGTTTAATGCCATACTGTGAAACATTCCAGACAAAGCAATAACAGCTTCAATGAGGAAAGCAACTTAAGGACTCTACACCACAAAAGTTACACAATGCACCTTTAAAGTAATCAAAACTCAAATCCAAGCCTGTGACGATAATGACTATGTCGACTTATGGTTCAATATATGAAAGCTGGAACAATATATTTTGGGGCGTAATATTTATCGTGTGTACTTTTTCTTTGTAAAAGTGTTGGAATTTGGGGGATTTTGTTGTAATACGATAAGATTTGAGCTGTACAGGATTGAATAACTAACTTCTATGGCTTAATTTTGCTCTCTATTTGTTGCAGCTCAGGCCTTTTAATGATAATGTCTATTTAAATATGGTTTACTGGCATTATCTTGTATTATTGTTACTATGTCAGCGGCATAAAATTGTTTCAGTATTCTTTTTTATCGCAGTCTATCTCTGTAGCAATATATCGTGCTTCAGAATTTGGCCTAGTCAAATCTGATTATTCTTGCAGTTCACTATTCACTTGTTATTCGTGGGTTTGAAGCTATGGCAACGGTCCTCTATTACCACTGCAATTAAGTAATTCAAATTCTTTATTAATTTAACCTTTATTTTACCAGGCAGGACACTGAGAACAAATCTTTATTCACAATGTCAGCCTGCGTGTTCAAATCAAAATATTATGGCTTTGTAATGGCAAGAGTCCTCAATAAACTTTCCAATAAGGAGTCATTTGCCCATGAATAACAGCTCTTAATACAAAGGCAGATTTTATGCTATGAGATATTTTTTGTAATGGCAATTTTCAAGGACTTAATATGGACAAGTGTAACCCAGGTGACAAATCCTGTAAAGCATATGCCTTTCTCCATTTGCATCTGCGCCTATCTCTCAGCACTGTATTCAAATCTCGCGGTATTTTGATGTTCTCGCGGGATCTCCGCGTCATAAGATCACATGGGCTGACTAAGCCAATCATTGTTGCGCTCCCGGTGAAGTCACACGGTCACGTGACGCTGCGCGCCCAATCGCGTGGGTTTATTAGGCCGCTGTGATTCAGTCAGAGTTAGGTGCTGTTGGAAGCCGGTTGAGAGTCGAGCTGCAGGTCAGTTTCTGGTTAATCCTCGCTATTTATTACTTAATTCTGCCTGACATTTACTGAGTTGTATTGTACTGTTATAGGAGCCTTCTATCGCGTGCCGAACTGTATTAAAGGGCTTGTTTGCAAGGGTAGTCCGCGGAAACTGGTGAGTGTTCAATTGTTTGCTAATGTTAGCTTAGCCGCTCCCATTCATTTCTATGGTTGCGGTTAGCATGTTCATTTGCCAGCTTTATGCCTCTGTTTTGTCAAATGCAATTACAAAATGAGACTTGTTGAAAGCCAACTGTCTAAAGCTTATGATTGTATGAGAGTATTTGCATTTCATTATTTGTATGATGCATTTTTAAGTGTCTTTGTTAACCAGTGTTAACTAATGACAGATGCAGCTATTTAAGCACTTAAACTAAGCACTTATGACATTAATGCACTTTTATTCATACCAAATATGAATATAATTGAATGTATTGCTGTAACATTTGAATACTGAAACTTTTAATAGTGAAACTAGTGCTATTTTAACTTTTATTGTGTGCACACTGGAGATAATTGTAGCCTACTAGTTTTTTGGGTTAAAGTTATAGGTTATTGATTGAAACTTTGGTCCTATTGCCCAGGCCAGGTTTCTACCCCCCCCAATGGCGAGCTGAAAGGAGCAGGCCTCAAGCCTACAGAGCCTACTAAAGCATTGCGGAGTCGCACCTCTCCTGCCGGGCCGGTAGGGGGCTCTTTGCAGCCCACAAACTCTCTCCCAACGCACTCGCATACCCATTGCCCTACTGACTCTCACACAAGAACTTTCATTGCACTTCACCTCCCTCTGGATTAACTGGTCGAACCCAGCTGTGGGTTCCAATGAACTGTGTGTGTGTGGGCTGGGACAATTTCTGACTTTCTGAAATGCTGTAGTCATTGTACGTCTGTAATTCCACTTGCTCCTCTGCATTATCAGGAAAAATATGTACTTGATTTTCATCTACAGGATCAATAACCTCCATTTCCTCCTGACCGAGTTGCATGAGCTGGATGACTTCCTGGGACTCCAATTTCTGTTCAAGATGGTAAAGATGATCCTGTGAACGTACTGTGACAAAGCTAGAGGAAATAGTATATTCAGAGCTTGTTTGTTCATTATCATTAGACTCCATTTCCTCCTTCTCATTCTGGGACTCCTCTTGACTCACTCCTGGATACTCCCCTTGACCCTCATCAAAAGGCTCTCCTGACTCTTCCATAGAGTTGGAGGACACATTGTTATCGTGTTTATTGGTATTGCCAAGGTCCAATGATGAAACCAGCGGCACAGTGGGTTTTGACGATCGCAGTAGAGCAAATGCCTTTACAATGGCTGTCCTTTTGGCTTCTTTCATCATCGGGTCTCGTTCCTCTACTGAACCCATGCCATGCTGCTCTTGTAGGTACTTATCGAGGCGAACAAGCATTTCCTTCCCACATAAAGCACAATCCAGTCTTTCAGTGGTTCTTGCATTCCCGTATTGCATGAGTAGCCGGAACTCATCTTTGTTTTCAATGATGTGGGACACTTTCAGGTGTTGCTTCAAATTTGCGAACTCTCCAAAGCACAGTCCACACAGTTTCTCTGTCATTTTTTCAAACTGTAAATGACCCACACCTTCAGATTTAAGGATGCCTTTTCTGACTCCAGGTCTCCTGTGGACTCTTGACATGATTGTTTCTGACTCCTCTGTCACAGTTATAGTAGAACCCAGCAGGCATTTTCTCTTAATCTTGTTATTTCCTTCGTTGTCTTCATGGAATCGCTCAGCTTCTACATCTTGTGAAACTGAAGTCATTTGTTGTGTATCTGTGCTTGTCTGGCAAAAAGATAAAGTTTTATCCCTTTCCTCTTCATCTGTCTTTTGAACTATGTCGAATGAACACGGCTCAGTGCTGCTATTGTTGATGGTTTGGCTTTCTGTGTTTGACTTCTCTGTTGTTGTTGGGGGGATAGTGAGTTCTGCATCAGTCTTCTCTCCGTGTTGTCCAAGATTTTGCTGTATCAGTTGACAGTTTAGGCTCATTGTCTCCTTTGTTGTTAAAGTTTTGAGAGTGTTCCTATCATCTGAACAAAGCATCACTGATGGACGACTAATGTTCATTTTATGGGTGATGAAGCCCAGTAGTGGATCCAGAACCAAATGGGTGGCAAAGTCATCCATCTCAGACAGTTCTGTTGCATTGTATGTTTCCATTGTGTGACCAACAATGCAATGGATGTCCCAACATGTGCTTCAAAGTGCAGCTGCTGAACTTCCTTGTTCCTGGGATTTTCATTCTGGCAGTCTCCATAAATTTAACTGATGCTTCTGCTTCAAGTTGATTGTCTGTCTTTTTGCGCAACACTTTCTGACGGTGAACCACGACATTTCTTTGTACATCAGATCTAATCCTTGTTATTTCATATTCTATTCGATCAATTTCTTTTTGCTTCAGTTTGCTTTCGCGCAGGGCAGAATTTTTTACATGCCTGATGAATGCTACAATATGGATCATGGTGTTTTTTATACTAGTTGGAGCATAACCCTTGTTAGAAAGATATGTTGCATAGCCACGCAACCTATCCAATCGGTTTAGGAATCTCAGATCCTGTGAGGTAGATGAAGGAGGTAGATCTGCAGCCATGTACAGACAAAAAATATGTGCCTGTCTAGCGGCTTGATATGCATTCTCTTTGTCTTTTCTTCCTGTTCGAGCTCCAAGACGAAAGTTTTCAAAGTCTTTCACAATCTTCTCTAAAAATCGGTTCACTTTCTGTTTTATATGCTCTCCTTTTTCAATAGATTGACTCCCTTTTCTGTTAGGTGTCTTTATTTCCTGTATTCTTTGTCCCAGTACATTTAACTTGTTTTCAAGCTGCTCATATCGGGATTCAAGCTCCTTGTAGCGAGACTCAAGCTGCTGATAGCGGGATATGCATCCACATGCTCTTTCACAGGATGTGTCATTCAGGGAGGTAGAGTAGAAGGAGCCTGATACAGGGGTTGATGGGAGGGGGTGTTAATGAACGGTGGACAACAGAATGCCAACATGCATTTGAGACATTAATCAACAAACTCACGACAGCCCCAATACTCGGATTTGCCAATTCAAAAGAACCTTATATCCTGCACACCGATGCAAGCACGACAGGCCTTGGAGCTGCACTGTACCAGGAGCAGGATGGGAAGCTACGTGTGATAGCGTATGCTAGTCGGGGACTGTCTACGAGTGAGTCCAGATATCCGGCTCACAAACTGGAGTTTTTAGCCCTAAAATGGAGTGTAACTGAAAAATTCCACGATTATCTGTATGGCTCAAAGTTCACCGTCATCACCGATAACAACCCATTGACCTACATCCTGACGTCTGCCAAACTTGATGCTGCTAGCCACAGGTGGCTCGCTGCACTCTCTACATATGATTTCAAGCTGCAGTATAGAGCTGGAAGTCAGAACCAAGATGCAGACGCACTCTCCCGACGACCCCATCACCATCCATTTGATGCCCACAGTCAAAAAGAATGGGACCTGGTCTACCGGTTTACCCATGATCACGTTGACCTGGCAACGCAGTCCAACTTGATCCAGACGTTGTGGCCGCCATTTGCCATAGCTGTCTGCTGAGAGCCTCAAATCCTTAAAGTCTCCCTGAGAGTTGCACCGCCCTGGTAGAGTCTCTAAGCATGTCCGTCACTGCCATCCCAGACAGCTACGCCAGTGAGTCTCACCAGGGATTATCAATCGTGCCTTCCCTGTCTCACCTCGACCTCCAGGAAAAGCAGCGAGCAGACCCCAGTCTACGTGAAGTTATCTACCAGCTTGAGACTGGAGAGAAAGTTCCTCCCACTGTTCATAAGGAGTTGCCAGATGTTACTCTCCTGATGAGAGACTGGAATCGCCTTGAGCTCCAAGATGATCTCCTGTACCGGAGAAGGCAGGATGGAGAGCATATATCGTTCCAACTCGTGTTGCCAGAGGAGCTGCGGCCAGTGGTCCTTGCCAGCCTCCATGATGATATGGGCCATATGGGGGGGGGAGAACACTCGACCTTGTGAGATCCCGGTTCTTCTGTCCACGCATGGCAGCAGATGTAGAAATGAAAATTAAGACATGCAACCGCTGCATTCGACGAAAAGCACTTCCTGAATGAGCTGCACCCCTGGTGAATATCAAGACCAGCCGGCCCCTGGAACTGTTGTGCATGGACTATCTCACACTCGAGCCCGATCGAAGTAACACGAAAGACATTCTCGTCCTCACAGACCATTTCACCAAGTATGCCGTGGCCATTCCAACTGCCAACCAAAAGGCAAAGACGGCTGCTAAATGTCTGTGGGAGAACTTCATCGTGCACTATGGCATCCCAGAGCGTCTGCACACGGATCAAGGGCCAGATTTCGAGTCTCATCTGATTAAAGAACTCTGTGACATCGCTGGTATTGAGAAGACCCGAACCACGCCATACCATCCTCGTGGTAACCCTGTTGAGAGGTTCAATCGGACGCTGCTCAGTATGTTGGGTACTCTGGAGCCCGAACAGAAGAAGAGATGGAAGGAGTACGTAAAGCCCCTGGTCCACGCATACAATTGCACCCGAAACGAAGTAACGGGCTACACACCATATGAGCTCATGTTTGGACGCTCCCCAAGGCTACCTGTCGACCTCGCCTTTGGCCTTCCAGTTCGAGATGCACCATCAGCCTCCCATTCTCAGTATGTGCAGAATCTTCGTTCCCGACTGGAGGAGAGTTACCAGCTCTTGTTGCTGATTTCATTTATAAGTGCTGGACTCTCGATTTATACTGCACTCAATCATTCATTGTTGTGCCTTGATATTGATATTTGAACTGTTGTATTTTACTGAATGGCCATTCACACTATTGTCAATCACTGTTATCTAATATATGGTACCAAACCAAAGCAACCTCAGCCTCCTGTCGCTCCCTCCTAGAGTCGGATTCTAGTCTTCTGGTCACTAGCCCATATTACCACTTATTACCATTTTATTACCGTGTCCCATAATATTCATACTATATCCTGTGACACGTGTTACACAAATGTTCAGCGATAGTTCCACCATATGTTGTGGTGTGATTATTGTTCTTAAGGAAACCATCAACTCCTGGTTTGCAATCCAGAGGAAAATATGAACGTATAGGATGCTTCTGTTCTGACAAGGGCTCTCAAAAGTATCTAAAATCCAGTACTAAAAGATACAAAAACTAGTATCGAAACTAGATATTCATTTGAGCAAGTACTGATACTGCAAAAAAATCACATTAACAGGATAACATTTGAGCTTTCCTCAAGGTTTTAGTATGATTTTGAGCAACAAATGTTAAGATAAAGAAAGTATTGTTTTATATATGAAAAATTATATTCTATGACTAAAAAAAGCAGCATTTTTTTGGTATGGTATTGTCATCGGTATCAAGTATTGCGTGAATTTCTTAGTATCGATTAGTATTGGGTTTGAAATAGTAATAGTTCTGACTCCTGCACTAAAATAACTACACCTCATTTGCATTCTACAGTTTGTCTGTCGTGTACCGTCTGCATTCCCACCCACTGTGGACCTGAGCTTTCTCCGCAGTCTCTTATGTTAGGGTATGACCCTGAAATGCAAGAGTCACCCATAAATCAACCACAATGTCATGTCATGTCCTACTGCAAAGAAAACATCTCCATTATTCATAATGGAAATGATGCAACCACGTTTACATCGTGCACAATACTGGAAGTTTAATTTAATGTTGGGGATGCACAATATATCGCAATTCTATCTAAATCAAAATCCCTCATTCGAGTTGCTGCAATTATGAACTTGCAAATATCGTAATCAAATGCAAAGTACAAAATATCCTATCTTTTTTTAATAACAAACAAAAATCTTGCTGTGCCTGTATCTTAGACTTTTAAAAACATGTTCCTGAAATCCATGGGATTGTATTAATTGATAAACTGTATTAATTTTTTTTATTTAATTACTTCATATTTCAGTCTTCTCTCAACTGTCAGTGCTCCCGGAGTTGTTTACAGTGTGCACTCTGTCCTTTTTTATCATTTTTTTTCTCAAAAATATGCAACCATAAGTCATGTAATATAACAGATATAACTATTTAGCTCAACAGTGACTGCCCGCTCCATTTTCTATTCATTTTTCCCATAGACTTTTAGAGAATTTCAAATACTGAGAGTTCAAAAGCTCTGCGGAGTCTAACCTGCTACGTGCCAACTAATATCCATAACGTGGATAGATCTGGTGAAATGCTTTAATAACATCGCAGTTTATACAGTGTTAGAAACAGATTTTAAATAAAATTCTAGGTGCTCATTAGGCACCAAGTAGCTGATTATGCCTGTGCAAGCTTTTGAACTTTTAATGTAAAATCTTTTCGTGAAGTCTATGGAAAAAAATGAATGAGAAATTTGCTTCCAGAACCAGGTGGTGGGCGGGCATTGTTGAGCTCCATGGATAGTAAATGAAAATAATATGCAAATTTCGCTTTTTGAATAAAGTTGTGAAGTACAAAGCTGCTTATTTTCACAAAACATAAAAACACAATATCCCTTCTTTCCGTCCCATTTTGAACAGACAGCAAACTTGAGCTCCCCCATTGCTGCGTATCGTGACTTTTACCACCCTATAACACAATAACCCCGGACTTATAAGATGATCCAGGTACTGTGGTCGATACTTCAAATCTCCTTAGACGTGCCCTGTATTCTGGGCTAGGAGCCGGAGTGCAGTGACCAGGCCATAGCTCATGTAAACAAGTGTATCCGGCCACATAGAGGAGTGCATGAGTCATCCACAATTCAAAGCTCCCTTCCTCTCAAGTCTGCAGCCACCTGAGCTCTGCTGCCACTTCAAAATAACCCAAGCTTTTCTTAAATCAGGAGCCAAGCCAGGACAGCCGCACACACACCTGTAGCCTGTGTCGCCGGGGGGCAAAATCAACAAAACCACCATGACCAGGTTTGCCCGATTTACAGAGAGCAACAAGCGGCATAAATTTCTCCATAAATATACAAAACCATGATTCAAAACAATAATTCACAAACCTGATGTGATGTGCTGTAATAGTGCTCTGAAGGGGGAGTGATTTATTACAGAGAGCAAAGGGAGGGGGGACTCAAAAGCATCAAAAATGAAAATGAAACTTCAATAAGCACAGTAAAAGGTAACACGGTGATCTAAATATCTTTGGTGTTAGCAATAAATACCCCATAAAAGTGTAATACCCCCTCTTTAAACACTGTGTCACCTTGGAACAAATGCTAATGGGATTAAAAGCATATTTGGCATCAGATGGTTTAAAAATAAAATTGACTGTTAACATCCTTATTTCAGTCATTACTCGGTTCATTTTAGTGAAACAGACCTGAAAAAAACAAAAAAAAAGTATAATTATTTTATGACATGAAAGTGCAGCTCAGAAACAAGCCCAAACAACTGCAAAAACAGCGACTGTCCAATTTGGTAAGCGAAAAAAAGGAAACCCAAAGACGCTATAAAGAAGAGGACTTGGCAACTCTGGGACAAAACCAACAAAACCACCGTGACATCAATAAGTGGAGAGGCAGTGGGCGGGTCTGTGGAGGGGGAGGGTCATAAAAAAGTCACGGGGGGAGGGGTGAGCCAGGGTCAGGAGGTGAGGGGGAGGGGTCCGATGTGCATTTTACGTTTCAAGGCAAATGGACTTCCTGGATTTCCAACACCTACATGCACTAAACCAGGACTAAACCAGGTCTAAACCAGGACTTGAGTGAGGTTTAACCAGATCTGCACTGGAGCAAAGTCAGGGAAAGTTTGATATAGCCAGGTAAAACAATTAGAACTACAAAACCCAACCCAAAAACATGCTCCATAGGTAAAAAAAAATCTTCCAGCTGAGGTCCTGACCAAGCCTAGAAATAAGATCATGGAGACGGGTCCCCGGGCGCCTCATGTGCATAATAATAATAATAATAATAATAATAATAATAATAATGTACAAGACAATAATGAAGTCTGAATCAATGGCTGGGCAACTAAATAAATAAATAAAAATAATCCCTGCGTTCAATATTTCAATGTGCATTTCCTGAATACAAACAATACAGACTTTTATTCACAATTTAAGACACAAAAAATAATAAAATTTAGTCCTCCAATGCCTGAACTCGGCTCTAAACCATTTGTTTTTAATGATTTTAACCGAGCCACTATGCATTACTAGCAAATGTACATTTTTGACTGTATAATTTTCACAACATTAAGATTTGGGTTGGGTTTAGGAACAGGTCATTTGATTAATATTAAGCCTCTGAGACAGGAAAAAATGACCCTTTAACTGACAGATATTTGGCTGTAGACTTAAATAAATAAAATTGAGTATTAGAAATGACTAAATCACAATTCAAATTTGAATTAATTGTCCATCCTTATCTGAACCAAGTCTAAACCAGCACTAAACCAAGCCTATATCTTAACTAACCCACATCTAAACCAGGGTAAAAGGATTAACCCAGGCCCATTATGCTATAGTTCTATCTTCCATAATAAAAAAGCAATAAATAAAGCTCCCATTTCATAATAAGTGTCTCTGTGATGTTTCTCACCATTGACCACATCTGGTTGAGGCATGTGTAGAAAGCATCAATCATTATAATTATCAATGAGTGGGGTCAATAGTTTGAGTCGCACGATATCGTCTTTAAATAGAAAGAGTCGCTCCACAACACGCCAATTCAATCAAATCATGACATACGGCGAACCCCAGAGTCGGTTACTTTAATAATTGATCGGACAAAGGCTTAGGGAGCCAATTGCCGTTCACCAAATGTCGCCGTGGCAACGCTAACAAACAGTACCTAAGATGACACAAAGGCTAAACGTATTAGCCAAACGTAGCTATTATGAGCAGTTTCCATTGACCTCTTTGCATAAATAACTCTTCATTTTGGTGAATGTCTGTGGTTACATCTGGTGAGCAGATCTGAGCCTGTTTGCCATTAATAGAGTGAACCCAAACTGCAGCATACTTTAATAAGAGCGGGGTTATATAGTTTTAATGGTAGCACTAAAGCTGTTTAATAAGTCAGAACATTTGGCATTTGGAATATTGCTGACTGATGCCAACAGTAATAATGAATATATATTTTTACTGTTGTTGCGCATTGTATTCGTACGAGCTCACGAAGTACTGCAAAGTTCTTGAAGGTCCTATAGTACTTAAAATGCTCTCTTCTGAGCTTTAAGCCAAGTTATAATGTTGTTACCTCATAAAAATACCTGGAGTTGTTTTGTTTCATTCACACACATTTGAATAACCCTTTATCATTAGTCTGTCTGCATCTCCAAAGCTCAAAACGCTCTGTTCCACCTTGTGATGTCATGAAGTAGTAGTTTTCATGTTAACAGCTAGCTTTTACCTTTAGTTCAGTAGAGATGGGAAATTCCAGGCCTAAAATCACCCAAACGATTCTGGTGAAGGTGTTTGGAGTTTAGAAACACAGTGGAGCACTTACACCATCACAAGGTGGGAGTGTTTTCAGTTTGAGAGAAGAACACAGCATAAATTTGCAAAGCTCTCTAGGTCAAAATTTGTCTGCTGAGTACTGTCTGCATCGGATTAGCATGCTAGTTGTTGTTATCGTTACTGTCACGGCTCTTCTCTGGTCTCTGAGAGTTCTGAAATGCACTTATAAACTCATCGCCGTGAATAATTAGGATGTTTGAACCACCGCAAAATGTTTAAAATGAACTCGTTCTGTTTTTCATGTTTTAAAGACTGTAAAAATCACATACAGCGCCTTAAATGTAAAATGATTGCGCTTTCCAGGATAAGATAAGTCAGTGTAAACAGAGAAAAACAGACAAAGACGATAGAATCAGCATTTTGATAAACACCCCTCCACTTTGGCAGTAAAATGTACCACAACAAGAAAGTGCATGATTTGCTGAGTGAGCAGTGGAGGGTTTGGGTTAAAAGACTTGATAGATGATTGAAGGTTTGTCATTGCTGTAGGAATATGTTTCTTAATTAACTGATATGAAATAGAAAGCTTCAGTTCGTAACAACTTGCCTGGAGCTGTTCCATCAAAACAAGAGGACCATCAAAACACCCGCACAACAAAATATTCGAGTGTTTGTGAATTCATCATCGCAGCACTTTTATAATCAACTCTCCCTCAACAAACGACTTTTTATTCTCCTGTTCTCGAAGTCGAAATCTGTGCAGTCGTGTATTTAGCAGTAGTAGTAGTAGTAGTAGTAGTAGTAGTAGCAGTAGTAGTAGTAAGACATTTCATTTGTGTGTGGGGCTGTAGTGAACTAAAGACATTATTAATGGACTAATGCCTGGGAGTTCATTCAAATCGAGTTCAAAACTATTCAAACAGAAAAGCACTAAGAAATGTTGTATTTAAATGTTAAAAAAAAGTCCGATTAAGCTCATGATTCACTTTCACTCACTCTCAAAGCTCACTCCATAGCTCCATTTCTAGAATAGTACAATTCCAGGTCTAATCTGGGGCTAAACCAGGTCTAAAAGTGGACTGGACTACCAAGAAATGATCCAAAGGAGGACAAAAAGTGGATACAATGCACTGTAAATCAGAAGCCCTAAAGTTTTCCTCAACAAAATCAGTGCAGTCATGTCCTGCAGTAGTAGTAGTAGTAGTAGTAGTAGTAGTAAGATAAGATATTTGTGTATACACGTGTACCTCTTAAATGCTTCTGTGGGGTTCCTCTCACACTCCCCGGGTTGCAGCGTGCTCTGTACAGCCGGGTCGCGCACCTTCTCCTCGTAACCCGGTAGTAACCCGCTGCTGCAGATCTGAGCCACGAGCCCCCTCACGAACCCCCCCACGCACAGGGTATCCGAATCGTCCGCTCGGCAAAAGTGGAACGCCAATCCCTGCTGGTTCAGCCCCCGGTGGTTTCCTTGACCGGACGCTGGCCAAAGCAGCTCCGTGCACAATGCTGTCTTTCCGCTACCTGGACCACCTACCAGCAACACCCCCCATGAACCGGCGGTCTTGTTTGGGTTAGCAGAGGCAGGAGTTAGGGCACCGGGTGTAGTGGACGGCCCCCCGCTGGGAGCTGGCGGTGGGGGTTGCTTATTAGGAGTCAATCCGCTCAGGTTGTTGCTCTTTTCCTGGAGGCAATGCTGGATCTTATGGAAAACCCACTCCCGGCAGTAAAAGCGCTTCCCCTGCAGCAAACTGGTCTGAGCCATTTTTGATATATATGGCCAAGATCGTCCTCTTCTTCATAGGACTGTGTTCATTTTGCCCTTTTCACATTTTCGACTGCGGTAGAGTTTGGTAATAAAAGCGAACATCCATTATGTCGATGACAGCGGGGCGTCCTTGTGTTTATCTTAAGCTTGTGTGTGCGGCAAAACAAAATCCACGTCGCACACTGCTGGATAACTAGGTCAAAATTACAAAAATTCAAGCCAGACCAACTTTTTCCACGGCACTTTTAGAACTGAGCGCTCCTTGTTGGTAGTGGAGGGCAGGTTTGGCATGGCGGGGGGCATAGCAGGGCACAGGACGAGCTAGAGCAGACAGTAGCCGGTGCCCAATACGATTAGCCATGGGGAGATTGGTAGAGATTTCCGCTGATGCATTTCAGATGGTACCGTGGCGACAGCGCTGGGTTTCCATTACATTAGAGCTGAGGTTGCCAGTGCACAGTCAGTCACTCCAGAAGCATCGCGGGCTCTGGTCTGGCTCCCTCCCTGGAAAGTGGAGAGGGAAGTGAAAAGTAATTCGGCAAAAAGACAAACATGTTACTGGCAAATGACATCGCTGCATTTCAAAATATTGTGGATTTAAAGTATTGCGTACTGCGTATCAGAGCTGCATGAGACAGTATTTGGATTTATGCAACACGCAAAATAAGATGACCGACTATTACCACGACAATATGTGCCATTTTCAGAACTTTTCACATTTCAAAAATATGTAATTTTTGGTTTCTAAGCCATTAATCATTACGGCAATAGCAACAGTTCTACTATGATTACTACCACTACTAGTACTACTACTAGTACTACTGCAATATAACACATTATCATCTTAGAATAGGATCAGTTACAGTATTTGCTATTTTTTCATCATTCTGAAACTCTATTACGACTACTACCAGTACTGCTACTACTACTACTACTACTACTACTTCTGCAATTTATCACATTATCTCATAATTGACCATCTTGGAATAGGGCCAATTATAGTTTTGCCTGAATAATAATAATAATACTGTAATACATGTTTTGACACGTTGCAAAATGATGTTTAACTAAAATAAGAGGAATCATAATTAACACTAATGCATATTTTCCATTATTTTCATCTGCAGTTACATTAGCTGGAATCTTGGCAGGGGCCCGTGCAGTTTCTCTAACCCAGATCCCCCTTCCTTCCTATGTAACTCAGAATGCCTAACAGTCCACATCCTCCAAAACGGTGGTGTGAAGACAAAAAAAATGAAAAAGAAAGAAAAAAAAAACTCCTGCTTCCTGCACTGACATGTGTGGAACTAGTTAGTCCACCGCAGAAGCTTTGACACACTTTTGATTGGGACTATTTATGACAGGAGCATTAAGGAAACACTGTTCGGTGCCAGAATCCTTTAAACAGACGAGGAAACGATAATCATTAAAAATCAATATCGTTCTGACTTACAACTCCCGTAATAACTGCTCACTACTGACTCGTTCCGATAGCTGGAGCGAATCCAAATCTCGCCAAAACGCACGCACAGCAACAGTGTTTTTGGTTAGTTCGGGAGGAATGGCAAATAGGAAAAGGGTTTTACACTGGGCTGCTATACATTTCTACCTTTGTGTCCTTTCTCCTAATGCGCCTGTTCACTCCTCTCCTCTCCCCGGCAGCAACCAAACCAAAACGCGTTCAGAAAATATCCATCAAGGTTGTGTCGGGTTGGGTTTTTTTTGGAGAAAGGCGACAGTGCATTGAAAAGCCAGTGACTGAGTGGCCAAGTCTTTTGTATAAGCGCACACTACACCTCAGCCATTTCAACAGGGGGATACAGTTTACACCTATGGGGGGTTTAAAAAAAGAAGAGCGAATGGAGCAGCCAACACTCCGCGCATTCAGTCCCTAAAAGACGCAAACAAAAGCGCAAGAGCTACATGTTGCCGCCGGCTCGAAGCGATTCTACTACAACTAACTTCAATTCAGCGCATTCACTGAGCCCTTCCACTCGTTTCCTCGCTGTGCAAACACTGCCTTTCCTCTCTCACCTCTTTGCCGATCCCTCTCGGTGCGTTTTGGGAAAGCGTGAATGTAGTCCCCGTATCCGGCACCGTTTTTATTCCGAAATGGCAAAATCCCGGTGCAAAATTCGACAGACGAAGCCGGTGCTATAGAAATTTCACATTAGTTGATTGGAGCGGCTTCATGGCTTTCTTTGGGTCGGTGTTTTCAGTTGGTGTCGGGCTCCTCCTGCACACAGAGCCGACTGGTGGTGACTCTCCGCCTCCCCAAACGCTCGCGTACATCTCTCGCTGCATGCAGAGCGAGCAGCGCGGAGCGGAGCAGCGCGGAGCAGCGCGGAGCAGCGGGCGGCGAAAGGCCTTATGGGAGTTGTAGTTCCTGGTGCTGTTAGTGTTGATGGATTGAAGGTTTGCTGAGGTGGTGTGAGGATGCCCTTGATGACTTCTCTGCGGGGGTTATGGGTCCAGAGGGACTCAAACATGTTCTGTTCATGTTTGCATTACTATAAGGGCGCAATGTTTGATATTAGCCACTATTAGGAAGTAATTTAAAAAATAGGGTACATAATTATAGGAAATATTGATATAAATGAATAGGCTAATAGACTTGTATAAAAATATAGGCTATAATGTAACTTTATTAGCCCAGTTTAATTTGAGTAATAATCCTAAAGGAATAAAGAATATTGTGCTTCAGTCTGCTATAATTTATGACACTCGTGGATCATTATGTTAATTTAAACATTTTAAATGACAATATGGATCTTACTAAAAGTAATAAGTCAGTTGACTTCAGCACCAGAAAACTCTTGCTCAGTGGGAGCTGCTGCCCCTGTACAAGGACAGACTGTCAGTCTGTGCGTTCTGGAAAAGTCCAGAAGGGCCGTCCGGTCTACCGGCCGTACTAATAGCCGAGGGCGCTAATACGATAATTTGTCCATTTATCAAACATAAATTGTATAGGCCTAAAAGGCGACAAAGAAGAGCAGGTTACTCGTTGGTTTCAACACATGTTAAAGACGTCGAACAGAAAACAAAAGGAGAAAGGTGGATGGGAAAAGGTTAAAGACAAAAAAGCAAAGTCACTTTGAAATGAGGTGATTTAGGTGTTTTTGTTAATAAACAATCAGAAGTAGTTCATCTTTAGGTGTTTTCTTCAATTATTTTGTTATTGATTTATTGAAATTATTCATTATTAATAATTTAAATGATCAAAATCCCCCCCATGGTCGGCCTATTTGTAGAGAAAAGGTCCAGGGCTGTTTTTTGGCCCCAGTCCGTCCCTGTCCCTGTAAATGTTACCACAGCTGTCGCACGTCCGTGGTTTAGCTGCACATCACACGACTACTGAGTAGCAAATTTTTTTGACGCTGCGGAATCCTATGCGAAAAAAAAAAAAAGGAGAATGAAGTTCGTACAGAGAGTGTGCGCACGCTGGTGGCAGTGAAAACGGGGGCTGATCAGAGCAATAACGTCTTAAATACACAAGTATAAAGATTATTCAGATATGCATGAATCATGTTAAATGCAACAAGGAGAAGGGAAAACAACTATAACATGGTTAAAATCGATTGTGTGTAACAAGCCCGCTTTAAGAAATAGCCTTCAATAAAGCCTACATTTTTGGAGTAGGCCTATTGCAGCTGATAACTGCTTTATATAAATTTCATTTCATACTTATTTTATCAGGTTAATCTTTCTTTCCAAAATATGGTGGGCTTGAGTTTGTTTAGCTGAATAAAGACTGTAGTAGTGTCTCTAAACACACTGTGGGCTGTTTGGTCAGAAAGACCTTCTGGCTTACAGTCTGCAAAATGGCTGTATTAAAAGAACTGTATTTGTATTTGTATTACTGCGACCTCTCAGTTTCCATTGCATCCATGACCTTATACTCATCACTTGGCTTTGAAAGTGCGTATGCCAACCTCTATAAACTCAACACAAACACCACATCATGTCTCTATGGAGAGCTTAACATTGTTCACACGTTTTTATTTGTCTCCTTCCCTGGTGTCGTTCCAGTCTCAGCTTTTAATCTGAAGATACATGGTATTTGTCGACTTTTTAATAAATTAGCAACATCCTGAAATTACACCTGGAGCTAAAGCGACACGTCATGTAGGCGAAGCTGCACACACACGTACATGTGTCTAGGCCTATATTTAAGTGTCAGTTTACACCAGAGACGTCAGAGCTGCTCCTACACAAGCCCGTCGATGGTCTCACGGTTTCTTTAAAATAAGCGACTGTTTTAGAGTGCATATGGGTCACATGAGGAAGTAGGTTTTAAAACTCAACGTAAGTTTTTAATAGTTTTCATTTTGCATTGTAATACCCCGGCGTGCTTGTGTCGTGTTGTGCGCTACTTAATCATCACAGTTTTGGCTATTGCATGCCGTGCCTTCTTGCTTCTTAAGTTTTCCTTATTCAATTGGGGATTGAAATCATTAACTTGAAATCATAAACTTTGCTCAGACGGTCATGAATCATTCCCTGAGGTCCTTGATGTGACCCACGGTATGTTCAGACAACTTATTTGGAAGGATATCAGAAGTTCATTTTTTACTCTACATGCTTATTTCCTATCTTTCACATGCTGAAAAGTCAAGAGAAAAATTAGAACTCCAACCTATATGATCACTGTGAGGCATATTTACACACACCAAACATGCTGGTGTACATCGATTAATATTAAAAGTGGTTAATACGTCAACTTTGGTAGAAATTGGTTGGAACAGTTTAGCTTTTGCAGTGGATGGGGCATGGATGGGGTGCACCCTGGGCCTATATATATGACACTATTTTCTGATCCATGTTAGAATGTTGTTTCCTCATCAGAAACATCCCTGAAGTTGTGTTTTGTTTTATTCAGAGTTTAAGTAACGCATTATTAGTCTGTCAACATCACCAAAGCTCAAAATGCTCTGTAGTTTTCAAGTTAACAGCTGCTTTTTACCTTTTTCAGTTGTGCGCTTTCCTCTAATTACTCTCCAGTGTTTTATTGTCAGTATTTTTACTTATTCACGTAATTCACTGTGTTTTTATGTTTAAACGGTGCAATACAGCGGGTGCTTCTGTCCACATGCGCAGCTTCATCTTATTTACAAAAAAAGTTGTAAATTTTAATGTTTTCTTCTGTAATTTGTGATCTTACGTCTTCAAAATGGCTCAGTGGGTGGTGTGTGATTATACGCCCTGACGAAACCATTAAAGGACTTTTATTCTAATTCCAACAGAGTGCCTCTGACTTTTTGACCGCTTTTTACTTTATCATCGTAAGTTTTTACACTACAAGCTTGGTCACCTTCACTATCTGTCAGTTTGTGTAATATAGGACCTTTAAAGTTTTTACATGTAAATTATACTCACAATGTAAGCAAAATCAGAGACACTTTAACCACACCTTTCCAAAAAACTTCTCTATTTGTCCAACAATCTTTTTCGATATCAGAATGCCACCCTGAAATACAACTCTAACATATAGTGAGTTATAGTTTGTACTTTTTCGATTTCCTCCAGGAAGCGATGAGGCCCGGGAGGCTCATAGGCTGCTGCGTTTTGATCTAACCTGCTGGCGGCTCATCTTATAACTTATTTATGACTCTCCATAGACGCACCTGGGAGAGCTCCAATGCACCTGACTGGGTTGTAATCACCGATCTTCCCAAAGCAAAGACGCCCAGTGTATTTCACTCGCACGGAGATGATGGAGCTGTACATGCAGGGTTTGGGTGGAGGAGGAAAATAAAACTTAAAGGGCCCGCACCTGCTTTTGAACCATGAGGCAGTTTGAACTTTTAGCCACGCCCGCTTTGTCTTTTCTGTCATAGGATCGTTTCATGTGTTGTTTTTTGTTTTTTTTTCTTGGTTTATAGTTCTGTAATCATTGCTTACTTTAAAAAACGAGTATTACACTTCTATGGGGTATTAACTGTTAACACGTTGCATATTTAAATCACCATGTTACCTTTTATTGTTTTGAAAATGCTGTATTCAAAACAACATTTTAACAATAATTTACTTTAATAAGTTTCAGTTTCCCCCTCCCCTTGCTCCCTGCGCTAAGTTACTCCCCCTTCAGAGCGCTACCACAACACAATCAGCCTGCATCATGCAAATGAAACTACTGCACATCGCCTATCGGGCATTTTTTCCGATAAGGGAACGTTATAACCTGGTAGAAAACTCTCTGGCATCACACCGGCACTTTAAGCTTTTTGTTTACTCTTGAAAATGCACCATGACAGAGAATTAAACGTGTGGGATCGTGTCGGACAGTTGATTCTAGCGGCTACTGTGCCTGATTGGACAAAAAGAGGTGAGCGTGTCTTTGGCTCATACTCAGCGTTTAATTCAGGTACAGGTGCTTTAAGAAGAACGCCAAGATAAAAATGATCAGTTAATGTTAATAGTTTACAAGATGGAGATAGGTCCTCAGTAACTGGGGATTATGGCAGTGACAGATGAAGAGAGTGAGTGTTGCTTGAGTCAGTAAAATGTGAAAGTGACTAACAAACAAGCGCAAGAGTCACACATTACATAATATTGCAGAAAACAACATCATCGGAAAAGTCCAACTGTTTTATTGGCAATTGGCAAAAGAAACAAAAAAAAAAAGAATGTCATGTTGGTGGCTGAATGCCCACCAGTATACGCTGTTGTCGTTTCCTTGGGCAAGCCACTTCATCATCCTTGCAGCAGAGAGTTTCCATACACTCATGAATGTGTGCGTGAGTGCGATACACCTTCACTAGAATCATTCGGATGATGTCAGAAATAATGGGACACGACCAAACCTTTTGTTTTCCACAACATGGCATTAAATGTATGTATTTATCTCCAGGGATGGTATCTCCGAGCCAAGTTACAGGCCAAATCTGCAGAAAAGCAAACTCCCTTACACACAAAATGCTGTAAAATCACCTGCTAGTGTTTTACCAATAAGTTTCAATTGCTGGAAGTTTCCTGACAACACAACAACATCCCTACGGAGACAAGTATGTGACAAAAGAGCAGCTTAAAATGATGCACATTTTCTTTCTGTACTGTGGCCAGTCTGTATTAAGCTATTGGCCATGTGCTATTGAGAGCAAAGAGAGTGTTACTAATATATGACTCAAACATGCTCAGGGTTCATGTGCTCTGAATGTACAGGATATATACGTTTAAAAAGGCTTATTTAGCTGCTACATGTTTTCTGACGTCATGAGCGAGTCAAATCATTTATACATTTTCTTTTTTGGTTGATAAATTGAATGTAATTATAGACAGATTTGCAGTCACATCTTTCTGCCTCTTTTTCTTTCCCTCTCTTTCTTCCTCTCCTTTCTTCCTCTCTTTCTATTTCCTCTCCTCTCTTCCTCTCCGCTCTTCCTCTCCTCTCTTTCTCTTCCTCTCTCTCTTCCTCTGCTCTCTCTCTCTTCCTCTCCTCTCTTCCTTTCCTCTCTTCCTCTTCCCTCTCTTCCTCTCCTCTCTTCCTCTCCTCTCTTCCTCTCCTCTCTCTCTTCCTCTTCCCTCTCTTCCTCTCCTCTCTTCCTCTCCTCTCTTCCTCTCCTCTCTCTCTTCCTCTTCCCTCTCTTCCTCTCCTCTCTTCCTCTCTTCCTTTCCTCTCTTCTTTTCCTCTCTTCCTTTCCTCTCTTCTTTTCCTCTCTTCCCTCTCTTCCTCTCCACTCTTCCTCTTCCCTCTTTTCCTCTCCTCTCTCTTCCTCTCTCTCTTCCTCTCCTCTTTTCCTCTCTTCCTCTCCTCTCTTCCTCTCCTCTCTTCCTCTCTTCCTTTCCTCTCTTCTTTTCCTCTCTTCCCTCTCTTCCTCTCCACTCTTCCTCTTCCCTCTCTTCCTCTCTCTCTTCCTCTCTCTCTTCCTCTCCTCTCTTCCTTTCCTCTCTTCTTTTCCTCTCTTCCTCTTCCCTCTCTTCCTCTTCACTCTTCCTCTTCCCTCTCTTCCTCTCCTCTCTCTCTTCCTCTCCTCTCTTCCTCTCCTCTTTTCCTCTCCTCTCTTCCTCTCCTCTCCTCTCTTCCTCTCTCTCTCTTCCTCTCCTCTTTTCCTCTCCTCTCTTCCTCTCCTCTTTTCCTCTCCTCTCTCTCTCTTCCTCTCTCTCTTCCTCTCTCTCTCTTCCTCTCTCTCTTCCTCTCTCTCTTCCTCTCCTCTCTTCCTCTCTCTCTTCCTCTCTCTCTTCCTCTCTCTCTTCCTCTCCTCTCTTCCTCTCTCTCTTCCTCTCCTCTCTTCCTCTCTCTCTTCCTCTCCTCTTTTCCTCTCAATCAAGAAAACTATAGCAGAAATTTAGCCTGTATGACCAGAAATGTTTGAAGAACAACTGTACTTAAAACCATTTCTTTTTGTTTCTTTTTCGTGTTTCGGGAAAAAGCAGGGTTCTATTAAGAAGGAAGTGTTTATTTATGGACGAATCATTTTAGTTTTTTTAAGGTAAGGCTGTAAAGTTTGTGTTTTGACGTCCGCCTTGAAGAGTAAGACAAAGAACAAAACCACAAATTAAATAAATGTCAAATGGATATTTTAAATGCCTTTCTGTGGAACATTCAGAACATCTCCATGGAGACAATCAGGTGGTGGATCCTACACTAGAAATCTTGCACACTGCACCCGAATTACGCTGTTTTCTCATCTGTTTTAATGTTGTTTCCTCAACAAAAACATAGCTGGAGTTGTGTTTTGTTTCAGTCACACATTTCACACAAACCCTCAATATTTATTGTGTTCTTTTCTCAACCAGAAAACACTCTGTTCCGCCGTGTGATGCCATGTGGTAAAACAGGAATACAAACAGATATATATATACATAATTAACTATATTTATATTTACTTTACTAGAAACATTTAGATAATTTCTGAATTTCTGCCCTTCCAATCTCTATTAAGGTTAACTTGAAATCTACCACTACATGACATCACAAGGTGGAACAGAGACTAAAATAAAGAGATTTTTCTTTTTTTGATGAAGTAACAACATTATAACGTGACTTAACGCTCACGAGAATCCATTTTGAGTAATATAGCACCTTTAACCTCCCATGACATAAGGAGAACATTCAAATTCATGCAAAAAAATAAAAAAAATTTCTAACGTAACTTAAAATAAACATAAAATAGTGCTCCAGTTGACTTTTATCTATGCAGCTTATTTCCCTATCAAGGTCTAAAAGTAGCACTGGTAGCGTTATTGAGTTTGTAGTGGGCTTTAATGCAATAATATGATAGTCCCTGGATTACTGGGGATGCATTCTGATGTGTAACCTGTGGCGCTAATCAGAGCTGCAGAGAGAGAGAGAGGCGCCCCCCGCAGGTTCCCAGCGGATAAACAAATCCATATATTGAACTGCGCTGCCGAGTAATCACCAACACTCATCCACCTAACGTGATACTTCATCTGCTAATGCCCACCGCTCTGCATGGGAAACGAGAAGTAATCCAGTGCTTTAACGGTCCGTGTGCGTTTTAAACCATGTTAGAATGTTGTGTAGAGTTGTGTGAGTTGTGTTTTGTTTCATTCACACATGTTTGAGTAATCCTTTGTTATTGTCTGTCTACATCTCCAAAGCTCAAAATGCTCTTCAAGCTGTAATTTTCAAGTTAACAGCTACCCGTTACGTTTTGTTTAGTAGAGATTGGCGATTTCCGGGACTGAAATCATATGATTCTAGTGAAGGTGTATAGAGTTTAAAAACACAGTGGAGCACTTCTTGTATTACCAAATTACGTCATTTTTTGTTTGTTTGTTTGTTTGTTTGTTTGTTTGTTTGAGAGAAGAACACAGCCTAAATATGCAGGATTTGAGTGTTAAACGTGTGAATGAAAACACAACTCCAGGTCTGTTTGTGATGAGGAAACAATAATATAACATAGAGCAGACTAAATGAACCTTTAAACTAGACGGATCTACGCATGAACTTTAAATCACGTGAGAAATCAACGAGTCTAAATGCAAATGTATGTGTTTAATTGAACCGCTAATAGGCTTTTGCATTAGAAAGCACACAAGGTGATTGCACTGACTTTTAGGCGTTCATAAGGACATTTGTGAAAGAGTCGGCTTTTTTAAACGGTTCCTTCACGTGAACAGATGCACCTGGATCACATTTTTTCAAAGAACCGAACCAAACCTTTTTCTTTCAAATTTGTACGCGTTTTTACACTGATTAACGCTGAACCAACACAGGAATGGAAGCAGAGTAGGCAACACAAGTGAGAGCTTTGTGCACAAAAAAAACACATTTGCCATCTTAATAACAGTTATTCATAGTTTTTGAATAATTATCATTTTAGTGCAAAGTTTTATCTCGAATTTCATCATTTCAGTGAGTAAACACACTCCCACTCTCAGTCTGAAACATTTTAAATTAATCTGAGCCTTGGTCATTTTTTCCTGTGATTCATTTCTAGTTAAAAGAGTTGGCTTCTGTCATATAATAAAAGATGCACTGTGTAACTTTTTGGTTTGGGGTCCGTCACCTGCTTGTTTCTATGGATATGTATTTTTTCTATGTATTTATAGCTCAGAAATAGCTGCAGGTGGGATCTATAAAGCGTGTGGACTGCGTGGTGGAGTGCGCACAGAGGGTTTTCTAAATTTGGAGTTTACTTGGTGCACGGCTCTGGTCGCCATTAGGATTACGCTCCTGCTTTGGAAAATTCCTACGCAGTTCTTTATAAATGAAGCCCCTGACCTGTATCTTGGTCTGGTTTGGTCTCCATGAAGATAGAAAGGTTTAATGCCGTACCGTGAAACATTCCAGACAAGGCAATAGCATCTCCGCGTAGAAAAGCATCTGACTGACCCGCCAACTGAAAAGACACACGATGCATTTGAAATATAAAAAGTCCAAAAGACGCTGATCCCACAAGGAAGCCGAAAGTCCCACCAATATTTCAGATTGAAGTTTTGCCTGACGGTAGAGCTAACAACAGCTAGCAGGCTAAAGCGCACTTCCTGATTATCAGACAATAAAATGAGGACAAATTTTACTCAAATATACATGGGGAAAAATCTGTTGGGTCCTTTAATTACAGAGATACTGGAATTGTGTAAAGCATGAATGGTTTACCCATAATATAAAGAGTTTTATTTTCAAGGTTATTCTGGAGCTTTTTTGTTTCAGAAAATTCAAACATACCCAAAGGTGAGAATGGATCAAATCTACCATAAATAATTCAAAATATACACTATTACTACTAATACATATTTTCTCAAATGAAAAAATCCTTGAAACTGCCTCAGAAATATGCCTGCTATACCCTCACAATCCACTGTGTACGTATTGCATTATGCATGATGTTGGCAGCTCGTAGATCCAAAATAATTCTGCTCAATCTGGCAACCATTCCATTACCAGCGGGATCCCAGTTACTAGCTTTCTACACCCCACAGGAAAAACTACAAAAGTGAGCGTACCATGTTTTCACACCACGTTTTATGGCCAAATATTAGCAAGCCCCAATCTCCAGGGGGTTCAGTCAACAGAACTATAACATTGTCCATGCTTTTGCACACAATGTTATGTTTATTCACTTAGGTTTATTCAAGCAGTTTGCATTTTATAGTGTAAATCTGAGTTTTATTACAAGCATAAATATGTCGGATTAAATATGAATTAAGTGAGCCATATAAAAGTACTTGACATCCAAAAACAACTTGAAGCAGAAGCAGCAATGTTATAACCCAATATGTTATAACCCTTGTATTTCCAGAAGTAATACCCAATGCCTCGAGACGTTTGTTGGCGTGAAATGTATGGTTTGAAACTGCCACCAGAGGGCGCTAAGGTCTTCTGCCACATTGAAGTGAAACAGTTCAACATATGAGAGAACGCAGATTAAGTTTACCTTTCTGTGGTCACCAGTTCATCTGAAATAGTACTTGTTTTTATTTTTTAAAATGAAACACAATTTTACAGGTGTACTATATATTTTTTCTGGTAGGGGTCCTGCTACTTGCCTGGAATATTCCCATAGACTGAATATATAAATCGACATAGCTAACCCACTAGCCGCCGCATTCCACATAGGAAGTGAGAATGGGGGCACTTTCGGTTCCACTGACTCTGGCTCCGTTGAAAAATGGTCACCCCCTCTCTCTGTAACTGCTGCTGTGAGCCTCGTCATTTTGGTCTTAAAATGTTTCTATTAACCCACTCTATGACCTAGTGCTTTTATTGCACTATTTTATCCAAAAATCAATCTATTCCTAATATGAAACTCGGCTCCAAATTTGCCCCACAACCGCTAGCCCAGTGAGCTTCATTTGACTGCAGCTGAACGCTATGGGTGACACTCCCTTAGTCCACTTCTTTATACAGTCGATGGATATTCCACAGTGTGACGTTAAACTTCCATTGTTCAGTAACAGAATGTAAAAACAAACAAACAAACAAAAAAAGAAAAAACATGCATTCTTACTATCAGTGGGCTCACCTTTCCACAGATCTGGCCTGTAACTCTAACATATCCATGGAGACAAATAGTTGGGAGACCCTCCACTAGAAAGTTACATGTGTACCTTTGATATAAATCTTAAGTGTTAATATTTGTGTAGTTTTTGCACATGAGGTCCAAATATAACTTGTACTGAAACCACAATGTTGTTCCAGTGTTGTTAATGACGCGTTGCCAGATCTGGTGCTGAGTGGTGTAACTATGACGATGTGATGAAAACAGCATGCCGGCGCTGGTGGGGGAGGTTTTATTTGGTCAGCAGCTCCGGTTTAGAACAAGACGTCAAGACAGTGTTGGATAAAGCCATTGTTCCTAATGAATGCAAAACAAATAAAAAACAGGAATAGAATGAATCAAGCCTGCCCAACGTTCATGAGCACAGTTATACAACAGACTTATTTTTACTGTTCCAGAACCAAAACAAAGGAGCTTGTCCTGGAGCTTCTCAAATATACAGACTAATATTACCCTAATTTGGCTAATACTATATTGATATGTTTAACACTTGGAATTCTGAGTTTTCCGTATTGAAAGTGTTTGGAAAAAGTTGATTGGTTAAAGTGTCACAACAGGGAAACAAACCCTGCATATTTAGGTTGAGGTTGAGGTTCAGAGTTCGTCTCTGAAACACTCTGTTCCACCTTGTGATGTCATGTGGTAATACAGAAAGTGCTCCACTTTTTAAACTCCGTACACCTTCACTAGAACCATTTGGATCATTTCAGACCTGAAATCTCTACTGAACTTTAGGTAAAATGAGCTGTTAACTTTAAAGCTACCACTTCATGACATCACAAGGTGGAACAGAGGATTTTGAGCTTTGGAAATGTAGACAGATAATAATATAACAGAAACAAAACACTCCAACATCGGGTATGTTTTGGATTTGGATTATAGACCTGGCTGAAAGCTCAATTTTGTGTAATATGGGACTTTTAAATCCCGAAAAGTACAGATTTTTTCCTGTGCACAATAAATGCATCAAGTGCTTCCCTCAGCATGTTTTTCATATACAAAATAGTCTGTTAGCATCGCCATATTTGCTTTGGTTTGTGCTCTTCACCTCAGACTTCAGAGGTTGTGACTCTTGTGCCGCTGAGTGTTGTACCAAAACAAAACCGGTCCAACCCAGCCGTCACAGAGAGAGAGGCGTGAGAATCATTCAACTGCACTGGGCAAGAAACGGCAAGACAAACCTGAGACATATGGAGACGTGTAGTTATTTTAGATCAGTGTTTCATGTTTCATCGTTTTGGATCACTGTAGTTAAAGGAAGTAAAAGTAGTAAAAACTATCCAAGCTTCAAAGTGTTTCATTGTATTGTGAACGAGGCAAAGAACCTGTGAACGACACATTTCCTAAATAAACTGTTCAAATGAGCTGTCACATATTTGGAAAAACGTGGCTATGCATATGTTAGCAACTTTTATATTATTATTAAAGCTACAAAGTGTTAAACTGAAGTACTCGTGTAAAAGTACAGGTACCAGAGCAAAGAAAAATTCAAGTAAAAGTATTGCATGAAATAATTTACTGATGTGAAAATATTAAAGTACTTTAAACGTGTACTTCAAGAGAAAAAAAAATATTTTGAGATCTAAGAAAGCTTCAGTAAATAATAAAGATTAGCACAAATCTTTATCAAAATCACTTTGAATTTTGTTCAACAGAAACATTTGCATCAATCATTGTTCGCTTAAACTACAAACATGTAAAAAAACAAAAAAAACAAAAACTCAGTCGGTGTCAGACAATAATAAAAAATACTTTTACTTTTCAGTCCTGCTCAAAAATGTAGTGAAGTAGAAAGTACAGACACCTGCTCTCAGATCTAATGAAGTAAAAGTAAAAAGTATCCGCTTGAAAATCTACTTAAATTAAAGTACAGATAACCTAAAATGTTTACTTAAAGGTGCATTGCGCAGTTTGTCTGGTGGAGGGTCCGCTACCTACTTGTTTCCATGGAGATGTCATTGCTTTAGTAGAATGTTCCATGGTATGACATTAAACATGTACATCGAGCATTTATTAATTACAGGTGTTTCTATTGCTCAAAAATACAATCATTTCTTCTGTGAATAGAGACGACTCGCTGTGATCTGCTTGTCTCCCTCATGATACGTTTAATCTGTACTGTGGAACATTCTAGACAAAGCAGTAACGTTGCCATGGAGACAAGCAGGCGGCAGGCCCTCCACTATAGAAATGTTACGCGTTTAAATAGAGTACTTTACTACTTTTACTTCGTTATGTTGCATCACTTGTTACACAGAGAGGAGAGTGC
Source organism: Taenioides sp. WSHXM2023 (assembly GCA_029959045.1). Classification (NCBI taxonomy): domain Eukaryota; kingdom Metazoa; phylum Chordata; class Actinopteri; order Gobiiformes; family Gobiidae; genus Taenioides; species Taenioides sp. WSHXM2023. Next base: position 4,614,574 of record CM057100.1, on the reverse strand, counting down.
TCATGGCTACAGTGCAGTGTAACAGCACCTTAATTCCACATACCCGTAGTACAAATACTGCACTGCGATTATTCCACGGCAACGGCACACGGATCAATACTTTTCCTTTTTGAATGTTAATGTGCATAACGGCTCTTTACCCAGCCACTGAATAGTCACTGAGTAAAACATAATAGCCAATCACACAATCTGAAACTCTTTAATTTGCAATCACGGCTTTCGCGATTTTCCTTTTGTGCCTTCCTAAGTGTGCATTTAGGTTTGTCGAGGGGAACGCGAAATGACAAAATAACTCCAGCCCGAAATCAGTTTGTGTTAGGAAGGTCGGCGATAAGCTATGAGATGAAGTATTGAAGTCGGCGTGTACCGTGGTAGCATTCACATCGTATTATTGAGGTTGTTTATTTATACAGGGTTATGTGGTGTAGAAGCTGGAAATGGTGGGGTATGTACAAGCTGTATTACAATTCTGTAAGTGTGATGAAAGCTGTTAACATCCAGAAGATATAATGAATCTGGAAAGTCTTAAAGAGCCTGTACCCAATTTTCCCCATATACTGTATCTGAGCAAAAATGAGATATTGTATAAGCAGCTCTTGATTACTACTGTGTCCTACTGTATTTGCTTTGGATTATAAATGGTCATATTTTCGTACAGCGCTTTTTCCATCAAGGAGTCTGCACAGACTGGTGTACAGAGTTGTCAAAAGTGCTTATAAACTCATTGTGGTGAATAATTAAAATGCCCAGAATGCATAAGGTCGGTGAAGAACAACCGCTGCAAGCCCTTTAAAACGAAATAGTTCTGTTTTTGTTTGTTTACCTCAGAAAGACGTATTCCCTTACCAGGAGCTGCAGTTCATAGACTAATGGAAGTGAAGTTGTTTTAGGATCAATTATTTAGAATTTTGGTTATGAATTTTTTCCCATTGCAGCTGGCAGCATAGTACTGCACGGTTGGGTGTGTTTTTAGGTAATCTGTGAAAAAGAAATCCATGAAGCAACTAGTACAGGGTATATACAGTATTTAACCTTCAAAATCCCACGTTCAAACTCCCATATTATGTTCCTGCTGCTTGTGAGTGCATGTGGGGAAGTTATTTGGCTTTTCTGGAATTCCTAGTTATCCAACTTTATTTAGTGTTTATGTGCTGCTTCAGGTATTCACTTAAACAGAATCTTCATACTAAAGCACAATGCATATTTTTAAATGTACCTGTATCACATTCCCATGAAGGACAGCCACACTGTACATTTAAATCCAGTGCTGGGAAGTAGCTGAATACATGCACCGAGAACACATATTCTGAATACTAATTTTGAGTTACTGCATTCCGGTACAGTAACTTTTTCATTTGGTGGTATTCAGAATATAGTTACTTTTCTAAAATCAAAGGAATACATAGGGGTTCTTGATCTCACATTTAGGTTTCAAACTGCGCAATATTAGTGAGAAAAATAGAAAACGTCGCTCTTATAGTGTGTGCATGTGTAATATTACTTTTTCTAATTAGTCATAGGAAACACTGAACAAACGGTGAAACAAATACAAAGCTGTTTTCAATCCTACATTGCGTCTTTACACTATAATTTATGTGCGTGAGGTGAGTATTAATGCAGTACTCTGACTGGACTATGTATCAGAATGTTACAAAATACATTTTAATGCAGGTATTCAGTATTCTGTAACTCAATACAGTTTCTTCCCATCACTGTTTTAAATCCTGCTTATAAAGACTAGTTTATACTCACTGTCACTGCAGTGTGCTTAAGGTAAGGAGCTTGTTACAGTCATTTTAGCAGTGATGATGAATGAAAAAGTTTGCACAAACTCTGAGTTAGTTCCCTCCGCTCTACTTCTACTGTTAAAGACATGTCACCGGGGAACTGTGGCCTAACGCAGACTGTCAAATCTGATTGCCTGTTGATAAGTTGAACATAACATGTTGGAACCTTATAATTTCAGGTTTCGGAGCAGTGATCCCAGAGAGAGAGAGATATGAGGAAGGCCATGACAAATAATCATTTTAGAGAAGTGTTAAACGGGCTATGCCTCCCTGAATTTGTGAAGAGGCAATTCAGGTTTGAATTGGACCGAATACTAGTGCGCAGCCAGTGTAAAATGCAATTTGTAGCACAGGAACAAAGTCATTTTAGTTGTTTTAAAGGTGCATTGCGTAACATTTCTCGTGGACGGCCTGCCCCCTGCTTGTGTCCGTGCAAATCCTTTTTTATCAGGACAGTATTGATTAAAGTGATCTATCACAATTGAGACACGCAGGTTCCGGCACTCTACTGGGGATTTATGGCACTTGGCACTCATGGCTTAAAGTGCTTTCAGCTGACAACAATTATAATTTGAACTGAATGGAGCTGAATAATGGCACCACTTTCAGAGGCTTTTGTGAAAAAATGATTTCACTTTTGTTATTATTGTTTTGTTTATTTATAATGACGCCTTTGTGCCATTTTTTTGTTTCGTGTGGATTGGCCCAGAAGTTATAAAGATATTAACCATAAACCAGGTCAACATATGAGCAATCTGACAATCAGACTGCAAATTCCATAGAATTCAAACTTGTCCTCCTGCTCCATTTTAAACTATTCTAAAATGTAGTGAAGGCAAACCCAACCTAAACTAGTTTAAAGGGCCCGTATTACGCTATTTTCTGACCTTAATTTTCTGTTATAATGTTGTTTCCTCATCACAAACACACCTAGAGTTGTTTTGTTTTATTTTGTTTGTCTTGTTTATCACAAGGTGGAACAGAGCGTTTTTAGGTTGGATTTATTAATAATAAAGGGCTACTTAAACATGTGTGAATGAAACAAAACACAATTCTGGGTATGTTTTTGATGAAACAACATTTTAACATGGCTTAAAGAGTCGATTTTGTGTAATAAAGGACCTTTAAAATTGCATTGTTTAATTTTTCTGGTGGAGGGTCCGTCATCTGTTTCTCTCCATGGCGATATTACCTGGAATGTTCCACAGTATGGCATTAACTCATTTATTTCTACAGAGACAGGGGTGACACCACAGGGCCAGGTTACATGTCTGATCGGTGGAGAGGCGAGCCCACTCACAGTAAGAATGCATGTTTTAGGTCAATAAAAACCTATGTTATTAAGTAAATGCAAGATGGATACATTTATGGACATACGGGAACATTCCAGACAAAACAAACGACATCTCCATGGAGACTCGCAGATGGCAGACCTTCCACCAGAAAAGTTACACAGTGCAACTTTAAATGTTAATTAGCACTTTTCGGACAACCCTTTAAACATTCACAGAAGATGAAGCAGCACTCTCCTCTGTCATCTCTGTGTGCGAGCTTCTGCCTGCCACTGCCAAAGACACCTCCTCCTCCAACTGTGAACAATCGCAGTTGTAACGTGCTCTTCCTCCTCTCCTCTTCCTCACCTCTCCACCACAGACTGTCAGCAGGGATATGAATATTTCACAGTGCTTCTGGAGTTAGATCCGGTCCGTGGAGCCCAGATGAGCCTGTAGCCGTGCAAGGGGATGGCCATGAGTTCACGACCTGAGTCCGAAGCAATAGGGCCTAATGACTGTGTTCCTGTTGGAAATGGACGGAGTGAGAGTTAGAAATTTGATATAAGGGAACAATAACACCGCTGAGAGCAATAGGAGCTGTTCCACTTGTAATCACTGGTGTTGTGTTTGTCCACTGTTTATTGGGTTGTTGGCCACTTGACTTTTTGCCCTGTGGAGATATTGTTGAATATCACCAAGCTGATGTACTGTGAGCCAAGTTGGAGAAATGATGTGTGAATGGTACTTATAATAGATTGATAAGACAAAATAGGGGCATGGATGGCAAAAGCTCTTAAAATGATTACGTATCTCTTTGTATCTTAGCAAAGAGAGACTACAAATACACGGGAGTTCATGCAAAACGAACTATTTGTGCAAAGAAAAGTACTAGTTTAATCTGTCTTTTTACTTCTAAATACCAAAAAAATACTAACTGTTCTGCTAACACACTAACTTCTCCTTTCTGCTGCTGTTCCATATAAATCCTTATCTAAATAAAATGACAAGTCAACTAATACAAATTTTGGTCGACAAAGACACCACAACAGACACACAATATAGGGGCTACAGCTTCAAGTACCTACAGAACAGTTTTGCATGAATACAAGTTCAAACATTAAGAGACGTTCATGGGATTTCAACAGCCAGTCGTCTTATTCCATTGATTATAGGCTAAAAAAAAGGATCGAAGGCCAATTCAAGGTCCAGCATTTTCTGATGGATCTGATGGTTAGTCCTCTGCATCTCCAGAGCAAAGACTTAAATCTGGATGACTTTGTTTCAGGAAAATACTTCTGAAAAAGGGATTCATAGAAAATAGGGAAACACTAGGAGCAGCCTACTCATGCGCCAGATGCTCCATTTTTTTATCTACTAAAGCTCAAACTGCTTTAGAGTGGACCGTCCATGACATTAATGAATTAGAAACCCTTAATGTGTCATTCTAGTTCAGTTTATATCATATAATATCCTAGCTGTTTACCAAGTGTGCTGCCCAGTACATATAAAGCATTAAATTACTGCATCCATTCTAAACCTCCTGCATTTTTGTACATTTTCTATAAAGATATTATGTACAAAAAAGCCAAAAACTTTTGAGATTAATTATGCTATTAAACTTACCCTTTTACTTACTTTTTCAATTTGAAATAATTCCCTGCAACGTTCATTTTATAAAGTAGAATAGATGACTAGGCAAAAAAAAAAACCTCCAAAAGTAGCAGCACTTCAGCCTGAACACTTCTCAAGTAGCATCTGCTAATCCACTCTCACCCTCAAATACGTCTCTGCTTAACCTCTGACCCCATCAAACCCATTAGCGTCACAACCGCCATTTGAGCATAACCTTCTCCAGCTGCCACTTCAGGTAGTGATTTACGATCTTACAGACACCCCATAAATCTTACACAACGCCAATTTCAACAAAATAATATCAATTTATTTATGAATATGAAGTAGCCAACGTAATTAACCACGAGTTAGCTGTCCATCATGCTAGTAGCAGATCAGATTAGATTTATAAATGTATATAGCTGATTTCTATGCAGGCCAATTTGTCATTTTGTAACTTCTGCTATGAAAAGATCCTGACTGTCTTTCAAACGCCTGACATTTTAATTTGCGATCCTACTTCTGCGTCGACAGATTGCATTTCCTTCTGCAAGTAAATACCTAAAGCTGATACGAGACTAGTGACATATTTATTGGTGCGTCTCTTTGAAAACGTGCTCAAAAACAACATTATTTGGTGCTTTTAGAGCGGCTCTTGCCTTGGAGGAGTCGTCTGGAGTGAATCATGAATTTGCCTGTCAAGAGCTGGCGGTGTTTGGAGAACCAGGAGGAGGGTGCCCGCGAGCAATTGTCCGCTCTGACATGGGGAGAATAGTGGTTTCTGTTTGGACCACAGGCATCAAGGTAAAGGAAGATGTCTTAAAATGTGACAAGTTATGTGGTACAGGTGCTACACGGCTTATTTAAAGTGACTACCCAATTTTATCAATTTTCGTTGAATATAATGTATTATGTCCACTACAGATATAGAGGAATAGAAGAAGTGAGCTGTTAGCATGCCAGTTGCTGTTAGCTTTACCATGACAGCAAAACTCAACACCGGCTTCTGAAAGTTTGGAAAAGCACTGATAAACTCATTGTGGTGACTAATTAGTATGCTGTGCTAATATACTAACTTTGGACTTGCATAATCATGTATTATGAGTCTATCTACGTCTCCCAAGATCAAAATGCTCTGTTCCACCTTGTGATGTCATGAAGCAATAGTTTTCAAGTTAAACAACTATCTTTTACCTTTAGGTCAGTCGAGATTGGCAATTTCAGGGCTGAAAGTATGCAAATGATGCTAGGAAGGTGCATGGAGTTTAAAAACACAGTGGAGCACTTTCTGTCTATGACTGGGCAATCCATATCTTGAATTTGTGGGATAATTGCAAGGATGATCAGATTATATACGTTTTTAAATGAGCAGAAATGTGCTGAAATGTGTCTTGCCTTAACGCCTTGGCTTTCTAATCTAGACTGACAGTAAAATTACCAACAAACATATTCCATGCCCTCACACTTGTACACAAACATCATAACGGCGAGTTTAAACTTGAACTACACCATGACTAAACCAGGACTAGAACTGGACTAAACAAGGACTTGAAATGGACCAAACATCCCTATGTCAGGGCTAAACCAATCCTGGAGCTGTATGTAGCCTCATTTGATTTGGGCATGTTGCTATGGGCGACAGATGAATTGTGATGTCTACCAATCCATAATCCATACTGTTGTTGTGTTCTCGGGCAAGGCACTTCACCTCCCTTTGTTGTGTACAGTGTTTCTGAATGAACAGTTTCCTGATGTACAAACACGCTCATTTGCCGTTTAGTTATTTAACAGAAATTTGTCCTGTTTTGTTCTGTCATAGTCAAATGTACTGAATGAATCACTATTTGATTTGGCTGACTTGGTTTTACTGCCAACACAGATCCACCGTTCAACTTTTCTGGGGGATGTGTCAACGGCCACAGGCAAATTCCCACCGGCACGTATTTGCATATCTACATTTTGCATGTCCAAATAGGAGACCACCTGCTCAGTCTCTGGATATATTTATTTTATGGTACACTGTCTTAGCTTAAGGATTTAAGGATTTTGATGCAAACCATGTGTCATACCAGTGCTGGGAAGAATAAGTTTATTTACAGAAGAATGAATACCTGCATTAAAGGTCCTATATTACACAAAATTGACTCTTGTGAGTTTTAAGCCATGTTGGAATTGTGTTACCTCATCAAAAACATACCTGGAGTTGTGCTTTGTTTCATTCACACATGTTTGAGTAATCTATATTAATCTGCCTGCATCTCCAAAGGTCAAAATGCTCTGTTCCACCTTGTGATGTCATGTAGTGGTAGTTGTCAAGTTAAGGGCTACATTTTACCTTTAGTCCAGCAGAGATTGGCAAGTCCAGCGCTGAAATTAGCCAAACGATTCTAGTGAAGGTGTGTGGAGTTTAAAAACACAGTGGAGCACTTCCTGTATTACCACATGACATCACGAGGTGGAACAGAGTGTTTTCCGTTTAAGAGAAGAATTCAGCCTAAATCTGCAGGGTTTGTGTGTTGAACATGTGTGAATGACATAAAACACAACTCCAGGTATGTTTTTGATTAAGTAATGAGATTCTAACATGGCTTAAAGCTCACAAGAGTCAATTTTGTGTGATGTAGGACCTTTAACTACATTCAATAACATCTTATGCGTATTGTATGTTGGGTAATTTTTATAATGTCAGATTATAACCAAGATAGCTTTCGTAGTTGAACTTAGGATTTGTACTTTTTCTTTGATGTCAATCTGTTTCTGAATTTACAGATAATTACAGTTGCTAAGAAACTTAAAGTCAACATTTTGCTATATATACACAGCACTTGGAAACTGGATTTTTATTCCACATAACGTAAAGTTTAAATCCAAGTTTTCTTAGTTTTTTACCTACCTTCACCTGCAGGTCCAGTGTGTTGATTAAGTCACCAATTAGCCTTTGTGGAGGCTGGAGGAGGACTGGGGCCGTGGCCTTTGAACCATGAGGTCACTGGACATTCTGCCAGCACGTGCATGTAGGTTTGGTCGGCAGCTCGGGTAATTGAGCTACTCCTTGCAAGGTCAGAGGAGAGCGTATTCCCCATTTTAAAGTACCCATGCTATGAACAGCAACCTTGACCAAAGTTAACATGGGGAGGTACATGCGTGTGGACAGTGGGTACTTGGAGAATGTTGGGTTCATAAAGCATGAGATGATTGTGTACTGGACCAAACGTAAACAGGCTTTCTTCACCTGACAATAGCACTTTTTCTCATCCTGTAACACCCAAAGGAGATCTTGTGAGCTTCAAGCAGAGAAAATGCCAAATCCATGTGTCCGGGAATCCAACCCACAAGAGCTGTACTGTATAACAATCTTTAGTTGCCTTGTCAGATCTGTAGAGAGGCAATCTCGCTCAAAGTAATCTGTCAAAAGATTTTTGTGTTTGGGTTATAAATGGACACATAGTGAAATAAGGTTAATGTCCTTCTCTTGAACTTTACAAGCAAAATCTTTATGGAGAAAAGTAGGTGGCAGACCCCACACCAGACGTTGGAGCATCTTTTAAAAGGAAATGTATATTTGCTTATAACTTCAGAAGTTAAAGGGCCCATATTTCGCTATTTTTGGATCTATGTTATTGTGTTGTTACCTCATCAGAAATATACCTGGAGTTGTGTTTTGTTTAATTCACACACAAACTCTGTATATTTAGGCTGAGTTCTTCTCTCAGACAAAAAGCACTGTGTTCCACCTTGTGATGTCATGTGATAATAAAGTGTTCCAAAGTGTTTTTAAACTCCATACATTTTCACCAGAATCATTTGGAGAATTTCAGCCCTGTAATTGCCAAGCTCTACTGAACTAAAGGTAAAGGGTAGCTGTCAACTTGAAAACTATAATTACATGACATCACAAGGTGGAACAGAGCATTTTGAGCTTTGGAGATGTTGACAGATTAATAATAAAGGGTTACACAAACTCAAATGTGTGAATGAAACAAAACACAACTCCGGGTATGTTTTTGGTGGGGTAGCAACATTATAACATGTTTGCAAATGTGTGCATTTTGTCACTATGTTAACTGCTGAACATTCCGCGAATAGAGATGCATGTAGAACACCCCCAATGTGATGTCACTGCCAAGTATCAATAAAACTGCTATGAAAATGAACAGGTTGCATACCATGTCCAGAAAAGTTGCATAGTGCACCTTTAAGTGAGTTTACATAAGATTACATAAAACATTTGTAGATTTAAATGACACCTTCTTGATGAAATGCTCCAGACACCTTCTTGATGAAACGCTCCAGTCAAAATAGGGTTCAGAAATCTAATTACTTCTATGCAGATTTCCCTTTATGATCAGTGGAATAGGCTGTGGCTGGAAGCACCAGTCTCCAGCAGTAAACTTCCCCATAACGCGCTTGTATGCCATAAAACACATTATAAACCTCCTGTCCCGGTAAAGAGAGTTGAACTATAAAGTTTAGTTTACTGTAAAAAGATATGTGAGTGCGACTCACTTAAATAGCCATCTTAAATCTAAGTATGCAGGTTAATGGTTGTGCACAGCAGAGGGGGAGTTGTAATTTCAAATGAAAATCAATCAAGTTATTGTGTTTCCAACCAAGTTTTATATTTTGTGTTATCATGCTCGCACTGTAATGTATTTTGTGACGCTAACTGCCTTTTACCACATTAAATTCTGCCCCTGTGCAAGTGTGATGAAATAAAATGCTCATAGGGCACATGGAGGCAATGTTATGCAATAAAATACTTTGCAACCAAAAAGGTCTGTGTTTTTAAAGGTGAACTATGTAACTTTTGTGACGGCGCATCGCCCACCTACTGTCTCCATGGAGATGTTTTGCTTTGTCTGGAATGTTCAAGAATCGCATTAAACATGTACCTCAAGGGAATCAAACGGGTGGCGCTACTAGGAGAATATGTGTGTGTGTGTGTGTGTGTGTGTGTGTGTGTGTGTGTGTGTGTGTTTGTGTGTGTGTGTGTGTGTGTGTGTGTGTGTGTGTGTGTGTGTGTGTGTGTGTGTGTGTGTGTGTGTGTGTGTTTGTGTGTCCGGTCAGTTGGTGGGCCTATTTGGGGGAAAAAAAAAAAAAGTCCAGGGCTGTTTTTTGGTGCCAGTCCGTCCCTGTTTGGAGATGTAGACAGTCTAATAAAGGATTACACAAACAAGTGTGAACAAAACAAAACACAACTCAGGGTATGTTTTTGGTGAGGTAACAACATTATAACAAGGCTTAAAGCTCACAATAAACCATTTTGTGTAATACAGGATTTAATTATGACTCCAGAGGGACATTTGTCTGGGTTAGAGTTAGCACAAGACAATACAGCTGCTTAACATATACTGGCTGAAGTATAATTAGGGAGTATTTAGAAGGATTTCCAGGGTTGTGCATGACTTGCTTGAGTGTAACTAAATAGAGACTGACAGATACACACAGAGAGAGTAATCGTTGTGAAAGTCGTCACAGACAACACAACACAACGAGAGCTGCTAAATAAATGCCAACCTTGAGTAAAGCCATAGCAGACACAGATGTTTCACACGTGTCTATTATATTCAGAATGATTGAGGTCAAAAGGTCACCTGTTCTTGTTATAACCACTTCATGTGTTTTATTCTCAGTAAAAGTGCATAGATCAGGGTTTTGTTTTTTTCCCCCCAAATTATTAAATGGTTTGGTGGCATACTAACCAACCAGTGGTACATTTTTATCATAGTTTTATCATAAAAAATGAAGGAGTTGTCATTTATTTTATTAACAGTTAGGGAATTATGGATACGTATGTCATATCTGCTGTCCACGTCCAACCAGGAGGAACTATGCTTTAGTGAAATTAATCGTCTAACCTGTATGCACTTCAAACACATTTCACATATTTCTAAGAAAAGTCATAGATTCTGTCATTCATTCATTTCAATTTGTCTTCGGTTTAACATTTCATTAGCATATTAGTAATTTTTCAAGGTTTTTGGGAAAATACAAAACTAATTTAATTTCAAATAAAAATTAATTCTGCTTTAAAAAAAAAAAAAGACTTAACACTTAATTACTAATGAAAATGATTATTCGGAATTAAACTTAATTCTGAATTAAGTGGGTGGTTTATTCCAATTTTAAAGCCGAATTCATTTATTCCTCAATTCCGCTTAAAAATAATTCCGGTCGTTCGGCGTTCGTCGGGTCGCCCTTCTGACGCGATGACACACTGCAGATGGCGGCCCAGAGCAAACGTTGGTCTCGAACTGAAACAATTATTTTAATAAGTATGCTAGAAGAACTACAAATAATGAAAAAAGCGGATGGAAAACATAAAAACACAAACCAAACCAAGATGACAAAAAGCCGGTAGCAGCTGATTGTGTCTTTTCTTCCGATGGACGTAAATACGTTTGTGTCCCTGTCCAATCAGAACCCTTCCCCACCTCCAGACATTGAGCGGAATTAAATAAAGCAGATTTAATGTGTTTTCCATGTAAACCTCATTTCGGAATTATTATTTCCATGTAAACTCGAAGGAGAATAATTTAATTCCGAACTATTTAATTCGGAACAATACATTCGGAATTAAAAAAAAACATAGGCCTCTTGCACAGTCTCCATGAATACGGCGAAAAAAAACTGTTAATTTCACACAATCCAACACAACGCAACTGCAATTTCAAAACTATTTTCTGATTTCAATTACATCCCTAAGTGTTTGAACTAACGAATGAACTAACTAAATAACCCATGCATAGAGCAGGATGGACATTCCATATCTGAGAAAAAGAACACTACAAGGAATGTGGGAAAGAAACATCAGGGAGAGCTGGTAGACTACCACCAGAAAAGTTACATAGTGCACCTTTTTAAAATGGTGTCAAAAGATAAGTGACAGTTATAGCGCTATTAAAAATAATTTACACCAAACATTTGTGTTCACAGCTGTGTCCTGTTGCCAGGTCATCCCATGTATGATAATGACGGATCCTAAATCTGGCCATTCAGTTTACAGATTTATTTGGAGAGGTGCCGTACTTTTTAATGAGAGACACTGTGAAGTTAGTGGGTGGGATTCAAATGCTGAAGCAGAATTAGCATGGTCAGCACCAGGGCTACTTACAGATCGGAGCTCATTAGTGGAGATAGCCCTTATAGAATACATTAATATTTCATATCTGAGAGTTTGAAGATGAAAGGTTTGGGCATAGTAGTTCTCGCGCAAATGTTGTAGCATGAAAATGGTTTTAATAATTTGGAAATGTGTTTATATAGATTTTATAAAGCTCTTCTGTTTGATGAAGATTCTGTGCAGAGGGGGGTGGGGTTGTGCATATGACAGGTTAGAGTACTTTTTCAACAGTTAACATCATTATATTTCAAGATTTTGGTAAATATCTCGGTGTGACACTTCAAATTAGGCCTATATAAATAGTTATATTTACACAAATAAAATTGATGACAACATTTATTTTGGTAAATGTCATGTTACAATGTTGTTACCTCCTCAAAGACATACAGTACCTGAGTTGTGTTTTGTTTCATTCACACGTTTGAGTAAACCTTTATTATTATTATTATTATTATTATTATTATTATTATTATTATTATTATTATTTATTTATTTATTAGGTTTACATCTTCAAAGCTCAAAATGCTCCGTTCCACCTTGTGATCTCATCAAGTGATAGTTTTCAGCTGCTTCCTTTTATCTTTAGTTTAGTAGAGGTTTGCAATTCCAGGGCTGAAATTATCCAAATGACTCGAGTTTAAAAACACAGTGGAGCGCTTCCTGTATTAACAAATGACGTCACATGAGTGTTTTCAGTTTGAGAGAAGAACTAATAAGCCTAAATATGCAGGGTTTGTGCGTTAAACATGTGAATGAAACAAAACACAACTCCAAGTACGTTTTTTGATGAGGAAACAACATTATAACATAGACCAGAAAATAGCGCAGTATGGAGCCTTTAAATCAAAGTTTAGTCTAACAAAAATGTGTTCCTTGCTTGTAAATTGTCCTTGCTTTTAGGATGGAAATTCTTGTGTTGATAATCATCTACTTCCTTTAGTGCTTTTCTTCTCAACTTTTTTTCCCCAACTTAAATGATGTAAAACTATGAGAAATATTTACCAAATGTATTATCCCACCAAACCAAGTGATAAAAACATGAAAGCCTGTCTTATGCTCTTTAAGCCACTACCATCTCTTTAGTTTTGGAGGTGCTGAGTTGGCGGTGGTTAGCACAGCACGACCCCTCTATGATTTGCTAGTACTTCGTCTGTTTATTGCTGTTGCATCTAATAATGATTCTGTCATCAGACAACCTCAACAAAAGAAACAGCTCTGATGAAAGTCAAAGTCAGAAGTAGTGGGTAAACAGGACTGGGGGTAGTACAGTCCCCTGTGGAGTGCTAGTGCTGGGGACTACAGTATAACCAGGGTTAAAAATCCAGTTCCTTTTACCTACCCCAATCCACCCAATCCAGTTCCATCCATCTAGTCCAATCCGGTCATGGTTTTCCATCCATCTCTCAACTCTCACACATCACTCACCACCTGGTTGCAATCAGCCAATCACCAACTTGAGAGGCTATATTTAAACCCCCTGACTTCTCTCCAAGTCAGTTGTGTGGAGAGAGGCCAGGGGAACAGCTGCTGCAGGTCAGTCTAAGAAACAATTTGCAATTTTTCAATCTCCTTCAGAATCTGATTCTTAAAAGAAATGTCAAATTCTTGTAGGACCAGACCCAGACTTTTGTTGCCTTGTGGTGTGACCAATTGTTTGATGTGTGCAGAGCAACTACTGAACTGGTGAGTGTGACCCTATCACACAAGGTCATTAGCTAGCATTAGCCACCCCTGCTAATGCTAATGCTAACATGTTATTCTTTGACATTGTTTACTTTGTGTGATGTGCTTTTTGATATTAATTTATGAATGCTAATGCTAACTAGCATGCTAACATTAGCATGCTAATGCTAACAATGCTAACAATGTTAACTGCTCTATTTGGCTTGAGGCTAGTCTAGAATGATCTCTTTTGTGATTTAGATTGTTGTTATATAGTTTCGATGGGTGCTAATGCTAGCATCGCTTTAGCTTTTGGAATTTTATTACCTCTAGTGTAGACTTTTGAATTTGCTATTGATTTGGGCCCTGTTGTTAACAGGCCAGGTGCCCTTTATGGGAATAAACTATGATGGCGAGCTAGATCAGCCCGGAGAACGCACCGTTCCTGACATCTGGTCTGGTAAGGGGCTGCGGCCTGTTTTTCCTCCTCTCCTCCAACGCGAAACCACCATCTCTTCCATATCTCAACACTGGATTATTTTGCGCGTTTTGGACAAATTCAACCTCCTCAATAACCCAACTGGACATTTTGGGTGGTGTGTTCTGTTTGTTTGCTGACATTTGATTTGATTGTTTGGCTGCAAGTGCTGGGGTTTAGGTTATGACGGTTCAGATTAGAGTCTCTTAAGATTTAAACCAACTGGATTTCAGCACTGAAACTGCCAATCCAAAAAAAGAGACTAATTTGAGAACCAAAACACCAAATTATAATGTAAACAACATAGCCAGCATGGTTTTGTAACTAAGAATAAATCAGCATTAAAATTGTTATGACTAAACATTATATTTGATTTCTACTACTACTTCATATCTGGGGCCAGAGGTCAGGTTTATGAAATTTTAAAATCAAAATCTTGCATATGGTTGAAAAAAGGAAATCCTCACCATGCAGTTACCCTTGTACTAGGGGGAGTTTCTGTAGTATAATTGCAGTAATTTTGTGAATAATGTATACCTTCACTTAATTTAGCTCTGCTTGAAGAGTAAGCTTAAATAATTAACTCGTATCTGCATTTTAACTGTGTACATGTGGCTCTGGACCCACAGTTCTCTGCTACAAAGGCCTTGCTTCATGGGGCTCTGTGGGACTCTTTTATCACTTGCTAATTTTCTCTCGGACAGGGCACCAGGCTGCAGTGGTGCATGATGGGTACTGGTTTACACAGTGGCATGGAGGGTCCACATAGAAATCCTGTTTGTGATTGAAAGTGAGGAGCTAGTTATTGGTGTAGAGCAACAGAACAGCCAGCATTAGGGGTGTGAAGAGTATTTTTTGATTTTTTTTTTTTTTTTTTTTGCAGTTTTTTTTTTTATGACTACACTACAATTTTGTTGCTTGTTTAGTTGAAGGAAATTTGTTTTTACACTTTACACCTTTTTTGATCATTAAAATAAATTTATTTCATATTAACTTTGCATAAATCGTGGTTTAACAGATAAATACTGTTGCTAAAATGTATTTGGTTCTTAAAAAACAGCAATAGATCACAGCGCATCATTTGCAACATATCAATTATCACATGTATTGCCATATCTTGATAATATCATATTGTTAACCCTGTATCGTGTATCGTATCGAATCGTGAGGGACTCGGTGATTCCCAGCCTAGCCATACAATGAACTGAGGCCATAGGTTCAAAGATGAATCCTGCGTTTGAGCAATAAAGAAATTGATAAAGAGTTCAAAAGAAAGTCCAAAAAGCCATAATTAAAATCTACTTTTATGAACTGGGTTTGTCTAGATTTGACATGGATTCCCCCTTCTGTCGCTGCAGTGTGAACCAGCTCGTGTATGTCACCACACCATCTGGTCTTGAGTGCATGAGTAAGCAAGCAGCATATGGACACAGAACCATGGTACAGCTAAAACTACTCTTGCAAACGGTAAAAAAGCAGCGTGGATTTCATAAAGTCACCCTTAGCAGCCAGTATTGCTAGAATATTTAAGGGAAGCAATCCGCAAGTTAAATTTGATCATTTTTATGACGAGGAATGATGTAACAAAAACAGTACAATATCACAGAATTAACTTCTCTCTGACTGAGAAGACAAGCTGTTTTGCTTTTTTTTTTTTTTTAAAACGGCTATTATGTCTGAACTGAAATGAAACGCACGTTTTTTTTAAGCATTTTTGCATAAATTGATATCTGCACTACAGCATTTGCTTATTCTTCTGCTGTTCTTGACCTTAGTATTGCAACACTGAAATAGCCATTGTGGGGAAAAAATGTTCCCTTACTTAGCAAACAAAAATGTAACTTTGATAACTTTACTACACTGTTACTTTATCGATTATCAGCTTTGGGAGCAAAACAAATATCAGATATCATATCGTCTGAAAAAATAACAACAATAAACCTGTTGGTCGCTTGCAAAGTAGTAAGATGTCATATGACAGTAAAGACTCCTTCAACATTTCTGACATCCATAAATGAAACCCATGTTGTTCTCTGATGCACGTGGGCTGTGTCGGACTGTCCATAAGGCTTCCATTGTTCCAGAGCAGCTATAGAGGCAGAAGACGTCAGGGTCAAAGTTCAGCGTGCTCATTCTGAAAGCATTTTTACACAACTGCCATTCTCCACGCTTTACACGAAGTAGCACAGTGTTCCATTGCAAGTTGGATGGGGTAACGGCTATAAAAATGTACCCATAAACATTAACATAACATGGGCTATATGTTTACATGCAGGGAGAGATTCATATTTACTACCAGCAGCTGAAAAGGCCAGACTCTTTGAACTTTCAGCCATGTTAAAAGGTTATTTAATAGTCAAAAACACAACTGTAGCGAGAAAGGGGCAGGGTCTGAAGGACTAAGGGGGACAATGAGAGGATAGAAGGGGCAGGGTCTGAAGGAGTAAGGGGGACAGTGAGAGGATAGAAGGGGCAGGGTCTGAAGGAGTAAGGGGGACAGTGAGGGGGAAGACGGGTGGGACCTGGAGCTATAAGGAACAGTGTGATTGGTCAAACGGGTCATCAGAAACACTTGGCTTTAATTAGGCCAGTACAGCGTGATGTCACATAGCACCTCAAACTGGAGTACAAGTGTTTACCAGAAATTTGTAATAAAATTGCAAAAAAAAAAAAAAAAAAAAAACAACTCAGACTCGGAACAGTAGACAATGCTCTAAAAGTACAGTTGTACAGCTAAGTAGGGAAAATTATCTAGTGTTAAGTCCCACTTTAAGTAATCCCAAATATTGTGGTAGCAAGCAAGTTAGTATTTTTATTTCTGAAAAAAATCTATATTAATTAATATTTACAGTGCTTTACAGTGATCACATGGCCAGCAAACTTGAGAGAATGTTTGAGATGAAGGAGCAGAACCCTGAGGCCCCTTTGCGGAATCGCAGAGAGCGAAGAAAGCAAAGGAGAGCCCTGCTCAGAGTCAAGAGGGCCAGACACATGCCGAGGACAACCTTCAGCAGGTACTAACTGAGGTCCATTAAGTCCAGGAACAGGCCACCCAGGAAGATCTACTGAAGCAAATCCAAATGCTGAAGGCACTGCTGAAGAAAGAGCAAAAGGAGAAAGTGAAAGCTCTCCATCAGGAACAGTGTGATTGCAGTCATGAAAAAAATCAAGTCTCAAAAATCTCAAGAAGCAGATACAATGCTTTAAAAAGGAGAAGACCACTGCTTTAGCAAACAGATGGAGGAAGCCAGGGTGGAGGTGCAGGAGGAGATCAAACAGCAGGCCACCACCAACTCTTTCCTCAGAGGACAACTCAGCCAAGTCAACCATAAAGCCGAGGGAAAAGCCCAGTATCTCCTGGATACCATCAGCAGGAGATAGAATCAGGATCACTGCTCTCACTCAGGACCTGGAAAAGGAGCAGGTGGAGAAGCAGAGCCTGGTGCGTCTGGTGGCCAAACTGCAATCCTCCCTGAAGGAGAAGGAACAGACCCCTGCTGCAGTTCAGAGCAGAGCAGACATTCTGGAAACAGAGGAGCAGAAAAACCACCAACAAGCCCCAGGCCAAACTTCAAACCCTGCAGGATGAGAAGGTGGGCCTGGAGTCTACTCTGGCGGAGTTTATGTCCGCTGTCAGTGAGGAAAAACACTTTATTGAAGTTCTCCGTTGCAGAGAGAAAGAGCAGGACCAGATTATCCAAGAGCAGAAGGCAAGACTCTCCAGACAGAGAGAGCAGTGCCATGCTGCGTATGCCTCTGTGGTTTTTAGGTGGTTTTCTCCTGGTACACAGACCAAAAATAGGCCTGGAGGAAACCAGTTTAAGAACTGATATCTGGGCTAATTGTTCCATTTGAGAAACAAGCAAACTCTGCACAGCAAGGCTTGGGTTGGCAGGGAAGTCCAACCAAGAACACTCTTGTATTGAGGTGAGTGTGCTAGACCTTCAGCTGTTTGATTAAATGAAACAAGTAGCATAAATGTTCTTAAATTGAAGCCAGAGCTAAAGACTAAAAGATTTCCATTATTTAAAATTATTTTATGGCTTCTCCCATCCAAGACAAAATAAAAACACTTAAACATAAACATATTTTGTGTTATGTTTGAGTGTGTATCAAATAAACAAATAAAATAAATACAACACCTTTAATTAGTCTTGGTAAAAGATAAACAAAGACTTCATAATAGCCAAACAGAAACATAACCCATCTGTGACTTTTACTTACCGGTACGCCGAACCATAAGGTTCGAATAGGGCCTGAGAGATTTACTGAAACATGCACGGATAATGTTTTTGACGAAGGAATGTTATAACATGGTTGAAATATTTTTACATAATAATCTAAATCTTTAAGGTTAGCTATATATATATACATATGATAAAATGTTATGAAAATACTGAAATTGAACTTTGGGAAAAAAAAACTATTAGAAAAAACACTGTTAGGTGGCGTCTAAGAAAACGAAACACTTCAAGAATAAAATAAAAATGTTATCTAATGGCATATAGCACAAGTGCACTCTTGCTACAAAGTGATGTGTTTACAGGGCTCTCTGTGCGGCAGGAGAGAAAGAGCCTGTAGAAGAGCTGCAGGTCCAACAGGCTGTGTGCTGCAAGACTCCAGGCCGCTCCACTGGACCATTTACCCACTAATGGCTTGCTCAAGGGCAACTAGGCACTGCATCTTCACATCCTATTTTGTCTGTTGGAGATTGAAACCCAGCTGCCTTCACAGTGCCTTTTGTTTTCTACTGAAGAATCAACAATGGAAAGTAAAGAGTACATTGTAATTTGATCGCTTTATAGATTATTTGAAGGAATGTTATATCAGTAAATGTGTGCATTAAAAAAACAAAAAAAAACAACAACTTAGAAACACACACACATAGTTATTCATAATTATTAGTTGTACTTATGTAAAAAAGGATATACAAATATTTCTGTAATGCATGGGTTTCAGACTGAGTCACAATTAACAATTCAACAAAATTCTGTAGCTTTTGAATGAGACACGGTCCTCAAAATGTCATCTACAAACCAAATGTTAAAAGCCATGAATAATAACAGTTATACTGAAATATAGACCTATATCATGTAAATGCAAGCATAAAAAGCATAAAAAGCAACTTGGCATGTAAAAGTCAGTACATATCTAATATGAATCTGAATCACACAGACTATTAAAGGGCTCATATTCTATTTCCACCTGTATGTTATTTCCTCATCAAAAACATACCCAGAGTTTTGTTTTGTTTTGTTCTCACATGTTTAACACACAATTCCTGCATATTTAGGCTGAGTACTTCTCTCCAACAGAAAACACTCAGTTCCCCCTTGTGATGTCATGTGGTAGTTTTAAACTTCATACACCTTCACTCGAATCATTTGGATCATTATGTTTGTTTGCTGTGTTTTTGAGGAGGTAACAACAGTAAAACATGACTAAAAGTTCACATGGTTACATAATAATTACGTGTACAGCATAAACAAATAGAATTCATTTTATAAAACATGTAATGTATAGAAAACCTATATAACAGCACTGACACAGTATTTGTAGTTCAACAGTCACATCCTTACCCCTGTGCAGTTGTAGACTCCCTGTGCCTGATGTAGTGTCATAGATGGAATATAATTGGACAGCGCTGAGATGACTATAGGCTAGTCAGGTGACATCTTTAATCCGATGGCGTGTCTCCACCAGTCCTGGACCTCCATTAGCTCCCTGGCCTCCTGCAGACAAACAAGTCAACTGTGTCATTAGCCTGCTAATGGGCGGGATCACACATGGCCGTATAACAAGACAAGCTGTCACTGCCCCCACTGACAGGTGCTGCCTTCCCACAATGCATTGCTCTTGTGCACAGGAGCCTTGTGGAAGCCCATGAATCTTATCTCTGTGCTGTTGAGCCAAACGTGCCCATTCCCCACTGACACTGGTAATTAGGTTTTAAACTGTGAACCTGCTGCAGACTGCCCCACTCCACTTGGACCACCAGCTACAGTTAACACAGTGAGTGAGTAGAAAGCAGACTTAAAGGACACATATGCTGTATTGCCTTTAAACAACACACCCTGAGTACCTGTCAGTCAAACATGTGATGTGCAATTGAAAAAATATGGTCTTAAACACCTTTGCTTTGGCATTTCGTGGTTTAGAACTTCAAATAATGCCTGGAAAACAAGCGTGATTTTGGATAGGGTATTGCTGCTTGTAGCTGTCTCGAGTTGGAGTAGTTGCCACTCACTGGTACTACAGCAAAAAATATTCCTCCGGCGCAGTAAGGATTTTTCCCATAGAGCACAATGTAATCACAAACTGCTTGTGTTCAGCTGACAGGGCACCTACTGCTTTCAAAAAGGTCGGATTTTGTGGCGATTTTCATCATAAACTTTTTCTCAGCTCAAAATCCATGTTGTCTTAAAAAACGCTTTTTAATAGTTGGCTTCGGCTACGCTCTATGCCCGCTCTAGCTAAGCTCAAGCGCTGATTGGTTAGAGCACTCACGTGGTACATCATGAACCAGTTAGTCAAATACAAATGGTCATATCCTCATTAATTCAATAACCAAAAGATTTAAAAGAATCTTTAATGAAAAGTTCAAATAAAGTCAGTGATATTAAAAACTCAAAAGTAGTCTAAAGTGTGAACCGGTTTGAGTTCATAATCAATATTTTTATAATAGATCCATGGTTTGAACATGATCTGACTGCTCCGTGGGGGTTGGCTCTGCTCGCTCCCTCGGCTCCTTCGCGGGCACTCCACTCGCTCTCGTCGTGTAAAGTCTCATGGGGGTAGCTCAACTGCGCATGTTCAATGGGCCCGGAGCAACTGGATCTACCTAGCCGGGCTAGGCTAATCTAGAGACATGCACCACTGAGCTCGGCCCATTGACTTGAATGGGCGGCCATTTTTAGACCCCGGGGCTTGTTGTGGAGGTCGGGAGGTGGTGCAACATCCTTTAATGTCCCTGGAGAAACAAGTCAGGAACATTGCAGTATCTGGGACAAGGTCAGGAGTTCCTAGATGGACAGTTAATCTATTGGCCATTTTTAGGCATGGTTATTATTTATAGATGATTCATCTGTCAATACAGAAAACAGCACAATAATCAACAGCGCTAACGTTTAATGACAACATTACAACACACTCACTCTGTTATCAATGATTGTCCAAAGCCTTAGTCTAATGGAGAGAGAAAGCAGCGTGGGAGTGCTGCTTTAGTCTTTGAGCAAACACATAATCAAGCCAAACATTAAAGTGTTGTTTGCATAATACTGTTATATCATAATTATAAGGTGCCAGTACATATGTTCTGATGTCATTTAACACTTGGCGAGAAAATGCTACTTGAAATTGTTGCTTCTACAAAACAGCAGCTGTTTCTCACTAATTTCATTCACTCATGTTTAAGTTTATATTTGTTGACTATTTTTCTGTTGCATTTGACACATTCTTCAAACAAAACCACCAGATCCTGTCAGGAACAGTGGGGAGCTGTTAATGACAAAAGTCTAAAAGAGACCAAAACAAGTGGTGGAATAATAAATGTATTTGAGGTACAAAGGGAGACTTTTAGTATGATCTTTTTTTTTGTTTTATTTGCATTATTTTTCAGAATGGTAAAGTCTCAAGGCTAATTTTACTGTGATAATTCATAATAAGATTATACCCTAGGCCTTTTAATAACATTACTTCAAATTATAAATCCAGTGTTACCTCCAGTTACTTGCAGACTGCGGCGTCAGGAACATTGGGTTTACATGCAAAGTCTATGAGGGACGTGCGTTTAGGCTGGTCCAATGTTTCCACAGCATGTTTCAAACATTTGATGTGGCGTTCGCAACAATTTTCAAACATCTGCCCTCAAATACAAAGGTGTCTGACTTGTACTTCTTTTACACTGTGCAAATTTGTACGGTTTTAAAACATTCTAAAGTATAAAGTAAGCGACTGAATCTCATGGAACTCATGACGGGTGTGCACACTGTATGGGCGATAGTCGGATAAGCCGATCTGCTCAGTGTAAACACAGTGCACGTGTCAGTGTTTACATGTCTGCACGGCACTGGCTCTGTGTTTCTCAGTGGGAAAGCCCAAGAACACCTTATGTTGACTTTGCACAGAATCAAGTACAAATGCTTGTATTCTATGCATTTTCATGGGGATATTGGTTGGATTCTATTTTGTGAAATCTACACGCTCCTAGTGTGGGCAGTGTGGCTCTCCCCATTCACTTCCAGTGCATGTGTCCTAGACCTTACAAAACTTTAGTGACTGTCATGTGTGCAGTGGTTTGTTCAGAAGACGTGTGAGAGATTTATCAGCCCAGCTCACCTCACCTCGCTCCAGCCCACCAGAGCTGTTTACATCGCCTGCAGCTGTATTCTGCTGTGCACACGGTGCTCTCACCGGCTTTTTTAGCAGCTCTCTTACTCTACGACTCACAGGTATCAAACATCAAACGTGTAATATCCCTGTGACCACATGACCAGCAGTTGCACGCTCATCATGAGAAGGTAATCTAAGTTCGTAACCCCCGGTACACTGCACGACACAGACACACAGAGGAGCCGAAATTCTGCCCAATTTCAAAATTGTTGTGACTTAGGTTACTTTTGAGAAGAATTTGACAAAGTATAAGCCCAGCTTTACTTGAATTAAACTATTTGTTTCTTCCTCTACCTGTACTAATAGTACTCTCTTTGGTAAATATAATAATTACATTACTTACATACGTATGCTTCTTATTTCAAAGTCAAGCTGGTTAAGAATTGGGGTAGGTTTAGGAACAGGGGTTTGGTAATCGTTAAGGTTAGTACACGGAGGCAAAAGAGGAGCTGTGTGCTAACAAACGTAAATTAGCACGTTTTAGGTTTTTAAACATGGAGGATGCAAAGGAAATGACTAGTTTGGTTGAATTTGATGCCGGTCTGTAGAGTCGCTGACTCTGTGGGGGCATTACAGCTGCTGTGGTAAATGCCGATGGAGGCAGGCCGGCTGACCCATACCCTGCACATGGAGACCTGACGGAGCTGTGGAGGATCCAGTGACCAAGTGTTTGGCCGAGTAAAGTGACAGAACTCAGTGGATGCCTAATAACCATAACTCTGTATAACCATAACTTTCTTAAGAAATGGTCAAACGAAACTTTCTGGTTAAGTCTCTTTTAGTCCAATAAATGTAAACATTTTGAAATATGCCTGAGAACTGAGAAGCAATGATCTGAGCCTCGTGAAATTACAGAAGAATAAATATATGTAGACCTGCATTTATGTAAATGTACAAGTGAAATGGAAACACTCTGGCATTTTCAACTTATTATCAAATGTCTGTATTGTTCAAATAATAATAATAAAATGGACAGTAGCGTGACAACAGTTAGGGCAGGAAAGTTTGGACAAAGTGCAGACAACATATCTACAAAGATTAGTATGAGGCACACAGTTCCCATGTTATCAAGAAACGGTATTTCAGCTGGTTGCTCTCTTCTTTGAGTGCTTAATAGTCTGTCCTTAAGTTTCTACAGTTGGTATTAAGCTGTTTGTTCTTCTGACTGTTGTGTAATGCTTTTGTGACCATGGGCTCATGGACATTTTCTTCCTCTTGACCATGAAGCATCACTGGCTCCTCTTCAACTTTGTGGTAAAAAAAAAAAGTTAAGTATCAAAATTCACAAAAACTGGGATATTTTCAAGATAAAGGATAAGAACATGTTTCATCCCAATGTAAAATAGTGGGATGAATTTAGCAAAAATAAACATTTACATCAGTTGACTGAAAAATAAATAAATAAACGTGTTGAGAGGATAACACTCCAGTAGAGCACATCCTTCCTTCCTTCTGGTGCAGTCTTAATACCTTCATTACAAGTCGTTTAACCACGTTGGCTTGTTACTTGAATTATTATTGACTTCTGGATGGCAGGGGATTTTTTTCAAGATTTTATGTAATCTATCTGAGATTGGCTAATTCTAATTAGTAAATGTGGATGAATTTAAAACGGCTGTACAAAGGATGCCACACACGACATCGTGTTCTTTACCAAGTGAACTTAACACTTACTTGTGCACTAAAGATTAGCAATATTTGACTTAATGTGCAGAAACTTGCAGATTTGTACAGAATAAAACCAACACATACATATGAAGATCATTTTTTTTTTACCTGATATGAAGCGTGCTGTGCAAACGCGAGCACTGTTTTGTCTTTGCCTTCTGTTTGTCATGTTGGATTAAGTCAGAATTGTCTTTCTTTTTTCTGTGAAGGAATGTCTGCTGGTATTTATGCAGTAAAACTCACAGCTAGCATTAGCCAACAGTTTTTCAGTTTTAACCTTTTTCTGTTGCGTTTTCAGACTATATTAGACTTGTCATGATAATTACTAAATCGACTTATCGTTGAATATACGAGGGCTGGGATAAATTTTTTTGGGATCCATGATTATCTTGTGTATTTTTTCTTTGTACTATCAGGAAATTTTGGGCTATTTTTTTGACTATATGATAAGATTTAAGCCATAAAAGTTTGAATTCATAGCTTCTATGACTCACTACAGATGCAAATTAAGTAATAAAGTGTTTCGTTCTGTTATTTATTTCTTGCAGCTCATGATTTTTAACAAAATTTTACATGGTTTAATTGTGTGTGTGGGTGTGTGTCAGTGGCATAAATTAGTTTCAGTATTATTTTTATTACTGTTTTATTGTCCATAAAATTGTGAATATACTACTGTACTTTTTCCTTTAAAAATGCCTTGACAAGCCTTTTGTTCTGTCATAAACCAAAGATTTAAAATTGTTAGTAAGTTATTTTCATTGAGGAAACTGGACTGAAGCAGAGCAAAGGATCATGGTCTATGTATTTCCCTTTCTTTTAGCTATTGCTGCGCTATAACAATTAATTTAAGTAAAGACACTTGAGATTCGATATATTGTGAAGGCCCATAATGTTACTGAGAGACTTTTGACGATACGATATCACGATATTTCGGTTATTGTTACATCTCCCAGCACAATCCTTCAGAAAATATTCACCAAAAGCTGTCTGACCTACATTACATTGTTAGAAAAGGCTTGCTTAAACTCTCACTATGGGTTCTGGGTAAATGTTTATTCTCTGGCAGCCATCTCCAAACACTACATAAAGAAAACAAGCTGCTTTTAAAGGGCCAAACGGACATAAGTAGGCCAACAGGATGATTTTTCAAGTGGCTACTCGAACAACTCACGCGCAAGTTACAGGGTGAAAATATAAAACAGAGTATCTTGCTGTGTGGACTTTCCGGGGCCAAGACTGTACTGCCAGACGCACAACTTGGGCTGCCTCGAGAAGGAGCTAATTTATCCTGGCACGTACAAGCTAAAAGCAACAGCAAGTCTGCACCAAAATCTCAGCCCTGTCTTATTGTTCCAGCACAAAACAGTGATGTTATCTGAAATGGGCCTGTCGACAGTCTAGTCTTGTGTCTTGTTTTCATGTGGTGCTGTACGGGCGTCGGAGAAAGTGTTGTCAGATTGTTGCTACGTTTGCACCTTGAATATATGCTTCTGCATTTAGAATAGTGTTGTATTGCAACTTGTCAGTGTCCTTGGGAAAGTTGAAAATAATATAACTGCTGGAAAAAAATGTGTTTTCGCGCAATTTTCTGAGTTTGTGGTTTTGGAAATAGGGGATTTGTCCAAGAAAAGTAAATACCTGCTATTAAATTGCACACATTTATTTAATTTATTGACCAATGTTGTATGGAGGGTAGTAGCTATAAGATGTTTTAGTTGTATGTTGGTGCTTTCACACTTGCATAAACACCACATTAAAATTGGGACTATTGGGAGAATAAACCCACAACTAAATAGGACTAGACTAGGCCTAAAACGGGACAACATCAGGGCCAAAGCAAATTTACATCTGAATTAAAGTGGGCTCAGACCAAAGACTGTATAGTGGACTAAGGGAGTGTGATGTCACCCATAGCTTTTGGCTCCAGTCAAATGAAGCTCAGGAGGCTAGCAGTTATAGGGGCAAATTTGGAGCCGAGTTCTATATTTGGAAGATGTGCGGCTGTTGAAGGTATCGCTCCCTTCCCTTCTCCCTGCTAATCCAGCAGTGCGGGCGCTGTCCATTAAACCTGCTGGCGAGAGCGACCTTGGAGAAAGAAGGTGCCTGATTTGTCTGTTATTAATGCTCATATCTTGATTTACAGACAAAATAGCGAAATGAAAACACCAGGATCATGTAGAACATTTAAGGACCGAAATAATGAGGCTCATTGCAGCAGTTACAGAGAGAGGAGTGAGTTTTTCTGTACAAAGAGGATTGGTCGATGGAGCCGGAAGCACACCTATGCTCACTTCCTATTTGGAACACAAGGGCTAGAGGGTTAGCTATGTCCATTTGTAATTACAGTCTATGTCTCAAACCAGAACCAAACAAGTACAAGTCTGTGTAAGCGCACCCTTTATTTCAGTAACGCTAGGCTATGGAATAGTCTTGTTCATTTAATTTTGTGACATATTCACAACAATATGCAAACAATATCTTTCTAGTCCAATGTATATGCACAGAACAGTACAATTTGTGTTTAACTGTTGTTTCATTCTTTATATGCATTGGTCCTCTTAATATTACTGTTAGTGTAGTAGTGCATTGCTCCTTTCTTGACCCCACTTTTCACATCTTCTGTGGATCCCATTTTAGCTCCTCTCCAGTGTCTAATGTCGACGTTCATCTTAGTGTTGCAATAACTGGGAATTGCAACATCTGTCATGACAAACTATTATTGTATCTTGGCCACATATCCAGTTGAAAGGCCATTGTATGAATGTCCCGAAGGTTTGCGACGTGATTTTTAAAGGTACAACCATTTTTAGCCATTTATGTCTTTACTGGGGTAAAGTGGGTGTAAAAGATCCTGTCAACTATTGGTACTGAACCTGAATAGTTTTCCATCCAATTCAGAGCCACTTATTCCCCTGCAATACTTAGGAAGAATGTAGTCAGTATGCTAGTTATTCCTAACTCAGATACTGCACTATAACCCACATAATGTCTTTTTAATGTATTTAGACACTTGACTATTTGCAACAACTTTATTTCTGTTGGATATTAAAGACAAGTCCATTATTTCTTTACTTTAATTGATTATGTGCATTACACCTGCAGTTTACCACCTATCAGCCCAGCTTAGCCAACCAGGTCCCAAACATAGACTGTATAAAGAAGTGGACTAAGGGAGTGTGACATCACCCATTGCGTTCAGCTCTAGCCTAATGAAGCTCACAGAGGCTAGCAGTTATGGGAGCGAATTTGTCTGTTCTTGGTTTCTGATTTTATAAAATAAATTTCCCCCAAAAAATGCGACTTATAGTCTAATGTTTTTTTCTTCTTCATTATGCATTTTTTGGCTGGTGCGACTTATACCCAGGAAGCGACTTATACTGTAGTCCGGAAAATACAGTAAAATACTAATGCTAACTATAATATTACTTGCACTCAGCTTGTATGAGAATTTCAGCTACACTTTATACCAAAATTAACCATGCTTAGAAGCATATTAGACTTCTGGAATGGTGGGTAAGTGTCACAACCTGACAGTATCCATTCATTAGTAACTCTTCCCCTTGTTCAGCCAGGCTTTTTTCTGCCACTGTGTTTGTTTCGTCTACAGCAGATCAGATTTTTATCTTCGAACAGACACGGCACTCTCCACATCTGCCAACTCAAAATAAAAGCCAGGGAGCTCGTCTCAAATAACAGCTTACTGAATACAAAGATAGCAGCACTGACGGTAAAGTTCAGAATTTGAGGGCATGGATGGAAAGCACTCAAAATTCACTTTTAGCAGACAAAAACTTGATTTAAAGAACCTGTGCCTAATCTATGACCTGTGTAGTTGTTTTCATATGGCTCTCATCTGTTTCTACCCACTTTTATTTTATTTTTTTCTCTTTTCTCTCTTTTTCCAGATGGCGTGTTGTACCTTCTTACCTCTCTGACCCCATGTTTGCTTTTGTTTGAATGGATTTCAGCTTTGGTGTGATACTGGACATCTGTGCTCATACAATAGAGTCAGGATATGTTAGACACAGAGAGCGAAAGGCAGTTGAAAACAGCTGGATTTGTACAATATAGATGGAGTGAGTTCCTTTTTGTTATGTGCAACAGTAGCAAAGTTGGAAGAGGGTTTACTAACTGACATAAAGTTGGTGGTTCGACTTCAGCTGCCACAAATGCATGCTTTTTTAGTTTTTTAAACTTCATACACCTTCAATAGTGTCATTTGGAATTGCCAATCTCTACTGAACAAAAGATAAACGGTAGCTGTTAACTAAAACTAACACTGCATCACAAGGTGGAATAGAGCATTTTGAGCTTTGGCCAATAATGAAGGATCACTCAAACATCTTTGAATGAAACAAAACACAACTCCAGGTGTGCTTTTGAGGAGGTAACAACATTATAACATGTCTTAAAGCTCACAAGAGTCAATTTAGTGTAATATAGGACCTTTATAATAACTTCATAAATAAAATATAGATATGATGTTCTATTTAAAATCTAAAAGAATATTAAACCCCAGGCATTTTGGTTATGACATGCCAAGGTGACGCGCCCAAACAAACCAAAGCAAACATAGTAGTGCCAATAGATGGATTAACTGGATTTAACAAAAGTTTGATTTCTGTGCTTATTCTGCTGTTGTGATGCTTTGTGAAGAATTTCAAATGGCGTTCCAACTTTTTCTGACCACTGTCAGCGAAAGCTGTTCCGGATTGATGGGTAGAACTCAATTCAGAGGGCTGCACATATCAGTCTGGCATTAGATAAGTTTGCAATACAATAATTTGGTCTTCCACATTACATTTTGACACAGCAGTTGCTTTGCCTGACTAGCCAGTCCCTTCTACATTCTGTTTGAATCCAGCAGAAACTGGAACTAGGCAGTAGAGGCTGAAAATCCTCTGTCCTAAATGAAAATTCTCGTATCATTCAGTCAAAAATATATAATTTCTTATACTCGAGATAAGTAGTAGTAGTAGTAAATAGTGCTGCGATTGTCGATACTGTAAAAATCCTCAATCCTTTATGTTGTTTTTTCCCTTTTTTACGTGCAAAACCATGCGCCTCTCTTGGTCTGACTGGTCAATCTGCTTGTCAATCAGGGAGACAGGATATTAGTGCGTGGTTCTGGCTGGTCAGGAAAGCAATTGCCTTCACAAATAGATGCCGACATAAACCCCATACTACATGATTGGAGCAAGACACATACAAATCACTTTTCGTCTACAACTTGAAGTCGTGTAGTTAAGTCCTAACTTTAAAAATGACTTACTGGTTGCTGGTATTACTAAAATTTCATTTGAAAGCCTGACAGAACATTTTGTCTTGGGAGAAAATTATTAAAAGCAATTCCAACTTCTCCCAGGCTAATGGTGCATGAACACAGAAGTGACTCAGGGAGGTGAGAATCTTTTAATTAGCAACCCCACATGCAATTTACACTGCTTCTAACAGTTTCACCTCTATTTCCTCATATGCATTATCAAACTGTATATATAACGTGCATATTCATAGCAATTCAGAGTCGTCTAAGAAAGTTTTTGGGGTGTTCGTAGAGCTGTAATTCTCTACTCCAACTGTTTCCAACTAGGCATGAAACTGCGCATAGTGAACTGAAGCCGCTGACAGTCTGTCTTGTCCTGAGAAGCAAGTGGAACTAATAACGCAGACCCACAATAAGCCTCAATGTTCCCAACAGAAGAACAATGCGCTAATATTATGCAATTAATGGTGAGAGCTTTTTAATTGCACCAAATGTATTGTTGGGTCTGGCACTACAACAGAATGTATTTGAATGTTGGACTAATGTATTCGCGCTATAGTGGCTGCCATAGTGGAGGAGTCTAGACCGTAATAAGCAGAGTGTGGGCAGGTGTGCTGTTTAAGAGACGCAGAGTGTACCAGAACAATGGAGGTACTCACACATGCACAAACCGAGTGTCTAGAATGGTAACACAATCATATTATTATTACTTATTACTAGTATTATATTATTAGTATTATTATTATTATTATCTTAGGTCTAAGAGATGGGTGGATAGCAAGGTTTAAGGCTAGTTTATGCTCCACTTTGGTACGTAAACAGATCAGTGTGTTCCAAGCGTAGCAACTGTCACTGCATTTATACTTTCAAATGTTTTTAATGTCAAGACTGTGTTCTCTTAAACCACCACAAGAGGGTGCAAAAAGAGTTTGAGAATTGATTAAAACAGATGAAATAGAGCAACAAATGCACACACGGAGGCACCCACAGCTTTTAGTTTTTAGCACAGTTTTTAATTGTATTTGTTAGAAAAGAGTCAAGAAAAATGCGTTTAGCTTCCACTATCGAGCTGTGTTTACTACTGTCCCAGCGGTTTGCTCATGTACAGCTCCGTTGCTAAGATTCCACATGTTTCGTAGTACGACCGGAACAACACAGGACGGACAGAAGCCTCCATTTGTGTCCGTATGCATCTAGAATGTAAAGCATAAATGAGCCGCTCTCAACATAAACATCATTGGTTGAGCTTTGGATCAGGTCAGATCCACTGACCATCAGGTTGGCAGTGCAATGAACTCGTCGTATCCTTGAGCAAAACACTTAACCGACCTTGCCCCCAGCGTCTGTGTACACCGGTGTATGAATGTGTCTGTGAATGAGTGAGTGGTTCCTTGATGTAAAGCGCTTTGAGGGCCTTGAAGGTGGAAAAAATATGACCATTTACCATCTGAAAACTTATAAACAAGACTGTGTATTCCCTGAATTGTCCAGGCATGGTCCATTCCACTTCGAAAAAGTGGGTTCTGATGTATCACATACTTTATTTACTGTTACCACATAGATATCCACAACACTTGTTTAGACTGATCTTGATGATCTCAAAAAAGAGTAATCAATAAAAAAAAAAAAAAAAAAAATCTAATGCGATGCCTCTGTACCTCTAAAAAAAAAATCAAGCATAAAGCTACTCAATGTAATGCAATTTCTATCCACTTCCATAGAAATCTAAAAGGAGAGTAAACTTACCCAGTTGTTCACAGTTCACGCCCCTCTGACTGACCTCTATACTTATGTACTTAGTGATGGCACATGTTGCCGAAAATGCACATTTCTTAGAAGCCATTTTGCAGACAGGACCACACCGCTGTACCTCAGTCCCTGATGGTGGCTCCTATTCACACATTTTGAATAGCATCTTTATGGACTTATTTAGTGACTCCAGATTGGTATTTTTTACACATTTTTTTTTGCACCTACTTTGAAAAGAGGAGAGCCATTTTAAAGACACACATTTGACGAGTGAACCTGAGCGTCGAGGTAATTACAAGTGATTATCATTCATAGCCCAATCGATCCCCTTGAGGCTTGGCTGCTTGGGTTGTTGTTGAAGGAGTTTTAAATGACTATACGCTGTTCTGTCTACAAATGTGAACACTAGTGGGTTTGGGTAGCTCCTTATTGTTAAAAGCACGCTGAAATAACAATGTGTGGATATTAGAGATATGGGTTTTTATTATGGCTGAAACCAATGGCCAGTAAGATCTATTTTTGGGCCAGTATGTGTACGCACTAGAGTGTGGATCGGGCCAAATCTTTCTGTCCAAGCCCGGCCCGTGTGCGACAGAGCAGTGATCAAATCCGACCCGAGCCCAATAGGCATTACAATATATGTGTCCGAACCCGACCGAATCTGACACAATTAAAATCACACCATTTTCATAGACCTACTAATGACACACGTAGGATATTGTTTGTGCGGCCTCTGACTTTAACTTTAACCTCTCATAAAGTGATCAATTTAAAGTGCAGCATCTCATCCACATTATCTATAGAAATTGTCCTCCACAAATAATGATGTCCTGTCCACAAAAGTGTGCTGTTGATCCAATTTGAGGCATTCTTTAAAAGTAAAAAGACAAAAGTAGTTCATGTGTGTCTGTTTACGTCCTTGCAGTCCACAGATCGGGTTGAAGCTGCAGATTAGCGATAGTGACTCTACTTCCTGTGTACTTTATCGCCAATCTTTTATGCTTTAAAAATCACATATCTGAAGTATTGAACCACATTTCACCAATGATAAAAAGTCGGTTTTGACTTGTATTTAAACTTGAAGTGCAGTGCTCTGATCTTTTGAACACTCTCAAAGCAAGTGCTTTTACTGTCGACATGAAACAGCTCACGCGCTGATGTGTCCAAGTCCAACCTGAGTCCAAACATAAGTTCTAAATATTTGTCCCATCGGACTTCAGTTGGGTTTCCATGTTCTACTACGCACACACAAGCACACACACACATATATATAGATATATAGATATATAGATATATATATCTATATATAGATAGATACATACATCTCATCTCATATATCATATCATATCTCATATCATATCTCATCTCATATATCATATCATATATCATATCATATATCATTTAAATATAGCAGTTTATTCACCAGAAACCCCAGAGCTGTTATACTCCTTAGGCAGTAGGTCACCCAAAACAAAATATTGGCTTGTTCAGGAGATCTAAAAAGTCAAAATATCAGCTTGATATATCGCCTAACTGATATACTGTATGTTCTAGATTTGTGGTTATCAACTGGTGGTTTGCAGGATGATTTCAATTAGAAGCATGAATTCAACTCTAAAAATGATATAAAAGGTGGAATTTACTGCTCCTGTTGCTGTCAGCCAATCGCAGTCTGCTGCTTTTACATCTGAATCAGTCATTTTTATGAAACATTCATGTAAACACACGCTCTCCTCTCCTTTTCCTTTACGTTTACACTATAAGCCACAACCCAGGTCAGACCAATCTGCACCACAGCAGTAAAACCACCACATATCCATCTCTTCACTGCTACTAATCCTGGCAGACTTCTGTACTTTCTAGGCTTAAAACACACATTTTTATCTTTTCTGTAATCACTCGCTTTGACTCTGGTTGGAAAGCTATTTTTACGGTTAAAACCAAATATGTCAGATTGTTGCGTGACCTCAGAAGACTTCTCTTGCTCATTACATACAGAAACCTCAAGGAAAACAAGTGTTACTGTGACAGTGCGAGTGAGTGACTGGTGGTCGGACGGCTGATGACGCATATTGGTAACTTAGCCTAGTGAACGAATACTGACTACAGTGCAGTGCTTTGAGAGGCTTCAACAAGCCTGTAAAGCGCGTTAGTAAGAAATTGTACTATATTAAACCACTCCCCGCACCTGGTCGTGTTAGACCACGGCTGTAGTTGCAGCAGCCTTGGGTTTTAATAGACAGACACGTGGCTTCCAGCCTATGCCACTTTGGTAAGTGCCTTGCCCAAGGAAACCACATGATATTGCACTGATTGGAGCAGGGATGAGACTACCACTCTTCCATCTGACTCACCACAACCCTAAAATAGAACATTTGAATCATTCATCCCTTCATTTTCAAAATTTCTGAACCACAATTTTCATTCTGACTATCACAGATTCTCCAGTTCCACTTCTCTCCCCCTCATTGACACCTGCTCCTTCCCCTCTCCCATCATCGCTAACCTCCTCACACTAGTGCTGCTAACTCCACACAGACACCACGCTCTGTCGGACTCACAAAGGGTTAAATGGTGGCAGAGTTTGCAGCCAATCAGATTCTGACGTATGTAGCTTTCTCTCTTCCCTCTGACGTGCTTTGGCGAATGTGAATCACCCACAGAGAGGCTGATGTAACTGACAGGAACCTGCTGTTACCCATGTTAGGGCAGACAGCGATGCCATGTCAGCTTTGATGCTCTAAGAAGGATATGCAATGTAAGTAGGAGTCTAGTTATGGTTTCTGGAGTATAAAGTGTATTCCAGTTTGAGTGACTGACAAGTTTGTGTGACCCCAAAACTATTGCCAAGTTTGATTATGTTTTTTTCGTTGGTAAAAAAAATTGGGACGTTCTAAGAAAAGCATAGGTGGTTTGAAACCCTTGCTCGAATGCTTGCTGTTCTTGTGGCCCTGAGCAAGACACTGTTATTACTCTAGTCTCAGTTGTGGCAGGAAAGAAATCTGGGGGAAAAAAAGGTAAGAATAGTACACCATCTAAAATAAATAATTTCAGTCATTTAATTGCCAAAGAAGTCTGCAGCTAGTAAATATTGTAATTTTATATTTATTTTATATTACATTTACCATCAAAAGGGTTGCTTGGCGGTCTAGATGCGCAGTGGAAATCTGATGACAGAGACCGCCATTATCCCAACAGAAATAAAATAAAAAGCACCGTCTGTGTCATAGCACTGTTTGATGCCCCCTTGTGGCCGTGTCTGTCTGTGTGCTGTGTATGCCTCAAGGGTCCAACATAGCACCTGTATAAAACCCACCCTCAGCTCCATTTAGTATATTTGATTTAATTTAATTTGCACCTTACAACAAGCTTTCATACTGCCACACATGCATATACACCCCTGACATCTCCCTATCCCATGAATATCTTAAAGGTAATTTAAATTTTGCTTTAAATGACTTGGCATCTGATTTGATTCTGATTTTGTGTATTTTTGGGTCATGGCTTAGAGCTTGGTTGACTGTCTGAAATTCAAACTCTTATGTGGATAAAACTGACTCAGTAGCTGCTGCTGTGTGCTTAGATTACGTTTATTTATTTTTTATTTTTTTACTTTTTTTGCCCTGTTTGAGTGCACTCACTTTCAGCCATATTTATGTTTATCACCAGTTAACAGCAATAAGATGTAAGAATATCAAATGTTATTGTTATGATTATTGTGAGAAGAGTCATCACAAATTCACAATTATTGGATGTTATCTTAACTAAAAATCCTTTATTTACTTTCATCCCCCTTGTCTTGTAACAATTTCTCTAGTTGTGACTTTAAGAAATCAAACATTTAACCCTTGGACCCTAAATGCCCCTCCTATGGCCTGATCCTATGACCTCTGTAAGTATGTGGAGTTTCTGACTGACCACTTTCTTCAATGGTACGAAAAGAAGAACCGTGCTTTTCCGTAGCAAAATCATCTTCATGCAGGACAATGCTCCATCTCATGCTGCAAGGAACATCTCTGCATCATCGGCTGCTATGGGCATAAAAGAGAAACTCATGGTGTGGCCCCCATCCTTCCCTGACCTTAACCCTATTGAGAAACTTTGGAGCTCCTCAAGTGAAAGATCTATGAGGGCGGAGGCAGTTCACATCCAAACAGCAGCTCTGGGAGGCTATTCTGACATTCTGCAAAGAAATTCAAGCAGAAACTCTCCACAAACTCACAAGTTCAATGGATGCAAGAATCATGATGCTCCTGTCAAATAAGGGCTCCTATGTTTAAATGTTCTAAGTTCTATTTGAAAAATAAACAAATTACCATTTTCAGTTCTTTACAACAGTAACATGGTTTGAAACTCTGTTGTGTGTTCTAATTTGGAGCAGTGCATTTTAAGTTTTTATTTTTTTAAAAAAATCTGTTATCATTGGCAGGTTTGTTCAAAAACATTCAAATTGTACTCTAAAGGTTGATGACTTGAAAATTATGACGACTGTCATTTATATTGACAATCTGGCAAAATCAGAAAAATATTTGAATAATAATTTGGAACGCAGTGTACAATGAATTCAAACTCAATTACAAATAGCAAGTCTGTTACAGAAGAGCTGTAGGCCTCTCGCGACCTTTAGTGTCTAGTGTCTCTCTCAATTACACAGCTACATAGGCAGCGTCAGATTCAAGGAGACACAAACTAAGGCGAGCTGTTCATAGTGATCCAGCCATGCAGACTGGCAGGTACACAGGACTTTTATATTAGGCGGCACTGGCAGGTGGAAATTGTGGACTGGTGGTACGGGAGACCGATACACCAACCACCAGACGAGGTACCAGAGCCAATACAAGCGAAGAGTGGAAAAGGATCTGCCAATCAGGAGTTGGAATCATCCCTGAACAGACAGATTTAAACTGTTGCCATCCTTCACTCTGCTCTTTACACAAACATAACCTCAGAGATAAATGTTAAGAGATAAACAGTTAAAATCAGACTTCGGAACATTCTCCATGAAGACAGAGTTTTTTTGTTTGTTTTTTCTCATTCTCTGGAATGTTCAAGGCAAAGTAAATCCATCTCCATGGAGACGGAAATGGCAAGGGCAAAATGCTGAACCTCATTATTTCAGTCATGCTTTATATTACTTGAGTTAACTGAAAATGTAGTGTTTTTTGAAGGTACCATTACAACATCCCTGAATCCCTTTTACTATTGACAATCACAACATCCAGCTAATAGATCTTTTAAAGTGGAGGTCAAACACTTTCTACCATGTTACTTTGTCTTCATCAAAAATGCCTGAAGAGGTTTAGATGTCATCCATGCATGTTTGAGTGATCTTGCAATCTCTCCCTGGCCCTAGTTTGTAAGATTCTGTCCAATGCTCAGCCCCCGTGCCTTCGTCCCTCATGCTCCATCCTTCCTGTAAATATAGAAAACCCTGATACAAAACAGTACACTACAAATGTGTTATGAAAGCATTCTGAAGGGGGAGTGATTTGGCACAGCATGAAGATGTCTCACCTTTCAGTGAAAACAGGCAGGTGACCTACATGAATCATGTATTTTTGATGAGAAAAGTTTGGGGGGGTATTATTGTAGCACTGGCAACATAATGTATAGATATGAATTTTTTGTATTTCTAACGTAAACTGTGCGCTGCTATTTTTTGTTACTGTTTACCTCAACTTGTTGTTGTAGCCCCTGCTGCAGCCCCACGGGTATAATTTTTTGAGATCACTAATTTTTTCTGATCTATTTTCCGGAGGTCACTGGACTAAATAATGCCTATGGATAAAAGACTACGGTGAGGGGGCGTGCATGGACAGTGAACATTAAAGGGGAGGTGCTGTGAACTTTGGGGTTTGTAATTTATATTTCATTAAGTGGCCTAATATAACTTAGTTAAAGCAGCTTATGTTTTGTTTTGTTTTGTTTTGTTTTATTTAATACAAGCAGACTTATAAGGGTGTTAGTATTTATACAGAACAATCATTTACCCAGTTTATACCTATTTTTGATTGGTAATCCCTTGCATTCTGTGTGGGTGTTACAATATTAACAAAGACTTTCTAATACGAGGAGACAGAGAACTCAAGAAATCTTTGTAACAGCAAAATGACGAGTGTCAGTAACTATTCCACCTGTTCCGCTGCTAAGAGCCAATCATATGCTGAACTGTACGAGGGGCGTTCCAGTCGTTTTGTAGCTTCATGCTCTGATGTTTTTCTTGTTCCGTTAGTGAAGTACTGTGCGTCTGCAGTGTCAAAATTACCCGTGAGAAAAGTGGCTTTTAAGGCTTATTTTTATACATAACAGCCAACTTTTCAAGCCATTACAATCAAGTTTTCATTGTGATTTCAACCATAGAGTGTGCATATACTGGTGAATTGCCATTTATTTAGAATATTATTCTTATTCTTATATTATTTCATATTATTTCCCCCATGTGCACCCAGTTTGAAAAAAACAAACAAACAAACAACAACAACAACGCAGGAGCAGGGCCCCCACCCCCCACCACACACACACACCAGAGGCCATGTCGCCGCTCGTGCCCCTTCTCACCTTTTTCAGTCTGGTCCCCATTCCCTTTGTCGTGATCCAGGTTCAAGCACAGCCGTCCAATTTGTTTATTTCAGTGAGATGAAAGAGCTCATTGGTCACCCATTTAGAGCAAAATAACTTTTCTCTCACCCCAGATGAACAGAGACAGCAGAAATGTGCCATGTTTTTTCTGTTTGTTTTTTCCTCATTAACAGCCATATTTGTTTGGATACTGACAGTCCATGTGTGTCCCTGATT
This sequence comes from Taenioides sp. WSHXM2023, assembly GCA_029959045.1. Lineage (NCBI taxonomy): Eukaryota > Metazoa > Chordata > Actinopteri > Gobiiformes > Gobiidae > Taenioides > Taenioides sp. WSHXM2023. The sequence continues at coordinate 4,576,773 of CM057100.1, read as the reverse complement.
GGCTAATCCGGCTGTCAATCACACCAATCTGAACACGTGACCAGACTCACATCTTCGTAAAGTATTGGAGAAGTGCATATTCTGGATCACAGGCAATCAAAAGGGCCGATCCTCTTAAATCTTATCACGGCGATGCTTTAGATGAGCCCATAAGCTTAGTTCTAATTAACATGAGATGTGTCAAGACTGAAGAATCACCCGCTCTTCTAATAAAACCATTTCCTCTTATCTTTGTCAAACACTTGGTTCTACTGCGATGATGTTGGTACAGAAGGCTAAGTCTCCAAGATGGTGGTCACCCAGGTCACTGTCCCCTCACAGTCCGTCCCCGTCACACCTGGAGCCTCAGCCTGGGGAATGGGACTTGACAATGGTGTATTTATTATGCATGCAGGAGTCCGAGAGGTGATTAGAAATTTCAGCAAGGACACTAAAAATAGGCTGGACTTTTCTGCCTGAGTTCGGTTCCTGCCTTGACAGATGGTGGATGGTTTATTTTGAGAATGTCCATGCTTGCAGAACTTGATTACGACAAGACAAAAATAAGTTAATAATAAGTACATCCATATGCAACTTGATTTATTTTAAGAGATAGATTAAATAAATACAGTTAGGGTCTTTTGTGACAGTGATCAGGTAGGGGTCACTTACAAGGTTGGCACTGGTATTGGTGTTTGTACTAAATAGTGCGTCAAATTTAATGCGCAAGTTTGAGAATTGTAAAAAAAAAAATATATAGCTGGTGTTTTGTAGTTTGATTCCCACTAGAAGCAATGCATACTATTGTTGTTTCCTTGGGCAGGACACTACTACACCCACATTCTCTGTATTTGAGGTCCTACATTGCGCAAAATTGACTCTAGTAAGCTTCATGCCACGTTAGAACCTCTTCAAAAACATACCTGGAGTTGCACTGTGTTTCATTCACACATGTTCATAACCATTAGCCTGTGATGCGGTTTTAAAGTAAACGGTTATTTTTACCTTTTGTTTAGTAGAGGTTATTAATTCTAGGGCTGAAATGATCCAAATGATTCTAATTAAGATGTATGGTGTTTTCAGTTTGGGAGGAGAACTCAGGTTACTCGACTAAGGGATAAGTTTGAGCATATTTTTGTATGGAGACTAGACTTCACATTGTACGACACTTCAGCTGTCAGGAGGGTTCTCTGTTGGCTTCATGGGCTGAAAATGTCATCCGAGCTATTTTAATTAAAAACTGATTCCATTAGACGCTGGGAATAGACACATTTAACCAAACCAAATGTGCTTGTAATGATTAGATCCGTACACCAGGGTCTCTGCAGCAGCGAGGGACAGCAGCTGATCAACATGAAATATGAAGTGGCACTGCATAAGTGTGACACCGTTTGGGAAATAGAAAGTAGAGAACCAAAAAGTGCAGTCAAGTGTACTTTTGTGTTAAAATAATATTACTCTAGATACAAAGTAGTGGTCCAATAAATTTTACTCAAGTAAGAGTATAATAACGGTCTGGACTATCTGCTTTATAACTGAATGTAGTAAGTGAATGTAATTGGAAGCACACAGCATTAAAGACGGGGGACTTTACTTCTATGGGGTATTAACTGCTACATATGGCTACTAATAGCATATTTAGATCACCATGTTAACTTTTAAAAATGCTATCTTCACAAAAAACAACATATTAACATGTTTTGTAAAGTTCACTTTTGGTTTTGTTTTGTTTTTTCGGCTCACCACTGCACCAGACTGTAGAGGGACAGAGGAGATAATACTCCCTACAACTGTACAACTCACCCACTGCACCAGACGATAGAGGGACAGAGGAGATAATACTCCTTACAACACCCCACTATAGAGGGACAGAGGAGCTCATTCTCCCACAGGCTCCTACAGCTCCACTCAAACAGTGAGAGATACAGGACTACATTCATACTATAATACTCCCTACAACTGTACAACAACTCACCCTTATGTAACAGATAATACTCCCTACAACTGTACAACAACTCAATCTTAAGTAACGGATAACCTTATGCCCTGTCAATCAGTATATTATTGCACTGTCGTTCTTGTCTCTTGTTTATAGCTGTGATTTTATAGTTTATTTTATATTTTATTACTTATTTTTCAATTTTATTTTGACTTGTACATATACATTTATTTTTATAATGATGTCTCATTTGACACGTGTCTCTTACTATCTTTCTTTGCTGTACCTTCTATTTTTGTTACTCTCTGTTATTATATTATATTGTGATGAGTGAAGCTGCTGCGTCCAGATATTTTCCCTTGTGGATCAATAAAGTTGATCTAAGTCTAAGTTTTGCTCTCCGCACTATGTCTCCCCCTTCAGAGCACTATCACAACACAATCAGCAAGCATCCCGCTAATGAACCCCCTGCACATTATATCAGGTTTGTTGTGTACAGTTTAGTATCATGTTTTTGTATATTTACGTATATGGAGAAATGTCTTGCTCGTGGGCTGAGGACTGGACAGAATCTTATATTTAACTGTAAGGAGGGTTCGAATAGAGTCCGGGAGAGATCACTAAATTACTGAAACATGTATGGTAGAAAGCTCAAGAAATCGATTGAATACCCCCTCTTTAAATGAGTCACAAAATCTGGTATTTTCTAAGGATTTTCTAAACCTTATTAGGATGTATCTTAGATCTGTCTGAAAAAGAACAGTACAAGAAACATGTGACAAAGAGCGCCTCCCTGTACACTCACCTTAATTTCATTTCATATTTGTTCATTTCTTATAATCAACTAAACAACTAAATATAACTATCCCGGGTTTGTTTTATTTAGTTTTTGTTTAGCTCCTTTAAGTTAAACACAACAGACTCAAGTTACTTTAAATATATTTTATTTGGTTAAATCTATTCAGTTTAGTTAAACATTTCAGACACTAGTCTTCTTACCTGTTACTCCACATGGTCTGGAGACAAAAGTAACACAAAAGCTGTTTTTAGATGTTAAGTAGAAGTGTTAAGCAGAAACATTAGCCATTTAGCCTACATTTTCACACAATATGTCCTTCAGGGACTTTAGCTAAATTAATCCATAAAAGCAAAACATTTATTGTACAAAACTTATATTTTCATTATCAGCCTTTGGAATGTTTTATTACCACATCTTTCTTATAATCCCTTAATCCAAATGAAAGCTGTTAGATGAGTAATATAAAGCCCACTGAACACTCATTTAACTGTTTTTAGATCTTATTTTTCCAATACGCAAGTTTAACCAAACCAAGATGTCAGCTAAGAGCTCCTTGATCTTATATTTTTAGTTGTGGCAGGCGAATGTGTAACCTCACCACCCGCCCACGTCCAGAGGGGAGGCCTGTTATACCAGCCGACCGCAGCTCGCTTGGATCAGGCTCATCTTTGGGCTCAAATGAAAAGACTTTGCGCAATTAATGGTTGAGATTTCGCCGCACTCAATACAAGCATTACCACCGTCCGCACCACACCCAGAGCCAAGTGTGCAGTCTCTGTCCTCACAGTCCCTCCCTGCTGGGGTAGCTGTAGTCACTGCCATCCAGCCTAGTCATTTTCTGTTATGTAACAAACTGTGTGCACTACCAGTCAAAAATGTAGACACACGTTTACGATTTTTGGTTTAGGTTTACTACTTTTTACATTGTACCGAAGACATCAAATATATGAAGCTAGATGTATAGAACTGTGTAGCTGTTAAACCGTTCCTTTTCTTGTCACTGTCCCTTACTCAGAGGACCAAGGGGAGACCTGTCCTCTTCACCAGAGCTGAAGGGTCTTGGCAGCCACTCGTCCTTTGGGGTGTATAGGTGCACTGTGTAACTTTCTGGTTGGTTCAATTACTGATGGTTTTAGAGCTAAAAGATACCTAGAAAAACAGCATTCTTACTGTGAGCAGGCTTGCCTCGCCATAAAGCTGACCTGTAACTTGGCCTGGTTTGGTTTCCATGAAGATTGGAAGATTTAATACCATACTGTAAAACTTTCCAGACAAGGCAATAACAGATATCAGTAAAGTACACAATAGTCCCTATTCTGAACTTCACCGTTAAGATCGTGAGTCCAAAAAACACCCCTGTTTGTTGCTCAAGAGTCTGTGGCTTTATTTTGCTATAATGCACATAATAACAGGGTACTTGCTCAGTATCTCGCTGTGCTCACTCATTCTCTTCACAGACAGATACCCATTCACTCTATTCAAAGGCACATACACCCGGAGCGCTCACTCACGCCACACACTGCTCTATCTCACAACACAGCAAAGAAAAAAGGTAAATAAGTCTAAATATGTTATAGATTTTAGATTCCTCAAAGTAGACACCCTTTGTTTTGTGACAGCACAGCAAACCCTTGGCAGTCTCACAGTGAGTTTCATGAAAGTCTCCTGAAATGGAATGCCAAGAGTGTGCAAAGCAGTGATCAAAGCAAAGGATGGCTAATTTGACGAAAATATAATACAGGTAACCATCCTAACTCGAGACACAGCCACTAATTTATAGCTCATGTCTCTTAAATGTGAAAGACACCTTTTATATTCTTGTATCATTCATTACAAAATCTATCGTTTCTATTATGTCAAATAGAGTTTAGTGCTTTGCTTGTTGATTCTGCAGAAATCCATCCCAATTGTTTCTCAGTCCTCTTTGTTATTTCTTTACTTTTTTAATCATAAACCGCTGTGTTTGTTTTGACACAAATGAACCATGTGCTTCTCTCACTGGTTAATCATCTAACCTGTTAATCTTTTCTGAAATTAGGGAGACAGGATGCGGTTCCAGACCCGAATGTCTTTGTAAAGCATTTTCAGTGTGCTGTTTTAACTGGCAACTATGATGGAACGACACACGGTAGAGGCAGTGTCTGAGCAGCTGATGTAACTTTGAGCCAACACGGACACAAAGGTTTGGTTCTGGTGCCTCGTTTGGCACATATTGTTGTAACGGCTTTGACCTTTTATGAAAAGAGTTTCTGTTGTGGTGTGTGTCCAACATAACAGCTGTAAACATCTGTCTGTCTCCGGCTCTCCAGCAGAAATATACTTTCACATAGTTGCCTGGCAAAGTTGCACTACAAACTGCATTGTTGCGAGATTTGACTTTACTGAAACCTTTTATTGTTACACTGATGGGTTTGCAGAAGGTGGTTGGCCAATGGCACAGAAGCGTTGTCTTCAGAAGGTAAAATTTAGACTCTTTTAAACTCTTCGGAACTGGATCTCAGTTTTTAAAATAACCAAATCTTTTTCTTTCAAATTTGTATGCATTTTTATAATGGTTAACCCTGAAGCAACACAAGAATTAGCACAGAGTGAGAGCTTTGTGCACAAAAAAACGTACACACTGGCATCATAATAAATTATTTATTTATTTTTTAATTATTATTATTGTAGTGACATGATTAGGGTAAACAGACTCCTAACTCTGTTTCAGCCATTTTAAACAAATAAATACAAACAAAATAGTTTATAGATAAAATTAGTTTTCATATTGGCTTCTGTCATATAAATAAATGTAAAAAGAGCCAGTTTTTTGAATGGCTCTTTGAAGTGAACAGACCCAAGAGATTCAGATCCCATAAGAGAGACGAAAGTCCCATCACCAGTAGAACTTACATTTCCAGAGAAAATAGGCAACAAGCGAGCAATAGTCGGTATATAAATGTGATGTCCATGTTGGCCCTCGCTCTTTACACGCCCGAGGCAAGTTTTCTGATGGCGCCCCATGCCCCCACCATCTTTTGCCAAGATATTATAGAATTTTGAACTGATTTTGTGGCAGGCCATTTTGAAACAACAAAACATGGTATGCCACACACACACACACACAACAAAAAACATTTGCCCATAAAGGAGTGGGAAGAAGAAAACTTATTTAATCCCACCCCCTCTTCTAATTTAACATAATGACCTTTTTTTTTACATTCTTTAGACATTTTTACATTAGACCATATGAACTATTTACAAGTGCGGACAATGAGTCACTGTTATAGCTCGGTAACACAACTATCATCATACTGCAATAATACAAAAGGATTCCAACAATGGTAAAGAAATTAAAGATACCAACAATGGAAACACACAGCAGATACAAGTAATGTAATGGACAGAACAAACCAGCAAAAGTGCAGAAAAAAACAAGCAAAAACCTGCACTACAGAAGGCAGTTTGTTCTAATATTCAGACCCACTCTCTATATACTGTGACCAGACCATATGTTTATATAACAAGTTGAATTTATGGATATTTTGGCATTTCTTGAGACGTGTATCCAGACTGTTCCAGAGTTTTACACCACATATTGACACACAGAAACATTTACGGGTAGTTCGAACACTGGGCAATGTGAAATTTCCATACCCTCTTAAATTATGAGTTCTGTCTCTCATTTTGGACAAACTTTGTAGATTACTTGGTAGTAAATTGCTGGCTGAATGCTTTAAATAATATAATAAGTGTATAATATTTTACATGGTCAGGAATCTTTAGGAGCTTGGATTGAATAAAAAAGATTATGGGTGTGTTCTACAAATCCAACTTTATGGATGATTCGCAAAGCTCGTTTTTGTAATATAATCAATGGATTAACTGAACATTGGTAAGTTTTCCCCCACACTTCAACACAATATGTGAATTAAGGGAGAACCAATGAACACTATAATGTACGAAGGGCATTTTGATCAAGGTAATACTTCACTTTGTTTATTATAGCAAGACTTTTGGAAATTTTAGTTTTTATATGTCTAATGTGGGTTTTCCATGATAATTTACTGTCTATTATAACTCCCAGGAATTTATTTTCATTTACATTTTCAGTTTGGACACCTTCAATCAGAATTGGTAACAGAATTGGTTGCCAAACATCATTGCCTTGGTCTTATTCAAGTTTAATGACAATTTATTAATATCCATCCACTTTTTTTTTATTTTGTTTAGCTCCTCATTTAGAGTACTGAGGTCATTATAATTGTGACTGCTATAAAATATGCTGGTGTCGTCTGCAAAGAGTATAAGAATGTTATAATGTTACCTCCTCAAAAACATACTGGGAGTTGTGTTTTGTTTGCATGAATTAAACACATAAATCTGCAGGGTTTGTGTGTTAAACATGTGTGAATGAAACAAAACACAACTCTGGGTGTGTTTGTGATGAGGAAACAACATTATAACAGATCAGAAAATAGAATAACATGGGCACTTTAACACATCTCAGTTATTTACATTATGTACGATTGTTTACTTGAGCAAATGCTACTTTGGGAATTAATGTCTTGTTTTTATAAATATGCTCAATTTGCTAAAATATAAAGCTGACTCTCTCCACATTGCTATGCTGTGAGTGCTGCTCTCAGCTGTGGGAAGGAGCACAGCTGTTGTGAACTGGTGTGCCTGACTTTACTAAATAAATGTAACAATGGTGTCAAACAACTGCCACAGACTGCACTGGAGCCAGAGGGTACAAGATAAAGCTGGTGTCATTGTAGTTTAACAGCTGTTGACTATCCAAAAGTTCTCTCCATGCACACACATAGACAGTCCTGTTTGGATGTGAAATGCATGTCAAAAATGCTACTTAAATGCTACTTAAATGGACTCTTGTGAGTGTTAAATCACGTTAGAATGTTGTTACCTCATCAAAACCAGACCTGGAGTTGTGTTTTGTTTCATTCACACATGTTTGAGTGACCCTTTATCATTAGTCTGTCTACATCTCCTAAGCTCAAAATGCTCTGTTCCACCTTGTGATGTCATGAAGCAGTAGTTTTCAAGTTCACAGCTACGTTTTACCTTTGTTCAGTAGAGATGGGCAATTCCAGAGCTGAAATCATCCACATTATTCTAGTGAAGATGTATGGAGTTTAAAAACACAGTGGAGCACTTCCTGTATTACCACATTTCTGTTTGAGAGAAGAACTCAGGATGTGTAAATGAAACAAAACACAAATCCAGGTATGCTTTGGATCAATATAATATACATCTAAAATAGCATCATATCTGCACATTAACAAGTAGTTTTATTTAAGATCATTTTATTTTCCAGTTACTTCAAAATTGTCAGCATCTCACTCACCTCTGTCAATCATCATTTGTTAAAAGCCATGCAAATCCCTATGCAGTACATAAAACTTCTGATGTATTTCTTCCTCCTTATTAGAAGTGAGGCCGAGCGGACAGTGCGAGCAGCTGCTGCCCCGGGCCTTGTATTGACGTTGCCTCTGCTGGGGCACTTAGCGTCTGGCCGGTGCAGTGGAGCGTCAGGCTGTGGCCCCCTGCTCTGTTTGAAAACCCGCTCACAGATGAGATCGTGCTGAGTGCTGAGTTAAGACCTGTTTGTTGTGTCTCATTCAAGTCTAGAGCTACACCATTAAAACAGTGAGATTAGCCAGTGTTGGTACACGACTGCAGCATAATGAAGGGATGAGGTCAGGGAGAATGAGGATTACATGTATTGGTTTTGAAAGAGTCGGACAGAGTAGTGGTCAGGAGTCATTCTAATTACTTTTAGTTGTCATGCTAATCTTTTGTAATGAATTTACTTGACCAAAAAGGGGGCTATGCATTTGAAAATATTACAGTTTAATCAGAAACTTGGAATTTCCCTGTGTATTAAATGTTACAATAATGAAAACTATGGCATACATTTTTGTTCGATGAAGTAAATAAATGTTTGCTGAGTGGACAATGAAATATCAATATTACCTCGATAAGGCAAAATGTACATTTGAAAAACATTTGTTCCAGTCTTTCTACACTGCTGATTGGCTGAATGCCTGGGGTTTGCAATGCAGAGTTGCAGATGAGTGTGGGAGTCTGAGTCAAGTGTCAGTCCAAGTCCTCGTTCAAGTCCTAGTCAAAGTCTGTGTCACTGAAATGATGTTAATATTTATTACAGTTGAATTATTATGATAGTTTTCTTATTATTTTACCCACTGTTTATTGTTTATTTTGATCCCCTTTAGCATTTGCAGCGTGTGTTTTTTTTTTTTTTTACTTTTGGATACTGTTCACAATCATATTCACAATCATTCAACTACAAACAATTACATCTACTCACACCGCATGGCTCAGTGGACCTACGATGAATTCTCACAGCTTTAATAATTAATAATTATGAACTGAAAACCATCTGTTAAAACCGTTATACGTTCTACACTGTTTAATGTAGTAGAGAGAAGCAACAAGTCAAGTCCAAGTCAGAATCTCTGGTCAATGAATCCAAGTCTATCCTCCCTTAAAAATGTCATCCATCCATCATTATGTTCAAGTAACGTCAAGAAGTACGAGTACTCCAATCCGAGTACTACATATTTGTGCAGAGGAGCAGTTGACTCCCAGGCAGAACGGTGGAGGCGTTTCATCTCTGCTCCTCCAGCCACACACGGACATAGGGGTGTTTTTAGTTTACCATAGCCCAGGTGCGAGGCTCTTCAGTGGGCAGCAGTGCGACTGAATCACCCTGTCCTTCAAAATACATGGATGTTCTCTGCTCTGTGTCTTGGGGACCACACAGCCTTGTTTACCACATTCCTCTGACAGCAGGGCCCGGTTTGATTGACATGCAGTCCGTGAGTCAGAGCGCAGGGCCAGTCGTGACCCACCAGAACTCCTCCTCGGTCTCCCACTCAAAGTACCTGTCAGCGGGCGTCAGGATCTTTCTACTGTACAGAGATGAGTAGTTATGAGTCATGGTTTTGTACTTTTCAATTTGGCAAGTATGCATAAAAAAGCTCTCTTTGTAATTTTACATGGGTGTATTGTAAGTGTAGGAGATACATTCTGTGCTATTACAATTAAACAAAAATATAACGTTTTGCTCCGAGTGAAAAGGAAACGATGAGAAACTTTCATAATCCTTACATTATTTAAATCTCTGCTCAAAACTCACATTTGTCACACAAGTACTTTATACTGTTAACTGTAGTACATTTTCTAATTATACCTGTATGTTATATTGTATTTAAAGGTACACCTTGTTATTTTTCTGACGGAGGGTTCAACACCACCTGCTAGTCTCCATGGAGTTGTTGTAGCTTTGCCTGGAATGTTTTGCCATGTGGCATTAAACGTATCTATCACCATGGAGACAAGCAGGCGATGGTACCAAGGCCAAGTTACAAGTCAAATCTGTGGAAAGCTAACCCTGCTCACAATAAGAATAAATTCAAGATGGATACATTTAACGCCATAGTGGACAACATTTCAGGCAAAGAAAAAAGATCTCCATGGAGACAACTAGAAAAGTTACATAGTCCACCTTTAGTTGCTGTATGGTGGTGGCCTCGAGTGTCTTGAAGGACCTATATTACACAAAATTGACTCTTGTGAGCTTGTCTTGTTAGAATGTTTTTACCTCATCAAAACATACCTGAAGTGTTTTTTTCTTTTTTCATTCATCTGAGATTCTCAACCTTTTACTTTTTGTTTAGTAGAGATTGTCAATTCCAGGGCTGAAATCATCCGAATGATTGTATTGAAGGTGAACGGACTTTAAAAACACAGTAGAGCACTTCCACATGAATTCACAAGGTGGAATAAATAGATGGAATGACTATTTACGTTTGAGAGAAAAGCTTAAAGCCTAAATATGCAGGATTTGTGTGTGAATGCGACAAAAACAAAGCACAACTCCAAGTATGTTTGTGATGAGGAAACATTATAACATCAGAAAATAACACTTTAAATATAGTAAAGTATTATTTTCTGTAGCACTAATTTCCAACTAACTTCAAAACATCTACGCTAGCTCTTAAGATCTTTCGCGAACCGTCACCAACCAACCGCAGCAACAACCCAACCACCATCCAGTTTCTCATCTCATTACGCCAAATCCTTCACGAACTCACTCTGACAAAATCTGATCTTGTTTTGTGTAAGCACCCTGAAAGCCTCACCTGAAATTATGTCTAAGGAACCCGAGATTAGCCTGTTGACAGTCACTTGAATGGAGCTAATTGTTGAGTCATTTCATAGAGCAGCAGAGTTGAAAATGACTGTATTGGCCCCGAGCCCAAACGTGTCCATTAAACGGCCTGGGAGCTGAAAAAAGAAAAAAAAATCTGGCAACAATACAATGAAACTTGTCATACTCAAACAACCATTTCGAGATTGGACGACACAGGCGAAATAATGCCAAATAATAAACCCTTGTCTTAATTTGAACAGAAAGCAAAGGTCGAGGTTTGTATTAGAAAAAGGTGCTTATTTGAATAGTTCTAGAGATTATGAAGTTTAGCAGTTGTACAAGCATTGGAAAATGAATTACCTGAGCCGATCGTACTAATCTGAACATATTTGCTGCTGTTGTGGTACTGAAGGTTTTAAGACCTTACCGAAATGGCAGTGTGTGTACATACAGAAGGCTGTTTACATCATCGATGCAGTTAAGCTGTCTGGGAATTTCTGTCAATGGATCATTTTATGGACCTCAACAGTGCTCAGATGCTAAATGCTAAAGTACACATATGATGCATTATTTGTACTGTTATTTAAACAAGCTCATGAGTATATCTGTCACGTTTTATAACCTAAAATAATGCCTGTAGAAAACACATTTTTCATGCCCTCTTTTGGCAGCAGGGAATGAATAAACACTATCTGACAGCAGAAACGCTCAGAACTTAAACAACCTGTTACAGATTTTTTCTCATAAAAGGTCTTGCCCCTGTACAGATATTTGTAAAAGCAGCTTTAGAGGTCAAACTAATTCAGCTGTTTAGGCCAACATCTGCATTTAATTATAAAACATTATTATTGCCTGATACTCGGGAATTACAAGGTTAGCATGCGAACTGTTGTTAGGCGTGACGGCAATACTTCGCTCTGGCCTTTGAAAGTTGTGAAAAGTGCTCATCACAGTGAATAATTAGTCTGCTCGGAAATGCATTCGATAAGTGAGGAATACTGTAACTGTGAGGAAACTGAGGAAGTCCTTTTAAAGACAAAAAAGTACTGCATCTGTAAAAACTTAAAAACTGCAAAAGATTTCTACCTATAACATAATCTGGGGAAAATTTAAACGTGTTTTATGAGGCTAAGAGCATGACGACCTCATAAACAGGACTAATGAAAAAAGCATGATCTGACATACAATGAGTTCATAACGCAGTCTTAGGCCTCATTTTTATTTTTTTTATTTTTATTTAGAACTCTTTAGAATCTGGTATCGAGTAGAGCTCAGCATAACCACTGAAAACAGTTTCTCACCTCAACAATTCACCTTTTCTGTGTCTCTGTATCTTTTAAAGTAGACACATTGTGCTTTGTGTGCTATATACTTATACTCTATGACACCCGCAGATCATTATGTTGCATTTTGAACACTGTAAATTGCAATACTGATCTAGAAGAAACAAGTTTGCTGACTTTATTGAGGTATTAGGAACAGTTTCCCACCTGCCCCTTTATGGTATGTCACCGTAAATGTCTTCACAACGTCCTTTCAGCCCCTCCTACGGATGGCTGCACATCACTCTAGCAAGCAGTAACTTTTTTAGTTACTAACCCTGAATCATTCTCAATAAATGAATTCATTTTCTTCATGCTTTATCAAGGCTGTTAAAAGTGCAGAGTAGTGTTGTCACGTTCTTACATTTCCAAACTCGATTATGACACTAAGCTACAGACTCAATAATTTTTTGAAAAACTTTAAAACTTAATACAAAATAAAGTTTTTGGGTTTTTTTTGCCATGTGGCCTTATATTTGTGTAATCCCTCAGTGGTCCAGTAGGTTCCATAGTGGTCCTTGGGCGTATACTAGTCTATGCGGTCTTACACAAGTCGAGATCATTCTAAAGATGTTCAGGAAAGGTTCATTTCTGTCCTGTGTATGTGACTTTTTGAGTATCAATACCAGTTTCGATACTAGTGTTAGTATCGATTAGTATGTGATTTTGGATACTTTTGACAGCCCTAGTGCACTGTTATAAAGTTTTACAGTAGACAATCCACATCCAGCCAAGTACCTACACCTTTCACCAGCAAATTTGCCTTTTTATGCAAACCCAATTCCATAGAGTTAAGGTAAAGATTTGAATTCAGCTCGGAGCGCGTTTTCATTTGCAGAATATAGACTTGCTTGTACGGTGCGGCGTGCATGGGGATGTGTAAATGCCTTTGTCACAGATCATTTGCCAGGTTGACAACACAAACCGCAGTCCATCATAACAAGTTTGATGAACGAGCAGCGTCTGTGTACAGAAAAACACCAGCTTCCCATGGTACATATGATAACCAGAACATTTCACTCCCAAGATGCTTTTTGGCCCATCTAAACAGCACCAGAGTGGAACCACGATGCGTTATCTGGTCTGATGGAAGTTGATGTATTCTGTGTGGAGCGTTGTGTATTTTGGTACAAGATGAATCCACCGGCGGAAATCTCATTTTAGCCGAGGGGTAAATGATGGGCTGGTAGCCGTGAGGGGGTATCGGAGCCAGTTTCCATTTTCCACTTGGATAGAAATGATGAAAATGGCAAGTATATACGCCGCATAGAAACGGGGTCCAATGCAAAGTTGACCGGTACAGATGCAAACAGTTAAGTTTAGGTTCAAGTAAAGGTTAAGATGGTAACTTTAACCAGGAAAAAAAGGCCCATTGAGATGACTAAACACATATCAAAGAATACACCGGTATACATTTAGATAATCACAACAACTTGTTAGTTAAAGCTCCTATATTATACAAAATTGATTCTTCTGAGCTCAAGTCAATTTATGATGGTGAGAAATCATCAAAAACATACCTGTTGTTGTTTTGTTTCATTCACACATGTTTGAATAATCCTTTATTATTAGTCCGGTCTGTTCTGTTCTGATCTTCAAAGCTCAAAATGCTCTGTTCCACCTTGTGATGTCATGTAGTGGTAATGTTCAAGTTAACAGCTACATTTTACATTTAGTTCAGTAGAGATTGGAGATTATTAGATTTAAATTTATGTGTGTGTGTTTTCCATGCGTGAATGATACAAAAGACGAGACAAGATGAGGAAACAACATTATAGGTCAGAAAATAGCGTTCTATAGGCCCTTTAAAAACAGTTACAAACCATAGATCTAATTTCCCTTTCAGCGTTAATTTAAATTGACCTATTTGAGTCAGATCAGTGTATGAATGAGAACGTTTCATAATAGCCTTGAGAAGGAACTGATCCCAGGCTTTAATTTGCCTAGACAAATGATTCAGACTAATGACTCTAACCAATGTGAAACTCTAGATTCTTTCTGTGTGTTTATGTCACTGCAAGAATACAGATTGTTGCATTGTAATATCTGAAATGTTCTTGCAGAATCCAGGGTATAAATTTAGGTTACTGCAATAAAATCGTTTAATATTAACACTAATGCATTGGTCATATCTCTAATTTGACTGAAATGTCTTCAGCTAAAGTATACAATGGTTTAAAGGTCCTATATTATGCAAAACACACTCCCTTGTGCTTTTAGCCACGTTATAATGTTGTTACATCATCAAAAACAGACCTGGAGTTGTTTTGTTTCATTTACACATGTTTTAGTAATCCTTTATTATTAGTCTGTCTACATCTCCAAAGCTCAAAATGCTCTGTAAGTGGTAGTTTTCATGTTAACAGCTACCGTTTTTTCCTGAAATGACCCAAGTTATTATAGTGAAGGTGTGTGGAGTTTAAAAACACAGTGGGGTACTTCCTGTTTTATCACATGACATCACAAGGTGGAACAGAGTGTTTTCCATTTGAGAGCAGAACAGTGATAGAGCTGTACAACCAGAAATAAACATGCCACAGATGATGGAAGCAAAAATGGAAGCAGAAAAACTTGCAGATCGTTGAGAATAGTCCAATGAAACGTGAGATAACCACTCTGTGAAACTCGACCCCTCCGCCGCGATCGTAAAGATGCCAAATAAGCAGCTTCTATCACAGACATTGTGTTTGCACAGTGACACCTAATCCAGCTCCGTAAGGCGACATTCAAACCTGGGAATGCGCAGCGGTAAAGTGGATTTATGGTCCATTATGTGCGCCGGGGGCAAAACCACATCCACCACGATGAAACCTAATTTACCTTTATTGTTAAAACCTACAAAGGAACGCCATATTTTAAAGGTTTGGTGTTTTCAATGCTCAGTGCCTAATGGTTACAAAGAACAGTAACAGTAGAGAAGGCGTCATTGCACCTGAATGCCAGAACCAAGACTCACCGTGTTTTTTTCTGGGGGGCGATGCAGAGCTAGATAGTAATGGGGATTCGTATTACATTCCTCTGTCATGCTGTCATCACCTACTGCCTTAGACTTTACACAGTGGGGCGTTCATAGTCAAGGAAGGAGCACATATCTAAGGGAGAATTGTGTTATTTGACAGGGTTACACCTGTAAATAAGGTGCTGTGGTTGAAGAATGGTAATGAAATTTGCTGGTACAGAACCTAACCTGCTAAGACCAGCTGTTTTCTGATAGTGGTGTGGATTCTTGTCTCAGCCCCTGGAGCTATGATTGACAGGTGGATTAACCAATCACAGAAACACAAGGTCCACGTTGTGAAGAATTTTTGAAACACACAAGGGGCTCAAAAACTTTGCAGTGACTTAGTAATAACTTCACCTTAAAGGGCCCATATTACACTATTTTCTGATTTATGTTATAATGTTGTTTCCTAATCAGAAATATACCTGGAGTTATGCTTTGTTTCATTCACATACAAGCCTTGCATATTTAGGCTGAATTCTTCTCTCAAACAGAAAACACTCCATTCCACCTTGTGATGTCATGTGGTAATACAGGAAGTGCTTCACTGTGTTTTGAAACTCCATACACCTTCACTAGAATCATTTGGATAATTTCAGCCCTGGAAATCTCAATTTAACAAAACGTAAAAGGTAGTTGTGAACTTGAAAAATCCACTTGATGGGATCATAAGGTGGAACAGAGCACTGATAGATGCACAGGGCAGATAGAAGTGAGGCTGCCAATCTGCGCCATTGGACCAATCACTCTTGGTTCAAACTTTGTTCAAGTGGGAATCAATCAGTGGAGCTCTAACCACTGAGCCACTGCTGCAAAGTGTGTGAAGTGTCTTGCCAAGGACACAACAGCACTATAGAATGATCTACACCATTGCCACCATTTCTAACATTTTTTTGTTTGTTTCTGTATTTGTTTTTTGTGCAGGGAGAATTGCAATGAATGCATATGACAAAAAGCAACCAGCATCTAATGCCAAGAAGTGACAAAATGCGTAATTGTAAAAGTAACAAAGGTCTGTGATAAGCCAAGCCAAAAGTTTCAGTGATAAATTACCAAATCATTGTGTTGACATTTTGACAGTGTTTATGCATTGTCCCTGTCAGTATAGAGTGTTCTCGAAAATCACACAATCCTCTCTTCAGAACATACTGAGAATAATTTCATTTTGATTTGAGGATTTAGAGCAGACAAAGTGCAGTTTTGACGGGAAAACTATTATGGCTTTGTTGTGTTGACATTCTACCTGAACAGTTAAGACACAAAATGTTTTTTAATGTTGCATTCTCTTTCTGACCTAAATAAGTATGTTTTTGTTGTTCTGCACATGAGCGCATTGGGAAATACTGATGCAATATAAATCTAAGACTTTCAAAGTTCATTCAGAATACATTAGTGGACTTCTACCTCAAATAACCTACAAGAAAAAGGCGCGTGCTTAAAATGACATATTTAGAGGTCAGGGACTTTAATGGAGGATAATGAAACAACTAAAATTAATTCCTTCATGGACTCTGCCTAGTAACAAAGTGGCATGTTTTGGTGTTGGTTGTGGTTAAAGGAGCCAATAGTGCAGAATGGCAGCCTCAGTCTACCACAGGGCAGGTGTGGCTACAGTAGTAACTTACCACCACCAAGTATGGAGTGAATAAATAATACAATGTAAAGCACTTTGGGTGTGTTGAATTATATTATTATCTTTATTTTTATTAAAATGTAAGTTTTGTCATTACTTGTATGTGGGTCACTGGTTAGTGTTCCAACAAATCCATCATCAAAGTTAGAGTAAGGAAGGAAGGATACGAGTCAGTCTTTCAGTTACCCACAAGCCCATGCTCCATCTCCTGGGGTGCACATATTTAATTACAGATGTGACGAAGGAGACTTGGAGCGCTGTGTCATCCCATCCACCCTGAGCTCCAATCACACTTTACCACACAGCATGCTGGACACATTATTGCACTCCGGAAATTAAAGGAACATCATCAAACCTCAGAGGAACTTGCAGCAGCCCGCCTGAATGTGTCACCAGAAGTCTGACCTTACATGACACCCTCCTCTCAAGCTGTTTCACTTTCTCTGTCAGAGTTTTCAAAGTAACAAAATTCTTTAAAAAACATGCATGGCCAACATAAAGCGAGAAAAAGCAACTGTTTGTTTTGTAGAAAATCTGTCTCTAAGGGCTTTTTGATAATAAAAAGCTGGAACCTGGCAAAGCAATAATCTTGGTTAATAAACCTTGGATTATTTGTCTTCTTCAAAAATATTGCACCGTGAAGACAAAAATGATGACCTAAGTTGTGTGACTCACTTAAAACTTTCTTGTTATGAAGTACAGTTAGCTAGTTTGTTAAAGGCATTGTAGCAGATTTTTACTGTCTTAAAAATGTAAAAAAAAAAACATAATTATTTTATTTTAAAAGGTTTGCAGTGGTCCAAAGTTATTCCTCTCTTACCTTATGTATTCTGAGCATCCTAATTATTCACCACAATGAGTTAATAAGCTTTAAGAGTTTTGCAGTCACAGTAATGCTAACAACAACTTGCATGCTAACCACACACTTCCTGAGACAAGAAAACGAGAAAAGACTTCGTCAGTAGATGCAAACAGTACAACGATGCAACATAACTGTACTGGGGCAAGACAAATGTTGTTAAAATACATAGAAAAAAAAAAAATCATGTACAGGCCCCTTAAGTGAGTCTGATTCTCTGAAAACTTCCTTGTTATGAAGTAGTTAATACTATTTTTACCCATTGTAAAAATTCAAAATGCAGATTCATGACAATATGTTAATAATGAATTTAAAGTGCGTATGAGGTTTTGATGATTCTCAAATTTTGACTTCATTTGGGGGGAATAATACTTGGAGTAAATATAAATTATAGTTTTACACCAATCAAGAAGCAATTTGTGAAGAAGTTAAAAAAAAAAAAAAAAAAATTGTGAAAATTACAGGCAGTACAGCTTCATCATACAAGGGAGAATTCTATCCAAAACTTCGGCACAATTTACACACACAAAACAAAATTTTTCCCAATATTTTAAACATCCATCCATCCATTTTCTTCTGCTTATCCGGGGCTGGGTCGCGGGGAGAAGCAGGGACTTCCAGACTTCCTTCACCCTGGACACTTCCTCCAGCTCCTCCGGGGAACCCCAAGGCGTTCCCAGGCCAGCCGAGAGACATAGTCCCTCCAGCGTGTCCTGGGTCTTCCCCGGGACCTCCTCCTGGTGGGACATGCCTGGAACACCTCCCGAGGGAGGCGTCCAGGAGGCATCTGGAACAGATGCCCGAGCCACCTCAGCTGCTCCTCTCAATGTGGAGGAGCAGCAGCTCTACTTCAAGCCCCTCCTGTGTGACTGAGCTCCTCACCCTATCTCTAAAGGAGCGCGGTGAGGGGAGGAACGTAGATTGACGGTAAATCGAGAGCTTTGCCTTTCGGCTCAGCTCCCTCTTCACCACAACGGTCCGGTACAGTGACCACATCACTGCCGACACTGCACCGATCCACCTGTCAATCTCACGCTCCATCCTCCCCTCGTGAACAAGACCCCGAGATACTTGAACTCCTCCACTTGAGGAAAGGACTCTCCACCCACCTGGAGAGGGCAAGCCACCTTTTTCTTGTCAAGAACCATGGCCTCGGATTTGAATGTTGAATGTTTTAAACATTGTTTCAACAAAATAAAGGTGTTTTCTTATATTTTTATTTGTCAAATAATCATTTCTGTCTATACTAGAGGAGTTTTAGCCCAGTGTACTAGATGGTCACTGGGTAACAGTAATGGATTTCCCTAGTGTGATGTCATGATTTCCAACCAGGAAGTCAAATTTGAAACATAAAAAATGGCCAAAATGCGGGAAAATATTGTATATCTTTTTGTAAAATCTTAAATATAATGAATGATCTTACGGTGTTTTAGTCAAATGAGTGATCTAACCTGTCATAGGCACTTTAAATTAGAAACCTGTATATACAATGCTTGAATTGTGTTAATGTAACTGATTTAATTGAGCTGATTTTATTTTACATTTTTCTCACCAGTTGACGTCCTTTTGACCCATAGAAAAACTGATCTTGTTTATAGCCCATAAGTCTCTCTTCAGTGACTTTATCAACAACTCTTGTATCTTTTGAGCAGTAGCTAAAGCCTTAACTAAATCCACCTCTTCTTCACAGATCTAAAAAAAAAAAAAAAAAAAAACTCCCCAGGCTCCTCATCAGCTGCAGTGCATCTGATACGGCTGTAACTGAAGAAATGCTTACACTGTTAAACTTTGCTTAATGGCATGCCTCAGGGATCCATCTGCGGGCCCTCACACTTTTGATATGTGATCTTTCAATGGAAGGACACAAATCAGATCTCCTGTGTGTTTCTAGTGGGAGGCATCAAACCATCACCGTCAGCACTATTCTACTTTTTACTTCACTATATTTCATGACTGACTATAACTCTCGAACCAATTATTTTCTGCTTTGACAAACATGAAATGTATCTCCCAGTAGAAGAATAGGAGGCTATAAAGCTGCTGGACAGTTTTCATGTAGCCTACCAGTTTGTGCTTGCATTTTTACGTGGTTATAGACAATTATACAGTACATTTGCTTACTCGCTTTCAATATTGGTCAGTCTGCTTGTCTTATATTGACCCAATGAAAGATTTAGATTTTTAGAAGTGCACTATGTAACTTTTCGGATGAAGGGTCCACCACCTTTGTGTTCCTATGGGCAGATTATTTCATTACCAGCTATGTTCCTTGGCACATATCTATGTCCATGGAGAGAAGAAACTGACACAACTAAGTCAAGTTACAGATTGGATCTGTGAAGAGATGAGCTTGCACAGTTTTGTTATCTGTAATTGAATAAATGCAAGATAGATATATTTAAAGACATACTGTGGTACATTACAGTGAAAGGAATGACAGCTCTATGGAGACAAGCAGGTAGTGGATCCCCTCTCCAAAAAGTGACATGGTGCACCTTTTGATTCTCAAGATTATTATCCAATCAGAAAGCAGAATGAGCCTTACATGACATTAAATTGGGCTGCCAATTTGCATGTGTCCTTTATATGCAGGTTAAGGCATTGGCAACCAAGGCTCAGTTTTGGATGTAAACCAGCTTTTTAAAGCTTTTTAAACCAGTAAAATCACAGGCTACTGTTTTCAGCTGTAAAAAAAAAAAAAAAAACAAACAAAAAAAAAAAAAACTATTTTGTGAAGCCCCATGAGACAACTGCTGTTGATGGGACCATACAGGAATGAATTTAATTGACAGCAACAAATTACTACTGGTAAAAACTGAACATCACAAATGGCAATGTGAAGTTGAAGTTTGGACAGAAAATATGTGGTTTTCCTTTCAGCGAGTCTTCCACTGATCTATTTGGTCGTACAAATCAGTATCTCAAAACTCAATAATTTCAGTGACAGCAGCCAGCATTTTGCCTGCAATCCAAAACAGACCTGCAAGTAGATGATGATGTGTGAATGAGAGCATTTCCTCAGTCTTTGCCATTGGCATTAGTTCAGACAGAAACCTGCTTTTAGTTTTGCACTATATAAAAACAGGCGCTTTCAAGTGTATAGTGGTGGGAGTGTGATTTATTTGTTTTATAGATATGAGAAAAGTGAAGAATACTGAAGTATACTTGCAGTGTATTCTTACAAACAAGAAATATGCGACCCCGCCAGGCCAAGTGACAGGTCAGATAGCTTCTCCAGGAGACAAATAAGTAGCGGACCCTCCACCAGAAAACTTAAACATGGCACCTTTTAAAAATGTCAAAAACAGAACTATTCCTCACTTACCTTATATATACTGAGCAATTATTCACTGCAATGAGTTTATAGATCCTCGTCATAACTCTCACATGGAGTTTTGTAGTGATGGCAAAGCTAACATCTACTAGCATGCTATTGCACACTTCCTGATTATCAAACAATAAAACGCTTTCTAATTAGATGTAGACTGCACTCAGCTGACTTGTTTTGACCTCAAGTGCTGCTTATAAGGTATATGTTTTGGGGGAAGACCATAGACTGTACATATAAATGGACATAGCTACTGTAGCCCGTTATTCGCAGTGTTTCAGGCTGGAAGGAAACATGGGAGTGCTTCTGCCTCCATCGACTCCAATAGATTTTACATTGAAAAACTGTCACCCCTCTCACTGTAACTGCTGCAGTGAGCCTTGTCATTTGAGTCTGGGTTAATCCTGGTGTTTTTATTTCGCTATTTTGTCCATAAATTAATTTGAACTCGGCTCCAAATTCACTTCGAAAACTGCTAGCCTCCTGAGCATCATTTGACTGGAGCCGAACCGAACGCCGAACGCTCTTTATACAGTCTATGAGCAAGACATGGGAAATAATTAGGTACAGGCCCTTTAATTTTACAGTCCGTTCACTTTTTTATGGATTTGCACATACGGTAATATCGACATTAGCCTATATCAATAAATTAATTTTCGTCCATATCACCCACACAGCCTCACCGCAGTGGATTTTCCCATGATGCATTTGGTGTTTTGTAGTATCCAATTAGTGGTATTTCTTGCCCTGATCTGGTTCTTCACATTTCGATGGACTTTTATCCATTATCCATTATTAAGCTACTTTGAAACTCATTATGCAGGGCCGAATTACATATTGATTTGAAATTAATTGCATTTAGATTCATTGCAATGGAATATCCTGTGATGTAGTCTGTGAGTGTATGCGGCTTGGATATAAAATGGTTGCTTATAGCCTACCGTACATATATTTATAATCATACAGTCATGATTTATACACACTAACCCTATGAGAAGTGTATGTCTGTAAGTCTGTGGATGGGACTTTCCCAAGCTCCAGTTTTACACCCAGTAGAGTTCAGGGGAAGGTTCAGCGTTTTGGGTTTACAGTACATACAGTCCATTTTTCATTTGGTTTACATGGAAATCTCAGACCATTAAAACTGTTATATTTCTAAACAGTTATTTTATGCTTCGACAAACATGAATTTTAACTCGTAGTGGAAGAAAAGGAGCCTATAAAGTTGCTTGTAGTCTATCCATTTCGGCTTGTATTCATAGCTACCAGTGATGAAGAAGTACTTGTTGCTTAAATAAAAGTACAGATACCAGAGCAAAAAAAAAATCATATGACAATATCTACTTAACTAAAAGTATTAAAGTACCTGTTTAAAAAATCCAGATCAAAAGCTTCAAATGTATTGATTGTGCTAAAGATTTATGCTGAATTTTGTTGAATTTTTCTATTTTTATTTTTGTGCGAACATGTTAAAACCCCTGAGCCTTTATAGCAGGTCATAAACTATAATCAAAAATACTTCTCAGTCCTGTTCAAAAATGTAGTGGAGTAGAAAGTACAGATACCTGCTCTCAAATGCAAATGTGAAGTAAACGTGAAAAGTATCCACCATAAAATGTACTCAAGTAACGTAAATAAAATAGCGTACGTTTTTCATTTAAGTACAGCACTTTACTACTTTTACGTCATTACATTCCACCATTGATAGCTACTATATACAGTTATGCTACACCCTTTACATGGCCAGTAATCAGATAACCCATGATCCTTTCTTTCCATCATCGTGCTTGGACTGGCCATACAGTTGAGGATTTTGGCTCTCTGCACATTTGGGGGAGCGTGGCCTGTGTAGTGCTCCTCTAAAGTGATTTCTTGTTACTCCTCATGTCTGTGGCGTCAGTGCGATTGTGTCTGGCCGCTCTTAAACACGTCTTAAAAATGTGAAAAACTGAACTCGTTAATTTGCAGTTCGCAGTGGTCCAGAGTTATTCCTCACTTACCTTATGCATTTTCTGAATCCTAATTATTCACTGTAATGAGTTTATAAGTACTTTTCACATCTCTCAAAGGCAAGGGCGAAGTTTTGCCGTGAACAACACATGCTAACGCGCACTTCCTGATTGTAGATGCAGACAGCACACAGTGGACTTGCTTTGACCTCAAGAGCTGCTTAGACAAATTTTGCTTAAAAACATGGGGCAAAAAATCAGGTACAGGGCTTTTAATACACTGTAGAAGCGTGGAGGACACAAACTGCTGTGCCTTTACAAGCAGAATTTAATCCTCGTTTTTTATCTTTTTGTTTCATTTTCTCTGTGAATAAGAGCAGACTAAAAGCCAGCGCTCGTCCGTGTGTATTTGTTTTCATCGGAGCACCCCATTTGATCACGTGACTCTTTCGTAGTACGTTACGTAGCAAATCTGTTCAGATGTCTGCCTTAAAAACTGCATAATAGGGTTGTCAAAAGTACCAAAACACAGATATTAATCAATACTAAAACTAGTTTCAAAACTAGATAATCATTTGAGCAAGTTTCAGTACTAAAAAGTCACATTCCCAGGATGCAAATAGCTCTTGAATAGCTTTAAAATGATCTTGAGCTGTATCAGAACAAGAATATGACCTCATAGACTTTTATACACACATGGACCACTGTGGAATCTACCTGGACGACTGAGGGATTACAGATATAAGACCACATGGTAATATAAAAGAAAGTACTATGTTTTAATGTTGAAAATCATGTTCTATTGCTTAAAGAAAGTGTTTTTATTATCATCGTGGTATCAGAATCAGTATTGAGTATCAAATATATTCCTTATTATTGAAATAGAGTTTGAAATCCTTTTACTACCACAGTGTTTACGTCATATAGGAGACGTTTTCCACCACAAATTCTGCACAGTCTAACTACCAATGTACTGTCGACGTACTTACTGTATTACCTCTTTCATCTTCTATACGTTGACCCATCTTTGCCCTGCACAGCTAATACACGATCCCACTCCCCGGAACTCAATGGAAAGCCAGACAGCAGCAGCCAGCCAGCAGCCAAGGATAAGTGGGATTTAACAGTCTCTCCAAACTTTCTGTATTTTCCACTGACTTTTACATCAAAAATCAATCTCACTTGGAGCGTTCGAAGGGAAACGCTAAAGCCTGATGTTCCCAAGTTATTACTGATAAGAACAGAGCAGATATCTGGGTTTTCGGAACAGTAAAATATCTTTCCTCCCAAGTAAAATGGAGGTATGACAGTTTGAAGAAATCCATAGAAGCACTAGCAGCTTTCTGGCATCTGAAATAAAGAGCTGTTCCGAGGGCATAGGCAGGGCAGCTTCACTCACAAAGTTATGTCGAGGGAAGTACACTAGGAAATATCTTTAAAAGTTGCTGCTTATGTGGAAAAGTTGTATTTTCTTCATGTAATGTTGCCCTGAGGGGATATCGTACATGGATGTACTCTATTTAGAGGCCTGAAGGGTACGACTAGTCATGGAATACAGTCTAATGTTGTTGGCAAGGATGGTTAGACTATACTTGGAGTAATTTATGCAGTGATGGTCGCATTTATTTAGCACTTTTCTATTCCCTGGCTCAGTGAAACGAGGGAAACGAGCTGGTCACCTATCAACTACAAATAAAATCAGAAAGAGTTTAGTGCGTCGCTCAAAGATACTGCAGATTTTTTTTTTTTCAATATGGACTGACTAATGGCTAATCCACCTGTCAATCACCATTTGAAAACTGGGAGATTTACCGGTGACCAGACTCACATCTTCGTAAAGTATTGAAGGAGTGCGCGTTCTGGAACCCAGGGAATTAATTTTACATCATGGGTAACCAAATTTATCAGACTCAAAACTCAAAACACGTGCAACTGCATATTATGTTATTTTTTGTCAAGCAGAGACGAGCTTTGTACTTGATTCCTGAGTGCCAGGCCCATCCATCATATCTGAGAGACATCCTGGAGTAAATACTTTATAATGATGGATGAATAATAATAAAGTACAGGCTCTTGGGTGCTGCTCCTTGCCCATGAGCAAATGTCTTTTTCACATTATGCATCACAAGCAATGAATTTTAACTTACATTTTATGGTATAATGTTTCATAACTGATGTTACAACGTGATGTGCAAGATGATGTTACATAATGATTGTAGTGGGCTGTAGCGATTATGGTTTTTTTTATGATTTATGATTCAAGGGCCCATATTATGCCATTTTTTATCTGTGTTATAATGTTGTTTCCTCGTCAAAAACATACCTGGAGTTGTGTTTTATTTCATTCGCACATGTTTAACACAAACCCTGCATTCTCAAACTGAAAATACTCTACCAACTTGTGATGTCATGTGGTAATACAGGAAGTGCTCCACTGTTTTTAAACCCCACACACCTTCACTAGAATCATTTGGATAATTTCCGCCCTGGAATAAATCTACTGACCTAAAGGTAAAGGAGCTGTTAAGTTGAAACCTACCGCTTCGTGACATCACAAGGTGGAACAGAGCATTTTGAGCTTTGGAGATATAGACAGATTAATTATAAAGGATTACTCAAACGTGTGAATGAAACAAAACACAACTCCAGGTATATTTTTGATGAGGTAACAACATATTAACATGGCTAAAAGCTCACAAGAGTCAATTTTGCATAATGTAAGACCTTTAAATGATTCTTTTCTTAACAGACAGATCACAGGGGTAGTTCACGGGGCAGATCAGGTTTCTGTTCTGTTGTTACGTCACTGACTCCTAGTGTACAGATGGTGCATCACAGTTTGAGTGGGATGAGTCAGTGATGAGGAGCGGCCCATTTGTCACTGTCCTCCTCAGTCCTCTGCAGTGCTCCTCTCTGCACCTCTGCTCAAGCTAAGTGTTTGTGAAGAATCCAGCACCGTTCACCAAATAGTGCATGAAGTTAGCTGTTTGAACACGCTTCTTGAATAAATGACAACAATACAACATTCTTGTGCAATTACTTTTCAGTATTATTTAAAGGAGACCTACTATGCAAAATCAACTTTTCAGAGCTGTTAACCATGTTTTAGGTGTTTCGCCTTCTCTTTATCCTCTTCAAATTGTATTTGGAGTGATTTGTGCATGTTTGAGCAATCTTTAATCACTTATTGTTGATCAGCCTACATTTTCACTGCATATTCATTTTGGTACAAATAAAAAAAAGTCTGCTACTTGCTAGTGGACTCTGCAGCTACACATATGAGCTGCAGAATCTTTGTTGTGATGATGTTTGTTTCTTTTGTTAAGTCATTTTAGATGAATATTAAGAATTAAAATGTGCAAAATATATCATAATGATCCATGGGTGTCATTGATTATAACTACCGTATTTTCCGGACTATAAGCCGCTACTTTTTTCTCACACTTTGAACCCTGCGGCTTATACACCGATGCGGCTCATATATGGACGGATTATTCGTCTATGAACACAGCGGATGCGCGCGCAGCTTGAGTGCAGAAAGCGCCGCTGTCTGTGCGGTGAACATGGGTTAGGGTTAGTTAGAACACTCGCTAGCGCTGTTGTCAGCACTAAAACAGTTTATCGCTGCGTGATAAAATAAGTTCTGCTGCTAAATGAACATTAGTGAGTGGGATACGTCTTAATGACCCGTATGTGTTAAATGCAGGTGAGGCGTAAATGACGAGACGAAACGTCTCAAACTTCAGTAGCTGGACATCCGCTCATACATGATCGATACAACTAACCCCGACCCCCGGGAGAGCCTCAAATCCTGTTGAAATCCTACAAGACACTGACATGATACAAGACACTGACATGATCCCAGACACTGACATGATCCCAGACAGGACAGCGGCTCTTTCTGCTCGAGACATGCGCAGTAGAGCGCCAGAGCGACTCTCGCGCGTGACGAACTGACTCAATGCAAAAAGACGACAAAAGCTTTCAGAGGCAATACAAGCAGATGCTCGGAACTTGAAAACTTCTTGAAGACGTGGACACCTGCGGCTTATAGACAGGTGCGGCCTATATATGTACAAAAATAAAATTCTTTGAAAATTTAGTTGATGCGGCTTATATTCAGGTGCGCTCAATAGTCCGGAAAATACGGTATATCACAGGTTCAAGCACAATAATTGTTCTTTAATATTGTGATAATGTTACTTTGACACTTTCAGTTGTGACGTTTGCATCTCTATCTGGATTTTTGCTTTGTTTCACTTACAGTCTAGTTTAGGCTGATCTTCCAACCAGATAGTTATGTTCAAACTGTAGCTCCAAGTGTGTAATCCATTACATTACATAATGCCCTCCACATGAAGTCATCTGTTGGTAATCCAAAATTGCTTCTCCACTTTTTAAAAAGCTTTCATGTTTAGCCAATTTCCCACTCCCCTCCCAAAAGTGTCTAAGATCCTCAACAGTGAGGGATGAAGAGTTTTATGAACATAATGGTAAAACTTGGATGTTTCTTAGTCGTGGTGGTTTTTAAAGGGCTCATATTACGCTATTTTCTGATCTATGTTATAATGTTGTTTCCTCATCACAAACACACCTGGAGTTGTGTTTTGTTTCATTCACACATGTTTAACACACAAACCTGCAGATTTAGGCTGAGTTCTTCTCTCAAACTTAAAACACTCTGTTCCACCTTGTGATGTCATGTGGTAATACAGGAAGTGCTCCACTGTGTTTCTAAACTCCATACACCTTCACTAAAATCATTTGGGTGATTTCAGACCTGAAATTGCCAATTTCCACTAAACAAAAGGCAAAGGTAGCTACTTGAAAACTACCGCTTCATGACATCACAAGGTGGAACAGAGCATTTTGAGCTTTGGCTAGCCATAGTGCTGTGGCTTGTATTCCTCAACATGTGCTAAAATTAAAGATGCACTGTGTAACCTTTCTGCCGGGCGGTCCACACCTGTTTGTTTCAGTGGAGAGGTGATTACTTTGCTTAGAAGGTTCAGCAAAAAGGCATTACACTTATCCATCTCCATGGAGAAAAGCAGGTGGCCCCACCCAATTAAGTTACAGATCAGATCTGTGGAGAGGCGACCCCGCTCAGAGTAAGAACGCATGTTTTGATTAGGTATTTTTCCACAATAAAAACATGTAATAGAACTGATGCAAAGTTTAATGCGAAACAGTGAAACAGTCCAGGCAAAGCAATGATGAGTTTAGACATGCCCCGTTTCATCTGTGTTAGTTTTGTGCTCAGTGAAGAAAGTGCAGCAAAAATAAATAAACACATTTCTTGGCATTTTGCAGGGCTTATAAACTAAATACGCATGGTTCATTCATAACAGTGACATCAGCACTTTATAATGTTTGCTTTTCACATTGCACAAAACAGGGAGGCCTCAGAGGACTCCCGGAGCTGGTCCAGAGTTCAAACTGCTTGACTTGACTATAAACACGCGCAGTCTGCAAGAATAAACAACCAAAATGTTTACGAAAAAGTTCATGAAATAGTGGATGGCAATGTTTGACATCACTGCGCAACATCAAGAGACAAGAGGAAATATAAAGGGAGTTTGAGAATGTAACAGTGACACCTGGTGGTTGGTATTGTCACTGCTGGTCGAAGTTAGTTTTGTTTTTACATTCTTCCATTCGTTTTCATCTTCATTTAGTGGCAAATTCAAAAATGCTCCTATAATATCATCCCAGCATTGCAAAAAATAAAATGCAGCCAAATGCCACCAAAATTGTTCTTGCCTTTTTTTTTTTTTTTTAGCTAGATAAAAGATAAATCAGTTTTATAGATGCATACACCCTTAACACACAGAGAGACAAAAATACATTATTTGGCAAAGAGAATATTCACAGTTCCAGAATGGCATTAATCTAAAATGCACCGTAGTGTCAAAGTCAGACAGTTGCAGGTTCAATTCCTATTATGGTGTGGATGATCTAAACAAAACATGTACAACAAAAACAAAGCAACACCACAACGAAACAAAAGAGAAGCTAAAAATCTATTCTGACTTACCCTGTTGATACTTGGCTGCGACATCAGGCTGGGGATGTTTTACATGTATCTCTAATGGTGGAATGTTTACGAGAGGCGAAGGTGACACAATGCACACATTAGTTTTTTGACGTGTTTTAAGACGGTCTGAAAACCCAAGACATTTTTTTTTATTTAAACAACACATTTTCAGGAGCCTGTGATCAATACGAGCGTTCATGGTCCTGTTTAGGTGTTTGATTTTCAACAAAATGGTGAGAGTGACTAACTAAACCCTAACCCTAACCCTTGTCACTGTAAGTTTATTTGTAAGAGCACAAATCACCACCTCTTTTGTAGTTCCAGCTAAGCCAGTTCTTTCTGGTCAAGTTGTCTTAAAATAAAGCTCAGGTTAACTTTAATTGCTTCAGCCTCCGTCCGTGTGGTTCATCTGTGTGTCTGTCTCTCCTCATCGCCTCTCACTTTAAATCTCAGGTTTTATATCATGCAGAGTTTTTATAGACGCAGACATTCAAACATGCACAGCGCCTTTCTGAAGCTGCAGAGGTGCGCTTTGATGGCCTGCACTAATCTCACCGAGGAGATCTCTCTTCCACATCTGACAAGTGCGAAGTCAAAGAGCAGTTATTTCCATTAAACTTCACAGACTTCGAGAGTGTTTTAAAAAGTTCCTAAAATTGAGCTGAGTGATGTCGGAGATTTCCTCTCTTTGATAGATGATATGAGCTGTTTGCCTCAGAACCTAATTCACTTTTTTCACCATTCGCCAGAGATACATCTATATTTTAATGAACGCGTTTTATCCTGAAGGCGTATATTCTTTTGATTCTGTGCACTTACTTCACTTTAAGGGGACTTTGTAGGTTCTACTAGACATAGACCAGTATATCAGCTGGCCAGTATATCAGACCGATATTTGCACCTTTTAGCGCATTGGCCTTAAATCTCCAGTATATTCATATTTTGTTTAGGTCAATCATCTGCCTAAAAATGTGTAGAAACATTTGAACACTGCTCTCTTAAGGTTATGGAGGAGTTTGTAATAAATTACAATTACATAATTTGGGAAAAATAATAAAAATAAAATTGGGCCTACATATCGGCCAGAAAATATCAACAGACCTTATCGACTATTCGTTTCTCTGGATTCATTGGCCATGAAAAAAAAACATATCGACCAGTGTCGTACTACAGGTACTATAATTAAGTGAATCTGGGTTGCCCTGAAACATACAAGTTTTTCTCAGTGTATGGAAAGCCTAGAACCTCCAGAATTCACTCCCTGAGCTGATTCATGATTGGCTGGGTGCCGGGGTTTAGGTACTGAGGATTCAGATCAGGGAGAGTCTTTTTAGGTTTAAAACTACTGGACTTCAGCGTTAAAACTGGCAACCCAAATGAAACTCATGTGAGACTATATTCACTCTTTAATGCAATTCAAAGATAATTCAAGTTTAAATTTCTATTATTCCAATTTATAATATTATAAAGAAGACAGTTCAAAGCAGCAGCAGTGAAATATGCCTGATGTTTGTGAGCTGCACTGAGCCCTGTGCAGTGTGTTCCTGGATCAGATGTACCTCTATGCCCTCTGTGCCCGTCAGCAGATGAGTTCAGGTTTCACTGTTCCATCCAAAAACGAAACGATCAATTTGAACATTACAGTAAGAACACAACGCGTGAGCCTGTGAGCCATTTTCACTAAACCACATCTGTCTCTGGTTGTGAATGTGGATTCTGCCCAAACAGACCCACAAACCTATTCAGGCTAATTTAATCTTTTTTTTTTTTTACTTTCAATGTGTTGTCACAGCTCTTCTAACTTTGATCATTTTTATTTTTTGAATATTTTATCGCACATGCCTGTCCTGGACCCGAAAGTGACATCACAGTTGGACCATGTTTATGTGATATTGTCCTGTCATGTTAATTATGCACAAAATATTTAGAAAAATGTCATATTTGATTCCTATTGCACCTGAGTTATTCCTCAGTTAAAGAGTGCTTTTCACATCACTGTAATGTTAACAACAACTAGCATGCTAACTGTGCACAACTGTTACTGGTTACTAGAATTAAATCTTTTTTGTCATTTAAAGCCAAGAAGCAAATTGTCAGTATATTTCTGTCGACCATGGACACAGTGATATTTTGTACATGTTCTCCAGCTCACAGTGTCTCCAGGCCTTAGACACAGTGTTTCATGGAGCCTTGACATTTATCATGAAGTTGACGTCTCTCACTTATCGCAGCCATAGACCGTCTAAAGACGTGGACATCGCCCTTATCCTTCACGATGCTCGTGGTTACTGGTTGTGAATTTGGAGCCAAGCATATTAGGAATAGGACTTTTTTAACGGACAAAATAAAAAACACCAGAATCACGTAGACCTGGTTAATATAAACATTTAAGACCAAATTGTGGTCAGACCTCCTTGTCAAAGCCTGATCCCGTCAGATCTCAGAAGCTCAGCAGGGCCGGACCTGGTTAGTACTTGGACTGGAGAACACTGGGAAAATCAGGTGCCACAGTGGGGCGCCAATGGCAAAAACTCACCGTGTCCTTAGGCAAGACACCCACGTTGCCTAGTATGAAAGTGGTGTGAGCGTGAGTGTTGGTGGCGGTCGGAGGGGCCGATGGCGCAGATTGGCAGCCTCGCATCCGTTAGTCTGCCCCAGGGAACTGTGGCTACAATAGTACGGAATAGTAAGTCTGGAATGAATGAATAATGCACCAAATTGTAAAGTGATTTTGAGCATCTGGAAAAGCGCCATGTAAGACTAATACATTCTTCTTCTTATTCTTATTCTTATTCTTATTATTATTATTATTAACGAGGCTCACAGCAGTAGTTACAGCGAGATGAACGACAATATTCCAATGTAAGTCAATGGGAGCCAGAGTCAGAAGGAGCCGGAAGCGCCAGCATGTGAACTTCCTACTTGGAACGTGGCGGCTGCAGGTTAGCCAAGTCTATTAATATATACAGTTTAAGATCACAGCCTCTTATAGTCGTGCACTGGATGGTTTTGTCTCTTTGCCCACTGCTGGATTCACGGGCACCTGTCTTTGTACCTGTGTGCACCTGCAGCACAGGTCCATAAGGCCGTATCAGCTGTGCTCCAAAGACTTGTCTGTAGTGACTGTCCCTAAGGTTCACACTGACTGGGAAAAAGTCCTTTTCCTTTGCTGCACTCTCTGTTTGGAACAAGATAAATTGCAGCTGAAGGAGCATATTTCATTGCACTCTTTCAAAGTTCTCCTGAAAGACAGTCTGTTTGTGGTTGTTTTAAATGTATCTCTGGTAATCTTGGCCTAATATTGTGTGTTTTGTAAATGTAGCTGACGGTTTGGTATTTGAGCTGCTGCCACTTGGCCAGGACGCTCTTGTTTAATGTCATTGAGTTTATCCTTTTTAAATAAAGGGTTGATTGATTGAATGACCTTCTGGTTTGCAAATGATATACACTCAATTTGACCCCAAGAGCTGCTTCTAAAAAGTCTAAAAGTGACTAGACCAGATTGTGGCTGTAAATAAAATATGGTTAAAATGAATAAAATAAAAATAATTGAATAAATAAAAAAATAAATAAAGGAGATAGGGACAATGAAGGACTGAACTGACTCTCTTTATTCTCATTTTATCCACACATCTTTGACGACTCCTGAGCACAATGTTATCTTTCCAGCCTGACAACAAGATGATGTTTACATAAAAAGAGCTGTGGGAGTTGCTGGTTTAGTCACTATAATCTTTTGTATACAGTAATCTGTTTATCTGAACACATCCTGACAGAAAGTGATCTGATACCGTCTGCGTCTACAAACCCCTGAATCCCTGTCAAGGCAAATCCATCTCCTAAATGATATTACATATTTTATTATTTATTGCCTTGTTGTACAGTATTTAACACCCAGGGGACAGCGAGGTGGTTTTAGAAATCACAAATGCCCAAAATTCAATATAAGCAGAAAGGAAAGATTTCTTTATTTTACTGAGAAGATCTGTCAGTGGCACTTTGAATGTGTTTATTTAGAAATCATTTCCAAAGATATAATGTGTGGTATAAGGCGAGACCCCTTGAATGGAGAGGGCTGCGCATATGTCAGTGCCAATTTGTTATTTTTAATTGTTTAATCATCATATGTAGCCATAATAATAGTATAGGTGAACTAAATAAAACCATTCTAAGTACACATTATTCAGTTTGACAACAAAACAACGCCTGTTATTGTTTCTGCTCATTTCCACATTGTCCCACATTCAGGTTCACAAACATTTTAATAACAGTAATGCAACAGGTTTCACGGCTGTTTTAAAGACATTGAGCCAAGACAGTTAAAGAACAAAAGAAAAAACACAGCACAGTTGAACCTAAATGCATAACAACATCTATTAAAAATATTAAATCTGACATTACACCAAAATAATATTTCAGAGTTTGTACATCTGCGTGACGTCACCATAGACTTCCAACTCTGATATAATCGAGATTCATTTATTTGACCACTAGATGGAGCCACTTCTCCACAGTTGTGACTTTGGCCGTCCAAGGATTTCATTTACATTTATAGTAGGCCTACAAAACAACGACAAATCACTAATTTATTATCAATACTACTATTAATCTACTATTATTAGCGTTTTTATTTTAAACTAAAACATATAGAAATTTCACTCCTATGTGTACAGTCTATTACACACATTATGAAGGCTATGAAATATATTTTGAAACTTTTTTTTTTTAAAGCTATATGCTGTTTTTTGAATATAGTAATATTATAGAATAGAATATGACATGACATATTTATTTTTTAACAGAAAAAAGACAGAAAATATTAAGGACATACTTGTTAAAAAAAAAATACACCATATAAACAAATAAACACCATATATATATTTAAAAAAAACATAATTATTAAGTGAGTCTGCTTTACGCACGGTCCTTGCCTGGCACTCCGCTCCCTCCTCCTTCTCCTCCATCCAGCCCCGTGTTTTGGTTCCGTGTCTTGTCCCTCATGTTGTCCCTTTGACCCCACATTAAGGGAACAGAAACGCGAGTAGCGGTACCTGTCTGTCTGATTGACGTGCAGGTCTACTGTGCACCCCGCGCACACGGGCTGAAGACAGCGGGAGGGCGGGCTCAGGCGCGCTGCCGTCCAATGGGATGAGACATGGGAGGGCGCTCCACTAACTCCAGCTTTGTCCTAACTTACTGGGACTCCTGAGCACAATATGACTGAAGCCTCTGCACCGTTATTTCAACGGGACGGTGCGTGTACCGCTTCAGCCGCGTGCACTCTGGTCTATACCGCTGGACTGCGCACTGACTGCGCATGAACTTTTTGTTATCACCGAGGACGAGCCGGGGATTTAACTTTTGAGACATTTTGAGAGATTTCTCCCTCAGGATGTTTGAAGCGCAGTTGGACTGACACTTCTCCCGCGTTCTGAGAGGATAATAAAAACTTGTGGAGCACTTTTGGACACTTTTGCGAACTTTCCCATTGACTTTTCCCTCGTGCGCACAGCGGAATACAATGCTCAAGTAACGGCGCGTAAAAGTGGACACATCATCGGCATGGACTGTGTCTGAGCGAGGATCACGGTGACCATGGCGCACGCAGGTAGGGGCTCGGGCCGGCTTCATTTGTTTCTCCTCTTATTGTGGACTCTCTCGCGGTACTCAGCATCCAGCCAAGTCCGCCAAGAGTTTCGCGTACTGGAAGAGCAGCCCGTGGGCACGTACGTCGGGACGATAGAGACGCGACCCAGCTTCACGTACCGCTTCAGTGAAAACCATAAACTTTTTGCCATCAACGGCACCACGGGAGTTATTTACACGTCTTCAGTGATTGACAGAGAGATTTTACAAAGCGATGTCATTAACGTGGTGGTGCTGTCCAGTCAACCCACCTATCCCACGGAAGTCCGAATAATAGTTTTGGATATCAATGACAACTCGCCCGTATTCCCAGACGCCTCTATCGTGGTGTCTTTCAAAGAGGACGCCAGCAGTGGGAGACAAGTCATCCTGGACACCGCCACCGACGCGGACATCGGGAGCAACGGCGTGGACCACACCACATACAGAATAGTGAAAGGCAACGAGCAGAGGCGGTTCAGATTGGATATCACTGTCAATCCTAGTGGAGAGGGAGCATTCTTGCACCTAGTTTCAACAGGAGGCTTGGACAGAGAGGTCACTCCGTTCTATCAGCTCCTAATTGAAGTGGAGGACAAGGGAGAGCCGAAAAAGTTTGGCTACCTGCAAGTGAACGTCACCATACAGGACATTAACGACAACCCGCCCGCGTTTGATGAGGAGCATTATCAAACAAGTGTGTATGAGGACGCAGCGGTGGGGTCAAGTATTTTGCAAATCACAGCCACAGACCAAGATGAAGGGGTGAATGCAGAAATCCGGTACTACTTAGATGAGGGGACTCCTTTTCAAATTGACCCAAAAGCAGGTACAATAGTGATCAAAGAGGGTTTAGATTTTGAAAGTAAACGTGAATATTCCTTAACTATACATGCAGTGGATAATGGGGTACCAGCGTTATCAGGCAGGACAGAAGCTACGATAAAACTCTTAGATGTCAATGATAACGATCCAGTAGTTAAGTTTCGCTACTTTCCCACTACTTCTAAATTTGCATCCGTGGATGAAAATGCACAAATTGGCACAGTTGTAGCACTGCTGACTGTTTCAGATTCAGACTCCCCTACAGCCAATGGTAACATTTCTGTCTCAATTTTAGGAGGGAACGAGCAGAGACACTTTGAAGTGCACACGTCTCCAGTGCCTAATCTGAGTTTGATAAAAGTAGCTAGTGTGTTGGACAGGGAGAGAATTTCCTCTTATAACTTAACTGTGTCCGTGTCAGACAATGGTAAACCTATGGCCAGGTCCTCTTTTGCCAGCCTGGTTATTTTTGTGAATGATATCAACGATCACCCCCCAATATTCCAGGAGGCAGAGTACAGGGTAGATATCAGTGAAGACATTCCTAAAGGCAGCTACATTAAAGGGGTCTCGGCAACAGATGGGGACTCCGGGCAGAATGCCAACCTGCGTTACTCCCTCGTGTCTGGAAATGCTTTGGGCTGGTTCTCCATCAGTGAAAACAGTGGTTTGGTTACCAGCGCTGCTCTGCTAGATAGGGAAATTGCATCTGAAATTGTGCTGAATATTAGTGCAAAAGACCAGGGGCTGCAGCCTAAGATTTCGTACACTAAACTGATAGTAAACATAACAGACGTGAATGACCAAGTGCCCACGTTCACACAGAGCACGTATCATGTTTCTGTAGTGGAGCACGCCCCTGCTGGGACAGAGCTCCTGGTGCTGTCTGCATCAGACGACGACCTCGGGGCCAACGGCACGATCCGCTTCTCATTTGATGCAGAAACACCAGCCAAAGTCCAGGAGTTGTTCCGCCTGGACGCTGTGTCAGGGAGATTAAGCACAGCGGTCGAGTTAGACAGGGAGGATCAGGGCTCATACTTACTCCACATCCAGGCAGCAGACGCAGGCAGCCCCCCTCTGCACTCTGTTGGAAAAGTCAACATCACCCTTAGGGATATCAATGACAATAGGCCAGTCTTTTACCCGGTGCAGTATTTTGCTAACGTGAAGGAGAATGAGCCTTCTGGTTCTTATGTAACCACAGTTGCAGCCACAGACCCAGACTTAGGCCGGAATGGCACTGTTAAATATATCATTACTGCTGGTGACACATCCAAATTCCGCATTAATGTCAACAGTGGGAAAATTAGCACACTGGTGCCACTGGATAGGGAGGAGAAAACTGCTTACCAGCTGCAGGTAACAGCAACAGATGGTAATGGTCTCCGCTCACAAACCCAGGCTATAGTTACTGTTACAGTCATAGACACACAGGACAATCCCCCAGTATTTAACCAGAAAGCATATAGTTTTGTCATGTTTGAGAACGTGGGCATTGGGACAGTCATAGGAACAGTTTCAGCCACAACTGTTGATCTAAACACAAACATCTCGTATCTTATAACATCTGGAGACCAAAGGGGGCTTTTTACTGTCAGCAACACAGGCCAGATTATAGCATCAAGCCAAATAGACAGAGAGGAGCAGGCTTTCTATCAGCTCAAAATAGTGGCCCAGGGTGGTGACATCACAGGGGAAGCTTTTGTTAACATTACTGTCAAAGACTTGAATGATAATGCTCCTCGCTTCATTCACGCTGTGGAACATGTGAGCGCTGTTGAAAACTGGAACACGGGTCACGTCATATTCCAGGCCAGAGCCTCAGATCCAGATGAAGGCCCAAATGGCGTGGTGGTCTACAGCCTCAAACAAAACCCAAGAGGCCTGTTCCATATTCATGAGAAGCATGGACTTATCACACTGACGGGGCCGCTTGAGGTCACCACCAGTTCCTATGAGGTGGAGGTGATTGCTTCAGATATGGGGCTCCCACAGCTTACCTCCAGTCTGGTCCTAATAGTCAGCGTGTATGATGTCAACGACAACTCTCCTGTTTTTGACCAGCTTTCTTATGAAGTCATTATACTAGAATCTGAACCAGTTAACAGCAGATTTTTCAAAGTGGAAGCTACAGATAAAGACTCTGGACTAAACGGGGAAATCATGTACGACATCGCTGGTGGGAATACAAGGGATGTGTTTGGTATTTTTCCAGATGGACAGTTGTACATCAAAACAGAGCTGGACAGGGAGACACAAGACAGATATAATTTAATAG
Source organism: Taenioides sp. WSHXM2023 (assembly GCA_029959045.1). Taxonomy (NCBI): domain Eukaryota; kingdom Metazoa; phylum Chordata; class Actinopteri; order Gobiiformes; family Gobiidae; genus Taenioides; species Taenioides sp. WSHXM2023. The sequence continues at coordinate 4,539,017 of CM057100.1, read as the reverse complement.
TAGTGGCCTCAGACCGGGCTGTGGAACCGCTTAGCGCCACTGTCAACGTTAGCATCATTTTGGATGATGTCAATGACAACCGCCCTTTATTCAACAGCACTAATTACGTGTTTCATTTTGAAGAGGAGCAGAAGCGGGGGTCCTTGGTTGGCCAGGTTTTCGCCGAGGATAAGGACTTTGGCCCGAACAGTGAGATCCGATACACATTCGAAACCCCACAGCCAAACTTTGAACTCAACGCCATTAGTGGAGAATTGACGAGTACTTTGCAGTTGGATCGCGAGTCGCTTATGAGACAAAGAGGCGCCTCAGTTTTTAGTTTTGTGGTCGTCTCTTCTGACCAGGGTCTCCCCAAGCCCCTCCGAGACCAGGCCAAAGTCCAAGTTTACATACAAGACATCAATGATAATGCACCTAAGTTCACGAAAGACATTTACCAGGCCTCCATTTCAGAGTCTGCGCAAAATATGACACAACTTCTGCGGGTATCTGCATCTGACGTGGACGAGAACAAAAACGGGCTTGTTCATTATCACATTTCTAAAGGGAACGAGGAAGGGCAATTTACTATAGATAGCAGCACCGGTCAGGTTACTCTAATTGGGAAGTTGGACTACGAAACAACTTCAACTTATTCCCTGAAAATTATTGCTGTTGATGCTGGAGATGTTCCCCTGTCCTCTTCGTGTTTGCTTAGCATTAGCATTCTGGATGAAAACGACAATTCACCCGCCTTCCCCAAATCCTCTCTGTCTGTGGATGTCTTGGAAAACATGAGGGTAGGAGAGCTTGTGGCTTCTGTGACGGCTACAGATTCAGATTCGGGCCCAAACGCAGATATAACTTACAGCATCACAGCTACGAACAATCACGGCACATTTAGCATTAGCCCCAACACTGGAAGTATATTTCTGGTTAAAAAACTGGACTTTGAAACACAATCTTTTTACAAACTCAATATCACAGCAAAAGACAATGGCAGACCTCCTCGCTCCTCCTCCATCCCTGTCGTTATTCATGTTCGAGATTTCAACGACAATCCACCTGTGTTCGCACCTGGAGACATGTTCAAATCCATTCCAGAAAATCTCCCTATAGCTTCCTCAGTCATAACCATCATAGCACATGACACAGACGCAGATATCAATGGTGAACTGGAGTACTCTATTTTACAACAGGTTCCAAGAGGAAACCACTTTAGCATTGACCCAAGCACTGGACTCATTTTCACTAATAGAGAAATTGATAGGGAGTTTTCCAATTTATTTGAGTTGATTATAAAAGCAACTGACCAAGCCTTTCCTGTTGAATTCCGCCGATATGCGCTTAAAAATGTCACAATTTGGGTAACAGATCTGAATGACAACATCCCTACTTTCGTGTCCCAGAATGCACTTGTCGCTGAGCCCAATATAGTCATTGGATCAATCCTCACAACAGTGCTTGCATTTGACCCAGATGATGGAGAAAACGGAGAAGTGGAATACGAACTGGTTGAAGGAGATTCTGACACGTTTATAATGGACAGGTACAGCGGGGACATCAGGCTAGCTTCCCAGTTGGTGCCATCCAGGCTAATGTACACGCTAACAGTAGCCGCAACGGATCACGGCGCAGATCGCAAGACATCCAGAACCGAACTTACTATCATTTTACAAGGTATTGACGGACCTGTTTTCTCCCAGCCAAAATACATCACAATTCTCAAGGAGGGCCAACCACCTGGAACCAATGTCATCTCACTGGACGCTTCAAGCCCGCGGGGGTCGTCAAGCAAAGTGGAGTATTTCATCGTGGCAGTACGGAGTGGAGGGAAAGCAGTCGGGCGACTCTTCACCATCGGGCGGCACACTGGAGTCATACAAACCGCTGCTGAACTTGACCGGGAGAAAGGGTCAGATCTCTACCAGGTGGATGTCTACGCCATAGAATCGGACGCGAGTCAACCCCGGACGCAACGCGCTGAGGTGAGTACGCTGCTGGCTTGCAATCCTTCCATACTATTGCTATTATATTCTGTTATGGCTGATCTATTTGGCAATGGGAGGGCATGAACTCACACATTGGCATTTGCTGAAGGCGTTTGGACGGCGTATGTGAAATTAGATCAAGATTTTGCACGGGGAAAAATAGTAAAGAGTGTCCAAGTCACACATAGGGCAAAGCCTCCCATTGCAATTGTCTGCTTGTTAATTAAATAGGCTTTTCATACTCTGTTCTGTGTTATATTAACTCATCACATTTTTGGACTGGTTTCGTAAGGCCCTGTTCCCTTGCACGATTACTGCACTCTGCTGTCCAAACGCGCTTGCCTCAACAAAACGTCTTCCTCCCTTTTTATTCCAAAGTTGGAAACTCAACCAAGTGTCTGTGACAAGCTGTTATCCTCTTTCGTGACTTTAATGACATAAGCGTTTGAAATGAACCGCACAAATCAGAAAGGACAGTTCTTTTATGGGCGGCGTTGAGTAGAAATATCTCATTCACTGATTCTGTTTCACATTTAAGCCTATGTGTGCTCCCTCGATGTCTCATGTAGAGAAACTAATTCAGTGCAGACGTGAACTGTGAGTGCCAGTATTACATTTTAGCCTCTTTTAGCCTAGAGCTGTTTTAACACTGAAGGTGGTCCCGAGGTACCAGCATGCATTGCACCACGGGCAATAAGTGACCATCCAAATCGCGTGACCTCCTAAGACTTTGTGAAAAGATGCAAAGCCAGGGAGGATGAAATTTAATCTTGCCATTTAATTTGCATAATGTCCTTTTGGTTTTCATCAAATATCCTGCCAGAAATGGGTTAAGCCAGTGTAACATAATAACCTTAAGTTCAAACTTCAGTTACCTGCTATTTTACACTCAAAAAACAGACATTAGCATTACCCTTATACAGAATATAGGCACAAATTAGCTAAGCGGAATCGTATAGCTGGTGTGTTAAATTCCATGTTGTAATTATGTATGCTGTTTGGAGAGAAACTGAATGAGTCATTTTAAACTTTAACCTAAGGCCAAGTACATTTGACCTATTACCTGTTACTGTGGCATTTGTGAATGTGTACAAAATGTTGCAGACCAAGTAACCATTTTTGTGAAATTGTGACGGAAAGGTAAAGAACCACCTATGTAAACCTAGCATATCAGATACGTAGTAATACATATTTTAAATAAGTATTGCACATCTTCAGTTAACTAATTTTAATACCAAATCACAGTGTATTGTAACAACCACTTGGCAAAATCTTGTTAGCTAGGGTAACTTAAAGGTGCACTATGTCACTTTTCCGGTGGAAGGTCAACAGCTGCTTGTCTCTATGGAGATCTTATTACTTTGGCTGGAATGTTCCACAGTATGGCATTACACTCAGTTATCCATTATCAATAAAATGTGTCCTTAATGCCTTGAAAAACATGCATTCTTACTAGGACTGGGCTTGCATTTCCACAGATCTGACTAACAACTTGACTTAATGGGGTCACCTGCTTGCCTCCGAGTGCTTAATACCATACTGTGGAACATTCCAGCTAAAGCAATAATATCTCTATGGCGACAAGCAGGTGACAGATGTTACACTGTATGCCTTTAACAGGAATATTAAATGTGCCTTTGTGCTCCATTCCCAATCTTTAAAATTCATAATGTTTCCAAGTTTGAACTTTTGAACCTGATGACTTTACCACACCACCTTTGCAGTCGAAGCGTGTGATTTAAGCAGTAAAAAAAGTCTTTTTTCGTCAGAGTCCTGGCAGTTTTCTTTGGTGTTGAAATTGTTTTCTAGGTTGGCTGTACCACATACTGCAAGTTAGGCTATTTTTGCAGGCAGTAGGTGCGGCGTCAAAGTGCACTGTGGTACTATCGTATAAACTTTCAGACTAGAACTAATGTTTTTCCACTTCTATGTTTATGCACCAGATACCCAGTAGCTACCAGGGGATTATTTCCATCCCCTGGGCTGTGACCCGTTCACATTCTACTTTTCCCCACTCTCTGCATTGATTTGACTTGTAGCTGGCATGTTTTTCCCCCACCCCAACTCGTGTGCACCCTGTTTTGGAAATCCTCAAATAAAAAGAATCTAGTTGGACAAGCCTTATCGACAGCGTTGATCTTAAACAAATCAGAGTCAAGCTGTGGAGAGTGGAGAGAAGGGATTTTTCCTGACCTTCTATGCATCCTTGAAAGCATCTTTGTCAAGTACAGCTGATTAGAAGTGTCAGTGAAGTTTGCATGTGCAGTTACTCTCATTTCTCATTTCGAGGCCTCAACACCTAGCATAACTTTTCGGCTAACGCATTTCGCTAAAGGAAGTACTGTTGATGTTGATCTAGAGCTAAACGATAAGCAGCATTGCGATTGTGATTTGTTTTTTAGTAATTGGATTCTCTTCAAAGTTCACATTTCAAATATGTCCAGAAAAAATGACAAAAAGACTGAAATATGAACTGACAAACTAAAACAAGAATCCCACTTCAGAACATGTTTGTACATTTCTAAACTACAGGATTAGCAGTTTTTTATGCAGAGTAAGACAATATTTTGTAATTTGTGGACAAAATTGTAATTCAAAAATTGCAGCCTTTGCGATTTGCTAATTGCATCCATTCAAATGATATCAGATTTGTTTGTCGTTAATCTTGCAGCCCTATGTTCATCACTGTTTGTAGCTTTAGTTTAGGAATGCGCTGGAAATGACTTCATTACCCAGAAATCCCAGCGTACTTTCCTGTTAGTAGTTCTTTGGGGGCGAATCTCTAGAAAGACGTTTGTTGGCAGCGGATTGGTCCATTGTTGGCGAATTCAGGTTCCATTCCTGCTGCTTGACAGGATGTTTTTAATTTCACCTCAATCGAGTTTTGATTCATCATATCCTGGATGTCAGTGTTGGAAGGTACGCAGAGGTGGATTGGAGATTTTGTTCCAGATTTTGAACTCAGAGCAGGTGTGTGTCCATTCAGATAAGCACTGTCAGATTTATATGTTTGACAAGTGAGGTTATAGCTCTTCCAGCGACTATTGTTATTTTAATGTTCGCTCTTTTGGGTTCACGCTCTACATTCCATTCTTAACATTCACTCAAGTTGTGTGAAATATTTTATAATGAGTTATAAGTATATTTTAGGCTTACCTGACTGGTGTTTATACTAGACTCTATTATGCTATACTGTCTATGCTATATTTTTGCTGTCTAGTGGTATTTTTGTGAATAGTAAGACCTTGAAATGTTGCCATAATGACCACACTGTGATGAGAGAGATTTTAGTACACATAATTGTTACCAAATGTTTTGAAAATGAATTTCCACACAAAGTACATGGAAAAGTACCCATGATAAATATTGAGCCCTAAAATGTATTGTCCCATCTGTCATCTATTAAACAAGTAGATAAATAGTAAATGGCATAAATGTCTCCAAACACAAAAACAAACATACAATGCCCCTTTCCATACGCTAACATATAGGGTTGTTAAAAGTAAAAAATCAGATATTAATCAATACTAAAACTAGTATCAAAAGTAGATAATCATGTGAGCAGGTATCCATACTAAAAATTCTCATTCAAAGGACAGAAGTTAACCTTTCCTGAATAGCTTTAGAATGATCTTAAGTTGTATCAGAACTAGTATAACATAACATACCAGGATGACTGAGGGATTACATAGATATAACACCACAAAGTACTATATTTAATGTTGAAATAGTCACATTCTATTGTCTAAAGGAATAGGTTTTTTTATTATCATCTTGCTATCAAAATTGGTATTGAGTATCGAGCCTGTTCCTTAGAATCAAAATCTAGTTTGAAATATTGGTATCGTGACAACACTACTTTGCAGTACATTCCAAAAGAGGTTGAACTGCAGTGTTATAGTATTTTATGTAGAGCTCATGACACAGTATTACAAATCATCTTGTTCTCACATACAATCCCACCTTCTCCATATGGCCGGGCTGCTACCATTGTTTTCATAGGGTGATGAAGTGTTGTTTTCGGGGAGGCCCCTGAGTGCCACATCAGTCCTTCCCCCCTCCCCTCCGCACCATTGTTCCCACTGGAAAGTAAACACGCTCCCAAGTGTTCGGCGGACCTTCCTTTTAGCTCGCATTTAGACTGCTTTTGTTATGTTTTAGTCTGTGCCAATGCCGAGCCCTGGCATATTTCGTAGTGTGCCTGGTTCTATCTGCTCGTGGATACTGTATACGGATGTCTAGAGCTGAAAGACTGTGATGGGAAAGGGCGGAGGAGATGTCACAATGGGTTACTGGGAGTTGTGGGAATTGAGACAGGGGAGGGGCTTCTGAAAGTGAATAGTTAAAGGTACACTATGTAACTTTTATGGTAGGAGTCTGGAGATTTGGTTGCTGTGCTTGGAATGTTCCACAGTAAGGCAGTGAACTTATCTGCTTTCTGTTTTTTGAGTGTTTTTTGAGGTGTTTCTAATGCACAAAAATACCTTGATGATATTTTTACTGTGAGTGTGGTCAGCTCGCCTCAGATCTGACCTGTAACTGGCCCGTTGGAGACAGAGGTTTAGTAACTATACTGAAGAACATATCCCGCAAAGCAATAATATCTCCATGGTGACAAGTAGGACCCTCAACAAGGTTACATAGAGAACCTTTAAACACTAGTGGCAATAAGAAAGTCTGGACAAAGTCTTATTAACTTTTCAAATAAATTCTGTATATTGCTAAACACGTAATGCATGAGTTAAATTGAATTGTATGTTTTTAGTTTTGTGCTTGCAACTCTATTACAGCGATGCACTCAAAGAAAGTTAAAGATATCTGCTAAGTTAAGACTTCAAATTCATCACATGGGTTCCGCAACAACATCAAATGCGTAAAGCTTTACTCAGCTTCACATGCTACTACTACTTATATCAGATTTGCTTTAATAAAGTCTTCAAGTGCATCAAAGTGCACATGCTGAACATTTTCTATCATGCCCACTACGGAAAAACGCATGTTGGAAAATATTAGCAGTTCTCATGCCGTCATCTTTAAAACCAGTCTCGTACTGTGCTTAGTTCGAGCGCATTATTGTAAAGTTGTAGACTGTTGCAAAGCCCCCGGATCATGCCAAAAGCAGGTGGGAACAAGGGCATCCAGTCTGCAGGCTAAGCTTTCGTACATCACAGTCGGGGAATGCAGATGTGGCGGGCAGATAGAACAAATACATGCTGATCTCTGTTGCTATGGTTAATTTAGACTCTTTGCATCTCCTGTGCGTCTCTGGCAATGTCATTTTTTTGTCTGATTTGTAAATCTGTCTGGCAACCAACTTCAAAGTTTCCTCTCAGTCTCTGGTTAATTCCGTCTCTTCTCATTCCATGTTTTTGCTGATGTTGATCCCGCTCCAGTAAAGACTCCGGGGGTAACGTGATTAGGGCATCGGAGGCAGCGTCGAGGTTGCTGGAGAGAGATAGAGGCTGTGCGAAATCGAAGCCAGTCAGGTCAGCGAGGCGCAAAGCACAAGGGCACGCAGGACTGGACAACACGATACAGGAGCGGCTTGTTGGGTGTAGAGGTGACAGATGATAAGAGGAAGCTCGTTTTGTGGTAGAAAGTGTCATTGAGCGTTTCGTTCATTTTGTTAAAGGCGCTGTACTAGATTTTTACTATCTTAAAGGGCCCATATAATTTTCTAATCTATGTTATAGTTGTTTCCTCATCACAAACATACCTGGACTGTCTTATATCAATTAAATAAAAAAAAAAAATGTCTCCACTTTGTTTTTAAACTCCATATCCCTTCACTAGAATCATTTAGATGATTTTAGCTCTGGAATTTCCCATCTCTACTGACCAAAATGTAAAAAAAAAGTAGCTGCTAACATAAAAACTACCATTCTATGACATCACAAGGTGGAATGGAGCATTTTGCGCTTTGGAGATGTCGACGAACTAATAATAAAGGGTTACTCAAACGTGTGAAACAAAACACAACAGGTACGTTTTAAAGCTCAAAAGAATCCATTTTGTGTAATATATGACCTTTAAAAACATGAAAAACAGAACTAGTTAAAGGCCCTGTACAGTGTTTTTCCCATGTATTTGATCAAAATTTGTCTTGCCCTAGTACAGATATATTGTATAAGCAGCTCTTGTGTCACTGAAACTCTGCTTTGGTCTCTGAGAGTTGCCAAAAGAGCTTATAAACTCATTGCAGTGAATAATTCTGATGTTTGAATTGCATAAAGGTACGTGAGGAATAAGTTTGTATCATTGCAAACTGTTCAAAATGCACTAGTATTGTTTTTTTTTCATGTTTTAAGACTGTCGCAATCAGTACATTTTATTTTAAACAGTTTGCAGTGGTCCAGGTATTCCTTATGCATTCCAAGCACCCAATCTGTATCCTAATTGAAACTGCTAATCTTAACCATGTAATTCAAGTTACATTACATTTTACTCCCCAAATGTGTTCCGGTTTTGATCTGAATTTGCTCGTGCATGTTAAAGTCTAGGGTCGAAATTGGAACAGCAGGAGAAACAGACCCACAGCATTTCACCGTGATGCCTGAGTGTGGACCACTTAACCGCCGTGCCACATTGCATTGACTTCATGTTTATCAATAAAATATACTTGCACTGTGAACAGTATAGCAGTATGTCGCATTGTACCACATGCTACATTCTTTACTGTCCAAGAAATATACATGTGCGGTCACTCTATAGCTACTTTTAGATATTTATTTAGTCTGCGGCAGTGCAGTGAAAGAAAAGTCTGAGAAGTAGCCAGAAGCAATCACATAGGCTTTGAAAGTACTATATACTATATGAATCTTTACTACTACTACTACATCTCCTATTACTATTACCGCGCCTTCATTTGGATTTTGGTTTATGAATGTGACTTAATGTCATTCGTAATTTCCACATGAATATTTTCTAACCCAATGAAGCCATATGGTTAAAGGACATATATAATACTACATTTTCAAACTTTTTTGAGCTTTCATCAACCATGTTTTAATGTTGTTTTGTCATCACAAACACACCTGGAGTTGTGTTTTGTATGAATGAAACAAAACACAACTCCAGGTGTGTTTTTGAGGAGGTTACAACTGTATAACATGGCTTAAATCTTACAGGAGTCAATTTTGCATAATATAGGACCTTTAAGTTAGAAAGGTAAAATACCCCAATATGTCACCCCAAGGTGAATAATAATAATAAATAATACATCAAACTTGTATCGCGCTTTTTTGGACACTCAAAGACGCTTAACAAACAGAGTAGAAAGTAGCACTGTAAAAAAAAAACTGACCCTGTACCTTTTAAATGTTATAATCCCACAAAAATACTTTTCTAAGGTTAGTTATTGAAAACTGCGGAACACAACTACCTCCAAGTGTTGTGTAAGTCATGGCCTAATTGTCACTTTGGGCAGTTTTACATAAGCAACATGCAAACAGACTGTACCAAAGCTGTAATTCTGGCTATACTGTGTCCGGACATGGCTTAGAAACTGCAGAGGTGAGGCTGTGGCTGGTCATTGTAGGTGGTCGTTCTGGGCTGGAGCTGAGGAGGAGGAGGATGTGGTGAGGAGGAGTTAACTTTGTCCATTTTACGAGACAATCACTGTAAACCAAAGGTAAACATACGCTCATCCATACATGCATGGAAGCGACCTGTGCCAGGAATATTCTCTGCGTTCTCCTGCTCATGGAAATAGAAGACTGTATAGTCAAAATATGTCTCTGTTAGATACTGTATTTTGACTGTGTTATGTCAGATATCATTAGTTTGAATGCTGAAATGAAGCTTAATACAGTGTTTATTGAAATTATTTTGAAATAGTGGAGTGAAATTTCAATCATATCCTCACTGTTGACTTCTTTAGATATTGCTTTGAATGTGGCTAAAATATATTGTCTGAAAGAGTCTGCTTTTTGACTAAAAATATCCCATAGTGTTTCTCAAACTGTGGTATATTTCTAACATTTGCTTATTTTAAAGTAATTTCATCCACTTTTTGGTCTCCCTTTGGGTAATTTACTGGTTAGGGCTATACTGGTGCAATATTGTAGTTCAATTTTAAAACTGGTTTAGTCAAATTTAGACCTTGCATAGTTTAGATCTGCCAGATCAAATTCAAACTTAGTTATGTAGAGGTCATTTCAATTCACACAGCGATATAAAGTACTAGAAAGGCTCTATGCAAACCAATAAGAAACACAATACATTTTCCACACTTGGGTGAGTTTTAATGACTAATGTAACTTCAGTCATCATATCATCTTTGCACTGTTTTCCTTATGACCTCTTGTATATGGCTGAGATATGTTTGTATTACCATATTTCTATCAGGTAGGATTATAACTACAACATATCTTCTGACTGCATGCATTTTGAAGTACTTTGAAGTTGAGGAGTTGGATAGTTTCATCAAAATACCTCCAAATATTTAATTAGAAAATATAAAAAGTTTAATCTGCACAATTCTATTCTTATTTGGGTCAGGCTCAAGATTAAGGTACTTGGGGCATTTCAGGATTACTCTGTACACAAATGCCAGCAAATATGTTAAGTACTTTTAAACCTTACAGATAAAGTCTAAGTCAAAAATGTAACAGCGTCTCAGATTTCACCTTGTTTGGCTTCTTCTTTTCTTATGTGCGAGGGGAGACTGGTACAGCTCACTGTGCACATTCGTCAGACAGCGGTCCAGAGGTCATGGAAAAGGTCATATTGTTCTGCAGTGACATGGTTTATAAAGTTAAGCCGAGCGGTGCACTGCAAATGAAAGAAAAAGAGCGACTTTCTCTGGCAAACAGCCACGGAGACGGATAAGTCCCACAATGCATCAGTGAAAGTACATTATAGAAAGATTCAGGAGTTTGGAGTTTGTTGATTGCAGTGGGACTTTTTCGTGGTAAATACTTTTCTTTCTAATGAGGGTCAGTCAGCTGCTTGTCTCCATGGCGATGTCATTACTTTGGCTGGAATGGCCCAAAGTATGGCATTATTTATTTTTTTATTTATTTAACCTTTATTTTACCAGGTAGGTCGATTGAGAACCAATTCTCATTTTCAACGACGACCTGGCCAAGAGGCAGAAATTACAACATACAACACCGTCCATACAGGCAAAGACAAGACAAACAACAACATTAAGACAGTTCCTATTTTCCACTATTTACATATAAATATTAAATTGACCCATCTTGTTTTTTCAGTCAGTGGTCACATTTTTATGTAGTGATTTTTCCATCACACACACATTTATATATGCAGACACTTGGGGGAAGGGGGTTAAGCGTCTTGCCCAAGGACACAACAACAGTATTCATCTGTGAGGGCTGGAATTGCACCGCTCAGCCATGTTTACGTCAAGAGCAGGATTCGAACTGCCACCGCCTCCGCCACACAGATCTTATTTGTAACTTGACTAGAAGGGACCTCTTTGCTTTATTGTCTCCATGGAGATAGACATGTTTAATGCCATACTGTGGAACAATAACAGGCAAAACAATATTTTCCATGGAGACAAGCAAGGAAACCTTATATAGTTCCTTCCTCTTTTAGCTAAACAATAAGTTCAATGTGGACAGATCAAATATTGATTCCTTAAAACACTAGTATAAATGTAATCTTTGTTACTGCTACACCAACAGACAAACAGCATCATTGTGTATATAGGGCCCACAGTGTTATTGCAAATCTGACCACTGAACAGTTATTGTAGCTGTCCCACTTTTCTATAGTAGCTACAGCCCTAATTTCCTGGAACTAAAGTCACGGGCCCACCCAGCGTTGAGCCTCGAGACCAATCTTGCGGGCCAGTCTGGGGTTTTTGGCATTATTGTATATTGTGTAAGATCTAGTAAAAGTCCACCAAATCTCTCCTCGATTTCAGCGGTTTGCTTCTGGGTCATTCCAACTCCCATTTTTGTTGTGTTTTGTGGCGTACTCAATTGTCCCGGTGCGGTAACCCCACCCTGCTGCTACTCTAAACAGGTTAAAACACAAATTATTTACACGCACTATTCTTGACCTTGGTCCGTTGCTAACATGTGTTTATTCGGGACAGTGGACAAGTATATTAAAAGTATTGCAATAGTGGACTATCTGCTGCCCCATGCTGAGTCTCTGGCTCCATATGAAGTCAATGCGCGATCTAAGGTTAGAATAATAAATGAATGCGGCTGGAGCTTTGCATGCTCGGTGGAGTTTTGCATCATCAGGTTTATTTGCACATGGCAGATACATTTCTCGTGCTGACTGACTTTGATTGTCATGGCTCATTTGGGACGGGGGTCACTGGCCCATCTTAAGCACACACACGCTCCTCTGGGACTGATGTTTGCCATTAGTTAGGTGCGAGTCAGACCTAGAGTTGCTTTAATACTTTAATAGTACTATGGGCAGGTAAGTGCAGTGCATTCGGGGTTTAGATTGTCTAAAATTTTAGAATTGCATGGGTGCTGGAATTGTGAGTGCGATTTTTCCAATCTGCAATACATTAGGGTGACTAGAAGTGCTCTTGCTATACATGTCCTTCTTTCATGAAAAAAATAAAAATCAGGAATCTTAATTTTAAAGATTCTATGTTGGCAAAATTGACTCTTGTGAGCTTTTAGCCATGTTATAATGTTATGAGCTCATCAAAAACATACCTGGAGTTGTATTTTGTTTCATTCACACGTTTGAGTGATCCTTTATTATTGGGATGTCTACATCTTCAAAGCTCAAAATCCTCTGTTCCACCTTGTGATGTGATAAAGTGGTAGTTTTCAGGTTCACAGTTACCTTTTACCTTTAGTTCAGTAGAGATTGGCAATTCCAAGACTGACATCATTCAAATGATTCTAGTGAAGGTGTGTGGCATTTAAAAACACAGTGGAGCACTTCCTGTATCACAAGGGAGTGTTTTCTGTCTGAGAGAAGAACTAAGCAATATACTGGATTTGTGTGTTAATCATGCTAAAATAGGCCCAGTCAGTAGCTTTGTGTTAGTTTTGGTGACAATCTTGGCTCATCTGATCAGATGCAACTTTTCACTTCAGTGTGCTCCCACGTTTGACCCAGTCAGTGCACTGACTGCTCTTTTAGAATAGAAAGCATGATGAATTATTGTGAAGACAGGTACTGTGGATAAGTTTGATCTGACGGAGTACTTCATTATTTGACCAAAATCAATCTCGTATTTACTGAGATACGTTCATAAATGCCACACATTTTTCAATTAAAATAACAGAAAATATTTTTCCCTGCCCCACAAACCAAATGTCCTCCTTTTTGTGACCACAATCTGGTCACCCTACAATACATGCCATAGTGTATTTTGGCTAGACACATCCAAACTGTGCCTGGCTTCATTGGCGTAGGGTATGGCTGGGGTGAATCATGCTCTTAGTATCAGTAACTGTCATTGTGACAGAAGGAATAACATGTGGTCAAACACAAACAGCTTATTTCCGTGTTATTTCTCAATACCTTAAAATTGCCCTGCCATCCTGAAACCAGTGTAAGGACCATTTAAGACCATTTCTGTCCACTGCTGTCCATTTTGTATGCACTCACACTTATGGCCACACGCTCTGATGCAACTCCCAATCCCCAGCTCCATGTGTACAGCTAGAAACTTTCCATTGTGAATTGCAGGCTTTAAAAATAGCCACTCTTACTTACTTCATTTTTAAGAGCAAAATAGTAATCTCCACCCTATTACATTTCAACCATAACCTTCCCTAACCTTGATCATCAGGTTTAGTTATGATTTAGGCCCTCCATTCTCTTGAGTAAGTACTACATGCGTATATAAATCTCCCCTTGTGTACGGCTAAAGCTCGGATTTCTTCTTCATAGCTTCCTTGTGTAGTGCTCCAACTATAGGGACAGTAAAATATGCCAGAGTCTGTCCAGGTTTGGGGAAAAAATGTTCCACTTCTTTGACTTGCAGGGAGTTGGAGAGAAAGAGTTAGAGGAGGGTTGACTTTGGCACGTTTTCTCTGTGGTAATAATGGATCCCAGAATGATTTGTTCTGCCACGTGACTCCGAAGGCTCCGAAGCATCAACAAACCTTCCGACACATGCACATGCTGGATTACACGCAGCCATGGTCTATTGTTTTCAGTGCATTTACTGTGGTACATCTCCCATTATTTTGGAATTTCTATATAACTGCGTAACGTAGTCTACCGCAGTATCTGTTAACTGTTTTGACATGGCATTTGGAATGGTTTTCTCTGTGTTTTACTTAGGACTTTAGCAGATGTTTGTAATAAACTATTAAACTTGGCATGGTGATGGCATTTGCAACTATCTTACCTAATTTGTGGTATAAATTTGTTCCGCCACCATTTCAAAAATCTGCACAACTTCATATTTATCATTATTTCTGTTCCAGGTTTTATACAATGCAGACAAACTAACAGCATGAAGGTTCTGTGTAACCTTTCTAGTGGGGGTATCTGCATTGTCTGGAATGTTACACAATATGGCATTAAACGTTCTATCTTTAAATTTTAGGCATTTTTATTGCTAAAAAAGATCTTGGAAAACATGCATTCTTACCTGTGAGCAGGCCTGATGGCATCACCTGCTTGTTTCTAACCAGTTGGTCAACCCCCAGCATGAGATGGAGCATTGTCCTGCATGAAGATGATTTTGCCATGGAAAAGCACGGTTCTTCTTTTTGTACCATGGAAGAAAGTGGTCAGTCAGAAACTCCACATACTTTACAGAGGTCATTTTCACACCTTCAGGAACCCTAAAGGGGCCGACCAGCTCTCTCTCCATGATTCCGGCCCAAAATGACGTCACCTCCTTGATGACGTCATAGCTTTGTTGGGACATGGTGGCCGTCCACCAACCATCCACCACTTCATCCACCTGGACCATCCAGGGTTGCACGGCACTCATCAGTGAACAAGACTGTTTGAAAATGAGTCTTCATGTATTTCTGGGACCACTGGAGCCATTTCTGCTTGTGAACATTGTTTAAGGGTGGCTGAAGAGAAGGTTTATGCATAACTGCCTCTGGAGGATCCTACACCTTGATGTTCGCAGGACTCCAGAGGCACCAGCAGCTTCAAATACCTGTGTGCTGCTTTGTAAAGGCATTTTAGCAGCTGCTCTCTTAATCCGATGTATTTGTCTGGCAGAAACCTTCCTCATTGTGCCTTTATCTGCACGAATCTGTGTGTGCTCTGAATCAAATCTCTTCATAGTACGATGATCACGCTTAAGTTTTTGTGAAATATCTAAGGTTTTCATACCTTGTCCAAGGTATTCAACTTTTTTACACTTTTCAGCACTAGAGAGATCCTTTTCCTTTCCCATATTACTTGAAAATGTTGCTCTGCTTAATAATGTGGAACATCCTTCTTCAGTCATTTTTCCTTTAATTGGACTTACCTGGTAAACTCATTGGCACAGGTGTGTGAAATTGATTTGCCTTTATGACACTTAAACGCAATTTGCATAATAATTTGGAATGTGGTGTAGTTAGTACTTGGATGGGAGACTACTGGGAAAATCAGGTGCTAGTTTCACTTCCGTCAGTCTACCCCAGGACAGGCTAAAGTCTTTGAGCATCTGGAAAAGCAGTATATAATACTAATGCATTATTATTATTATTATTATTATTATTATTATTCCATGAAGAATGTTAAGTTTAATGCAAGCAGGTGGTGGCAGTCACTCCACCATAAAAGTTACATCGTGCACTTTTACATTTGGACACAGTTTGAGTGGTTAATAACCAGGTATTGAACTTCAGTGGAAATTAAATATTCATAAACCACCAAAACATCATAACACGCAACATTGTAAAACACTTTAACTCTTAGCTTACAACCCTGCTCCAGACATTATCATATCCATGCTCCCCCTCACTACTCCCCGCGCATCTCCCTATGAGCTCCTAAATTACCCGAGGCGGTGGAGAGATAGGTCTTCCTGCTCTGGGGTCGTGAGCCCAAACCACAGGCCACGCTGGGGAGGAGAGGTAGTAGCCGTGGAAGTGCCGACTCTGCAGAAACGTTCCACTCGTTTGATGTCCCCTGGGGTCGGAGCATCGGCGGGGGGAGGGAGGCCGGAGCACGTCACTACAGAGGTGTGCTATGATCTACGGCGCCGAGACGAGGGGAGAGGGGTGAGAAAGTGCAGAGACAAAAATGCAAAACAAGAGGCAGACTAAAGTTTTCCAAGCGTTTCTAATTGCTTTTTTTTTGTAGTGCATGCTTTATTGATTGAGGTTAATCGATGGATACTAGTGCAGTAATTCAGATAACTAATGTGTACTTTTTGCGTGATTTAAAGGGAATATCATGCTATTTTCTGATCTTTGTTATGTTGTTTCCTCATCGCAAAAGGTAGCTGCTAACTTGATGACATCACAAGGAGGAAAAGAGCATTTTGAGCTTTGGAGATGTAGACAGACTAGTGATAAAAGAATTACTCAAACATGTGTGAATGAAACAAAACACAACTCTGGGTAAGCTTTTGATGAGGTAACGTTATAACATGACTTAAAGCTCACACGAGTTCATTTTACATAATATAGGACGTTTAGATGGCTCAGAATGGAGACTATTGTTGTTTTTTGCATCGGAGAATTGTACTGTTTTGGGAAAGATTGTTCTGCCCTATCAGAGACTTTGTTGGATGAAAACCATGTGGACACAGTTGGTTTTCTGTTGTAGTTCAACACAACAGAGTGAGAGATCCTTAGTGGGTGGAGCTTACAGTTCAAACTAAAATATGTTCCTTGCTCATGGTTCAAAATCGAGTACGAAGCCTTTAATGGTTCAAATTTGCAAGTCCTGATGGAAATAAGACAAGACAAGACATCTCCATGGACTTTTATGGACTTTCTGCGCACATTTGTACATCTTCATTAGCATGCTAACCGTTAATTGCCAATGACGTAACAGCTTTAGCTTCCACAGTAGAAAAAAAACACCACCAAACCGCAGCCGATTTGCATCTGTTTCCAATCACACAGTGAAATATGTCTGCCTTCACATTGTCCCTGCTTGACTTTTCCGGCACTCAATTCCTACGCAAGCTGTAAGATTTTTGGTTGTGTTGATCGTAATTTAGCTCGGACTCTTCCTTTGACAGTTTGTTGGCCTGTCTCTGGAGCTTGAGCACTGACCTGTCTAGTGAGCACTAAAGGGTGAGCTCAGAAGTTATAGTCGGTTTTATTATTTTTGTAAATGTAGTGTAAGGTTGTGGAGCTTTTTCCATTTGGAGGTAAAATATGGGTCCAGATAGGTCTACGAATCAACCAAATGTTTGTGACGTGAGCTGGAGTTTTAAAGTGGAGCTGAAGCACGAATCAACTTTTTTTTTTACTACTAAGCTGTGTGCATAGTGTTTTAATGGCTTTGTTTACTCTTCCTAGTCATTTCTGGCAATTTTAGTGCAAGCTAGATACACTTGTAGCTTTGTGTTCAAAAACAGTGTGTTCTGTTTCGCTTTAAGTTTTTCAAGTACTATACAAAGGTCAAACTTACTTATCTCTTGTATTTGACAACAGAATTGTCAAATACAATACTCCTGCTAACATTTCAGTCTATAATTTATGAATATTTTGAAGCTGTGAGACTTGTTTCTCCAACTTTTAGCAATTAACATTTGAATTATCTACTGAAATGTAACCAGTGACATTTACCATTTTATCACATAGTTTGGCATATTCGTGCAAAGAGGGAAAATTGAAAATTACAGCTTTTGACACATTGGTACAAAAATTAAACAAGACAAGCTGTTTATATATTGATTAAAGTAATTTTTCTGTTCTTTTTGGTGTTCTGGGTGGACAATATGATAAAACAATATAATATCACAGTTTTCCCATACTTATATACGCCCACTATGGAACGTACCAGGAGGACTGAGACATAAGACCACATGGTAATATAAAACACTATTATTTAATGTTGAAAATTACATTCTGCTGTCTAAATAATAGAGATCAACCAATATGTTTTTCTTTCATTGCCAGTGCAGATAACAACTGTTTAGAATCCAGAGCAGCTGATGGCCAATAAGCTGTTGATATTTTTGGGTCGATTATATAGGGCCAATAAAAATTTAGCCCCTTTTTTTACCAAGTGAGTTGTGTATCACATTTAGTGCAATTATCTCTTTGTATTAAAGTGTTAAAATAAAGCTTTGTGTGTATTTTTTAAGCAGCAAATGAACCAAAACAAAAAAAAAAACATTATGCAAAAAAGTCCAAATATCGGCTCGATATATCTACCAATCGATACACTGATCTATCTCTACTAAATACAGTAAAGAGTGATTTTTTTATTATCATTGTGGTACTGGAGTTGGTATTGACAATGCTAAGTTATATATAGGAAAGATTTGCACATAAAAGAGTTAAAGGTTTTCTATTCTAGCTTCAAATTTTCCTATCAGGTGGTTCTTGCGCAGTCAAATCAAGACACCTTACCAATTCCCAGGCACACTTTTCCACTGTTAAATGACCCATGCCCATCATCTTCCCAGGGACATTTCGCAGAACGCTGTGGTTGTGTGAGCACGTAGTCGGCTGGAACATCTCGGGGAAATCTCTTGCGGTCACCAAGACAATAACTACTCCGTTTCTGAAAGCGATATTATGTCACTTGACAAGATTCTAGGATTTCTGTCGATTCCTTGCAACTCCCCGGCCATCTTCTATAAACAACTTTGCCATTTTAATATCTCAGGGAGTAAAAGTTGATGTTGCGTTTTGTTTGGTGCGTTGGTGCGCATGGCAACCACCAAAAAAGACTCCAGATAGCATGCTGTGTTTACAGGGATTCAGTGCAAGTGATTTGAAAGCTGAAAGAGTTGCTGGCTTGGAGTAGTTGGACATTTTGGTGGAGTGTGCAGCGTTGCTCGAGTTGTGCCGGTGTAATTGGAAACAGCTGGCGAGGGTTTGGGGCGAAACGCGTGGGTCTGGGCAACGTGACTCAGGCGTGTGTTAACAATAGGAAGTCAGTTAAAGATTCAGTTTGTTATGGGAGTTTTGCTAGCTCGCATGTGTACTTATATAGTATGGTTGGGCAGTTTTATGTTAATTAATTTTTTTAATGTGTGAAGCATTGACTGTTGATTGAATATCTTGAAAATAACTAGCAAGAGTCTATTATGACTTGTATTTTTTTTTTTTAGTATGATATATTAGCGTAGGATATACATTATAATGCAGTAAATGAATTAAAGGTGATTTAGGGTCAGCCATCTGCTTGTTTCCATGGAGATTATATTATTTTTGTCGCCTCAAATGTTCAGCAGTATGGCATTAAAGGTGCATTGTGTAACTTTTCTGGTGGAGGGTCCATCAAATGCTTTTCTCCATGGAGATGTTATTGCTTTGTCTGGAATGTTTCATAGTATGGTATTAAAGCTTTCTATCTTCATGGAGAGCGAACCAGAACAGGTTACAGGTCAGATCTGTGGAGAGGCGACCCCGCTCACAGTCAGAATGCCTGTTTTTCTAGGTATTTTTGAGCTATAAAACCACCTATGATTGAATAAATATAACATAGAGCTGTTAACTGTTATACTGTGGAACATTCCAGGCAGAGCAGTGACATAGAAACAAGCAGACGACGAACCCCCCAACCAAAAAGTTACATAGTGTACCTTTAAAATGAACAATCTCCATGGCAACAAGCAAGTGGTGCCACAGGACGTTTTTGTTTTTTTTGTTTTTTTCTCCCAATAGCATCACCTGTACTTGATTAAATACGAGATATCAAGAGATCAGTTAAATGCCATATTGTGGAACATTCCAGAAAAACCAATAGCATGTCCATGGAGACAAGCAGGTGACAGACTTTCCACCAGAAAAGTTACATCGTGCACCTTTAATAAACAGCTCTATCAAATCGAATCAGCAATGCTATTTTTGATGCTTAATTTGGAACATACTATCTACCAACCCTATCTACCAATCTAAAGATCTAATTAAAGTTGCAATTCTTAAACCGGCATAGCTAGCAGACTGAAACCAAGAATTAAACCCAGATTGCCCGTTCCACTGTGGCACGATGTTCTACCCAGTTACCAAAACCACCAAGATGCCTCCAAACAGGACACAAAGCAGACATTTCTGGATTTTATTATTTTTAAGAAACAATCTGAACTAGACTAGATTTCTTTCAGTCTGGAGCTTACGGGCTTCCCAGTTGCACCAGCTCCACGTGGGGGTGAGTAATGTAAATCGTGGTTTCAGGTTTTTTTTGTTTTTTTTTTTCCTTCAAACAATGTCCTCTTTCGTGTTGTTGACATGCAGATCTGTTGGCTCTAGCTAAACTTCTTAAAATGCCTTTAGCCTTCCTCAGTTATATTTACTTGCTTTACACAATCTTGGCACTGCTAAGTCATTTTTCTGAACTTGGCGTCTGGGGTGCCGGCACGTTTCTTGCCAGTTTAGAAAAAGACAGTGAATCATTGAGAGGTTTTGTGTAAACTTGGCTGGCCTGTGTTTTGACGGACAGTTGGTAATGAAGACTCCCTCCTTCGTCATACTCTTCAGAGGGTATTACATGTGCAGTGATCAGTTATTGCATTCACTTTTTATTTTGTTTGTACTCTGCATGTTCAAAGCTGTGGGGGTGTGAGTCTCCGAGTGGGATTGGGCGTGCAACAACAAAATATATGAAACCCAATCTTGGTTCACAACATGTCATTTTCTGCTAAAAGTGGCGCTAGGAGACGTCGCGAGACATGCAGGTTTGAAAAAGACATTAGGAAATTAGATGGAGTTAGGTAGGCTAGTCTCCGTGTTGAGTGATTGTTGGCGAAGCGTTCATGCTGTTGCTGTTTTGAAGTATTTTTATGTAAGGTTTCAATCACAGTTTGGTTGGATCGCTAACCGAAAAGTGCTAGGTTAGGAGTTGGGGAAAGCTGGCGGTGTGGGTTTAAATATATTTGGCCACAGTGGAGCTCATAAAGGTTAAGGCTTGTTTAAAAGTCTATAATGTGCAAAATGGTTTTGAATTACAAGTAGTGCCGGTAAGCTTTAGATTTATTTATTTCTCCTGTTAATTGGAAATCGAGTTATACTGGCTTAAGGATTGTGAGTTTTAAAAGTATTATTTTTGCTAAGTTTCCTTTAACATTTCTTATGGATCGGATTACTTCTATACGAGTCCCTGTACTATCGTGGTGTCCTTTGGCAAGACTCTTCCACGTTGGTTTGTGCAAGTATAGGAGGCATTTGATTGGTGGTAGATACAAAATGTTTTATAGATTGACAGAGTAAGCACTATACAAGTCTAATCCATTGCTATACTGGATAGTTAAAGATGCACTTTGTAACTTCTTCTGGTGGAAGGGCTGCCACTTGCTTGTCTCTATGGAATTGAAAACTTAAAAGTGCCTATATTATGCTAGTTTCTAATCTGTTATAATGTTTTGTTTTTTTCATCAAAAGTATACCTGGAGTTGTGCTTTGTTTCATTCACACATATTTATGACGCAGACAGACGTGTGAATGAAATAAAACACAACTCCAGGTATGTTTTTGACGAGATAACAACATTCTAACATCTCTTAAAGCTCACAAGAATCAATTTTGTGTATCATTGGACTTTTAAAGCCAGAGTGTGGAACATTGTCAGCAGACCAATAACTTCATAAAGATAACCATGTTGCACGCCCTCTACCAGAAAAGCTACACACAGAACATCTTTAAAACACAATGTAATTAGTCCTTAACATATCATCTATAGACTCCCTTCTTTATGTTCCATCAAGTGTAGCATTGTCTTACATTCTACATCCCTGTGTCTAGACTGCAGACTGCAGCCCTTATAAGGAGATATGGCACGGCGCAGTGTAAAGAAGCCCGTCGTGTCAGGCCACAGTGTTAAGTCTGTGAGTGTTTGTACAGTGAAACCACAGCGTCGTCTGGAGTGACAGCTGCCCCAGCCCTGATCCTCCTCAGACACATTTACACATGAACATAAGACAGCTCCAGGGGAAAGGGACCGAGGAGAGATGCAAGATTGAGATCAGTTGCAAAGAGAATGTTTGTAATTAGCAATTTGTGTAGATTACAACATTTGGGAATATTTATTGCCAAATGTGGCATGGTGGCAAAGCGGTTAGCGCTCTCACCTCACAGCAAGAAGGTCCTGGTTCGATTATGGGGCCTGTCTGTGTGGAGTTTGCATGTTCTCCCCGTGCCTGTGTAGGTTTCCTCCGGTTTCCCCTACCACTAAAAACATGTACAATAGGGTCCCCTGTGGGGGAAAAAGACTCTTAATCTCAGCGGGACTGTCCTGGTTAAATAAAGGTCAAATAAATAAATACAACTGACAGTATTTCATTTATTTAAAGTGTGTAAACTAGGTAAGTCTTAATGGATTGATAAGAGTTTTAGTCGACCCAAATTTGTATTGGTTGACTAATAATTTTATTAGGCTTACAAGGATTTATATGGACCACAGCAGAAAGAAGTTATGGTCTGAGTTAGTGAACATTTGGGGATGAATTATGATTTTTTTTCTACCTTTTTAGATAAAAAAAAAAACAACAACAAAAAAAACAACTTGCTTTTCTGCATAGGAGTTATTTTTCATAAATTCCCATGAGCTTGGGCTCTTGAGTGCAGTGTGGTCAGACTGATCGTCACTGCCTAAACCCTAAACCCTAGCTCCTGCAGTCAATCATTAACCAGTGCTAGTGCAGCCTCTGCACATGACTCATGGCCTGTCTGTTTACTGAGAGAGAGAACAACTTGTATCTGCAGTTTTAGGCAGTGTGAATCCAGATTCAGTTCTGATATCTGAGTAAAAGTGCAGGCTACGTTCAGTTCCAGTACAGCTCTGAAACAATCCCAAGTAGCTGTCATTACCAGAATGAATGAATCCTAGAAACCAGTTCTCCAATACCAGCTGATCTGCTTTTTCCCTGACAAAGCAGTGACCTCGGCCCTCACATGACAGGGCGGGGACGGAAGCACCGGGCCCTGGTTTTGGCTCTGGTGTGCGGGTTGGACGTACGTTGTGTATGAGTGTGTGCATCAGTGTGTGTGTATGAGTGTGTGCATCAGTGTGTGTGTATGAGTGTGTGCATCAGTGTGTGTGGGAGAGAGGACGTGCCCCATATGTGTGAGTGTGGCCCTGTGGTGTACCCGGCATGCCGCTTTTGTATGTCTGACAAGTGACAAGGACAAGGCTCGGCTGGTAATGACGCGGTTATTACTTCCCATCATGCATCGCTGTAGGGTTATTAAACACTGCTGCAGAATTTTATGAACTTTTTATTGACTTTTTTAATAAAGAAATTAAGAAATGAGTTATAGTAATCATTTGACTGACTGGTATAACTTTATAACTAAGGCCCATATTACGTTATTTTCTGATCCATTTTATAAAGTTTCTTCATAAAAACATACCTGGAGTTGTGTTTTGTTTCATTCACACAAGGCCTGCATATTTAAGGTGAGTTCTTCTCTCAAACTGAAAACACAAGAAGTGCCCCACTGTGTTTAAATCTCCATACACTTTGACTAGAATTATTTGGATAAATTCAGCACTGGAATCGCCAATCTTTAGTGAACAAAAGGTAAATTGTAGCTGTCGATGCTACATGCAGCTTGAAAATTATTGCCTCATGACATCGTGAGGTGGAACTGAGCATTTTGAGCTTTGGACATGTAGACAAACTAATAATAAAGGGTTACAAACTTGTGAATAAAACAAAACACAACTCCAGGTATGTTTTTTTGAGGAGGTAACAACATTAGAAAATGGCGTAAAGCTCACAGGACTCAGTTTTATTTAGTAATGCTTTTAATTAATATTTAAATATTCTTCCATGTCTTTTTATGCAAGCAGAGTGTATAAAGACCACATTATCTTACAATATACTGAAATACAACCACGTTTACTACTTTTATCCAAGTGCTTTTTGTAATATACACAGTTTGGAGGCCTAGATGGTCCATTAGCCAAAAGCTTTAGGTTGCTTTTACAGCGCACATCTAAAAAAAAAATAAAATAAAACTACACATGAGCTGAGCAGAGGCTGAAGCCATGTGAAGCTTGAGAACTTAATCATCTGTCATAATATTAGACCTCAAGACTAAACAGAACACACTTTTATTGGAAGTCAAATAAACAAGAGTTCTCACCTTATAATAAATACTGGGGCTAATGGATGGACTGTTATTGTCACAAAGTGTTATGGAAGGTGGTTCACTCAAGCTCTCAACTGTAATGAAGAAAAAAAGTCCAGCTAAACTAATGGAATATAGTTCATTACAACTGAATGTATATGTGAATGTAAGGTCCCATATAGTCAGAGAGCTGCTGAACCTACTACAAACTATCCACAGAGTAAGTCGGACGTTTTTAAACCAAATCCTCTTCCAAATTACAAATACTCACATTACTGCAACTGAGTAGTAACTGTGTACATTTTGAGACATGTACTTGAGTAAATTCCAGCCATGCAATTGTAATAAACTACATTTAATATCAGATGATGTACAGACTACAGCACAAGTCTCAATTGTCCCAACACAAAGAAATGAAGATTCTGGTTTGAAACAGCTTTGAATAGTTGAATTAATAAAGTGTTGTTTAAAAGACTGATCTAAAATACTACTAAAAATGTACCTTGAGTAGTATTTTTCTCACTTACTGTATACTTTCACTTGCGTATAAATTTGACAGAACTACTTGCAAATGAGTACGATTTTAGCCATGTAACTGTACGCTTACATTAGTGTTTGCAAAATAATTCTGTCAACTACAGTTAACATTTTTAGGAGTTTCACTTGCTAATTTTCAGTCCTCTTTCCACTTTTGTCTTTTGTAAACCAGCTTAATGTATAGTGACTGGAGATCGCAAAGTGGATGAAGTGTTTTGCTCAGGAACACAACAGCAGGCCGTAAACAATTTCAGAAACATATTGTAATCATAAAAGAGAAGATGAATGGGATTCCAACAGAAACCTAAGCCTTCTCTGTGAATGAGCAAGAGAATGGACCAAATCAGAGCCATGCGCATATTATATCTCCAAACCCGGTAGCTGCATTTTCCTTTTGAAATATCTGAATAGCCTTTATAATGGAGCCTGCCCTTATGGAAATAGATTTGTGAAAGAGATCTCATTTCAAAATGCTCTTTGAAACTTTAGATTTATTCGGGGGAATTATGGCGTACCCCTGCTGCTGCTGCTAGCTGTTCTGCACCAGCCCCTCCACCCATACCCATAACCCCCACCTACCACCACCACCAGCGGGCCTAAACTACACTGTTCGCCCCAGGCTTTGAGAGATGCCAGCTGGGCTCATCTGGAACCAGTTTGATCCCTGAATGTCAGCTGCCCCGTACGCCCTTAGCCAATAACGGCTCATAGTTTACCTCAATGTGTCTTATCACTACAAAGAACCAGTACTGGATGTCATGGTAACTCTTTATTTTAGGATAAACGTAATAACTAATATAACTGTCTGCTAATTTGCAAGTTAATTCGTGTTTATTTGGCCCTTATTCAAGTTTTATTTTGCATAACCTATATTCTAATCTGTTCTAATTAAATATTTACTTCTTAACACTTTCCTATTAATAAACACACAGTATAGCCTATAGAAAATTATTCTTGCCCCAGTACAGATATTTTGCATAAGCAGAAATAAAGTGGCTGTGTACTGTCTGTATCTAATTATAAAGCGTTTTATGACGGTAGTATTGAGTATCGGGAAGTGTGCGATTAGGATGCTAGTTGTTGTTAGCTTTACCACAGCGGCAAAACTCTGAACAGCATCTGAAAGTTTTGTGACACGCTTTTAAACTCATTCTGGTGAATAATCTGTTTGTTCAGAACGCATAAGGTAAGACAAGAATAACTTGGAACCATTCAAAACTGCGTAAATGAACTAGTTCTGTTTGTCGTGGTTTTAAGACTGTAAAAAACAAGTAAAGCACATTTAATAATCCAGATTCTCTAGCTGCTTTAAGGTGCTTTGTGTAACTTTTCTATCGGGGGTCCCTCACCTTCTTGTTTCTATGGATACTGTATGTCATTGCTCTGCTTCGAATGTTCCACAATATACAGTCGTAGCTCAAAAAAACCTAGAAAAACAGGCATTCTGAGATCTGACCTTTAACTTTCCAAACAAAGCAATAACATCTCCATGGAGAAATGCATTTGATGATCCCTCCACCAGAAAAAGTTACACAATGCACCTTTAACCAGTTCTGTTTTTCCACGTTTTTTTAGACCGCATCATTGATAATTTGGATCATCTAATGTGTTCCAAAAAAAAGTCTGGAGACAAAGCCCATGATGCAAAACGACACGGACGTTTTCAATGGTTTCGAATGCAGAGTATGTTTTGGGTTTAGGGAGAAATGCGCTGGCCATCCGTTATTTGTTAGGGCATTGTTTGTTGTAATTGGAGGAGAATTGTGTCTAGGTTGTGCGTCGCTGTGGCTTTTCTAAAACTGAGAATCCCATTTAAGAACTCTGTGTTGGTCCTTGTTCTTCCCTATAGGGGGTGCTCCACGGGGGTCAGTCATGTTCTCAAGATACTTCTGGCTATTTATGTTGAAGTAGTAAGCAAAAAGTTTAGTCAGCCTTTTTCTGTGTTTTTTATTTGTTTTTCGGGCTGTTAAATCCTGAGTTAACATCCAGTTGGAACAAGAAATAAAACCTGATTACGTTGCATTGTCCATATACAAAACAATGAGATGGTTTGGCATATAGTTAATGACTGACTATGTGAGTGCATGAAGTTAGTAAGTAGGAAGAATACATTAGCAAGACTTGTGACTTAAAGCTGCACTATGTCACTTCTCTCTTGCAACCTTGTCTCTATGGTGATATCATTAGTTTAACTGCCGCGTTCACCGTATGGCATTAAGCAATATCTTTTGTCTATTTCAGTTTTCATTGCTCAAAAATACATTGAAATAGTATGCATTATTACAATGAGCGGTGTCGCCTTTACATAGATGTGACCTGTAACTTGGCCTGGTGGGGTAAATTGCTTGTCTGCATGGAGATAGTTAAGTTTAATCTGTGGAACATTCCATTCAAAGCAAGATGATCTCCATGCAGACAAGCAGGTGGCGGACACATCCTCCACAAAAGTTACACAGTGCACCTTTAAGATTTATGGTTACTGTTTTGGTCTTGTTTTGGTCTTGTTTCATTAGGATTGCACATGTAGTGTCCTTAGCAACTAAACACAACAGCATATTCCAGCAATTCCACATTTTTTATATTTTTTACCTCCATAATCCTTCTTTCTGCATTAAATCTATTGCATTATGACACACATTCCGCCCTCTGCAGTCATTACCTATTGTTAGCGTTGTTTACATAGTTGTTTATTTTTTCGCTCATTTGCATATATATCAATGCATTCCAGTCTTAATTAATTCTTGCTCTGAAAATTAACTTGGGAAACATCCCGGGACGATTCATGTGGAGCGTATATCATTAGGACCGGCCCAGAAGATCAAACAGTCTTTTTAAACCGGGGCATCCATGTTAATTTATCCGCCAACCCCCTTTCTCTCCACTAACTCTCTCCCACAGTCCATGCAATCCTTTCCTGGTTGTTAGATTAGCGACCCCCAGCTTTGACAGTGCTTTGCAGGCCATAGAAAAGACTTTTTAGGATGGGTAGATGATTGCGTTGGTGAAGGATAGAGCCAGAAGACAGTCTCTGCATGTTTCTATTGAGGGGAGATTACACTGTTGGTAGGTGGCTGTGAAATGGTGTGCTCATCTTGCAGACACCACACAGGAGTCCCATTCAAATCCTCACCATTGTTAGCCAGGGATTATGCGTCGACTTGTTATCCCATTATGGCGTAATGGTAGCAATTTTCTGCTTTGGAATTTGCCTTTTTCTGCGGGGATACACATGCCAGAATGTTTTTCTATCAACGATTATTCATGTGTTATTTGTAGAAATTGCTTTGCCATGGCTGTTGCCTTCGGTTGAGAAAATGTTTGTTTTCACTCAGACATGCGTGTATGGTTGAGTAGATACAGTTGTATCTCAGAGGAATTTCAATCAAATTTTATCCAAACACTCTTCACATCTGTCAATATACGTGAATATGGGTTTGAAGTTTCATTAATTATTTATTAATTAACCTTTATACGGCGCCTTTCAAGATACCCAAAGCTGTTTACATTGCATTGTTCATTCACTCCATACTCGGTGGTGGTAAGCTACTATTGCAGCTACAGCTGCCCTGGGGCAGACTGACTGAAGCGAGGCTGCCAGTCTGCGCCATCGGCTCCTTTGACGACCACCAACAATCACGCACACACCACTATACTAGGCCATGTGGGTGTCTTACCTAAGGACACAACAACAGTTTTTTGTGCCACTGACATTCCACTTTGGCTCCTGATATTCCCAGGAGTCTCCCATCCAAGTACTAACCAGGCCTGGCCTGGTTTACCTTCTGAGATCTGACGAGCTCAGACTTTGACAAGCCAGTATCAACACGTTTGCTTTAATTTAACAATGATGTTCTTATTTGTAAATAAAGTTTTTCATGTATCCTTGCATGTGTTATTGAGTAGAACCAGCCTCAACAGTGCTTGCCGTAAATAATCACAGAAGTCTGCTTTAGTAAATAGACTTTAAAAAGTCATGCTATTAGCTAACTCTTATGCAACATTTCCCCCCCAATTCTGTAAATAAATAATGGTTGACGATATTAGGCCAAGTCCTGTGTAATGATGAGGTATTTCTTAGCTGCTATGCAGAAGCATGCGTACGCTGGCTCCACGTCTTTTAATCTGACATGCACATAGTTTTAAGTGAGTGTAGTGCATACAAATAAGTGCTTAAAGGTCTTAGCGGATTGCCGTTACAGTTCTCAATGTGAAATCGGTCTTTAAGTCAAATTCTTGGAATTTTTGGAGCATTAATTTTGCCTGTGGTGAACAGCGCTTTCTTTCTTTCTTATGGGACAGGACATCAACACAGCTTTTCAAAGTAATGCTCTTAACACATCATTAAGCTTTTTTTCTGTTCGTTTGCCCAAACACTAAAACCCTGTGTCTTTCACGTCTGATTAGTGACACTTTAATAAAGTCGTTTAACGTTCCGCGGACTGAATTTTCCACCTTTCCTAGTGTTTCTATGGTCACAGGGAAACGACCTGCATTCAGGCCTGTACGCTATCTTTTAAATGCAAATTTTTGAAAAGAAACTGTGTAATTCTGTCTATGGGGACTCTCCCGACTTGGCGGCAAGAGAAAGTGACTGTTTTATATGCGGCGACCAGGGCTGTTTTTCTTTCTGTCGTCTTGATCTGACAGCAATTGACTAAGCCAGTCCTTAAGGCGTGACAAAAGCTTGGCACCATTTTTACGTTCTTTTTTTCCCCCTCCGAACTATTCTAGGATGGTTCGAGGTAGTCAAAGCCTGTCGTCCCTTCCACTTGATTGGGTCAGAAGGCTCAAGTTAAATGTTTACTTCAAAAATTGTCTTCCCCATTCCCAGCAACATGTTTTTGCTTCCTCTTCTTTTTTTCTGGAACGCTTGGAAAAACTATGTCGAATCGACCACAATCAAATCATTTACGGTGAGCTCACAGGGAAGGAATTAATGCATTTTCTATGAGGAGGCAAGAATAGGCCCGTTCCCCATTACTCTAGTCTGGACTCTTTCGCGCTCCCTTTACTCCGACCTGTCACCGAACTCACCCACAATCGGCACGGCCAAAGGGAGACTCTCATTGAGCTGATTTTCATGGGAAGCCTTATTCGAACCCATTCAAGCTGTGATAGGTCCAGTATTGACAGGGCTTTTTGGGGAGGGGTGGAGGAGGAGGAGCACGCTGCCTTCATTGTACCCATGGTTTTGCTGGAGTAAAAACAAGAGACCGCCTCGGAGACAAAGGACTCAATGGGAACAGTAGGCCCAGTGTCCCCCTGTTGGATGCATCTCACTGGGTAGGCTTGTGGCGGCCATTCTTATAGCTCAAGTGGTGTACCCAGCCCTCCACTCCAGCCCTCTTTTTCTCCTCCTGTCAAGTGGCTGCAGAGGTGTTGCCTGCTTCATGGGCTGACCTCTGACTCTCTCCGCGGGGCCCTCTTTGCCTCCAGGAGCAGAGGTTGTTTGTCATCTTCATTTGCGGTAAAGGGCTCTTCACTAGTGTCTATCAGAGCTGTGCAAAGGCCCCTGAGCTGCTGTTGACAATATTCAAGAGTTGAATGAAGTTGAACTGAAGTGAATAAATCTGTGGTACTCAAAGGAACTCTGTAGCTTGTACTCTTACAGTTTTAAAAAAGGCATTACAATCACAATTGCACCTGGGTAACCAATGTAAAGGACATGCACATGTTTTTCTCATTCTCAGCATATGGACACTACAGCAGAGGTTGCACTAGCACAGAGTAATGACTGGCTGCAGATGCTGGGGTTTAGGTAGCGAGAATCCAGATCAGCAAGAGTCCTTTTAGGATTAATATAACCTAAATGATAGACTCATGTGCGTCTCATTCTGTTTTCTGATTGGATAATCATCTCGAGAACCAAAACACCAAATTATAACATGAAAAACTTGACTATCATGTCCAGTGATACATCAGCATTATACTTGTTATCAGTAAATGCAATTTGATTTGAACATGTCTACCTCGCATCTAAGGAAAACACAGAATGTTTATGAAATTTAAAATAAAATTCTTACATACTATTTGAGAAAGTATTTAGTGTAGGGGCAAAATCAGTGCTGTAAAAATTTATTGTAGCACCAGTTTAAAAACCACTATGGTAACAAGAGTGGCAGTTGTAAATCAAAGTGTCAAACATATTTTACGTTGCTTCTACTTCAAAATATGTTTATGTTGACTTTAATCTATATACAAGGTTAAAGAAATGAAAGCCAGTGGTTTGTTGAATGCCTTTCTAAGCTTTTTACATTTAACTTTTTGAGGTTGAGGCTTAATATACTGGTCTCAATCTCAATACTCGCTCATTGTTGCCATATAAGCACTTATTTATAACTTATTTTTAAATATAGCTCCCCACTTTTATTCATTTTACATAATTTCAGTCATTGTTCAAGTCATTGCCAAGTTTAGATCCTTACAAATCTCCGCATGGACTTGAAAATACAAACTTTGACAAAAACTTGCTCCATTATCCTCTGAAATCATCATTGGCTGTGGTCCTAACTGTTGTTTTTTCCAAGACGCTCTTAACTAAAGAGCACTGGCCTCACATCAGACATGTCCAACACCAGTGTAGGGTGAGGGCTATCAGGTCACCCTTATCAAGACGTCCCTTTGAAGTGCACCCAGGCTCTGGTTCCCTCCTGATAAATACTGTATGTGCATGGGCTTAGTCTGGGCATGAGTCCAGGATGTGTGGACCATGGAAGAATTTTTGGTTTTGTGCCTTTAATTTAAACAGCTACTAATACGGTTTTAGGATTGGTCAAAATGATTTTAAACCTGCATATTAAAGCGTAGGGTTTTTCAGGGACTTCGAGAGTGGACAAAGGGCAGAGAAATGTCCACCGTCATCTCTCACAGCAAGGTTTGGCCTAGTAAGTAGTGGCTGTAGTGCATAGTGCAGTTGTGTCCTTAGGCAAGACACTTTACCCACCTTACAGCGTGTGACAAAATGTGACAGAACAATTGGCTACTGTAAAGCAATTGTTAAAGCTTGGCAAATGAGAAATAATCTGTTATAATTTATTTTGTATTATATGTTATTGTTGTGGAGAAAATGGATTGAAAATGGATTGAAACTTCACTAAGAATCATTTTAAACCTGCATGATATTATATTTTTGGGTTTTTCAAGAACTTTGAGCGTGGACAAAAGCGTGAGGACAATATTCAAAAAATAACTTGTAAAAAAATGACATGGAAATAACAATTTGATTACCTTGCCTGTGCTGAAATCTTATTGTGACAGTGATGTTGATGGCTGTTGGTAAACTGGCCTTCTCTGTCATTGAGCTCAGGGCAATTACAGTACCACATACCACTTTGAGAATGCCCAATCTCATATCTCAGAAAGTAAGCAG
Source organism: Taenioides sp. WSHXM2023 (assembly GCA_029959045.1). Lineage (NCBI taxonomy): Eukaryota > Metazoa > Chordata > Actinopteri > Gobiiformes > Gobiidae > Taenioides > Taenioides sp. WSHXM2023. The sequence goes on along the minus strand of CM057100.1, from coordinate 4,507,023 downwards.
GGCTGGGCCTGTTTAGTTCTTGGTTGAAAGACCGCTGGGAATACCAGGTGCCGCAGTGCAGCAGTAGTGGCTCTAGTGCATAGTACAGTTGTGTCCTTAGGCAAGACACTTTACTCACCTTACAGAGTGTGACAAGGTGTGACAGCTTTGACAACTGGCTAATGTAAAGCAGTTTGTAAAGCTTGGCAAAGCTTCTCTAAGAATTGATCTTTTCTCCACTCCTGCTTGAACGAATCTAAAATTGAAATATATGTACAGATAAACTAAAACATTGAAATAATGACAATAAAATAATGTCAAATTAAAAAAAAAAAAAAAACTTTATATATATTTCATCAAAATGTTTTTAAAAACATACTTCTTTTGAGTAATTATTTTAAGCATTTATTTATATTTGAGTGTTTTTGCATGAAAATCGATGCTCATCCTTCACTGAGAGTACCCCCCACTTGTAAATAAACTCTCTTAAATCCATCAGTGCAAAAGAATAGCACGATTAGTAAATAAGCAGCCAAATGAAAGCTGATCCCGGTTGTATTTACCCATCGTTTTAACTGCAGAAAAGTCACTGACCCCTCTGGGTTTTTATATGCAGGAAAAGAAGAAATACAACTACCAACCGTGAACTCTCACCCCTACCGATTCAGCTCCCAACTTTGCAGAGATGCTTTTTGACCTTTAACCTTTGGGGCTCTTTGGCTTACCCAGGAAATTGCCGACACCCCATGTCAGCAAGTCGGCACCTCATTCAGTTCCATCATTTAGAGCAGGAACTATAATGCAAACACAATAGGGTGCCTTACCACTCAAAAGCTTCTCAGTGCATAAATTTCTTTTTAAAATGATAATTGTCCAAGTGGTAACCATTAGGGCATTTGAAACTCCAACCGGAATCCTTCAAAGAATTTCGAGAACACGCACACACATTTTGGTTCCCTTTTCCACTTCTTTTCTTTTTTTTTTTTTTTTCCATGGTGACCACAGTGGATTGGCACGGCAGACTTCTCCCCCGCCCTGTTTCTTAATACTGCACCCTTTTGAAGTGTGATTTTGTGGAGAAGTGCTTTAGCTCACCTCCCCACCAACCCACAGCCAAATCTGTCTATTGATGTATCGGGGGGGCTTTCATAGTAAGAATATAGAGCTTCAATTTTTTTTTGGGGGGGGTGCTGAGCTCTTTATCGTAAGGTACTGTATCAGGGAGTGCTTCGCTCCTGGTATGTGCAGATTGGAAAGAATGGTCATGTGCTGGGCTGATTAAGAAGTTGGCGGTGACCTGGGGTTAAACCTCAGAGAGTGAAGGGGGGAATACAAAAGCAGTGGCAGAGAGGGGAGAGGGGGCGGACGGACTGACGGGCGTGCTCAAATGGGCCACACGAAAAGTAAGTAAGAAAGACAGAATATCTTGTCCCACTTGGGTGGAAGTTAAACTTTGTTGAACATAAGGTCAAGGATTTGTCTTGCCAAGGCCTCATCTTTAAAACAAGAAGGCAAAGCGGTTCCACTAAAACAAACCAGATGTACATGTTCTTTTGTCAAAAGTCTGAAATATGTATTTTCGAAAATGCAGCACGGAAGATGCATTGGGTAGCACTGGGTAACATGGTGTTTTTCTTGAATTTTATGTATTTTGAGATTAGGATAAACTTAAACATGCACTATGTGATATTGCTCTGTCTGATATTTTACTTTTCTGTCTCCATGGTGACAAGCAACTGATGCCACTGAGACAATTTACAGGTCAGGTGTGTGGAGAGGGAGCGGCGTTGAATTATTTTAAGGTATTTATGTTTTTTAACGATTCCAAGATGTTTAATGCCATACCATGGAACAGTCAAGGCAAAGCAATAGCATCTCCATGGAGACAAGTAGGTCTTGGACTCTCCATCAGGAAAGTTACATAGTGCACCTTTAACATCACACGATAAAAACAGGTATTCATAATAGTATATTATGCTTCATATATCTGATTGAATTTGGTTGACTTTTTGCTGTGACGCAATCAGTGAAAAACTATGGGAGTTATCAACCCACACCATTTAAAAGTTATGAAAACAAAGTACTTTTTCCATTGATACAGCAGTATTTGTTTATTTGATTCTATCTTGAAGGCCTCTTATTAATACAAGTAATATGAGCCTTCCACAAAACTCAGGTCAAGGATCTGTCTCCCCAAGGCCTCTTCTTCAAAACAACTCGAGACCAGTAAAATGAACCAGATGCTCGCGTTCAATTGTCAACTTGACTTGTTTGTTTAAAAACACTTTAGCTTATCATATACCATTAAAAAGAAGATTACCTCATTTTCTATAGCCCCATTTTCCCCCATGATTCAAGGCACCAGCAGCAGACTGTTTTTGTAGCTGGCTTGTCTCTTTGGGGAGACTGGAGAAAAGAGGATGGTGACAGCTTTGCCTGCCAGTTGTAAAGTTATGCAGTGTCTGTATTGGATCTAATAGAAAGTTTTGTACCATGGCAAAGTTTTGAGATTCCAATGGATTTAGTTGTGGTTTGAGCAAACGCAGGGGCAGGCGGCTAAAGGGCCATAGCTTGGGAGTACGTAGATTACGTGTTGCCAGGCGGCGATGTCACAGGCTCAGCAGATCTTTGTTATAGGTTCAAAGGGGCTCCTGATGGTTCTTTTCCACGCTGCTGTGATGGAACAATACATGGGACAAATAAAGGAAGTTTTTTGACCTTTTATCAATCAGTTAAAGGCTCAGTTTTTTCATGATGATTTTAATGGAAACTCCTATAATAACATTTAAATAGGTTACATACTTACAGACACACTTGCCCACACTCCACATGAAAATTGGGACAAAATCCGGAACTAAACCGAGATTTAGACCATGGCTAATTCAGAACTAGAACAGAACCAAACCAAGTCTACATCAGAACTAAGTTTGGATCAAAGCAGGACCAAACCAGGACAAATGTGAAATGTGAGGCGATAGTAGCTCAGCTGGTAGAGTGTTTATCCACTGATCTGAAAGTTGGCGGTTCGAATCCCGCTCTTGACATAAACATCATTAGCAGTGCTGTCAATGTGTTCTTGGGCAAGACGCTTAACTCACCTTGCCCCCAGTGTCTGTGTACGCTGGTGGATGAATGTGTGTGTCAGTGGGTGAGTAGTTACTTGATGCTCTATGTATTAATATGACCATTTACCATAACCTCAGTGAAAACAGTGTAATGAACACTTTATCAAGCACAAAGCACAAGTAATGTGTTAGTTGGGGATGGGACGAGACAATTTCTGCAAGACAAGACATGACATTATATCCACAAGATGGAGACAGTATGAGGTTTTGACTTAATTTATAATAAAAACATTTTTTATTTGTTTAAATTTCAATTCAGTTTTCTTACTCCAATTTGGAACCGCTTCTCTAGGCGTGTAACTGGCCAATGTTTAACCCTATTCTTCAGTCAACGGCAAATGCAAAACACAGAGGGAAAAAATCTAATAAGATCATTTTCCACATGTGTCTTGTGGCAGTTTTATCTTGTGAGATCTTGTCCCATCTGTATTAGTGGTGGATGTTTTGGTTTACCCTTATACCAGTTTAGTTGATGCTAAAATATCTATATCTAAGTATTTAAATTATGCAGTGCGTGATGTTAACTATGTAGTATTTGAAGAAAATTCCCGTGTGTGGATTAGTGGTTTGACATGGTCGGTAGCGCAAGTTTCAAGAAAGAAATCTATTTTTGAAATTCAGACTATTTTGTTTATTTCAGCTGACAGTTAACATTACTCATATTTAATCATAATATCTGTTGCTTTGCTCTGAAGGCTTGTCAGACAAATCACAACATATTCATTTGCAGTCAAAACAGCACATTTGACCCTGCCCTTAATGCGTTTTTTCCCACCCAATTACACAGCCCATTGACGGAAATGTTCTAGAAACTTCTAATTCAAAGATTTCCACAGCTCTTATTGACAGTTAACTCCGGGCCTCTGTCCTTGCATCCAAAATTAACATTACAAATCACTGGCCCATCGCAATGGCTAACGTCTTCCCAGCTTTACAACTGAAACGCGACCCAATATTTCGCTTAATTCGGAAAATCTGTGTTAAGAACGTCTTTTCTTTGTCGCAAAAAGGAGGCGGCGCTGGAAGGTTCCTTTGACCCAATTGGTTTCCGCGGTTTCGACTTTCTCATCTTAATGGCCGTGACAGTAGCCCTTATCAAATTCTAACCATTCTAACCGCGCAAGTGAAGATGTCTCAATGCTGTCTTTGTAAGCTCTACCTGTCAGTCAGCGCTCAGGGAAAAGCGTGTCAAATCGCGCTAAGTGGAATTAATGAGAAAATTTTGCCTCGGAGACCTGAGCAGCCTACGTCTTTTGTTTAGCTGTTTTTACTTCTCCGTCTTCAGCCTGGCATACAGCTTGGTCAAAGTCTCTCTAGGTAATTCCCAGGCATTTCCACTTGTTTTCTTTGGGGAAGAAAAAATGGCACCCAACCACCTCTACCCATGTGCATGCTAAAGTCATCAAAATAAATTGTTCATTGCTTTATTCGAACAACATGTGTCTCGTCCTGGGAAATGGGCGCAGAAGTGGCCTGTCATTTCAATGCTACATTTGTTTTTACATAGTGCAGTTGTATAGCATGAGGAGTGGGAATCCAGTGTAGCCAATGGATGTTTCCGCTATCTGATGCGTATTTAATTTCACCATACATTTAGATTAGGCTATCTTTGGAACTTATCGCATTTGTGTTTATTTAATGACTTCATTCTGCTGCATGAAACTATAAATTCTTGTAACACTATGGTCGATTACAGAAGCTAAGCAGGGTTGGGTTTGGTTTGGTTACTTGGACAGTGGGGCGGCGGTGGCTCTAGCGCGTGTTATTGTGTCCTTAAGCAAGACACTTCACCCACTTCTCAGGGATGGGATTTAATACATTTTCTTCTTCCCACTCCTTTTCGAGCTTAAATAAGAATAAATATGTGAAAAGTACATTAAAGGTGCATTGGAGGTCTGTCAAATGCTTTTCTCCATGAAGATGTTCTTGCTTTGTCTGGAATGTGTCACAGTATGGCATTAAACCTTTCTATCTTCATGGAGACCAAACCAGACCAAGTTAGAGGTCAGATCTGTGGAGAGGCGACCCCGGTCACAGTCAGAATGCCTGGTTTTCTTGGGATTTTTGAACTATAAAACCACCTGTAATTTAATAAATGTAAGGTAGAGTTGTTTAATGTCACACCGTGGAACATTCTAGGCAGATGAACGACATATCCATAGAAACAAGCAGGTGATGCAACATGTAAAGCGTCTTTTAAATCTGCAGTGTGTGTTTTTAGCAATTAGAAAGACCTAAAATTGAACAAAAGCAAATAAAGAAGTTTAATGAGGAACCTTCCAGGCAAAGCATTAACAAACATGTGGCACCTCCACGGCCCACCCTCACCAGAACAGTTACGCAGTACAACTTTAAAGGGGCATTGTGTAACTTTTCTGGTGGAAGGTCCGTCAAATGCTTTTCTCTATGATTATTTTATTGTTTATCTGTAATGTTTCACAGTATGGTATTAAACCTTTCTATTGTCATGGAGACCAAAGCAAACCAAATTACATACAGTATCTCTGTAGAGGCAACCTGTCAGAATTCTTTGTTTTTCGAGGTATTTTTGAGCTATAAAACCAAATGTAACTGAATAAATTTAAGGTAGAGCTGTTTAATTTCATGTGGAACATTCCAGGCAGAGCAATGACATAAAGGCGATGGACCCCCAACCAAAATGTTACACAATACACCTTTAAATTCCAAGTTATGATAAATGAGGCGAGTGCTCCTTTTCTATGCATCTGTCCATTCTCAGTGGCTGTTGCTGTGTGTTCCTATAGTTTTTGTCCCGGCCCTTTTGTGGGGACCCTCCCGTTCTTTGGGCCCCAGTGGACTTCGATAAAAGCCCTCAGAGGATTTCCACAGCCCTGAAAAGCAACTGTGATAATTCTCCTTCAATCCCTCTCATGGTGGTCCCTCTATTGGCGTCCAGCAATAACTATATTAGCAATTAGCAGATGAGGCCCGGGCCATGTTAGAGAAGCCTAAAGGCCATCTCCCAAACTGTCCCATTGGAGGCGTTGAAATGATAGCAGGGTTTAATGGGCTGTGAGAAAATGTAGCGTTCAGCCTCGTTCATTATAACGTCACCAGAACTGATAAGAGGGTGTAGATAGCGTCAGCTCACAGTGCAGCACCCGTCTCAGTTTACTTTTTCTTTCAACACTTTGCAAGATGAGAAATGAACATAAATTAGAGGAAATTTAAAAGAATATACAGACCATCTCAAAAATGTCAAATAATATCATTTCAATATTTTTTGTATTTTTTTGTGACATTATTTTCCAATACTGAATTTTTTTGCAATATTCAAATTTTCAGAGACTCCAGAGAATTTTATGTTTTCATTATCTTTAAGCCATAATCATCAAAATTTCAAGAAATAAAGGCTCAACAGCTCTATGTGTCATGAGTCTATATAATTTATGGGTTTGACTTTCTGAAATTAGTGACCAAAAACATTCAATTTTTTCATGATATTCAAATTTTTAAGAAGGTCTGTATAGTCTTCAGCGTTTTGGATTTTTAAGAAGGTCTGTATAGTCTTCAGCGTTTTGGCCTTACATTTCAGGTTAAGGCATATTGCATTGGTTTGCATTTATCCCATTCTTACACACTTCATGGATCAGCCTTCCAGATCGTGAGTTACTCAGGAGTACTTAGCTAAAGGACCACTTTGTTGTCAGTATTTTAGTTTTATTAAAGTGGGACACAAGCACATTTCAAATAGAGCTGCTATACTGGACAGTACTTGGAACACTGTGATTGGTCGAACAGGTATCCACACTTTAAACTTCGTCTTGCAGCCGGGTGTTTGTAATGAAGGCAGTCTTGTGTGATGTCATGTAATACTTGAAACTGCAGTGGCCCAGGAGGCAGCACCCACTCATTTTTTTTTTTTCAGACTGTTTTTAAACATGAAGCTGCAAATATACTTAGTTTGCTCTAAAATTGCCAACAAAAACAGTAAAAAGAACAGTAGACAATGCTGTTAAAAACACATACACAAATATACACAATTTAGTAGCAAAAAAAAAGTAGATTTATCTTCGTTTCACTTCCAAAGCAGTTGTCAGCAACCGTTTAATCACTATCCAATGATCTTACCAAACATTTTATACGGTTAGCTAAGACAATACAGCAATGTTTAGATAAGAAGAAGATAGATAAGAATCTTTAAATATTTTTATTTTTTTGGCGTTTTTCTTTTTGAGAGATGTCAGAGAGTCACGTAACAATTCTTTTTTCTAACCACTCCGCCACTTGGGGTTAGAGATATGCCTATTCCTTTATTTAAACATCACGAGCGATATGGGGCCCTTTGGACACATTGAGTGACGGGCTTTCAAACAAACCTGTAACACAATTAAATTCCCAGTAATTCTCCAAACAGAAAGCTTTCATTTCATAATCGTGGTAATCCTTGTGCGTGTAGTTCTTGCGGAGACTGGATTAGGAGCCCCCTGTTCGACCGGTGGGACTTGTCATCCTTCGTCCTAATGGCTTGTCCCCGGGGCCCCTCTATGTTTGTGTAAAACTGTTGATGGACACAATACACATATGCCCGGAACAAGGCTGGTCCTAACTCCTATTATCACGGATCATACTCGCACTACTAACTGATGGTTTTGTACAAATAAATGAACAGGGTAAACTGAATGGCGTTTATTGACTACAAAGTAAAAAGTAAAAATAAATTAAAGGAGGCTTGTTGATAGGCAAAAATGTATTGTGTAAGGGGATTAAAACTCAGGTCTAAACTACTGTAGCTGTACCAGTAATAGGGCTGCAAGATTAATTGCAATCAAAAAGAAAATGCAATTTGAATGGACTCAATTTGCAAATCGCAAAGGCAGCAGTTTTTGAAGTGCCATAATTTCCTTCACAAACAACAAAATATTGACCTTATTCTGCATAAAACCTGCTAACCCTGTTGTTTAGATCTGTATACAAACATGTTCTCAAATGTGATTCTTGTATTGGTTTGTCAGTTCATATTTCAGTCTTTTTGTCAATTCTTCATGTGCAGAATACTCTTATTAAAACACAAATGGCATGTCTAATCGCAATGTTTGTCAGAAAATTTGCAATTAAAATTATGCAAATGTTCAACTCTGTAGTTATTTTGCTTTGTTAACATTTTTTATACAGTCAGAAAATGATGTGTGGAAATATTTTCTAAACACTCCGCGGATAAATTGGTTGAGGAAGTCCGACTGCTCTGACTTGACCCTCTTCTGGAAACAGTGCAGTAATGACCACACAAAGAAGACTATTTAAGTCTTTATTGGCCATATGTTCTTTTGTCACGCTGTTTTGTTCATCACTTCCGAGGGAGAAAAAGTTTATAATTGACAACTCAATAGCTAAACAATGTGTGTGGGGAAAAAGTTAACTTTTGTTAATGGTAGCATTCATAACAGGTTGTGTTGTGGTGAGTGGTGCAGTGGGTAAAGCATTCACCCACTAACTGAACAGTTGACAGTTCAAAACATACCTCAGCAAGGCACATTACCCCACGATGCCTTCTCTAATCTTAAAATATATGTGGCTAGTTGTGACTGGTAGAACATCCAGCATTAAAAAATACAGTATTTTTCTTTTTATTTATTTATTTTTATTTTCAAGACCCTGCTGCATCTGTAAGTTCCACTGGCTCCATCTTCAACCAATCAGAAATATTTTTATAGATCAGAATCAGAAAACTTTTATTGCCATTGTCAGTGAACACAATTCACAAACTAGGAACTTGCTTTGGTGAATAATAATAATAATAATAATAATAATAATAATAATAATATAAAGTAGAGATATATCACTATTTAAAAATAAAGTAAGGGCATGCAAAAGAATTTAAGATGTATAATAAAAGATAAAAACCTTAACCGCCTAAGTCGCCTAAGTCATCTTCTGTAGTTTTCTAGTTTCCCGAAAACCTTGAAAAATGACATCGGCAGCTACGCTAGTAAGCTAACAGTGTTCAAAACTACTATGAACCTACCATCTCCGCCCCACCTCTCCGCCACCGCTTACCAGCATTTCCAAGTTATAACCATTGCATACTGATGTGTCCCGCCTTCATTGTGCTTGAATAGGAAACTGGGGCCGATCTTTGGTCCTCTCGCCGATCCAACCCCGAGGCCCTCGTCTATGGGTGTGTGTGGCGGACAGAAAAGCAGTGATGACAAATAAAGGCCCCGAGTTTGAATACCGAGGTTCTGCTTCCTGCGGCTCTGTTTGTGGCACAGACCCATCAGGCCGCTGCCCCTCCGCCCGGGGGGTTGTCACTCGCTGATGTGAAGGGGGTCGGAGAAGCGCACTCTACAATCGCACTTGTTAAATAGCGTGAATTAATGAACTGGCCAAGCTGGGAACTTCCTACCCCTCGGCGGCCAGAAAAGAGGGCCACTTCCTTAGCATTTCTATGGGCCTCAAACTTCTTTTATCCGGCCCGTTCTTTCGCCCGCCCTGTAAACCCTGTGCGTTTTTTATCTGCACGCACCCAAATGTCCTTTTTGGTATGGGGGTTTAATCCGCAGATTTGATGCTGTGTTGGGGAGTGATAAGCGAGAGGGAGGAAGGTGTGGACTGTAAATGTGAATGAGAATAATGAAATGGATTAAAAATTGTGCAGTGGTGAAAACTTATTCCTTGTACCTTATGTCGTAGTTACCTCTAACTTTGCTCATGTGGTTAATGGAGCTTTTTATTTATTTTTTCAAGTTAAAGGGCCCAAATCCTTCATATTTAGGCTGAGTTCTCCTCAACCAACCTTGTGATGTCATGCAAGATTATTCTAATATGTGTGAATGAAACAAAACACAACTCCAGGTGTGTTTTTGAGGAGGTAACAACATTATAACATGTCTAAAAGCTCACAAGAGTAAATTTGTGTAATATAACACCTTTAAATGCTCTGTACCAGATTTTTTCCCCATACATTTGAGAAAAATGTGTCTTGCCCCAGTACAGATATATTGTATAATCTACGTGCTTTTTGCATGTAATTGAAAAGTAATTTACATTGTTAAGGTAACTCTAAATCACTGCAAACCATTTAAAATGAACTAGTTCTGTTTTTAAATCAGTAAAAATGAGGTACAGTGACTAAGCAATAAAGTTATGGTGTTCCTGTATCACCATGTTCACTAGATTTCAAGTTCATAATTAAGTGTACCTAGCGAGTGGTTTAGCAAATTTAAAATAAAACAGGTTTGGGAGTCTAACCTAAAACCTGGTTGTTGTGAGATAATTATGTCATATATTTCTGCCATTACTTTCTGTTGCTGTTAAAAGTTATATATTTTTTCTGTTTATGCCTCTTGAGTGTAACTATAACACTGTTCTTTCCTAGATACCTTTTTCAAAAATATCTCTGAAATCGTTGCAGCAGCCGGACAGTGTTCCCAGGGTGCTTCAGTCACTACTTTTACTGCTGTCCCGCCTTTTTAACATCCATTATTTATGAATGTCTTAGTTGTAGGTTTATTAGTCTTGAATTATGCCTGATGTCAGTCCTCATGTCTCCTGATTTACAGATAGCCAAAGACGCTGCAACATTTTAATAGAACTGTAAACTAAGCAGTGGTGATTCTGATGGATCACAGAGCAGTACAGTACCCCCAGTGTAACGTCGACTGAAAATTCATTATTTTGCTGAACTCGGGATGATATTTTTCAGGTCCTAAGCACAACAGCACAGGGATAAATACCACCTAAGGGAGCTCCAGTCTTGTTAAGTGTGACTGTAAGTGTTCCATGGGAAAACTTGACTTGTCATGGTCCGCAAGGCTAATTCTAGTTGATTTAGTGCGCACTTAAAAGCTGACGTTTACACATTGGAGATGTGATATCACTGGAACAGAGCAGAACTTATTTAGCTTTGTTGATCCTTGTTTAGATGTGGTGGAGAGTTGTTTTGCAATAAAATGCATAATGTAAATGTACCTAACAGAAGGCATTTCCATGATTAGAAATGAGCAGATATGAAGAAAAAAATCTTATGTTAGTTTTTCACTCCTTAGTCAAACTTCACCTTCACCAATCACCAATCAATAATAATAACATATTTGATTTATATACTGCTTTTAGGACACTTAGAGACACTTTACATTTCACTATTGATTCACTCCACATTCGGTGGTGGCGACCTCCTGTTGCAGCCACAGCTGCCCTGGAGCAGACTGATGGAAACAAGGCTCAAATCTGCGCCATCAGCCTCTCCGACACCACATTCATACTAGTCATTCATAAGTGTCTTGCCTAAGGACGCAATGACATTCACCACAACGGTCTTGTATCTTTCCCATTGACACAAGGGCAGAAGGCACTGAGGAGGAAAAAAAAGCCTGACACTTATTCACCACAAACCTTTACTTGCAGTTATCAATGACGCTAATTCTAACTGATTTAGTGCTCACTTGGCAAGCTCCCGCTCACACACAGACGATGCACTTTCCATCCAAACATCCCAACACGCCTCACACTCGTGTTTTGAACAAGAATGTCAATTTTATGGAGACAGATTGGGCTCTGGACGGCGGCTTTACGCACAGGACCTGGCTCGTCTCAAAGTCCTCCGTAGCCTTGGTCCTTGCAGTGCATCAGTTGAGTATGGTGAGTGCTGGAGATAAGGCCCAGTGTGAGGTACAGGGCTGGTCGGCGGCCAGTTCCTTAATGGGAGCGTGTTTATGCTATGAGTTTTATCAGCTGTGAAGGATCCTCCACTGTAGTGGGGCTGGGATTCTTCAAAAGGTTGATAATGATGAGGACAGTATTGTAAATGAAGTCCATGACTGGGTGCAAAACACTTCACATGCTAGCTTAGTGCTTTTACCAGGGTTTGAACACTTTCCATATGTGCAATCAATAATGCATAATTAATTAGAATTGTATTGCCAAGCAGCTATTCCTTCTAACCTATATTTGCCAATCCTGCTTTTATGTAAACTTTGCAGATCTGCCGATACCGATACTAGTGAATAGTCTGAAAACTGTATTTATTTCTGTTAAACAAATATAATCCAAATGTAGCTGTTATTTATTCATCAAGAAACTATAAAAAGTCAAACACTGAGACTTTCTGGGCTGACTAAGGCCAGTAAATAGTTTTACTTTAATTTATATGGCCAACCAGAATATATTGACTGAACATTTATACAAACATTCAACTGGGTATTTGGATTTATTTTGCTTTAGCAAGTTTAAAATTGCCGTCTGTATTTCCCAGTAAATGATGCACACAAAATTTGGAACGTATAGTGTAGGGACCCATCCTTCAATTCCATGTCAGGAGCAACGGGCGCTACACTTCAGCACCCAGAGACCCGTCTCCAGATCTTGAGCTAAGCTTGGTCAGGACTACCTATGTGAGTGCTTGCCATGCAGCCACCAACTTATTATGTTTACTTTTGTGTCTTAATTAGTCTAGAATTGTTGTGGTTTTAGTTTCCATCTACACAATTTCCTATTTTAAACAAAAGCGTACCTTATAGTAGCTTCAGTTATATTCTGCAACTTTCCAACAACATGGAAAATTGTGTGGTCATTGCATGCTACAGACAAGCATTGATGGTATCTCCCAGAACAGAACCCCTCCGCACTTTGCCATGGCCTGTAAACATGGCTGACTGTCTGGACTTTCTTGCTCATTTTCAGGGCAAAACACTCAACTGATCCCACACTTCGATATGGACATTCTCTGAAGCCTTTTATTTCCAAGGGGCAGATTTTGGACTCCAGTGAGCAGTAACTGATGCAGACTTTTTCCATGTCTGGCTGCCCCAATTACCAAGTCGCCATTTAATGCACATATTATTCAGTGATTAGCCTTGGCTTTGTAACGTACAGTTCTTTCATTTATTATTATTCCCAAATCCATTTCTGAGGATCAACTTGTCTGGGTCATTGCCAGGGTAACATTTGTACCCAAGAGCGAATGTAAAAGGAGGATTCTAAAATTAGTCTTGAGGACAGGTCATGCAAAAGTCAAATAAAGTGCATATACGGCACGTAAGATTGGAGGATTGGATTGCCACAGCTTTATGGAGGAATATATGTTGCTCAGTCTGGGAACTAGACGAAAACAGAAATCTTAGGTTTCATTTGCTCGAGCAGGTGGAGGGCGCTCATAACAAGCCTGTCCTATATATTTCATCAGTGGCAATCAGATGTTTCTACTCTAATAATTGGCCCAGAGTGGCTAATCTCTGTGGGCAACTCATTAAGGGGAGGATGAAGGAATGTAGATGAGGATTTTTTGATATCTAATTCTAAGCCTGATTTTTCAAGGTTTTTACACCAAAAATAAGGCACACTTTGAGTACTGATGAAAAAGTTTTAGTAATCTTTTTTTTTGCGTTTATTTAATATATAACTACAGAAGAAGTTTAAAATTCACATCTCATTTGTTTCCTATTCTTGCCTCAATATCCTTTTGTTTTACAGTTGGAAAATTGTTGTCATTTGGTTGAACTATCTTGAGACGTTCATGTCAGTGTATAGAAAAAAAAACAGATCGAGATTGTACGCTGTGGAAGTCATGTGTGGAGAGAAAGAAATGAAGGATTAAGCTGCTAGTGTGAAGAAAGTAGTATATTTATCAAGTCCATTGCATGTATTGAAGCTATTAGCGAAATTCTGATTCTCAAAAGGTAGCGTGGTATTGTGTGGTTCTGTTGTTGCCAAGGAAAATGCATTGGCCTTTAGTCTGGCAGTAAAAAATGTTAATAGTTGCTTTTGGAAAGAAGCAGATTTTTGTGCGATCGCAGTAACTGTTTTGTGGTGTGGTATCGGCATTCTTGATTTGGGAAGCTGAGTGCAAGAGGAAAGGGTGGGAGTCTGTGGACAATGACCCATTAGGCTAATCAGATTTGGGGAGATCCGTGTTTGAAAATACTTAATTTTATTTTCTGATCTTTCTCATTAGGAATAGTATAATATGGAAATTGCCAACACCACCCCCATTTTAGAAACTTTGCAAACATCTACAAGTAATTGCAGTAATTTCCTTGTATTTCCTTGGGTTTGGGTCATATGACTTTTTCCAGTTCTGGATGTCATTTGTTGAACTTTGAACACCCTGAGGATATCATGTTAAGTTCTGACTTGTTAATTGTTATGGCTACTGCTTTTTGTCACTTGAAACCAAAACCAAAAGACATACATTGGTTTATAACTTAAAATGCTTTTGCTGTTGAATTTGAGTCCCTTTAAAGGTACACTGTGTAACTGTTTGCAGGTGGAAACTGGTGTATAGCTTTGCCTAGAATGTTGTACAGTATGGAAATATTCTTATCTATCTCTATAGAGACAAACAAATAATGCCACCAGGTCAAATTTAAAGACTTCTGCATTAGAAAAGTACTTCTGGATAGCTGCAGATCACGCTAGCAAGTAGCAATTTTATTTTATTTATTTTAGAATGAAGTGGAAAGGATGTATACTGGTGGTGATGAAAACAAGGGTTGAAATGCTATATGTCATCTTCAAAATAAGTTTGCTTAAAATTGCTCAAACATGCACGAATCACTCCAAATTCAACTTTGAGAGAGTAAATGAGAAGGGGAAACGACTATAACATGGTTAAAAGCTCTGAAAAGTCGATTTTGCATAATAGGTCTGTCTTAAGAATTGCAACAGAAAAGAAATTCTCCAAAGCTCATGTGACCGATTTCTTCCTCAAGATCACCATTATATCACTTCAACAGCCCAATGTGATAATAGCCAGGTCATAGATTCTTCCCATGGACACAAAGCTAAGAGGTGACCCAGCCGAGAGAGGAACGCCCACCCAGTCTGTCTGCCCTATTATCCCAATTCTCAATTTCCCATCTGAAGAGACCCCCGCAGTCCAACTTCTTTCTTTTTTTCCTCCTCAACAACAAAGACAAGAAGATCGGCAGGTAGCATGGCCCAACCTTTGAAATCAAAAGCAGGGAGGGCCTCACTGACGAGTTTATGAAATTAACCAATTAGGAACTGCAGGGGAGCGGGAGACAGAGAGGAATAGACTATAGGGACTTCTCTGTTCTTTTCCTTTGCTCGCACACACACATCGCAAAGGTTCCCAAAGCGCAGCATGGATTAATCACTGTGTCTGCTGCAGTGAATGGCGGTTCACATAGACCCAGGATGCCTATTTACTATTAAGAAGTGGAACAATAAAACTCTCGCCATGGAGTCTGTTCGGTCTTCAACACTACACCACTGTGTCACAGAGACTTTGCTCCTGCTTGCGTATGTGCGGCCTTCTGGGTCCCCGTGTGTTTACTTTGCAGAGTCCAATTTGAGATTTTTGCTGGTTTAAAAGAATGATCAGTTCTCGTAATGCCATCTGAAGTTTTCCAAAGTTTATGTGGTTTTTGTACCCACTCTTATTGCTGGGAAAATGTTGAGTATCACTAGTTCTTCTGTGCTTGTGTTTTCTATTAATACTTCTGCTACAACTTCAATTACTGTCACTACAGCTGCTGCTACGTTTAGATGTACCATAACTACAGATATCATTGCTTTGCCTGATATGTTCCACAGTGTGGCACTGAACTGATCTATTTCTATTTTTTTTTTTCATTGCAAGTGTTTAAATGCTCAAAAATTCCTTCAAAAACTTACATTCTTACTGTGAGCAGGGTCGCCTCTCCACAGTTCTGATCTATAACTTTGCTGTCTCCATAGAGATAGATACATTTCTATACCAGTGGTGGATGAAGTAGTTAATGTTGTTGCAAAGTAAAAGTACAGATACAGGGACACACAGTTACTCAAGTAAAAGTATGACATGAAAAAATCTACTTAAGTAAAAATATTACAAGTACCTGTTTAAAAATTTACTTTAAGAGTAAAAAGTAAAAGTATTTACCACATTACTACATGTTATGTTACCACAAACAAGGTGAAAATAACCCTTAAAATTGTATGAAAAGTACTTTTTACTTTTTAGTCTGGTTGAAAAATGTAGTGGAGTAGAAAGTACAGATACCTGGTCTTAAATGTAGTGAAGTAAAAGTAAAAAGTATCCACTAAATCTGCTGAAGTACAGATACCTAAAATCTGTACTCAAGTATATTTTGTACTTCATTACCTTCCACCACTGTCCTATACTGTGAAACATTTTAAACAAAGCAGTACTCTATGGAAACGATCAGATGACATACCCGTTACCATATTGCACCAAATAGAAACTGAAATTGTTCTTGAGCGTACCACAAGCAGAGACATTATTCTGAATACAAAAATACACGCTGCTGTAGTGAAATTGAGACAGTCTCCCAAAAGTCTTGCTAAGTGGTTTAATGACTGTTTCGGCTAACATCTGCTATTGCATGTTAGCGTTGTGAGTTGAGGCGAGGACTGATGCAAATAGCTTTTTCAGGAAGGAAACAGTCTGTTACATCTCCAACTGGGCTGTCAGTGTGGCAGGGTCCGACCTGAGGAAGTGAGTGGACTTCACAGTACTGCAGACAAATGAGTCTCCTGCTACTAAAACCCTCTACAGCGTGGTACCTCTACCGCTTTCGTTTGGTTATAGTGTGAGGTTTTAGTAGAACTTCAGACCATAGTGTCTTGCTCAGGAGCGCAACAAAAGGATGCGCTTGGATGAGATTCGAACCACCAAACGTTCAGTACAAAATCTTAACAGTTCGTCATGTATTCGCTTGTCAGGGTTGGTAGTGTAAGTGTGACTACAATCCTGCATCTACAAATATGGCCATAGTCAGTGAAGTGTCTTGCTAAGGGACCCAACAACAGGATGCACTTGGCAGAGATTTGAACCACCAATCAGTTCAGTTTGTGGGAGAAGGCTTAACCCACGTCACCACAAATACAAAAAAGCAAGAAGCCATGTCAGTTTGATAAAGTAATACCTGAAGACTTAATTTTGGGGCAAATCTGCAAATTGTGTATTATTAGACCTAAATGGGAGGAAGTGTAAACAATAGCAACTACACACTTCCTGGTTTAGAAACTACCTTGGGTGTAGCTAGCAGTCAATTTTACTTTGCAGTATTTTATCTGCATTAGCTTACTAGATTTAGTAAACTTTCAGTTCTATATTTGAAACCGTCTACACTATTTTTATTTGCAAAAGTTAAAGGGCTCATATTGCACTTTTCTCTGATTGTTGTTCTAATGTTGTTTCCTCATCACAAACACACCTGGAGTTGTGTTTTGTTTCATTCACACATGTCTAGATTTTCTCTCAAACGGAAAACATTCTGTTCCACTTTGTGACGTCATTAACCCTAATATAGGAAGTGCTCCACTGTGTTTTTAAACCCCATACGCCTTTACTAGAACCGTTTGGATGATTTCAGCTCTGGAAGTGTCACTCTCTACTGAACTAAAGGTGACACTTGAAAACTGCCACTTCATGACATCACAAGGTGGAACTGAGCATTCTGAGCTTTGGGGATGTAGACAGATTAATAATAAAGGATTACTCGAACATGTGTGAATGAAACAAAACACGACTCCAGGTTTGTTTGTGATGAGGGAACAACATTATAATTTTTTTTGTGTGTGTGTAATATAGGACTTTTAACTCTTTATTTGACCTTCTTCTTGTATAGTTATACCAAAATGGAGATGAGCTGGAAACTTTAGAACCTTGAACGTATTCCATGACAGGTTTAGAGGCAGTTGTAAAAATGAATTGCTTAGAGGAATTATATCTTTAGCACCTGGAACTAAATGGTTTCTGCATCAACTCCAACACTTAAAGATCAGAAACTAAACGCAACACATTTTTAAGTGCTGAGATCTGTGGGACAGTTTATGAAGAACATTTTCACTCTCTAGGTTTTGAGATCTACAAAATACCATCTGTAGTATATATAGTTTTTCAAGATTAGTAAAATTTTTCATTGAAACCAAAATTTTACAGAGGTATTTGTTATATTTATGTGTTTTCCCTAGCTTTATTCATTTGCCTTTTTTGCCGGATTTGAAGTGGATGCTAATCTACTTTACCTTTTCTTTTCTTTAATAGAATTTTATTTTTTTTTTAATTTGGATTTTTTACAGAACAAAAAAGACAAAAAAAACAAAGCCCTCTCACACCCTACCCCTCTCTCCACACTTCAAACACACACAGAATTACACAAAAAAGAAAACAAAAAAAAATACACAAAAAAATTTTACTTTTCTAACAACAAATTCAAATTAATTAATAACAAAATTAACCAACAGTATGTCAGTATGTACATTAAAAAAATCCACATGAATGCATAAAAAAAGATTAAAAACATAATGGTAAGAAACATTATTTGAAACTGGAAATTTAAAAATAAAATCCAAATTCACCGTCTGTCTTACAATAATCCAAAAACACTATTAGTGCACTTTCTTAAAACACGGCACTGAAGTTTGCTCACACCCCATGAGCCAAACAAAAGAGTCGGTCAGGAGGACAACAGTGGCACTTGTGTCCACTCTTACGGTCAGCCCATGGTCCCTTGAGACTCAGCACTTACTACAAAACAAATAACAGGAAACAGCTCCGTCCACTGTGTGAGAAGAACAGTCCCACCCTTGTCCAGCGTTCTTCTGCTGACTGGACTTTACGAGCTGCTCCTCCCCAGCGTCGCCTCGGTCAACCTTGGGTCTAATATTATTTTCATTGTTTTGAAAGATTTGTCATTGAGAAGTTGTATAGTTGTATAGAAATCATAAGTCTACAAGAAAACCATAAGTCTACCAGAAAAATGACAGTCATTTGATATTTCTAGTTCTCGAGATAGACAAAATGTATACTATTGCTTGGTTTAAAACAGCATTCTGGTCATTTGTTTTCAGGTTAGCAAAAATTTGAAAACCTTTGACCACTGAAAAGATTAAAACTGTATTTTTTTTTGGCCACAGTCCTAATTTTTGATCGGTAAAACTTCAACTAATTAGGGATTATGAACAATTATTGTTGTTATGCTGAATTTGTTGCATAGCAGTGTAATGGACCTTGTAGCAAAAAAGTATTTTTTTTTTCATTGGTAATACTATAGATACTTTATTGTCATTCAAGGTGGGCATAAAAAGTAACACAATGAAATTTTGTTGAATTTTGGCTTCGTAAAAGTGTAAAAATCCATTTCTATAAAATATTTTTACAGGCTATAATGTACATTTGCATCGTCCTGTGTGCATTGTTGTAGTGTAGTATTTGAAAGTGTTTTGTCATAGTTTTCTTAAGTATAATTTAGATTTCAGCTTTAGAAAGAATGATTTTGATAACAGTGAGGAAGAAAATTGAACTTCATGACCCTGCAAACGTAGATGTACACAAACAGAAGGATAGAAATGGACTGAATACAAGAATCCTAGAGTCTTGAAACATTGTAAATGAAAACCATGTTCACGTTTCAATCTTTTTCTAACACCACAATCTCCTCCAACCTTTGTGCTGTCCCTTCAACCTTGGCCCCACATGTTTCCTTACCACAGCTCTGGCTATTGTTCCACTTGCATTGTGGAAAAAAGTTGCTTATTTACCATATTTAGCTGCACAGACCAAATAAGGAAGCGGGCCTTGTACATAAAGTGAACAGACTGCAGTGAAAACCTATCTGAGCTGAGAATGCTCGCCAGATCATTGGTTTATTTAGCAGCCTTGCACCTCCTGCTCTTTGTCAAAGCTTTTATTTTCCACAGCAGAACACGACTTGGAAACGCTCAGGCACTTCTCACATCTTCCTTATTTGCCTCTATATTTTCCGTGACTGGTCTGTCCAAGAAAAAAAATAAAAATATCGAAAGCTTTTATTCCTTTCAAAGCGTTCTGTTTGGAGCCATTTGC
The DNA here is from genome assembly GCA_029959045.1 of Taenioides sp. WSHXM2023. Taxonomy (NCBI): domain Eukaryota; kingdom Metazoa; phylum Chordata; class Actinopteri; order Gobiiformes; family Gobiidae; genus Taenioides; species Taenioides sp. WSHXM2023. Next base: position 4,487,145 of record CM057100.1, on the reverse strand, counting down.
AGAATATCACTTTTATGCCAACGTAATGACTACCAGCACATCTGTAGCTAACTCTTCTGAGATCTGGTGGTTACAAAATAGGAAAAACAATATTTATGAATGTATGGGCGGATAATTGATGCCATGTGAATTGTGCTTGTAAATTAGGTAGGCATATTAATAGTAGGCCATTCATTAAAAGTGGTCCTTGCCAAGTTGTGTTCCCGCTAGACCAGACCAGGTGCCTCTAGTTTGAATATGAATTGGCATTATGAGTGCGAGCATATACACAGACATACAGTAAGTTAGCAACATGTTCTTGCTAAAAGTGCTGTCTATACCTGAATTTGACTTAAAAACATAAAACAGATGTATTCTATATGGGCCTCACTTACCGTATGCATTAAAAGCATCCTAATTGTTCACTGCCGTCATGGTAACGCTAACAACAACTAGCATGCCAACTGCACACTTGCACTGACAAGAAAAAGCTTTATACATAGAGTCAGACAGTAGGTTCCACAGTGATTTATTTTGGTCTATCAGGTTTAGTTCTGCCAATTTAAACACAAAATCAATGGACATATTTCTGTTATTAAGCAGGTTTAGATCATTATTGCGGTTTACAGTGAACAAAACGTAAAACCATGATCTACATATGTTATCGTTCAGTACGGAATACCTTCAAAAAAGCTTCTTTAACACAGGGTCCAAAGTTATTCCTCACTTACCTTATGCATTGAGAGCATCCTAATGATTCACTGTAATGAGTTCACGAGCTCTTTTCACGACTTTCAGAGGCCAGAGCGAGTGTTTTTTTTCCCGTCGCTAGCATGTTAACTGCACACTTCCTCATTCTCTGACAAGACAAAATTTTTATAGATATAGATTCAGACAGTAGGGTACACAGTGACCTATTTTGACGTCTATCTGTACGGAGGCATGACAAAAATTGCTCAGATACATGAAAAAAAAACGAAACGTTCAATACGGAATACCTTCAAAAAAGTTCTTTAACATACACTACCAGTCAAAAGTTTGGACTCATCCTCTCACTCAATGTTTTTTTTCTATATGGTTACTACTTTCTACATTTCATACTATATACTATATGAAGTAAGAAGTATGAAGTATATACATATATATATATATATTTTATAACAAAATCCACAAATTACCCTCTTTTTGCTTTGTCGAAAAATATTTAGTAGAGATATTTAACTTTTTTCTTCATGTACTTTCTGTATCTTGCTTCATACGTATGTCATCTGTCATTTTAGATACATACATATGTGTATCTAAAATGTATAAAGTAGTAAAATAAATAAGAATCAGAGGGTATGTCCAAACTGGTCTTGTATGTTTAAACAGCACCAGTCAGAAGTTTGTTTGTTTTGCTTTTATTATTATTATTATTATTATTATTATTATTATTAGTAGTAGTAGTAGTAGTAGTATTAGTATTATTATTATTATTATCTTTTTCTAACAGTGATATCTCTACTTTGTATTATTATTATTATTATTATTATTATTATTATTCAGTGTTCTATGTTGCACCTTATCACCAAAGCAAGTTCCTAGTCTGTGAATTGTTCACTGACAATGGCAATAAAAGTTTTCTGATTCTGATTCTTTTTTCTTACTACTTTCTACATTTTATATATAACACTGAATTAGAGGATCAGTCCAAACTTTTGAATGGTAGTGTAGGGAAGGAGGTATGACTGAAATACTGTCAATGTAATGTAAACATTTTTCCCTGTCAGTTTCGACTGCTGGCATCCCATCGCTCTACGAGTTTCAGGGTCAAAAGGTCAATGAGAAAATAAGACATTTTTCTTTCTTTGACATTTCATTTTTATAGTAAAGCTTGGATCTTCCTCCCTTTGCTGTTCTCTGCACATATATTGCAGCCTGTACATAAGCCTGCAGCCCTCTGTGGTCAAGCTGTAAAGTTGATTTAAAGGGATGTCGGCCAAAGTTGGTCAGTGCACTCTCTAAATCTGACTCGGGCTGTGTTTATCTTCCAAATGTGGATCTGCACAATGTTTAATTAATGTCAATAGTAGTTTAATTATGCCATTCGTTTTGCATGTCATAGGTTCCTCTTCTGCGCGCGTTTCACGGAAGATAAAACTATCTAAAATTGGACACACTTGGACTCATCACCTAAATCTTGATCAAGCTCCAAAAGCAAGTCAGTTTTCCACAAGAAGTTGCTTCATATTTAGTCTGAAGAAATGGAAAGCAGGCACGTTCCTACAAGGGCCTCTCTACCAAATGATATTGAAGACTGAACTGTCCATCTTTGCACGAACCGGCTTTGGACAATGTCTTCAAAATAGAAATAAACACAGGCGGAGAGGTTTGGAAAACTGATTACAGGCTTGCAAATTTGTGCCCACATTTGAACCAAGGAATCAACATATTTACCGTATAACATTACAGGAACAGGAGGGAGGAGAAAGCCCAAACAAAGCTCAAAAAATAGAATCACTCTTTTCAGTTGCCAAGTCCGGACTCATTGCCAGAAACAACTTTGAGGGGAGTCTCGAGCAAAAATTCTTGGATGGATAGCATGTACAGTATGTGTTGAACTTTGCCAGACTTAAAAAGAATTATCGCTGTGATTCTAGTGGAAGCGATGTGGGCCAAAATACTCAAATTCCCTTTGCTCATCGTCTCTTTTTAAGGCAATAATCGAGAAATTTTCAGTATCTTTGCGTAGCCTGCACCTTGGCCCCCGGGTTGACTTAAACAGAATAAATGGCGTGGGTAATCTTTGTTTTGGTACATGATGGGTGAGCGAGCATGTGCGTGCGAGTAGAGGTGAGATAATGCAGGAGACATCAGCAGTAAAACGCAGATTAAGCCAGGGACTATGTTGAGTGATTCACTTTGGGGTTATCTTAATTCTCGCAGATAAATCAGACAGTTCTCAGACTCCCACTCTCTCGCTGTTTCACCATGTTCACAGCTTTAGGGAGCCTACCTGTAGGTACTGTAAATCAAGTGTGTATCTACTAGAAATATATGGTGTGCTATGTTGTTTTAGTTTTATAGACTCATGCAAGAATGGATTATGTCACCACCGTCACCCATTTGAAGCTGTAATACTGAAGTCATTTTCTTTTTAGTTAAACTTTATTATCTGGAACTAGAGTATGGCTGCACAATATATCGCAATCCAATCATAATTGCTTTTTTAATTGACTATTATTACATCGGTAAGACTGCAATTGTTCAGATAATAGAATGTCTTCTGCAAAATATAAAATAGTCTTTTTGTGGAAGTTTAGACCGCTACAAACATGTTCTGAAGTGCATAGCATTATTGTATTCATTATTCAATCTTCTCTCAAGTGACTGACTAACTCCATACTGCAAGGTAAAGGTAAGGAATAAGAAAAATTCTTAAATTTAGATAACATCTTGAAACTTGTTTGTTTACTCACATAAATGTAGGAAAAAATGTATGTATTTTTTCATATAAAAATAAGGCATTTTACATGAAAACAGGAAAAGAGCGAGGTTTAAATTTCTTGCTTCTTTTTGTTTACATATTAGATACTAAAAATATATATATAAGATTTTGGATCTTTAGTATTTTTACTAATCTTGATCTGACTGAAAATTTGCCTAAAAATTCACATTTTGCTTTACATTTTAATCAAATCAGTGGATGCAAATTGATTTTGTTGTTGAAACCTTATTTCCAGAGGGATCAAACTGACCAAAAGACAAACTAAACTAAACAAAAAAAAAAGAGAAATCCATCATGTACCAAAACAAAGATTACCCACGCAATTTATTCTGTTTAACTCAACCCGGGGGCCAAGGCGCAGGCTACGCAAAGATACTGAAAATTTCTTGATTATTTCCTTAAATAGAGACAATGAGCAAAGGGAATTTGAGTATTTTGGCCCACATCGCTTCCACTAGAATCACAGTGAAATAATGACCATCTGCAAACACCTCCCGTCCTACAGCTCTCCCCATCATATCTGTCCCCATTTCTCCATCTATACCTCTCTATCCCCCCATCTCCACCCAGGCGTTCCCACTCGCACTGACAGACACCATCCATTAGCGTCCAGTATGCGATGCTGCAGCTAGCCCTTCTCTAAACACAACCTCAAGTATCTAATGGGCCCTGCAGCTGTCCGAGCACTAATTGCGGCGTGCTTTATATCTGTCCGTGAGCCCATTGTGACGGATTTGGGGAGAACAGTTGCAGATGACACTTGAGCTAGTACCGGACTGCATGGAGAAGCTTTGCATACATCACTAGCCATTTTGATCAACAATTTCCTTCTCCAAACACAGCTGTCTTGTGAAATTTTGGCATTTGGAAGCGCACCCCTCCCATCCTTCTTCGTCCAGAGAGAAAGCTAAACTCTGTGGATAAATGTTAGTGTCCACCTGAAATCACTCAGGGCAGTATGGGATCCATTATGGGGAGCATTAAGCATGTCCGCCTCTGTTTGACCGTCCACTGTAAATGATCGAGAAGAAGCAGTCCCATCTGTGGACGGACAATGCTGATCTGAACGTGGTGTGGGTTTGTTTTATTAAGATGTATATTTTAGGATTTTCCATTTTACAGCCAGTTGGACTTGTTTATCAAACTTAGTCTCTTGAAAACCTTTTAACTGAAAATCTTCTGATGCCACTTTTAGACTTTGCACTTTATATGTTAAAGGGCACATATTACACTATTTTCTGAGCTGTGTCATAATGTTGTCTGCTCATCAAAAACATACCTGGACTTGTGTTTTGTTTCATTCACAAATCCTGTGTATTTAAGGCTGAGTTCTTCTCTCAAACAGAAAACACTCTGTCCCACCCTGGGATGTCATGCCGTAATACAGGAAGTTCTTTACTGTGTTTTAAAACTCCACACACCATCTCTAGACTAGATGATTCGATACCAGTCTCAACTGAATTAAAGGTAAAAGGTGTTAAGTTGAAAACTATATGACATCACAAGGTGGAACAGAGCATTTTGAGTTTTGGAGGTGTACCCAAACTAATAAAGAATTACTCAAACATGTGTGAATGAAACAAAACACAACTCCAGGTATGTTTTTGATCAGGTAACAGCATTATAACAAATCTTATCTAAAAGCTCAACAGTCCATTTTCATTTTAGTCAAAAAGTTTACAAAATTAAAAGTATGATTTTTTTTAATTGATCTTGGTTTTGTTTATTGCACTGAAAAACATGCATCCTTACTATGAGCACGCTTGCATCTCCACAAATCTGACTCTTACTTGGCCTGCTTATTTCCGTAGAAATGTTTCTTTGGCTATTCCACATATTTATTTCCACTGAGAATATTCCAATATATAGTTTCAACTTTCTATTTCCATGGAATTATACAAGTGATGTGCCACCACCAGAAAGTTACACACTGTCTTTAAAACTCATGTTCTACTTTTGCTTTACTAAAAAAAATGCCCTTGTAATGTAGACCTCCGCCGAGATGTTGTAGTGTTTAATTACTCAGCCAAGGACATTTTGAGCCAGAATCTCTCTCATCTAGCAGTGACATGTAGTCAATAGTTAGAAGATAATATGATCTGATTAGATATTTTAATTTACAAACCAAACACCCAAAACTAATCAGAACAGTTGATGCAATATTTGAGTGACTTTATGTTTATTCAAAAAGGAACTACTTATCTCTTACACTGATATTGATGCTGAGATATTGAGAACTATCTTTTTTTCCTTTTGGCCTCTTCTTTCAGGTTAACCACAGCTCAAAAGGTTGTTTTTTATAGGTTTACACAAGGGCCAATTTGATAAAATATCTTACTGTATTTTTTCATGACAGTTGAGATTAGATTTGGAATTCTTGTTTTGATCGCAAGATTCTGTTCGCATTTTAAACCCGTCCTGGAACTATAACATTGGAGAGAAGACTGAAATATGAACTGCTAGTTAACACAAGAAGCTTGTGCATTTCAGAACATGTTTGTAGAGGTCTAAAGTACAAGGTTTGCGGGGTTTTTTGTAAATTATAAGATATGATATTTTGTTGTTTGCATAGGAAATCGTATCCTCATCACAAACAGACCTGGAGTTGTGTTTTGTTTCATTCACACATTTAACACACAAACCCTGTAGATTTAGGCTGAGTTCTTCTCTCAAACATAAAAAAACATACACATTTACTAGAATCATTTGGATCATTTCAGCCTTGGAATTGTTCATCTCTACTGACAAAAGATAAAAGGTAGCTGTCAGCTTTAAAACTACCACTGCATGACATCACAAGGTGGAACAAAGCATTTTAAGCTTTGGAGATGTAGACAGACTAATAATAAAGGATTAACCGAGCATCTGTTGAAACAAAACACAACCCCGGGTATGCTTTTAATGAGTTAACAACATTCTAACATGTCTTAAAGCTCACAAGAGTCAATTTTGCGTAATATAGGACGTTTAAATACTTGCAGCCTTTGCGTTTTGCTAATTACAACCATTTAAACTACCATTCCGATTCACAATCAGTCTCGCAGCCATAGTTTGCACCCACTGACTTTGATCGATCATTTCCATTTCTCAAGGCTTAGGAGGGGCCCAAAGTGGACTCTGGCTTTTGACCACCTGTTGCTTTCTCAACCCCAGCAATATTCTCCAATACGTGTTCGTGCTGCACTAGTGTCACAAGATGAATGACTGAATCAACCCAACCCGTACACATACACGTACACATACAAGAAGTACTATTCCGGTCTGCTCTGGTATGCACTAATAGCAACAGAATGTAAAGTCCATGTGCCATTGTTGGAGCGATTAACCCGGGGCCCTTTACAAACTGGGCCCGTGCTGGACATTCTCTGAACATGACATACAATAGAGCTACACACTGAGGCAGCCAGCCAGCATTCATTCATCAAATACAACAACACAGTCTGTCATTTTCACTTACTGGATATAAATAAAAGTATTAGTACCACAAAGCTCACGGAGGCCTCCACACATTTGGTGCGCCTATTTCATACGGTCTACAGAAGGAGGCATGACAACAGAGAAAGATACAGTAATCAAAGTTATTGTTGCAGGGACTGTATTTCAAAGTAAATTATAAATAGTTTTTACTTCACAAATCAGGGTCAAATTAATGTACTGGTCATTGTATGTGCCTATTTTGAGTAGAGATGTAAAAATAACCAAAATATCGTGATATTGTATCGTCAAAAGTCTCACAAGAACGTCGTGGGCCATCACAATATATCGAATCTCAAGTCTGTTTGGTTAAATTCATTGTTGTGGTACAGCAACAGCTAAAAAAATCAGAGGGAACTACGTAGGTCTGTGTGAGAAATGGATTTAACCAATCACAGTGAAGTGTGAACTCAGCAGATGGCTTTTTACAGAATTTTTTATCTCATTTTATTTTTATTTTTTTGGACATACCTACCTCTAGTTGGGACTAGCAGAAAAAGTAAAAACAATCAAAATTTAGCAATACCTTTTGAACACTGAAAACTAGTTGTAATGGGTTTTTTTTTAGTTTGTGAACATATTCTTTCATGTAAAACCACACTGCAGATTAAAATATTGAATCCTGTTGCTCTTTTGGTTCAAACAGGTGTAAAGAAAAGATGCTGAAAAGAGGATTCGATTAGCACTGCACCACTGACAATAATGACGGATGTGTTCAAGTAAAGAGAATTAGTCATGGTTTTTTAGGACTACAATAGCAACCAGATGCTAGCCCCTCCAAATGAACATTTCACCTGCTACTCCCAGCTCCTATCCCCCATTCAAGGATCAGCCTGGCCACTTAATTCTGCCCCTGATCTGCTCCTGTGCAGTTCGCTCACTTTAGCAACAAAAAACAAACAAAACAAAAGGTCTAGTCATTTACACAAGTAGATTACGTCAAAATCTTCTCACAATGCTACAAAAGCCCTGGATTCCGTTTGAAGTTTTCTTCACGTGAGCATGTTTGGCTTTCGAGCAATGAGCTCCGATCGTTTAAAGGTAGCCCGACATACTAGGAGGAGGGCCCCTTGACAGCTCCATTCCCCCGTCTGTCTGAGCTTAATCTGGATTAGTTGATTTTCTTTCCTTGGATTAACAGCTCGCTGTTCAATTAAACCTCACGCAGTCCAGTGAGTTTGAATCGTTACTCTGGGAGCTCCTGGTGGCGACTGGCAAGCTCACCCCAGTTTTGTGTGTCATCCTCCGTGGGAATCTTGAGCCGTTCTGGTGAAGGCCAAAACTATCTGGCCCAGGGAGAGTCTTCCTGGTCTTCCAATGTCCAGGCATTCCGAGACAATGCGGAGACACCCGGAGAGGCGAAAGTAGGAGTTGTGAAAAGAGGTTGTGCTGTGAAGAGATGTGAAGAAGGAAAAAAAAAAAACTGTCAGAAGTTCCAAAAGCTTTTGTTTTTGTCAGGCAATAAAGTATGAAGCAAACATGAACTTATGATTATGTTGTCAGATGAGGTTTCTAAATGTAGGGTCAAAAGTGCAAGGGACTTTTTGCAAGAGACATTCTTATTTAAAGGTGCATTATGTATATTATTTCGCTTAGGGTTCCTTCTTGTTTCTATGGATATGTCATTGCTCTGCTTCGAATGTTCCACAACATGATATTATTATACAGATCTACCTCACATTTATTCAATTACAGGTAATTTTATAGCTCAAAAATATAGAAAAACAGGCATTCTGACTGTGAGCGGGGTCGCCTCGTGATAAAACAGGACGTGCTCCACTGTGGTTTTAAATTCCAAAACATTTTGAGCTTTGAAGGTGTAGACAAATTAATAAACTAGGATTACTCAAACATGTGAAAATAAAACAAAACACAACTCCAGGTATGTTTTTGATTTTGTGGAATATAGACCAGTAATAGTTTTTCACCTGCTTATTGCAAATCTCAGTGCATATAAAGGTGCATTATGTAACATTTTTGGTTGAGAGCCCATCACCTGCTTGTCTCATGAAAATGTTATTGCTTTTTTAGAAATCTGCATTCTTCATGTATTCAGTGGCGTGCATTTTCATTGCCAAACAAATACTTGGTTTGCTTATGTCCACTGATGTTTCAAATTTGTATGCCACATGGTGCAACATTACACGCAAACCAAAATATCCATGGAAATTTGAAAGTTTCAGACCCTCCAGCTAAAAATCTATAGTTTCCCTTTAACACATTGAAGATGAAAATATATATTAGATAAGCACATTTAGTCTGAAGCAAATATTTTGGAAGAATTGTACATCCCAAGGACAATGGCCATGTAACGCATCAACATCTGTCAAAACATTCACATAATTGGTCAATTACAGCCTTACATAACTTATTGGTGCAACACAGTGTAAAAGTTGCTGCTCTATTAGCGGTTTTCTGACAGTTCATGTATTTTATCACACTGGTACAGGAAGATTTTTAGCTTTTTTTCTTTTTTTAGACAGTGCTGAATTGTTATACAATTTCTGTAATGTTTTTGGGTCTATTGTACTGCTGTCTTCAGTTGAACAACTATGCTTAGCTTTTACTATTTGACTTAGACAAACTTTATTGATCCACAAGGGAAATTACTGGGGCGCAATAGCTCACATATCAGAATGTATTATAATAACAAAGAGAAATATATAATAATAAATTCTAAGTAAGTAGCAAAAATATCAAGAGACTGTGTCAAATAAGGCATAGATATATAAATGTATATGTACAAGTAAAAATAAAATAAGTAATATACATATCTCAGCAATATACAAGAGGTCATAAGGAAAACTGTGCAAAGATGATATGACTGACAGGACATACGGTTATCTGTCACTTAAGGGTGAGTTGTTGTACAGTTGTAGGGAGTATTATCTATTACATAAGGGTGAGTTGTTGTATGGTATGAATGTAGTCCTGTTTCTCTCACATTTGAATCTCAGGCGCTAATTGACTGGCACATGGCACAATCCTAATACTTGATTTTAACGTCACACCCAAGCGTTTTATTACCTTTTAAAATACATGTGCCATTCTCGTCTTCCAAGAGAACCATTGCGGTCGTTTGCTGTGTGCTGAACTGGCCTTTTTTACAAGTGCTGCGAAAGTAGGTGTAGCAATAACGTTTGGTCTGGCTACGAAAGAAGCTGAATACGAAATACCTCTTTAATAAATAACTCTGACCTTGGAGAAACGCTCTTTTAGCCAAACTCCATTCTCTCTGCCAACTGTGAGATGGCTACGCTAACTCCCAGGTGTCGCCGCGTGGAACTGTTTGTGTGCATAAAGCAGACGGCGCGAATGTGGGTTAGCTAAAAGCGCTAAAGCCTTCCCCGGGTTTAGAAAGATGAGAATTGAATGGTCCACTGAAGAAGCAGGATTGATGTCAGATGGAAATGGTCTGGGTGTAATGGAAAATAAAGCTCACGCTGTGTGACAGGCTGGCGTTCCGAGGCCGTACAGTAGCATTTATTTGGCTTGAGGTATTTTAATATTTGTCTTACCTGTCTGGTGATTGTTTGAACAGGGGTTTAAGCTGTCCAGTGGTGACCCAGAGCCGTGCACACTGGAGACCCCTGCACCTGTCAGAGGAGGCCAGGAAAAGAAACAGTGTGGGAATACGGTGGAAACAGGGCGCAAGGCAAACTGATGGAAGAAAGATGCATTGCTACAGAAAATATGGTGGGAAAACGATAATATTGACGTTAAAGGTTCATTGTGTAACTTTTCTGGTGGAGAGTTTATCAAATTCTTTTTACTATGGAGACGGTATCGCTGGGATGTTTCACAGTATGGTATATTAAATCTTGGTATCAACATAGAGACCAAACCAGACCAAGTTACAGGTCAGATCTGTGGAGAGGCGACCCGCTCACTGTCAGAATGCATGTTTTTCTAGGCATTTTTGAGCCATAAAACCACCTATAATCGAATAATTCTTCAATTTCCATGGAAATATTAGTTGACGCATCACCTCCAGAAAGTTATACAGTTACTTTAAAGGTGCATTGTCTAATCTCTCTGCCTAGAATGTTCCACAGTATGACATTAAACAGCTCTACCTTACATTTATTCAATTAAAGGTGGTTTTATAGCTCAAAAATACCTTAAAAAAACAGGTATTTTGACTGTGAACGGTTGCCTCTTCACAGATCTGACCTGTAACTTGGTCTGGTTTAGTCTCCATGAAGATAGAAAGGTTTAATACCATACTGTGAAACATTCCAGACAAAGCAATCTCCATGAAGAAAAGCATTTGAAGAACCCTCCAACAGAAAAGTTGCACAGTCCACCTTTAAGTAGTCTGTTTTACTGGTCTTTTAACAGTATCACATTTCTAATTAACTATGTTACTTTTTGTCTTTTTCTCATACTTCACCCTCCACTGTTGCCAGTAGAGGGCGTCACACACACAGTCCCACCATTTTATTTGCAAATGTCAAGTATTAGGATTTATGATTGTAACATACAAGTAGTAAAAACGAAAACAAAGCTCAAATATCTGGACTGCCCTGAACTCCGTACGGTTCACAGATACTATAAAGAACATCCCACCTGGCAATTAGGCTCTGTTCACTTGATATATTGCTTCATTTGTCTAAACCCATATGTCTAACTTTAAACACTGGCTCTGTGTCAAACTGTGAAGATAACAGCTATGACACTATCAAGTTTAGACAGCTCACGCTCCCCCATAATACTCTATCTGTTTGCCCTGTCTGTGCCATAGAAACACAACTCCAAACACTACTGACTTTTGTATTTGTTGTAATTCCTTTGTGCACACATCACTGGCGTAAACAGTAAATGAAGCAAGCAGCTCTAAGTAGTATGTTTTGAAGAGATGCGTTAGATCATTGCGTTTTCAAACAAGATTAAACATGGAGAGTGGGAGCCAAGGTTAAGTAACATTGCGGAGGAATAAAATTTTTTTGATAGTTCCATTGCGTACTTTAAGGTAAACAAAATGGCACTGATTTACGCAAATGCGAGACTGTTTGGGTTCGGATTCCTTGATCATCCGGCAGGCTTCCATTAAGTGGTTTTATAAACAGTTTGAGTTATTCTACACGGAGCTCACTTAAATAAAACATGTGCACAAGCATGGTCAATAAACGTATACGCGCATTTACTACCTTATTTGAACTCGTACTTAGTCCCAGTTGTAACTGGTTGCTATCTATATACAGCATGTAGTGTATTTAAAGAGGGGGTATTACATTGCTATGAGGCTCCCCTCCCTTTGCTCCCCGTGCCAAGTTACCCCACCTTCAGAGCGCTATCACAAAAGAATCTGTGTGCATTCCGCTAGTGAAACTATTGCACATTGTGGCTGGTTTGTTAAGTTGTAGTGTATTGTTTTGTATCGTACTTTTCTATATTTATGGAAAATTGTTGTGTGGAAGCATGGGTGACGTAGACTTGTGGGCTGAGTCTCGGACAGAATTGTACTGCTAATGCTATAGTCATGGGCCAAACGCCCGTACGGGCGCTACGGGTTTTGGAGTCGTGCGGGCACGTAGAACGTCGTAGACAGAATCGCGCTGTTAAATGCACATCTTAAGGGGGCTGTAGGTGTGGCTTGCAGTTCCCTTGAGGCTTGCAGGGCTACCTCAAGTGGCGTCGCTGAAAATTTAACTAGCGATTGCCGTGTGTGATCACATTCGTCCTTCGTCAGCCATGGCGGTTCCACCAAGAAGACTGTTAGAACTTGTCACAAGAGGAGGAGGAAGTAGAAGCAGCTGTAGTTGCTGTGTTCGCCCGCAGTCTTATCCAGCAACGAAGGGAGAAAACACAGAGGCGTTGGCGGGTGAAGCCCCGGGTGCAGAGACGTGCAATTCTGGGACAGTATGAGACCCTGTTTCAAGAACTCGATTGGGAATCTAGCACGCAAGGGGTGTGTACGGGATATGTAAGTGCCCGTAGGATGCCCGCATAAAATAGCCTCTTATTTCTAACACTCAGACTGCACACAAGGGGCACGCAAGGGGCACACAAGGGGCACGCATTTATCACTTGAAGAGCATGTACGTGTCCCTTGTACAGTCCGCCAGATTTGGTGTGCCCAAAAATTGAAAAATCCGTGCGACACACCTGCGGGTCACCTACTTCACCCGTACTGAACCCTTGCGTGTTGTACAAGTGTTCACTACGATCTAGCGCTTGCAGCATGCCCGTAGAAAGAAAGGTGCATGCACATTTTTGTTGTACAGGCTCACCGAGCAGTCTACGGGCTCGCTATTTCGTGTGGGCCACTTGTGTGTCCCGTACCCCGTGCTCCAAAAGTAGATTTTGCATAATATGTTACTGATTAAGAGATTAATTGTATTTAACAATAACAATTTAACAATAATGCCTTGAAGGTGGAAAAGCGCTATATAAAAATGTGACCATTTACCATAAAGTCTTATATTTGTAATGCACTTTACAAGTTTGCCAAGGCCTCTCTGTAGTCACTATTCATTTACTCCACAGTTGGTTAGTGTTTATACTAACATTAAGAAATATTTGTCATACATTTCTCAGTTTGCATTTGTTGTTGTGTCCATAGGCAAGACACTTCAATGTTCGAGTGGTTTGCTGTGGCGACCCTGAGTAAATAAGAAAATTGGAGTATCCACAAGAACTTCTAAACTTTTGTGGTTACTTTCTTTCAACCTTGCGACTGAATTTGAGTGAGGCTTTTTCGTCGTCACTTTGTACAGTACCTGCCATGCTAACATCTGTCCCCGAGCCAGAACATCCATCATGTTAGCGCTGCTCTTTTGATGTGTGATATTTACCAAAGGGCTCTATATTTCCATTTAATGCTGTGTGACAGTGTAGAACAAAAGGGGGGCATTAGAAAGGGGCACGGAGGCATTTTGGAGGGGGGGAGGGGCGGGTTAAGAGGGCCAGAAAAGCACCCAAAGGACACACAAGGGGCCCGGGTGACTTTAGGGCCTCTCCTGTCTGTTTGGAAGTCTCTCAATTGCTGCCCCTGCTGCACTGGTCCACCCTCTCCTCCTCGGCCCACTGTGGTGCTGCCAAGATCACGGTTCCCACTCATTTCTATGGGATGTTTTTAGACAAGTTTGTAAGGGATGAGCTAAAAAAAAAGTGCAAGAATAATGGATAAAAGATATAAAAAGAACAAAGATTGACTTAAAGATTGAAATTGACTTATATTTAACGATGAATAGTTAAGGATTTATAATCACATTAGTTGACCAATGCAAAAGAACTCTTAATTCTGCTGTGACTTGCCAGTATTCTGTCAGAACTGAAGAAGCCTCTTGGATCAGTTGTGAAACATTTTCACTCTAAAATTCTTACCAGTTTACATAATTAAATTTTGTTTTGCAATGGAAACTACTTGGACTTCTGAGGGATTACACAGACATTAGCTGACCAAATAAATTAGTTGATAAAAAACAAAAATTACAGTCAGTGATCCACCTGAAATGTTCCACACTATGACATTAAACAGCTCTACTGTACATTTATTAAATTACAGGTCGTTTTATTGCTCAAAAATACCGAGAAAAACAGACATTCTGACTGTGAGCGGGGTCGCCTCTCCACAGATCTGACCTGTAACTTGGTCAGGTTTGGTCTTCATAAAGATAGAAAGATTTTAAGCCACAGAGTGAAACATTCCAGACAAAGCAATAACATCTCCATGGAGAAAAGCATTTGACCGACCCTCCACCAGAAAAGTTACACAATGCACCTTTAAGTTCAATTTTATTAAGACAGATTACTAATAATAGAAAATAAATAGCTTCAAAATGAAAATGACCAGAGTATTTTTTTTTTCCTTTTATTGTTGCATTCAAAGAAGGAGAGCCCAGAGAACCAATACATTAATCAGATTTGATTTTTGTCAGTGTGAGTGACTTGCCAGAGACTTTCCCCAGCAATTTCTGGGCCAATAGCTTATTAGTCATAGTATCAGAACAGATGTTTAAATAGTCCATATATTTTAATATTCATTAACTAGAAACAATTAAAACTCAGTATTTTACTTGTCTTTGCACCGACTACTCCCATTGTAAAAACATAACGGCGAATGTAATGTGCTTTGTTGCAACAAGGATCAAATCCACAACCTCTTCCTCGGCACACCCAAGCTTTATCATTCATGTCAACGCGGACATGTGTGTATCTCTTTGGAGGGACTATTGTTTTGATGTAGACGTGATGACTTCTCCGTCTAGAACTATCTTACGTGACACTTCAAATCCCCTTCACCTCTATGTAGCCTCATCAAATCCTCTCTTCCAGACCGACCAACCACAGCCAGACAACACAGCTCTCCCACTTGTTGACTATTATACAGCGCCAAGATTTGTCTGTATTCCCTCATCATATGGAAGTGATGAGACAGACACCATTTTGTAACCATGCATCGCCATTCTCTACACTACCGCGGAAAGTGACCAAAGTGGTACTGACAGTTTGTGGCTAAATATTTTGCTAGGAGAAGCCATCTTTGAAACGCAGTCAGGCCATCGTGGACACCACCTAACTCTGAACACACCATGGGTAAAAACATGCTTATTTTCCAGTGACAAACATGCATATTTGAGCTGGCAAAGGCATTGGCTTAAATATTTGTCAAGAACAACTTTCTTTGAGCAAATTGTTTACCATGTTTCCTAAATTCTGGATTAATATGTCACTTGTCGCTGGAGTGTTTGTATGCTCGTTCCAGTGTGGAGTAAGTTCTTGTTGTATATATGAGGTTTCATCTCAACATTGTGTTCAGCAAATATTGATAATGGATCTTGAGTGTTGCGCAGTTTTCTTGGAGGACAGACTAAACACATCCAAAGTTGGTAAACTCCAATTTCTTGCACTGTTTTCACAAGGGCTTTTATGGAGTTTTGATGGCTGGTTTCACTTTCTTGCTTTAAGGGAGAAAGAAGAACAGCTCAGCTAACTATGTCATATTTATTTTATATGGACAATTTTCCCCATGATTTTTGTTTATTGTTGGTGCAAAATTGCAATAACTTCAATTGTGAATAAATTGTGTAAATAATCCTCATTATGTTGTAGTTGTTGCTTTTGCAAATTTCCACAAAATCCAAACAAAACCAAGTGGTTGGCAAAAATTGCAAGCGTGCTATATGTTTAAAGGTGCACTATGTAACTTTTTGGTTGGGGGTCCGTCACCTGCTTGTTTCTATGGATATGTCATTGCTCTGCCTGGAATGTTCCATAATATGACATTAACATGACTTCACCTTACATTTATTAAATTACAGGTGGTTTTAAAGCTCAAAACAGGCATTCGGACTGTGAGCGGGCTCACCTCTCCACAGATCTGACCTGTAACTTGGCCTAGTTTGCTCTCCATGGAGATTGAAATGTTTAATGCCATACTGTGAAATATTCCAAGGGCAAAACACAACATATCTTTCTGCAACTGACATGTCTTGGAGTAGTTGGTTCAGATAACAAGTATTTAAATGTGAAATGTTTTTTTTTTTTTTGTTTTTTTTTAGAATAAACATGATCCTGAGAGGCTACCGTCATTTTCAAACAATTTCTTCCTACTATATAATACCCCATTGTACACATGCAAAGTCAACCTAAATTGGAATTGTAAATATTGTGGCCACCTAAACAATCTACTGTGACCCACCCTGAGTTCCTAACCCAGTCCTTTGGTCACACTCACAGACAAACATTTCTCTTATATTGTCTCGGAATGTCTCTACCACATTTCCATACACCCCTGAGACCTATCTGGCGTTTTTGCTGAAATTAAGACCAGAAGTCGCCTGCTCTTTCTCCCGTAGTCACAAGATGCGTGTTAAAGCTGCAGGAGAGGTCAACTAACAAATGACACCCATGTGGTCGAAATGGGTGCCGACCTCTGAGTTACTAAAGGCACCCACAATGGAACTGCTCATACGGATAAATCTTCACTCTTTGACCTTGCACACTGACCCTGCTCACCCCTGAGGAACTAGTAGGCGTAATAGATGATAGCAAGAAGGAGTTAAGGGGGAAAAAGTAGTCCCTCTCTTTTCCTCCTCTTGGGGCGTGTATGCTTCCTTTATGACTTGACAATTAATAGTCCCTGTGGGTTTCCTGAATGGAGAATTGAGATGAATTGTCTCTCAGCTATTGGGCTGCGTTCAAGCGTGCCACCGCGGAAGAAAAGAAAACAATAGTTGTGAGGGCAGAGTCAGACCCAAGAGGCCGTTTTCTGGAAATGTTGTCTTCTTTAGTGTGGACCTGAATTTGAAGAGTTTTTTAACTGGGATGGTTTTGGAAAAAGGCTTTCCAGTCATTTCATCATGCAAGGGCCTTAAAAGTTAAAACTGTTAACATATAGTCTACTTTTGCATCTCTTTCTATTTTTAGTGGTTGGACAAAAAAAAATTAAAAAAATCGTGATCCATCAAAAGTACTATTGATGGATCACGATTTTTTTTTTTTTTTGTATTCCTGTAAAACTAATAGAAATGGACATAAACTTTACTGACATTTAATCATTGCCATTTGACACAACATTTCTTCTGATAGGGATGCACCGATCCAGCATTTTTAGTTCCGATACTGATTTCGATACTGTAGCTTTAAGTATCTGCCAATATCAATCGATACCAGTGCAGGGACTGAAAACAGCATTTATTTTCTTTATGCAAAAAATAAAATAAGACAAAACTGATCCAAATGTGTTATGTAGCTCTTATTTATCTCTCAAGTAACTACAGAACAACTTTGTATAAATAAAAATTAAAACATTACAAGACTTTCTGGGTCAATTACGACCAGTAAATTCTCTTATTACATGAATATGCCGAACTAGAATATCGACTGAACTGATATTTGGAAGTCATTATCCGCTCAAAAGACCCAAGCATATCATTGATGATTGGAAATGACTCAATCTTGATCTCAATTAAAATTTGACTAACTGCTCAGCCCAACCCGCTTCGTATTTTGCCTCATTATGTAGAATTGTCAATATTGTGCTAATATTGTTGGGCCATTGTCATGTTCAAATACTTTGACCTTTGTGAACTTGTGAATCGTGTGATATCCCCTATCACATACAGTACATCTACATAACTATATATAGCACGTGGTTTCACAGAGTGTATTTGAAGTACTCATTTTGCAAAAACCATAAGTGCGCCACTCTAAAAACTGTGCTCTCTCAACAGCTCAGATGATTGCGAATGGGTTTAGCGGTTTGAGCGCTGAGAGAAAACAGACCGTATTGAAGTTGACATCTGTTTGTTGGCCCTTTTGACATGTGAAGGCAAAAATGACACTTACTCATACCAGTAGCCCACAGCACGACGCGCCTGCAGCTTCACAGACAGTTGGGGCATTGATGTTTGAACCGTAAATCACCTAGACTGCGCCTGGAAATACGCGGAACAGTGAAGGAATGAGGTGCTGGGATGTCTCTGTGCCTCTCCCTGGAGAATGTTCTGGATCGTGGCCGTACAAGGTTAAGGAACGATGTTGAGAATCGCCGTGAACAGTGGGAGATAATGAAATGTGCAGGCAACTCCTCACCATTGGGAACGCCATTGAAGTTGTTGCTTTTTTCCTCCCCAAATCCTCTAATGATGTCTTAAAGCACAGAATTGGCCACAGGATTTCTTCCCATGCTACTGCTTCTTGGGGGGGTGGAATGCATACAAATGGATTCTTAATTAAGATGGATGGTACTTCTAAAGGGCCCATCTTCATGATAATAAGAGCGACTTAAACATGTGAAGCGCTTCTGAGAGCTCTTTGTGGGAGAGGGAACGTAGCAAGGTACATAGGATTTTCAACGCACATTCTTGAAAGGCTTCCCGTGTTGGCAATTTCCATTCATTTGTTTCACGTGTGAGACAGAGTAACCCAAAGTATCCGCCAGTCCTGATTCCGTGAATGGCAAAGACAGCAGGGATCCGTCCACCACTGACAAGTCATTTGACAGAAGTTTTTTACACCGACACATGTTAAATTCATTAACATTTCGTAGATATTTTTTTCGTCCTCTATCCGTGCAAATATCTCCAGATCAGATTCTCTTGCAGAGTGCTTTCACTGCAAAATTACCGTGGCAGATGTACGCAAAGTCTAGCGTGACAAAAAGATGGATTGGATAGTTGGTAATGATAACCCGTTTCTTAACAATAGATTCTCTTTACCAAACAATTTATCTTAAGGCGATGAGGTAGTTGGTGGATGGTTCTTGCATTAATCCATGTTGGCATTCTCATTGGTTTTTGATCAGTCAGCTAGATTTTCCACAGTCTTATAGAAGTACTACTAATCTGACACCTGCGGAACAAATTGTTGTCTTTCATGACTGAAACGGTGCTCAAAGTTGCAAAATTTATACATTTTACATATAGGCAGGCTTTACAGTCTGTACAGTACTAGTGCTGTCATGATACTAAAATTTCAAAATCAATTTTGATATTAAGGCCTCAGTACTCAATACCGATTCCAGTACCACAATGACAATAAAGACCACATTTTATTTAGACAACAGAATGTTATTTTGGCTCATGTAATTATAATACTTTCTTTTATATTACCATGTGGCCTTATATATCTGTGTAATCCCTGAGTCATCCAGAATGGCCAGAATACCAATGTAAAATTTGTGCGGAAAAACAAGTTGAATTCAATTGCAACCAGCATGTTACTCATATACTGTTTAAGTTAAATTATAGCTTGCTTTATCGCACTGATTAATATGACAATTTGACAATAACCTGGCCGTAAACCCTGCATTGTACAACACATAAAGCCCAGAATCAAATAATGTCTTTCTTGGCTTGGAGCTGTACCTAATAAATAACTATGAGGGCATTGTTTCTCATTGGCCAAATATGCACGTACATGAGGAAGCCATATTTAATCATATAATAAGGAACAGAAATACAGTACGTGACCCCACTCAGAGTACAGCCGCGATCACTTCTGGTCATTGTAAGCCGGTGCTATCTTATTTTTAGTGGAGGAGGTGTGGGGCAGACGGACTTCCTTATGGAGCACGGGTCAGGCACAAGTTACTATTGTGGACCCCACCCCCACCCCCAAACCAACCCCCCTGACCCCGGGCCCCTCCCCTCTCCGTGCTTACTAATGTTTTCAGGCTTTTTCACATAAACAGGGGCTACAGGGGGTGTACTCTGTAGCTTCACGCCGTCTGTTTTGGGTTAGCTCGGGTTCCTATGCAAGCCAATGTAACCATTGTTTGCTGAAAATATTGACTCATGTAATTAAGTTGCGTTCAATCTAATTTTGTTGTGTTTACAGTAACTTAAAAAAAAAAAGAAATGAAAAATAAATAACAACCATACATTTTTATTTATGTATTTCATTGCTATAACTGTATTTAATGCAGTTTGAGAAAGAGATAGAAAAAAAACTTGGACTCAGCAGCTATACATGCTAAAACTATAGGCGTGCTATAGTAGAGTGGTTAGCTCCAGTGTCTCAACTAGTCTATTGGTCTAATTTCCTATATAATGTAAAATCTTATGAGTTTTAAGCCATGTTAGAATGTTGTTACCTCACCAGAAAGTGTGTGTGTGTTTTTTTTTTTTCATCTGTCTACGTCTCAAAAGCTCAAAATGCTCTGTTCCATCTTGTGATACCAGGAAGCGGCAGTTTTCAAGTTAAAGTTTACCTTTTGCTCAGTAGAGATGTAGAGATTGGCAAATTCAGGGCTGAAATTGTCCATATGATTCTAGTGAAGGTGTATGGAGTTTAAAAACACAGTGGAGCACTTTGTATTACCACATGACATCACAAGGTGGAATAGAGTGTTTTCTGTTTGAGAACACTGGCTAAACAGCATAATATGGTCCCTTTAAGAAACAATAAAAACATGAACAAGACTTAAAACACTGTTAACCCAAATGGTGATAATCAAATTAGCCCCAAACATCATTCCTGACAGCTAAGCCCATAGCCCAGATCTCTATGTTCAAAAGTCTTTCCTTTATTGGGAAAGAAGTCATTACAGACATAACTGGTTCAGAATTAGGTCAAATTCAGACACAGATCTCACACAAATATTTTTTTTTGTCCGTAGAATCCTGCAAATCTCCAGAATCCATCACGAGTAGACAGTGGGTGTAGGAGAGAATGCCATGCTTGCCCTGAAAGCTTTTTGGATCACGCTCAGAGCTTATGGAAACTACTACTGCACATCGCCATTCACCTTCATAAACTCCTTGACAGCTGAAAGAATCTATCATCCAAAGATCATTTATGAGAAAAATCAAAGGCATTCCGATAGCTGATGGCATTAATCACAGTCTCCATGTGCGGATAAACAATAGCAGAACAATGAGCAGTTACCCGAAGGACGATTAGCTGAAGTTTTAGGGCACATTAGAGAGATCATTTGGGCTTTGAGTTTCCACATGTGGACAATACCAAACACACTATCACCAAAACGCAAAGATTTGACTAAAAAGTACCTGAAGATTATATGAGGTTGCGATCAGGCCATTTAGCAAATTTAACATTCTTGTTTTTGTGTTTAATTAATAATCACGTTACTAAAGATCATTAAAGGACAAAAAATATGAAATTGTACTTTAAGATGCTATATCTGACTTTTAACAGTTTGCAGTGGTCAGTTATTCCTAATTATTCCTCACTGTAACTGTAATGGTAACAACAGCTAGCATTCTAAGTGCACACTTCCTGATTCTCAGACAAGAAAATGCTTTGTAATTACATGCAGATAGCACACAGCAGACTTATTAACAAAACCGAGATAATATTCTACTTTAATTCGGCAAAATATGAGCGCCTCAAGGATAAATCATCAGTTGAGCACAATGACAAAATCAGGGGCTCATCAAAGATCCATTGGAAACGTAGAGAGCGAAAAAGAGAAAAATGATCCAAGGCACCGAGGATGTTTAACTCAAACTGCTTTATTAAGTAAGGGACACAATATTCTATTTCTTTTTCCTTCTTGGATCAAAGTGCAAACAAAACTGATACTTGATTCCAACGTTTAATAGTTCAAACTAGTCACTCGCGCATTTAAGGCTGTCAGGATAACACATTTTGAAGTTTGATTTATTGCTGTAAAGTAAATACACACAATAAACCTTTTAAGGCTTAAATCTTATCATATAGCCAAAAAAATACTGACCCCAAAACATATGGTTCCAGCTTTCATATATTGAACGATAAGTCGATATACAAATTATCTTGACCTACGCACACTGCACACTTTTTACTGTCTTTTTCCTTGCTTTGGCCATAATCAAGTTCTTTAAAATGCGTCAGTCCTGCCTAATGCTGTCACTGTTTACCCCAGCTGAGTTTTCTAGTAAATCTTGCCAGGATCGTTGCGTTTTTGATGTGTTTCATTTGTTTGATTTCCCTTGTAATTGCAACATGCTTTGTTTCTCCTCTTTTCTTTTCCATGGTTTGTGTGGATCAAACGGAGGTAATTGCTGCGGTGATAAGAGCTTATATAGTCCTGCAGAATCCGTGGCACCAACGCTTAGAAGTCTGACTCCCGTTGTACTCCCTTTCTACTTCACAGAAACTCCGTAAAAAAGACAGACAACTGATAAACCGCAAATACATTTTCCTTCTTTCTCTTTTCCGAACTTGAGCATCTTCAAAGCGCGCTCTTTCACAAATAGGCTAATTATTTTGTTTTTTACCTTTCATCTCATAAGACGTAAAAAGATGCTTGTTTTGATGTTCTTCTAACCTCTCAGTGCGCGGATACAGAGCGCGGTGCGTTTAATGGGCTATGGTAATTTCAGTGATAGCTTTGAATAGTGCTCGGGCTTCAAGGAGAGACGGATCTTGTCTCCCCTATTAGCTGTACTCTGATCTCGCCCAAGGTCTAATTAAACTTTTGCATCCAAGTCTCTTAGGTAGGAGGAATTGTTTACACTGAGAACGCAGTCGTGTTTGAAGGTCTTGCGGATGGTTATAGAGAGATTTATTGTTTTGTTGCCAATGGCACTGATTCAATTGTGAAACTATTGGATCAACCAAAGAGAAATAGTATGGGATGACAGTAAACACAGCGATGTCAACAATGCGATTCAATTAAATGTCTACAAGCTCAACTGATTGCAGGGAAAAACGCGTATTCCTGCCCGTACCACGTTGAGATCTTGTCTAGTGTTGGAAGAGGGGCAGCAGCAGCTCTAGGGCGTATTGTGGTGTGTTCTTGGGCAAGACACTTCTCTAGGCCTGTGATGATAACTGCTATACCAATTTTTGTTGTGCACTACAGTAAGATTTGAGCTGTTAAGGGGGTCGCAGTCTAAGCAGAGACTCTCAGACTTCCATCACCCTAGACACTTCCTCCAGCTTCTCTGGTGGGACCCCAAGGCGTTCCCAGGAAGAAACACATTTTAGCAATATATCGCAAATAAAAATGTGTTTTTGTGACAGGTCTAGTTTCCTCCCATGTTGCCTCCACTATCTGTGTAAGCTGGTATATGAATGAAAATGTGTTTGCAAGAGTGAATATAGGACATATGGTGGGTATTAGGCTAGTTTATAGGTATCTCATTTATATTAATTATGCATTCTTCCGAACAAAGTAAACACTTAACTACCAACTGTCCACTGCTTACAGGACTGCTCTGCCTCTTTAGTTACTCTTCTGGGATGTTTAAAATGCACCAGACTGACCCGTACTGTACCATTTCACTGGAGCCAGCACCCCTAAAAGAGGTAGTGGCTAATGACATTAAGTTGTGGACTTGCCTCATAGCTAACAATTTGTTGCACCATGTTGCACAATGTGGCTTGTATTAGGCATGCAGTACAAGACCTTAGAGATTTGTGCGTTTACAATCTGCATTTAGCATCATCTACCCTCTCACTGCTGTAGTATGTTATATGATTATTAGCTTGACGGTGATTTTGGAATGTGGCCTGTCAATTTCAATTTTATTTCATATTTTATTAACATATTACAACAATACTAGCTGACAAGCACAATAAATGGTTAAAAATACATAATAAGGCTGAACAATTTGGGAAATGTATCTAATTTCTATTTCTGACAAGCATTGTAATAGTAATTTATGTTTTAATGATCTGATCCTGTTCAAATTTCACATTTTAAATCCATCCAGAAGAATTAACAAAATGATATGAACTGAAATAATAACACAGTAAAAACATTTCAGAACATGTCTGTGCAGATCTAAGACTACAGGATGAGCAATTTTTATGTAGAAGACGACAGAATATGTTTCGTGGAGAAAATTACCTTTTTCCACCACCTGTTTGTCTCCATGGAGATGTTATTGCGTTGCCTGGAATGTTCCACAGTATGCCATAAAACATATCTATCTTGCGTTAAGTAAATTACAGGTATTTTTATTGCCCAAAAATATCTAAAAAACATGCATTCTCATTGTCAGCATAGTCACCTTTTCCACAGATCTGACTTGGCCTTCACTAGCAATACCAGTTTCAATGTTATTGCGATTAATCTTGCAGCCAAAAATATACACTATGAAGAGCATAATTATAACAACATGCGTTAAAACTCAATGCACTCAGTCTTCAAACCAGTTCTATAGTTATAACCTGTGGAAATGCTCAATCCAGCCAGAATTTATTCTCTATTCCAAACTTGTCTGTGTTCTCAACAAGTAAAACATTTCCTATTATGGTGAACAAAAGCTCAAAATCCCACGACATTCAGATTATATTTATTCCACCATTTTGGAACTGGCTGCTTGTCTACCTATGTAAATAACTCAAACATTACCATCACAGCCTGCACATCGTTTGCATTAAACTCCCACTGAGAAACACAAATCACAATGGCATGGAAAAGTCCTGGAAACCGATCCCTGAAAAAGTCTGAACTCCGGCAGCCTTGGGTCCACGTGAACTGACTTGGGTTGAGTTATTTATCGCACCACTCTCGCTCACGGGGAACTTCACTTGGCAGAAGTCCTCCACGAGCTCCGAGGGGTTCTTCTGTAGACAAACAATCCTTTAACAATTCCTGAAGTGGTCCGCGGAGAGAAATGCTTTTATTAAAAACACTTGTCTCCCCTTTCATTGGCCAAGGTGCTCCGTGATTGTTTTCTGCCCTCATGGTTTGCTGTCTTGTTTTGACTGCTTATTTTTTCCCCCTTTCCGTTGGCCTGGACGAGCTTTGTTAAAAGGGGTTACAGGGGGAATAATGATTGCATCCTGAACGTAGCGAGCTGTGGTTTTGGATAGGTTCCAGCTTCTCCGGCACGCTCAGATTCCACGTCTCCAGAGCACTTTGCCGAGCTTGTGGTCTGGAGACGAATTGCAGGGTAAGAGTGTGTTTGACAGTTCGGGCCGGTCACAAATGGACATGTGTTAAGGATGCAGTGGAGAATAGCAGTTTGACATGTAGTTTGTTTTAATTATTTTGTTGGATGGGTTGATAATATCACAATGAGTTTTTGACCTAGAAGCTGCAAGTTCCATAGGTGCAAGCCAAATGTTGACGTACAGTTGGAATGGATATAAAAGTTGGTAGATTTAATAATAAAATGCATTTATTTTGTAGAGTTTGTACATTATACAGTGTGGTATGAAAATGTGGGATTTATCTTACACTATGCACTATGTGACTTTTCCGGTGGAGTGTCTGCCACATGCTTGTCTACAAAGAATGTTCCACAGTATGGCATTTAATGTAGTAAGTGTGTGAATCACTGAAATGATTATAATTAACAGTATAATTCAGGCACACTTTAGTTTTAATTTATTAAAGGTGCACTATGTAACTTTTTGGCTGGGGCCCGTCACCTTGTTTCTATGGATACGTCATTGCTCTGCCTGGATATTCCACAGGTGGTTTTATAGCTCCAAATTTAAAAATTACCTAGAAAAACACATTCTGACTGTGAGTGGGGTCGCCTCTCCACAGATCTGACCTGTAACTTGGTCTGGTTTGGTTTCCATGAGATAGATAGAAAGGTTTAATGCCATACTGTGAAATATTCCGGACAAAGCAATAACATCTCCATGGAAAAAAGCTTTTGACGAACCCTCAACCAGAAAAGTTACAGGGAGGCTTAAGATAGATAGATAGATAGATATTTTATTTATTCATAAGGAAATTCATTAACTTTAAGCGACCTGTTTGTCTCCATGGAGATAAATCAATTTAATGCCATACTGTGGAACACACTACTCAAAACAATAATATTTCCATGAACCCCATTCAGCAGTTGCATTGTGCACCTTTGAATTCAACTTCAACATTTAACATTGTGCATGCACAGTTTTGGGTCTTTTAACTTTTGCGTATAATTTATCAACTTGTGTCAAATATTGCTTAGGTTGGGTTGACAATATCATACTGTGTTCTTGACCCGTAGAAGCTACAAGTTACGTAAAGGCAAGCCAAGAAGTGTTTGAAACGCTGGAACAGTCACAAAAGTCAGTGCAGGGGGGAGCGAAGATGGATCAACAAGGAGATCGTCTTTGTCCGTAATTCTTTTGAGTTTGCAGATGACAAATTACGTGAAATAGGGCATTCTATCTTTTTGCAGAACATTCATCACGTATAAGAACTGGCCATACGGTTTAGAGATTGAGAAGGCCAACAGACACAGTCCAGAAACTTTTTCAAGACGCGCTGTAATCCATTTTCAAAGCCCCGAGAATGACAGATTCTTTCATACAATACAGTAATGGCTTTAAAGTTGTGTGAGAGCTGCTAGAAGAGTTTGGGAGCAAGAGGAAGTTTGAGAAAGAGCCCTGGAAGTTGTTGGATTAACAAGGATGTCCTCCCTGACCTGGGTGGGGTTCTCCAGAGGACGAAGAGAAAAGATTGGCTCGGGATGCTGCTTTTCTGCGTGAAGACAAGACAAGGCTGCAGTCGTAATAAAAATAAAGACATTGCCAATATGAAAGTAATAAAATATGTAGGATTTATGTAGCAATAAGGTTCAGCATCTAAAACTACAGAAGAAATTTAACTTGTGCTAGTCAAAGTATACATCACTAGACTGGGCAAAGCTAAAACTAAACTGTAATGTTAAATTGTGGCCTGTGTTAAAGGTTCACTGTGTAACATTTCTGGTGGGGATTATGCCACCTTTTTGTCCCCATGGGAATGTTATTAAATTCCCTGGGATATTCTATATCATGGCATATCCAGTTAATCAGCTACACGTGTTTTATTGCAAAAAATATATATAAATTCTTTGTGGGGCTCACCTCTCCACAGATCTGACCTATAACTTCATAACATCTCCACAGAGACAAGTAAGTGGAAGACTCTCCATCAGGAAAGTTACATGATGTACCTTTAACATTTATCCAGACATATTCTAAAATATATGGTTACATTTAAGATCCACCTGCACGAAATTCTTCTCAATCAGATCTGCACAACTGAACATTTGCTTTCCAAATCTAAACTAAAACTACATTAAACTAAAAAAACATTATGCAGTTTTCTGATCCTCAGTGTTCATCCTCACCACAAACATAACTGGAGTTGTGTTGTTTCATTTACACATTTAACACACAAACCCTGCATATTTAGGCAAAGTTCTTCATGTGTCATGTGATAATATAGGAAGTCCTCCTCTGCGTCTTTAAACTCCACACACTGTCACTAGAATCATTTGGATCTTTTCACCGGTGGAACTGCCGATCTCTACTGTCCTAAAGGTAAAAGGTCGCTGTTAACTAAGGAACAGAGTGTTTTGAACTTTAGAGATGTAGAGATATGTGAATGAAACAGCTCCAGGTCTGTTTTTGAGGAGGTAAGAACATCATAACATGGCTTAAAGCTCACAAGAGTCAATTTTGTGCAATATACAGTAAGACCAGATCCTATTGGAATTTGTACTTGACCTGGAATGAAAGGTCACTCTCAAACCAAAGTCTAGAGTCATAACAAACAATAGTTAAACTGAACTGGGACTAAACCGTCAATTTAGTTACACAATGGCACCACAGCATTTTCTGTCTCCCCAAAGTCAACCCAAAACTATAGGTCTCATGTGGATAATTCTAACTATGATTTTCCTTTTAGCAACTGCAGTCACTGTCTAGCTTGGTGCTTTCCCAGATAACTACTTTTGAGTGACCAGTGCTGTACCCACTTCCTTACTTCTTGTCTTTTCGCTGTCTCCCAAACTCCGGATCAGCCCATCGTGTCACGCTAAAAGACGGGGCTCCATAAAAGCTCGGCATTTCATTTCATTGTGACCAGCAAGTTTATTTCCATACTGTGGAATAATCCAGGCAAAACAGTAATATCTCCATGGAGACCACCAGAAAAGTTGCACCTTTTAAGGTTCAGTCACATTGAATTATGGTCATCTACTGAATACAGTTAACAGTTGACTAATTTGTTTGATTAATTTGTACTGAGTGTGACAAAAATCAATATTTGCCAGCATAACCACTATACAAAATGGCTGCAGTTTGAAATTAATGTGTTTGGTAGAAAGAAATTGCTACCCAGATGCAACAATGGCAAGTCAAAGAAAATCCAAATGTGCTTTTATTCAAATTTTAGGTCTAAATTCGCTTTATCTTGTCCAAAGTCTGTTTTTAGACCTGGCAGCTCAGGTGAATAGTAAAACACTGCTTAAAAGTCTGTCGCCATGGTTGCAATAGAATGTTAAGCCCCGCCTCCGGATGAAATGCCAAGATTTTAGCGAGTCCCACCAAAAGATACGACCTGCTTCACTTGTAGATCAGATTGCGTTAACCTCAATTAGAAACCTTACTAAGTCAATTCTGAGGCATTCAAACGTCGATTTCGCTTTTACGACATTGCAAAAATTCCTTCATGCCACTTAGCGATTGCAACTGTGCCAAAATGTGAGTTATTTTATTTTAACAGCACACAATTCTGGCAGTGCTGCGCGATGAAGTGTTATATTTGGAGTAGCCTTGAGGTCTGGTTTTTGACACATTGAGTTCTCCTTGGATTAGACTTGTGAGAAGAAGATGATGCAACGTGGAATTTATCAAAGCCACAGGCCAAGTTTAACGAGTTGGAAGTCAGAGATTCTTTTGACCCTTGACCTCGCGTTGTCTGCTGCGTAATGAGAGATTGGACCGTCATGAAAAGAAAAGCTTCCCGTGGTTTTATGATCAGATGAGCTCAAACTTTGCAAGCCAAGGGGTGCGTCATTTGAATTCAAGGATTGGGAAAATGTTCCAATAATATAAGATTTTTGGAGTGGTACTAATACGTCTATCAGGTTTCAAAATTATCGTACTGCTTTGAATACAAGAAATTCCAGATGGAGAGGGTATAGATCTGAGCTGTATTCTTCCTTACACTACACAACTTTTCTGGCGGAATGTCTGTCCCCTGCTTGTTTCCATGGAGATGGCATTACATTTCCTGGAATGTTCCACAATATTACAACATATATATTGCTGCATTTCATTCAAGTATTTTTTATTGCTCAAAAATGCCATGAAAAACATCCTTTCCTCTCCAGATCTGACCTGTAACTTAGCTTTCACCTGCTAGTCTCCGTGGTGATAGATAATAAATCAGTCTTTATTTATAGAGCCCTTTACAACACTCAAGGGGCCTAAAGTGCTTTATCAATAAAATCAACAGTATAGAAACAAAAAATAGAAGAAAATAAACAGTAAAATAAGATTAATGCCTTGCTGCGGAACATTGCAACAGGCAGGTGGGGTTAGGGTGAAGTTACGCAGTATTTTGAGTGAGAAAAATCCACATATACACTTCAGTTGTACAATGATTGAAATGTATTGAACTTATTAATGACATTCTGTAGCAAATAATCTCGTATTTGTCTAAAATGACATCCCTAATTTAGCTAAAATAAATGGGGGATTTCCGCAAAATCCAGCCAGGTGTAGTTCTCTCTTCACTGTTAAAGCAGATTTTGGCTATACTAAACAGACCTGTTACGTTGGAGAGATAGGCTTGAGTGCAGTTTAGTGGTTCACTGTGTTCATCGGGGAAACATGCATCATATTAGCCATGTGTAATGCAAACCACTGCTCACAAAATGAATCAGACCCTCTACCGTTATTAAAAGCAACTGCCGTGGTAACTGACAAAACATGTGCACAACTTTCTGGAGATTGAACTCGGATAACACATCATTCACTTGGTTGATGCAACTTACTGTAGACTTATGAATTATTACTGTATATTTGAGACAATAGCAGTTAAAGGTGCACTGTGTAACTTTCCCGGAAGAGCGTTCTACACCTGTTTGTCTCCATGGAGATGTTATATGCTTCACAGTGTGACATTTTGCTAATTTATCTGCATAGAGACTAGGAGTAAGCCACAGTTCAATGGTGCTGGGACAATTTGTAAAGAGTTAAACGTTAAGTGTTAAGTGTCTGTTGCAGAGATAGACCGATATATCACCTGGCCGATATATCACCTGGCCGATATATCAGGCCGATATTTGCCCTTGTCACCATATCGGCTATCGAGGTCAGTATTTTGTTTTCAATATTCTGTTGCCTGAAAAAGCTTCATTTGAACATTTTAATGTGAAGAAATTACTGCAAAACGTGACTCCACAGCTTTCTTATAAACAGACTGTGGTTTGTAGTGGAAGAAAATAATCAAAATTGGCCCTACATATCGGCACAAAAATATCGACAGAGCTAATCGTCCATTGCTTGCTCTGGAGTCTAAACGATCAGTATAGGCCATGAAAAAAAAAAAAAATGAACATAATTGTCGATCTCTAGCCTGTTGTATCTCTTTTATTTAGCTTGTTTTGGATGTTGCTAAAGGATTTACTTACTCGAAACCTCTACATCTTCTCCTAGTACGTTAATATGTCAAAATGAAGGAATAAATTTGATGCATTGCGTCGCCAGTGTGTTCATACACTTGGTTGTCTGGTTTGACTTCACAAAACCGAGTGCCTGTGATTTAAATGTGCAGCAAGAGACGAAGAAACACCACATTAATGATTTTCAGAGCAAATGAAAAAAACATGTGCTCCCTATGTGATTTTTGTGGTTTGGTAAAGTCTGTCTCTTCCTCTTTCAAAGCACCACTAAGGTGAAGGGAAAATTCTGTGAGCTGGGTTTTCACATGCACTTATCATTAAAGCTACATTACTGAATCTTTTTTTGTAAACCACTAATCAATGAATGACAAGCCAAGAATACATAACTCTTGCAAAATTTTGTAGGTAGTTTCACTTTTAAAATTACAGATAATATTGGAATATGACAAGCAATACCTGATTTTGTCTTAAAAATGTGAAAAACAGAACTAGTTCATTTTAAAAGTGCATTGTGTAACGTTTCTGATGAAGGATCCGTCAAATGTTTGTATAAATGCTAGATAGACGTGTTTAATGTCATACCATGGAACATTCAACAAATAGATGATGGACACTCCACCAGAAAAGTTGCGCAATGTATCTTTAAATAGTTTGCAGTGATCCAAAGTTATTCCTCAGTTTCCTTATGTGTTTTTAGCATCCTAATTGTTCATAAAAATGATTTTATAACTGCTTTTCACAACTCTCAAAGACCAGTGTGGACTTTTGCATGCTAACACGCACTTCCTGATCATTTGACATATAAATGCTTTCTAATTAGCTGCAGACAGCTGACCTCAAGAGCTGCTTATATAATATACAGTATCTTTACTAAAGCAAGAAACGTTTTTGCTCAAACACATGGGAAGAAATTGTGTACAGGCGCTTTAAACAGTTTTTTAAAGATAATCAAGTGTCTGTTAATGAACACGCAAAGAGACCGGTACCATTGCCGTGACAGGTTGATTAACATGGAATCTTATCTAACCCTAACCCTGGTTAATCCTACCCAAAGCGTTGTATCTGCTTAAGCTAAACCTACTTCCTGATCTGTAGACAAACATTGCATGCAACAGGATTTTGTGTGGATACAAACTTGCAATCTGATGATATTGTGCTTTTTAGTACTTTTTTAAGTCCTGACCAAAAAACATTATTTTTAACTTTTTTCCGTAACTTTTTTAACGTTTCCTTTGAGTCTGAAAGAACGGAAAACAATTTAAAACGTCAAACAATTAACTAAAAGCTTCATATAATTGAAAAATGGCCTTTTGTTATGTCCCGATCACATTCTTCACAGTACGTTTTACGAGAAGAAAAACAGAGTACAGATTACATAACCTGCTCAGAGGATCTACTAAATCTCCTGCCTTGTCGTACTATGTGCATATATCATAATCACAATGGGAGTTTAGTGATCAGATTAATTTATCACTGCTCAGCGCGAACCCCAGCCTCAGACCTTCCAGACAAATACCTTCCATCACTAAAGGTCTATAATGATCAGGATCCACTTAAATCATTCATACCTCTCAATAAATTATAACGCCATGGCAGCCAGCTAGCAGCACCTGCAACTCGAAACAGGTCTGGTGTAACACAATCTGTGAGCCTCTCTAAGCTAATGTGTTTAACCTGCTTCGTGCTGGAGTTTTGTACAAAAACATGCAGGAAAGTGATAGAAGGTTTGACCCGTACCTCTACTGGACAGAGGTAAAGACTTAAAGATGCATTGTGTAACGTTTCTGGTGGAGGGTCCGTCAAATTCTTTTCTCAGTGGAGTTATTATTGCTTTGTCTGAAATGTTTCACAGTATGGCATTAAGCCTTTTTATTTAAACCAGACCAAGTTACAGGTCAGATCTGTGGAGAGGCGACCCCGGTCACAGTCAGAATGCCTGTTTTTCTAGGAATTTTTGAGCTATAAAACCAGCTGTTTTTTAATAAATATAAGGTAGAGCTGTTTAATGTCATACTGTGGAACATTCCAGGCAGAGCAATGACGTATCCATAGAAACAAGCAGGTGAAAGTTACACAGTGCACCTTTAAACAGTAAAATTTAGGAATTCCGTGGCTAAACTTTTCTGGTGGAGGGTCCGCTACGTACGTGTCTCCATGGAGATGTTAATGCTTTGCTTGGAATGTTCCATGGTATGACATTAAACATATCCATCTAGCAATTATTCAATATGGGTGTTTTTATTGCTCAGAAATGCAATGATTCCTGTTGGGCATGTTTTGAGTCAAATGCAAAGTACAAATTTTCCTGGGGAGTTAGAAAAAAGTTATACCCAAACATTTCCAAATATTTCCAAGTTGAGAGTTGATTGAGACATAAAAATACTTCTTAATTAGGGCCTAAAAGAGACAACCATTATATTACGTAGGGCAGGCATGTCTGAAAATAATTTGCTGGCTAATTTTGACCATGGTTCAGTTGCATGGTTACCAAATTACACAAAATAGTCTTCTGTTTATGTTGGATTGTGTTATTAGAGGATCTTGTAAACCGCATGAGAGGAAAAAGAGGTGTTGTTTATGAAATTCTCCGACCAAATCTTCCTGCATTTCAGTTAAAAAATACTTAACCCCAAGTTTTCCTTTCTTATGCATGTTTACACTATTTTTTTTATCTATGTTTTAATGTTTCCTCATCAAAAATATACTTGGTGTTGTGTTTTGTTCATTCACACATGTTTAACACACAAATCCTTCACTTGAATCATTTGGATAATTGCCCGTCTCTGAACTAAAGGTAAAAGCCAGCTTTTAACTTGAAAACTACCACTTCGTGACATCACAAGGTGCAAGCTTGGAGATATAGACAGACCAATAATAAAGAGTTACTCAAACAAAACAGAACTCCATGTATGTTTTTGAGAAGGTATCAACATTATAACATGGCTAAAGCTGCATGTTCTAAGGTGGAGGGTCTGCTATTTGCTTGTATCCATGGAGATGTTATTTCTTTGCATGGAATGATCCACAGTAGGGCATTAAACATACCTCCATTGCATTTGTTCAGTTACAGGTGTTTTAGAGCTCAAAAATACCTTAAAAACATGAATTCTAACCATAGATCTGATCATTAACTTGTCTCCATTGTGATCCATTCCCATGAAGACCCTCCACCAGAAAAGTTACACAGTGCACCTTTAATTTTGCGTAATATAGGACCTTTAAACTGTCTGAATTGAGTTCCTGGCCGATCACCTCCTCTGAGCCAGATGTTTTTGTCTGGAACACAGGCCCACCCCCTCCTGACCTCACTTCCTCATCCTCCATCGAAGCTCTTTGATATTTCCGTCTCCTTGGGGACCGTATCGTTAGTGTGAACAGCAAGCTTAATTATTGCTCAAAACGTGCGCTTCGCTCCTAATTAGCTGACTGCTTAAAAGTGGGCTGTGCATTATTTACACATCAAGGCAGACACACGAAGCTGCATGTGCGGATAAATATTCATCGTTTGTTGACTTTACCCCGGTCCCTTGGCTTAAGTGGAGTGGAGATCCGTCGCTGTCATTGTAACAGTTTTTTCTTTTTTTCTTTTTGAAACTTACTACCCTGGACAAATTCTGGCTTTTTCTTCTCTAATTATCTCCACTCACATGGCAAACGGGTCCGGAGTGGTTTAATCAGGGGGCACCCTCCAAGTCAAGATAGACACATGAAAGACAATGTTGAGATCGTAATGAGGGATGGTTGTTATGGCAGTAAGCAACAAAAAAAAAACATTCGAAATTGGGTTACGGATGCGCGGCAAGTTTGTGACACTATTTTAGCCTCTGCTCCCTAAAGCTTTTTGTTCTGGGTCATCTTTAATCAAGTCGTGGGGGTGCCAAGTGAGAGACGCCATAGCAGATGTTGGTTTACGTTTTTTCTTGCCACTATGGAGTTTCACTAAAGCTGAACGATTTGAAAAAATAAAATAGTAATTCAATTTTTCCGATAAGCATTTTGATTTGATTTACTATTATATTTTAAGAGTAGGTTTTTGGTAAAAGTAGGGCTGTCACGATACTAAAATTTCAAAGCTGATACTAAGGAATAGACTTGATACTCAATACTGATTCCAATACCAATACCGCATTTTACTCAAAACCTAGTATCGATTACTGATTTTCAATACTTCTGACAACCCTAGTTCTAAGTTCACATTTTAAACCGTGTCCATTTTGAAACATGTAATGGAAATTGACAAACTAATACAAGAATCACATTTCAGAACATGTTTTTTTATGAATAAAACAGGATATTTTGTGGTTTGTGGAGGAAATGGTGGTACTTCGTTTGTGATTTTCTAATTTCGTTTGTTCCATTTGATTTTGATTTGATTGTGTTTGATCTTGCGGCCGTAAGTTGCACATTATACGGCACAAAAACTCAACTTTTCCTGTACTAGACGTTTGAATGGCGTGGTCTGTGTGTGATGCGACAGCCAACACAGTGGTCTCATGACCTTGGGTCCATTGTTCATTCTTTACATGCTTACGTACCGTCGTATTGTGGAGATTTGATGGCTTTCTTTTCTATTTCTTGTTTTGTCTGAGCATGGAATGTGTGCTTTGTGTATGGGATGGATCACAGTTGTTGGCTGTCAGTGCGCTGGCAGAAAAGAAACTTAGATGTTACAATAATGTATGTTTTCGCACAAAGCGTGAAAAAAATATATCTTATACAGGATCTAATTTCTAACATTTTTCCCATGTATTTGAACAAAATTGTCTAGCCCCAGTACAGCTTTATTGTATATGCTGCCGTTGTACGATAATCAGGAAGTGTGTATTAACATACTAGTTGTTGTTGTTAGCTTTACCGTCATGGCAAAACTTCTTCTCTCTTCTTCTCTGAGAGTTGTGGAAAGCACTTATAAACTCATCATGGTGAATAATTACGATGCTCAGAATGCACCACCTAAGCGAGGAACAACGTTTGGACCACTGCAAGTCAGTAAAAATCAGGTAATCACTCAGGAAAACTTCTTAAATCATGAAGCGTGATACTGGGATTAAATACAAAGCCAGGATTAAATGGATGACAAACTAAGAAGGATTTCATGAAAAGGCCGCACTAAACTAGCATGATTATGAAGCTGTCCCTCGAAGATCAAACATCCATATACTGGGATGCAGTACTTTTGTAATGATGTACTTGGAATGTACCCAGAAACATGTGTCTGGAGTATATATCAGTGTATTTAGGCCAAGCTTTAAGTGTTTTTTTTCTTCTTCTTCTTCATCTAAACGGCAATACAATACAATAAAAAATATAGCAAGCACTTTCTGATTTTTTGTGTCTTAAAAACGTGAAAAACAGGACGAGTTAATTTTAAATTGTTTGCAGCTATCCCATTATCATGATTCTAACTAAACCCTGATGAAGACCGTGCATGGTTGAAACATGTTGGCTTTGGCCATTTAAATAAAAGCCTTTTAACTATACTTTCCTCGTGTGACTTTTCCTGGAGTGCCTGGATTTAGATCTTATTCCTCACTTTAATTGTGCATTCCTCGCATCCCAAGTATACAGTGAGTAAGTATGAGTGTGAGTAAGTGCTTTTCACAACTTTAAGACTTCAGTTTTGCCATCAAGCTAATGCTAACAACAATTAGCATGCAAACCGCACACCATCCTTAGAAAAAAAACGCTTTATAATTAGATGCAGACAGCACACAGCTCACATTTTGACCCTAAGAGCTGCTGTACTTGGGCAAGACACTTTATTACTCCTATATTATACAAAATTGACACTTTAAACCATGTTAGAATGCTCTTACCTCATCAAAAACAAGCACTTCCTGTATTACCACATGACATCACAGGATGGAACAGAGTGTTTTCTGTTTAAGAGAAGAACTCAGCCTAAATACGCAGGAATTTGTGTGTTAAACATGTGAGAATGAAACAAAACACAACTCCAGGTGTGTTTTTGATGAGGAAACAACATTATAACATAGATCAGAAAATCGCGTAACATGGGCCATTAAACCGGGACTTAATTCAATACACATTTACTCTACTTCCACTTAGTATAGCACTTATTGCTGAAATAATTTGGCAGTGTACAATAGTTTAACTAGAACCTGGTGAGATAAGTAGCCAACTGGATCATCGCCATGGGTTTTTAGGCCACATTATTTCCCCGTTTTGTAAAGGGCTAGTGGGGACATCCTGCAATGGTTAGTTAAGGATTTATCATAATCACGATCAACACTGGATATCTGATCAGTGGAGAATTTAAACACAGCTTGTTCATATTTATAGAAACAATAAACAGAAAATGTGCAGCTAATGTCTGTTATGATTCTGAAGTGGGCCTTGTTTACTGGCTTGGAGATGCATATTTGGGTTAGCGTTTGAGGAGAAAGCGGATCACTGCTGAAATGGAATATGGCCACTGTAGACAACATTTGAAACCAGAAATGTCTCACTCTCACTCTCTCCTGGGTCTCAGTTTACCACCTGTATTTGCATTAAAGATAGAAGTGCGGTAGTTGAAATAATTGGTTACACAAATGGCATGTTTCAGAACTTCTATTACGAGGCCAATCACAATAAATACTATATCAACTTCTCGTTCGATACATAACAGATGGAACAAATATTTGGGGAGTTATTTTTTTCTGTACTACGATGAGATTTGAGCTGTAGAGGCTTGAATTATGATCTTCTATGACTCATTATGGACACAAACTGTTGCATTCTGTTATTTATTCATTGCAGTTCATACTTTTTTAAATATCATTAACAATTTTGTGCATTTAGAATAGTTTTTGGGGGATAATTCTGCTTCATGGGTTGGTTTTAATATTATCGTTTATCATCTGTATTTACGTCAGACCTGTCTGTTACTTATTCGGGCTGTACCTGATTTATTTTCATGTAATAAAGTTGAATTAGTCTTGCCCCAGTACACGTATATTGTAAAAGCAGCTCTTAAGGTCAAAATGAGGCCGCTGTGTGCTGTCTGTGTCTAAACCAGGAAGTGTGCTGTTCGCATGCTAGTTGTTGTTAGCGTTAACATTTTAGGAAAACTCCTTATTATTGTGAATAATTAGGATGCTACGGATGTGTGAAGAAAATGAGGAGTAACTTTGGACATCTGCAAAATGAACTAGCTCTTTTTCATGTTCTTAAAGATGAGATATTGTCCTTTTGTCTGCTATTTAGTTCTAATCTATGACACCCGTGGATCATTATGTTATATTTTGGACATTTTAACTTTTAATACAGATCTAAGAAACACGTCCACAAACTTGGAAAATTGTGGTGCCTAATAGAAGCCGTCAACATGATTGCCAATGGTAAATGAGAAGAGGAATCAATTATAGTATGGTTAAAAGCTCTAAAAAGCTCTAAAAAGTCGCATAAAGTTGCATAATAGTCTGCTTTAAGACAGGAAAAATCAGCAACAGCACCTTTAATTTTGTAAAATAGCAATACTAAGTACATTTTCCATAGTATTTGCAAAGGAATGGTCCAAAAATGACTGACACTTCAAATTTCCGCCCGTGATTGTTGCTATAATGCCGATATTAAATAGCATGTAATTTACATCAATTGAAATAAATGCTTAAATTATGGAACACAAAGGCGCGCTCTATATAGTAATTTAACTGGAAGGAAAAGTGCTTTATAATGTATATCCAAGTATGTTCCATAGGGTTTAGTGAAAATGCAGAATAATGTATGTGGATCTATATTACATTCAAGCAATCATAGGTTTTTGCAAATTTGACGCTACTAATTATAAGCAGTCATAGAATTCCTACTTGGGACATCCGGTCTCATGGGAGGTCTCCGATCCATTGTAAATTGTGTATATTTTGGTTTGGATGAGATGAAAGTGCAAATCCCCAAGCTATAGTTGAGCTGGATCTACTGTTACGCTTACTGTAAGTCCGAGTGGAACACAGCCTCGAGTCAATTTGTAAGTCATTGGGTTTCCGTGGGCTCCAGAGACAGCGGGGGCTATGAGGTCTACCATACAGTATGACTTATCCATACTTGAGACGATGATGGCTTTGAGCGGTTGGGCGTTGTAAGTGGACCAGTGGGGAGAAACCGCGGTTGTAAAGGGATGCCAATGTAGAAATATCATTGCTAAACAGTACCGAAGTGACAAGAACATTGCCCCAAATTGCAATTTCACCACTAATGCTAGTCTTTGCACGTGTAAAAATATTATCATAAAATGGATTTTAGCTGTATAAGCATGCACCAGTTGGAATTAATTCATGATGACATTGGAGAAATATGCATTGACAAAACTGGACTTTTATTTCATTTGAGCTAAGTTGCTTGCATACACCAGCATACCAATCAAAAATCTGGACACACCATCTTCTCAATCAATGTTTTTTTTTTTTTTTCTATATGTTTACTACTTTCAACCTTTTATATACATACAGAAGACATCAAATATATGATATTTCTGGTAGGGGATGTTTACCTTCTTATCTATGGAGATGCCAGCCTATTGCTTTGCGCAGTTTGCAATTTGAGTATATTTATCTAGAATTTACTAAATTATAGATGTTTTTATTGTTCAAAAATAGCTAGAAACGCATGCATGCTCACTGTGAAAAGGGCTGTCTCTCCACATCTGATCTGTAACTTGGCATTTTGGTATCACCTGCTTGTCTCCATGGAGATAGTTAAGTTAAACGCCACACTATGGAACATTCCAGGCAAAGCAACAACATCTCCACGAAGACAAGTGGGATTCTTTTTTTCCTCTTAATCTTGGATCGGCTGGGAGATGGGATGAGCCATAGAATTCTTGGTCTTTATTTTTGTGGGCAGTGTGATCTGCAGGAAATAGGGTCTTACTGTAAAATATTAGAATTACTGAAACTGTCCTCTGTATTTTTCAAAAACACCATTTTTAACTCAGCTGTTTAATGTCAGCTGCAAAATTACATTCGGTCAAGTGACTCGCCCTCCCAAAGATGTTAATAAATTACTGTTTGGATAAAGCCATATTTCACTCTGCTTAGACTCTGACCCCACCAGTCAATCTGCCACACTTCATCATTTCACAGTTTTCTCTGCACTGCCTCCGGAGACTGGGAATCATAACTTTCCTTTCGCTTATACTGCTTCTTCATCATCATATGAAATCCTAGATAGGCTACTTACTTTTTTTGTCCTCGCAGCTGCTGCACTTTGGCTGTGAGTTAATGGAAAATGGTGTCTTTTTTTGCAGGTGGAGATCACACTGCAAGACGTCAATGACAACCCCCCAGTTTTCCCCAACGATATCATGGACCTGACCATCGAGGAGAATGTTGGAGATGGCTACAAGATAATGCAGCTAACAGCCACAGATGCAGATGAGGTAATTAGTCTGGATTTTTCTGGAATCTGAACGTGTTTTTGTACTTTTCGAACCCCTTTCCACCACAGGGCTTTCCCGAGTTAATACTTATCCTGGGAACCATTTTGTATTTAATTTACCTTCTTAACTTTTGCCCTAAAAGTGTAAAGAACAGCCAAATGAATGATTCAAAAGGTGTTTTTCTGATTTTGTTGATTGAACTTAAGTAGATCAAGGTGCTGGAGACTTTAAGTAAACATACACACTGACACTAGGGAAAAACATCTTTAAACTATTAAACATGCAGTGTAAACAGTCAGACACCACCTGTGAATAAATAGGCAAACTTCCTGTTATAACTGTTAGAGAGAAATAAAATGCTAACAGAGCTTAGGGCCATGAAAGTTCTCAAAATTCAGAATCTTTGTTCACAATCACAGCTAATTTACTTCTGGCTGACTAGGAGTGATGTGGCTGCCAATCTTCTTGCGATTCCTTTCCGGACAACACAAATCACACAATCACTTGGACTCATTCATTCATAGACAAGAACAGAGTAGTTGTCCACCAACCCAAAGGTCAGAGGATAATTTCCCTCGTGAGCCAAGTTCTGTGATAATGTCCTTAAGCAAGACACTTCACCCACTTTGCCTGTGATGAATGTGGTGTGTGGGTAAGTGAGGTAGTGGTCAGATTGGCAGCCTCACTTCTGTCAGTCCACCCCAGGGCAGCTGCAGCTACAGACGTTTGGAGTGATTGAATAATGATCAAAGTGTAGCACATTGAGGGGATTCAGCATCTATGTAAAGTGCATTACAAGTGCTTACAAGCATTACTATTATTATTTTGAAGTGTCTTGCCCAAGGATATAACAGCAGCATGCACTTCTCAGAGGTTAGATCAGAGAACCTTTGTGTTAATGGATGAATGCTCTGCCACTTAGCCACTGTCGCCCCAGTGTAAATTTAAAGAACATAAAGAATTTGTAACAATTAAAGGTCCTATATTATGTGAAATTGATTCTTGGGAGCCATGTTAGAATGTTGTTACCTCCTCAAAAACAAACCGAAAGTTGTGTTTTGTTTTATTCACACGTTTGAGGAACCCTTTATTATTAGTCTGTCTACATCTCTAAAGCTCAAAGCAGTAGTTTTCATGTTAACAGCTACCTTTTACAAAAAAAAAAAAGAATGAAGACAGTAAAATAGTAGAAAAGTCCTTGCTGAAATATAGATACACTGAATACTATTAGATTCTTTCCATTTAACAGCAAAGTGATTCCGTTAAACCCATAAAGTCCGTGCCCCTGATTTCAAATAATAATCCAAAACAAACCCGACAGGCACCGCTCCACACACAGCGCACCCTTTGGATCTACTTTCCCTCCTTACATTTCGCTCCCTTAAAAGACCTCTTCCATTTCACGTGTTGACGTTATGTGAGCCCTATCGCAACCGCCGGTGTCACAGAGCCGTTAGAAGGTCGCTGCCCGATTCTCCTCCACCTCCGCTAACATAGTCCCTCCGCGCTCGCCGTAGTTCACGTTACATCACCCGAATCACTCTCAATTAGCTAAGGGCTCCATCTTAAGCCGCTTTAGGCAGGATATGGACATTAAATCCTGCAGTGAGTGAGCACAGGGCCTGCCGACATCTCCCAGGTCTGCGGTTCCCCAGTCTCGGGCCAAAGGATACAGCAAAGCCAATGGAAAAAGTCAGTTATAGGCGAGATATTAGCAGACCGGAGCTTTAAGGCTAACTTATGAGGCCACACATTTTTTATTGCACAGCTGTTGACTCCAGCTCTATGTATGTGTATGGTCTGAATGTGAGAAATGTCATGTGCACTCTCCCCTCTGGACCACTCTTTTATCTTAATGCTACGCTAACTGTAAATCGTAGACCTGGGTTTTCATTTGGGAGGTTTTAACGACATTATTTGATTATTTTCTTCACCCGGTGCCAAGTACGCGACGCTTTGATGTTCAGAACGTGCATATGGTTTTGAAATCAGTGCACAGGTTTTAGTCTCATTTGAATGTAAGTAAGTGTACAGGATATCAGGGTATGTTTTTCTTTACTATATAGGTTTAATCAGTTTTTAAATGGGTCTGAAGTCTTTTGTAAATGCAAATTGGTGGTAGAGTAAGACTTATGTGTCTGTTCTATAACACATTCATACAAGCAATGTGCTGGAAGGGTCTTGCTAAATGGCACAATAGCAGTATGAAATGTCTAAAGAAAGATTGAGGCCTCCAACTATATTTTCATTGGACTCCTGTGCCTCGTTGTTGTTGTTCCATGTATGTAAAGAAGTTGGTTTATCTAATCAATTTATGTTATTAACTTTAATGGTGGAGGGTCCCGTGGAGATTTTTATCAGTTTGAAATGTTCCACACTATGGCATTAAACTTAACCTAACTTCTATATTTTTTTCAATTATACGTTACAGCCAAAAAAAAATTAAAAATCGAAAAGTATGCATTCTTAGCGGGGTTGCTTCTCCACAAATCTGACTTGTAACTCGGCCTGGTTATGTCACATGCTTGTCTCCATGGAGATAGTTAAATGCCATATTGTGTAAGGAATAGTATTACCATGGAGACAAGCAGGTGCCCACCTGAAAAAACTGCATAATGCACCTTTAACTGCAATGCCTGCACTGACAATTGCATTTTAAACACATCACCAACTTGTCTCTTTGGAAATCCCACTGGAACAAAGCCAGCCCTATACACGGTGCATTCAAAAACATCGGTAAATTACATATTCTAGCAATGTTTACTTCAAACTTCTTGGCCACCACGAATAGGCCACTATAATGGTACCCTGCGCCTCATTCCAGCTTCCCCCTCAGAGCCAGAGCTGATCCGGCCAAGTCCGTGCCCACATCCTTACGCAGGAAAACTTAAGTTGCGCTGACACTAAACGCACAGATTGCAATGGAGCCTGGGTAGAGAAAGCCACATGTGTTACCCCGTGCAGAATAGCCAAAAGTACAAGCTGTTGGCCATCTGAGCCTCCAATTCAGACAACATAATGATCCCGGGCCAATTTAACACTGCAACATATGGGAGTCATGTGTGAGCGCGTTCAAATACTGCTACTCTGTTTCCGATCTGCACCCAAAAGAAAAAAAAAAAAGTAATAATAATAACAAAAGGGAAGGTGTGGCGTTAGAGTTTAAACAAAAAAATCAATAAAAGGCTTTCGATTACGGGCGTCTATAAATGTTTTTCAGCTCATTTGAAAGGAATTTGCAGTGTTTTGTGCTTTGGTAGGAACGTTTTTACTAGAATTGTGAGCTTATGTGGAAAATATGAGGAAGTAACAAAAAAAAAGGTAGTGAACAAGTGTGCAACAACAATGGAAAGAGGTATGGCTTACAAAGTAGTAGTCATGCACTTCCGCTATCAAGGAGTGTACTTGGAAAGACGCAGAAACTGAACTAGTATTTTAAGCTACCAAAAAATCTCGTAACCAAATCATTCCATACAATATTGTTACCATGAATGTCATATACATATAACAATTTCACTATTAGAAATTAATCATTATAGAATTCACAACTTGTAACACTAGCGAATCACTCCTATGTACTGATGTTATTTTTTTTTATTTCTTTTTTAAATTAAACTTCTATCTCCACGGAGACCAGTAGGTGATGCACCAGGTTACATCTGTGGAGACCCAACCCCGATCAAAGCAAGCTAGATATTTTTAATGGCATACTGTGGGATATTTCGTGCTAAACAATGTAACATCTCCATGGAGACAAGCTTGTGACTGACCCCTCCACTAGAAAAGTTACACAAGTTTCACATTCATAATTCCTCTTACATATTGCGACGTTTGCCCTTCTGTGAACTTTTGGATGTGAACAAAATCCTCATTCCGTATGATACCAATACTATTTTCTATTTCCAATGTCATTCCAGGCTAAGCAATAACATCTCCGTGGAAACAAGCTCGTGTTTGACCCCTTCACTAGAAAAGTTACACAGTGCACCTCTGAGTCAAAAACTCTTATTGTGATGTTTGTCCTTCTGTGAACCCAAAGTGTTCTTTCCAAATGATACCAAAGCTGTATTTCCAATGTCATTCCAGACGAGGCAGTAACATCTCCATGGAAACAATATTATCATTAACCTCCCACCAGAAAAGTTACATATTTTACCCAAAACTACTCTTATATATTGTGGCATTTGTCTTCTTGGATGTGAACAAAATCCTCCTTCCAAATGAGGCCAACACTGTATTTTCAATGTCATTCCAGGCTAAGCAATAACATCTCCATGGAAACAATCTTGTGACTACTAGAAAAGTCACGCAGTCCAGCTTTAACTCCAAAACCAC
This sequence comes from Taenioides sp. WSHXM2023, assembly GCA_029959045.1. NCBI lineage: Eukaryota > Metazoa > Chordata > Actinopteri > Gobiiformes > Gobiidae > Taenioides > Taenioides sp. WSHXM2023. Next base: position 4,442,741 of record CM057100.1, on the reverse strand, counting down.
TCTTTACTGCACGTTCGTCCTTCTGTGAACCCTTGGGTGTGAACAAAATCCACCATCCAAACAATACCAGCAGTGTATTTTCAGTGTCAACACCTTTCTTACTATATTTTGTCTGAGGCTTTTTGAGTTAACAACAGGAGCAGACATCTTGGGTGTCCGGTCCCTTCGCACAGTTTTATCTCCCTTCTCCTCCTGACAACGCGCCGCTTGTTTTCCAGGAGTCTTGTTATGCTTGGCTCTAGCACTCTGCAGCCCATGTGCATCCCTTACTTTACTTCTCACTCACTCCGAAGCTCGCGCTCATCTGCGAAATGACTTGTCTTCTGCTCTGGTTGCTCCCTTCTAATTGGTCGACCCCTCCCCGCTCCTGCTTTGTCTTTGGAGAGCCCTAAAGTAGTCAAAGAGTTGCAGGCTGGAGGTCGAGGGGGCCATCCGGTGAAGTGTGTTGAGGCACTGGAGATCTTAATAACTTATGTTCCCCGGGATAAGAGAGTAGTGATGAGATAGAAGACATGTTGTTGCATTAATTGGAAAAGTTTCAGATGATTTAACGCACACTTAAATGGTCTATTATGTGCGCTGACATGTGTTGGATACTAGCCGAGATGCTAGCTCCGCCATTGAACCCTATCAGAAAATTAATTGGCAAACTCCGGGTGTTGGGTTTCCGGAGTGTGGCCCAGGTGCCTGATGGGAACGCCAGATCTTGAGTCGCTGATTGATGACAGCGGGGTCCTTGATGAGTAGCGCTTCACTTGTGTGTGTGTGTGCGTGTGTATGGGAGGGTATTTATTACGTTGTGAGGACTCAGATCCGTATACATATTCAGTTCATGGAAACCCGCTTTACTTATGGGAGCAAAAATCTAGTCCCCATGACGTAAATCCTGTATTATTATAATTTAAAGTTTTCTTTGAAGTTGAGCAATACTAATTTTGCCCTTGTACAGATATATTGTATAAGCAGCTCTTTTGGTAAAAATGAGACCAGTGTGTGCTGCATTTTATTATTTATAGAATCATGAAGTGCGCTGTTAGCATTCTAGTTCGCCTTAGCATTACCGTGACTGCAAAACTCCGCTCTGACCCCTGAAAGTTGAGAAAGGCGCTCATAAACTCATTGCAGTGAGTAATTAGGATGCTAATAATGCATGAGGTGTGAACTTTGGACCACTGGATCCTATTTTTTGTAGGCAGGAAAAATCAGGTACAACACCTTTAAGGATTGGATCATCTCCAGGAATTGAATGCAAGTCGGTGTAATGTCCGCAAGAAGCATTGAAATGTGTGCATGTGTGGAGTTTTTTACAAGGCCTGGATGTCTACGCGCTGTTCTGGTAATGTAATAAGGGACAAGGTCAAGAGAAGCCAGGTTTATCTCTCGTAAAAGCAAACTTGGGACACAGATAAGAGAGTCAAGAAGATAGTTCTAAAATATTGACTAAAATGTTTGGCCATCAGACAATACTGGGTTTTGCATTAGCTTCCGTGCTCAAAGGAGTCATAAAAAAATATAAAATTTACTGTTCACATGTTCACTACATTTTTCACTACTGTTTTTTTTTTTTTTTATTGTTAAAATTATTAAAATAAATAATTGTCTTAGTGGAGTTTTAATGCATTTTAATACAAAACACACTGGTTTTAGTATCAGATTGATATCACGATACTTATACTTTGGCTCTAAACAAAAATCACTGGTATTGCCCATCAAAGAAAGGAAAAAAGTCTTTAAATATCGATCAAGGCAATATTTGTGTAACTCCAGGTATGTTTTTGATGAGGAAACAACATTATAACATAGATATTATAAATAGCATAATAGGGGCCCCTTAACTATGCATAACATCCATTCACGTCACCATCATGTGAGAAACTTTGTCCACGGCATCAGTCCATTACACCAGCGTGCAGACAGGAACCCAGCTTAATGCAACGCCTCCTTTCATAAGCCTTCCCATTGTGCGGCTCTGATCAAAAAGCATCACCCAAACAACCAGCATGACTGAAAGAGTCCCATTTAGCTAAGCTCCTAACCCACTGTAACCAGACCCCTCTCCTTTGGTCACCGTCCCTTTTTGATGTTGCGTTGTGTCTGTTGGCGGTGCTAGCTAGCCGTCTGATCTCGACATTGTCCACAGCACAAATATAAACGTCAGCTCCTGTCACCAGTTCTTTTCGGTTGTCATAGCGGGACACTGGGGGCCTCGTCTGTTGTTGGCTGTGGCTTTGGCTATCGCATGTGTCACGCTGCATGTGCGCGTCTGAGGTAACGGGGGGATCTATTAGCTGCATTTATAGAGGAACACTATAGCCCCCAAAAAGTTCAAAGTCAAACAGGGAGGTGCTCAGTCCAGGCCATCATTCTTTCCAGTGTAAGTGGCACTTTTACTATGCGCGAGGCAATCGGAGATCATGTGTGTCCATAGTGGATTTCAGATTTCTGTTGCGTATTACAAAAAGAACTATTTATGGAGAATGACCTTTTTTTTTTTTTTTTTTTTTTTTTATTATTTATATATTCATTTATTTAAAGGAACTGTATGTAGCCTGTGCTCTTACAGTTAGGTAAGGTAAACGTATTGGACTCACACTGAACCTGGGCAGAGTCTTAACCTGCATCGTTTTTCTCATTCTATTTTTTCTCATTCTCATTTGAGTTTATGGTCAGGTCGTGAAAGCTCATAACCTCCAGAATTCCCTCACTGAGCTGCAAAGGCTGCACTAGCACTGATTCATGGCGTGCATGGCTGCAGGTGCTGGGGTTTACGTAGTGACCGTTCAGATCAGGTTTAAGGTTTTAACCAAGTGGATTTCAGCTTTGAACAAGGCAACCCAAATGAGAGACTCATGTGAGACTCATTCTGATTTATCATCTTCTCTTGAGAACCAAAACATCGAATTATAACATGACATCATGTCCAATGTTTTTGTAATTAATAATAAATCAGCATTACAGTTGTCATCAGTAAAATCTGTACTTGATTTGAACGTCTACCTCCTACCTTGGGCCACAGGTCATGCTTAAGGATTATAAAATGAAAACCTTACAGCACCACCAAGTAAAACAGTATGCAATAGTAACGCTGTACATACTTCACAGACATCTGACATATACATCCTGCTACAGTGGGGAAAAAAAAAGCGATTGGAGGGGAAAGCTATTTGGATGAACCTGTCTTGAATATATGAGTGTGTCTATGTGTAATGGTGAAAAAGGTACATAAGAAAAATTATAGCTTGAAGTTCTGCATTGTCAAAGAATATGATGAGAAATATGCATATGGTCTAGTATATTGCTCCTGTCACCGTTGCCATTTTTCTGTGGAAGAAGTTGTAGTAGTGGTTACATTTTTTAACTTCTCTTCTCCCTATCTCCCATTTTCATCTACAGTCTCTTCCACGGTCTTATAGAGAGCGTAAGGCCTGCCTGGTCGCACAGAGAGGGTTTTCATTCATGCTAAATCATCAAATAGCTTGATCTGGGGACATGGCACGCTAACATGTGTATTGAACAATCTGATTTCCTAACAGTTAGAGCAAACTTTGAAGTTAGGGATCATAAGGCCTGAGAAAATGCAGATGAAAGCAAAGATAACCCAGCAACCTACTCCGCTTTTTGAGAATGTTGTCTGTAATCATTCACTTACTGCTTTTGATTAATCAGTTTTGTGGTCTACCTTCATATTTGTTTTTTCTCATTTTGTTTTGCTTCAACCACCACCATATTTTGTTATTCATTTTAGCCATTTAAATTCAATTCTATCGAGCTAACTTGCAATAAAGACATGCATGCAAGTAATTTCTGTAATTTTGTTGAGAATCCTGGGCTAGCCATCCCTTTACAGCAACATAGCTAATTTGTTATCACATATATATTGGTTAAAAAACTTTTGAGTTGAATACAAACAAAAACCTAGCCTGCACAAAAAATATGTTTATTATTTTTATTTTTTTACTTTTTATTTTATTTTTTAATTTTTTTGTGTGTCATTTATTTTTATTTTATTATTATTATTTTACTCTATATTATTTTTTGTACTTATTATTTTATTATTATTAAACAAAAACATGTATTTATTTATTTTTATTCATCTTATTTGGACAAGCCCCCATTTCCTAAACCTATCGATCTATAACACGCATTTGGTTTACAATAGCTCTCCCTAAATACAAATACGTCTCTTCTTTATTCCTACAGGGTCCCAACGCTCTTGTCACCTACACCATCATCAGCGGGGCGGACGACAGCTTCCGAGTGGACCCAGAATCGGGGGACCTGATCGCCACCAAAAAGCTGGACCGAGAGCGCCGCTCAAAGTATTCCCTCCTGGTCCGCGCGGATGACGGAAAGCAGTCTTCGGACATGAGGCTCAACATCACCGTCAAGGATGTCAACGACCACACGCCCAAGTTCTCACGCCTCACGTACTCATTTGACATCCCAGAAGACACTGCTCCAGGTGGGACTCCAAAGATACTGCAACTCTTCATACTGCAACAGCAAAACCGGTTTGATCCGTTACACATTGTAAACTCGGCAATGCAAAGAATGTCAATGTCAGTGAGTTTTCTCCTAGGTTTACTTCCCGGGCTGCTAAAGTCATTATGGGTCAGATTTTGTTTGTTGTGAGCTTGTAGTGAAGAGCAAAGGTATGATATTGTGTTTTTTTCGGTAACAGATTTGCGGTAACACTTCACAATAACTACACTGTTATTTGCAGCCTTAATAAAGCATGAAGAAAGACTTAATTCATAATTGTTAGAAGCTACTTAATTAAGGAGTTAGGAGTTATAATTTAAGCTACTATTCCTGATTTTTACTGTCTTAAAAATAGAACTATTACATTTTAAATGGTTTGCAGTGGGCCAAAGTTATTCCTCACTTACCTTATGCATTCTGAGCATCCTAATTATTCACCATGTTGAGCTAACAATAACTTGCATGCTAACGCCTCTAAGCACTTCCTGATTATCGGACAGTAAAGCACTTCGTAATTTGATGCAGACAGCACACAGCAGACTTATTTTGGCCTCAGGAGCTGCTTGTACAATATATCTGTAACTGGGGTAAGGCATATTTTGCTTGAATACATGAGAAGAATCAGGTACAGGGCCTTTGAGGAGTTAATAAGCCTGGATTTTTCATTTATTTGATATGAATTACGTCTAATCAAGTCTTGATGCTTTATTAAGGCTAATTAAGATACAGTCTTTGTAAAGTGTTAACAGATTTGCTATTGAACCTACTGAATGAAATGAAAGCTACATTTTTCTGAAGTTATGGTCCTTGTTAGTTCCAAATTATAAGAAGAAAATGGTCATCTCAGAGCTAGATGAAACTGCTTTTATGCAGACACAACCCAAAAAGTAAAATAAACACAATTTTGATGAGAATTTATAAATTGTTATCGTTAAAAGTTTGATTTTCCCCTTTATTTGTATGTTTATAATTTAGAAATGGGCAACTGGCAGCAACGATAAAAGCCTGTTTTAATTCTCTTTTCGTTATTGATTCGTCCAAATACTTGCTTAAGAAACTAAACAGATGTTGAGCGAAATTTCAGTTCATCTGTCTGACATCTAAAACCGATCGCTTGATGAGTCAACACAACATTTCTTTTTTGGAGCAGTCTGCTGAAGCTGATTTCAAGGGGAAAAATGTACTGTTCTCATGGCATTTCCAATATCACTGATGTGGAATATATCAATACATCAATATAGTATGTAAATGTCTATTCTAATCATGAATCACTCAATATTATCTTAACTTTCCTTCTGTTGAACACATCAAATTGTAGTTCTTCATCTTATGTTGAAAGCCTTTTCTTATTTCCACATTTATATACTTTTATGAGTTACTGAAATACTACCAAATCTTCTGTACTTTCCTATGGGGCTACATCCCAAACGCCAGAGGTCATTGGTAGCAAAGGTAACCCCTAATTTATGTGGAAATACATCAGCAACTAGCCTGATTTACTACTGCACTGACAATTGTCTGGCTAGGTTAGTTCACCTTTTGCTCTTTCGTTTTACAAGAACAACAATGCATTATGTTGCTAATATTTCATTTGGATGAGACTTTGTATTAAAATCCATTACAGGTGAGTTATAGGGTTATCTCCAATGCTGGTTATTATAAATCACATGGGATATCGAAGTGCCAAAAGTGTAATTTCTGCTGTTATTATAAGAACTAGCCGAGAATAGACAGCTCCAGTGGTATCAATAAAGTTATCTTAACAATACCCCGTAGATGTATTAAAGTCATTGCGTGCTGTCTGTAAAATCTGGTCTGAAATCATGTCTAACGCTTGCAGGCTCCATCGTGGCGGCGATCCTGGCCAGTGACTCCGATTCTGGGGTGAACGGAGAGGTGACGTACTCGCTGGAAGAGGACGATGAAGATGGGACGTTTATATTGAACCCGGTGACTGGTGTGTTCAATGTGACCCGGGCGTTGGACTATGAGGCGCAGCAATATTACATCCTGACAGCGAAGGCACAAGATGGCGGAGGGCAGGCCAGCACGGTGCGAGTCTACTTCAATGTCCTGGATGTGAATGATAACCCGCCCGTCTTCAACACCACAGTGTACAGCACGTCTGTGTCAGAGAGTCTGGCTCCAGGGGCCAGTCTGCTGACTGTGGGGGCCACTGACGCTGATGATGGTGAGTGGTTTTCTATTGTTAGTTTAGTTAAATACATTGGCTGGAAAGCTAAACTTGCATACTCTGAATTTAAGTTTCAGAGTATGCAAGTTCAGAGTATATATTTTGATTTAAATTGTCAATTGCTATGGCAACGGTCCTCCAACACCATAACTCTGAAACTCATGGATACCAAGACTATGAAGTGCAAGCAATATTATAAACTGTATTCAAAATAAATTGGTAATATTAATATTTAATTAAATAAATAAATAAATACAATTACATATAAATTATATAAAATAAAATATAAATTACAATATAAATGTAATATTTTTAAATCCTCAAAAGATAGAATCTTCTACCAGACATAATGAACTGTTTTCAAATTATTTGTAAATTGTTTTGTAAATAAATAAATGAACAAAAATATTAATCAGCCTTAGAAAAATAAAAAATAAAAATACATAAAAAAGTCCCTTTAGTTTTCCGAAAATGCGTTAAACCGATTATTTATAACTACAGTCCACATCTGACCAGACTGAGAACCATAAATATGTACAGATCTTTTAAGATATTTTGAGCTCTGAGCTACTTTTGAACATATCAATCAAATGCAGGTTTTTCTGAACAGGTTAATGTAATACGTGCCTGTCATTGTGTTATGACTGCTGATTACACAGAAGCTCTCAAATCTATATTTTCACATATACTTAGTGTTATGCATGGATGGTCTGATGAAATATAACATGCTGAGGGTATTATTAAGTGGCTACAAAGATATTTTTTGCATTTCAGGTGGTTGCTTATGTGCTGTGTGGTATTTTTTTCTGTTTCCTTGGTTGTAATTAGCGCTTCACACAGGCTAATGTGGTTATTGCGACCTACATTCCAGTGAAATCTGCACGAGTCCGGCTCCTGCTCACCCTCCCTGTCCGTCATAAAGCAGAATGTTACACGCTGCAGTCAAAATAGAACAGCGCCATTGTTAGCACTTCCTAAGCCACCGTGACCTCTGACCTCTGACCCCTAAACTCTTGGTAGAGTGTGTAGCCTGAACTGTAGTGGCAAACGTTTAGTAGTTTTTAATAGATTATATCTGGGATGAATAAATAAAATAAGTAAATATCTGCACAACATTAAAGTACTAAACAAAGTACTTCAGCAACCACTGCTACTACTGAAACTACAAATGTAATGTATTGTAATAAAATATGACAAATGATGACACAACAACAATTTAGGGTATTATATTTATTTATTTTATTTATATAGCACATTTCAGAAACAAGACAGTTTCCAAAGTGCTGCACAATACAGATAAAACAATACAATGTGAATATAAAATAAAGCTTTATTTAACTCCACTAGTCCTCATAAAGACAATAAAACTAGTCAAATCAAATAATATTTAATAACATATAATAATAATAATATACTCACTTCATTCATTCATTAAGGGTAGATTTACACGAACAGAAACTATATCAGAACAGGATTAAAATGCAAGATGAACCTGGACTAGACCAGGGCTATAAACAGGACTAGAATGTGAATAAACCAGGAATAGAACAGGACCAAACCCAGTCTATACCAGCAACACTGTACACTCAAAACTCCAAAAATTTGTTTTAAAAAACGTAACGTGAAAGTTTACCGTAATCCCCGAATAATTACCACTGAGATTATAGATGGCCCATTGAAAACCATTTGAAGTTATAAAGGAAGCTACAGATTAGACCAGATCTCTTTCTCCTTGCCTATTTGGTTACAGCCGAGTAAGTAGATCTTTTTGAGGCGAGGGGTTTTCCAAGCTATCTGTGCTATCAGTGTAGGAAGTGGTCAGCCTTGGTGTTTGACTCTTGATACCATCTGTCATGCTGTGAGCCGACGGAGGCCTGTGCGGACAGCAGCGCTAACTGTGGTTCTTGTACAATTTGTGGAAATGAATGTTGATAATGATTTGAAGTGCCATATTCTGAAAAGGTAACAATCTGCACTTTAACAATACGTGGTAGTCGCAAATATCGGCGTATGACCTCAATTATAGTGTATATAATGTTATCTACAAGGATGTAAGGAAGGTCCCTTGGGAAAACTTATCCAGGAATGTGCAAACTTGAAGGATTTGTATTTTACTTAAAAAAATCAAGATAAGGTCAAAATAATTAGTTTTAGTGTAGTTTAGTATTGTTGCTGTTATGATATCTTAAAGCTACTATTAGATTGGCTGACCCGCCCCTGTTGTATTCTTTCACTTCACCAATATCTGCTATCTACGTTATTTCTGTCTGATAATGTGCCAGCTTTGGCCTGACAGAAGAAGACCAGAGAGCACAAATGAGTCTGAACAAAGGCCAGGTGAGGAGAGGGGCGACGGGTTTCACATTTGCCATCTATTACATCTATATCTATCGTCTAAAAACAAATAAACTTAAGGATTGTACCTTTAATGGGATTATCCGTTATTGGTTTCTAGTGGGATACTAGAGGATATTTGGTTCCTTAGACCAAGGGTTCCCAAACTTTACAGGGCAGGACCTCCAAAATAACCATGCAACTGATTTTAAGTAGCAAAACTTAGCAAAATGTTGAATCTGATTTAATTTTGTTTAATGTTAAATAGTTGATGCTGTAATTTGACCTCATTTCAGTAAAAGTTATGTTTTCATTTTCGATAAAAAAAAATAAAATAAAATAGATTAAAATACAGTGTCACAGTTTAAATTATAATTTGAAATCATCTCGTAACCCCCAGCTCAGGCCATGCTGGGAATCACTGCTTTAAAGGTTTAGATTGTTAAGACATTCCCAGTACAGAGCGCAGGGGCAATAACAAAAGAATTTCTTTATGATAGTTATCAAGTTCACTCATAAAAGAAGGAAGTAGTGTAGCATTTTACAGTAGATCTTTTATTGTGTTATACAATTCATTTAGATACAAAATTCTTATAGTGGTCACTTTAACTAGAATTGTTTCATCCGTATAACCCGTCTACAGGAATCAAAAGTCATCTTTGTGAAGTGTTACTCGTGCCTGCTGGCCCAAGTTGGGGTTATGAGGTTAGGTTGATGATTTAGAACCACATTTTCAACAAAACAGAGAGAAATCGAAAACATTCAATGATCCAAAATCTATACATTCCATTCACGTAAACAGACCTTCAAATCCGGAAAGTGAATAGGAGCCAAGTGTATGCGTCCTAATAAAGAATCTATGCCGCCACTGTTTGACTGGTAAACATGAGGGCGCTGTTGGCAATTTACTGATCAAATTGAGCATGATCACATTTTTCAATTACATTCCTTTCTGTGCCTCTGGAGCGCTACAAATATGTGAATATTTTTAGCATAGCATTGACCTAAAAATACCAGCTCTGACTGACAAACTAACCTTGTGTCTTGCTTTTAGGTCCTAATGCCCAGCTACTGTACAGCATTGCATCCGGTGACCCCATGGGACACTTCACCATAACTAAAGATGGCGTTCTCAAGAGTAAGAAAGTTTTGGATAGAGAAACGCAATCCTTTTACAACTTGGTGATCACCGTGAATGACTTAGCTCCTCCCCCGATGACCCGGTTCACCAGCACGGCCCAGGTATCCATCATCCTTCTGGACGTCAACGACTGCTCGCCAACTTTTATTTCGCAAAAGATGACCTACATACAAGAGAACACCCCAGTGGATACTGTGGTGTTTGTTGCCCAGGCTACAGATGCCGACAGCGGGCCCAATAGCTATGTGGAATACGCCCTTAGAGGACCTTTCGGAAACAAATTTAGCATTGGAAACATTGACGGAAACGTGCGATTGGTCGGGGAGTTGGACCGAGAAGAACTTTCCAACTACACTTTAACCGTGGTGGCTACCGATAAAGGGGAACCTCCTCTTTCCACAACAATGGACGTGACAATGATAGTGCTAGATGTGAATGACAACACTCCAAGTTTTTCACAAAATATCTATGATATCGAGATCGAAGAGAATACCTTAACGGGGACTGATGTCATCCAGGTATTTGCAAGTGACGCAGACGAAGGCACGAATGGACAAATCAGATTTTCGATGTCCGGGGGGAATGCTGATTTTAGGATTGATTCGGTAACAGGCATGATTTCAGTGGCAAAACAGTTAGACAGAGAGACCAAATCTTCGTATTCGCTGGTGGTCCAAGCGTCAGACAGAGGGAGCACGCCTAGAGTGGACAAGGCTACAGTGAACATCATCCTGCTGGATGTCAATGACTGCGCACCCGAGTTTGAGCTGTCTCCGTACAGCGTTAGTGTGCAGGAGAATCTGAGAGATCTACCCAAGAATATTCTGCAGGTTAGTACCTCACGCTGCCGTCACAACAGCCCTAGTTTAAAAGTCCTATATTATGCTAAATTGACTCATGTGAGCTGAAATGTTGTTAACCTCTCACACATGTTTGAGTAATCCTTTATTATTAGTTTGCCTACATCTCCAAAGCTCAACATGCTCTGTTCCATATTGTGATGTCATGAAGTGGTAGTTTTTAAGTAACAGCTACCTTTTTACCTTTTGTTAAGTAGAGATGGGAAATCCAGGGAGGAAATGATCCAAATGATTCTAGTGAAGGTGTATGGAGCTTAAAAACACAGTGGAGCACTTCCTGTACTGCCAAATGACGTCACAAGTCAGTGTTTTCTCTTTGAGAGAAGAACTCAAAGGATTTGTTTGTTAAACGTGTGAATGAAACAAACTACAACTCCGGGTATGTTTGTGATGAGGAAAAACATTATAACATAGATCAGAAAATAGCGCAATAGAGGCCCTTTAAATTATAATTTTCCTAAAAGTTGGCCAACATATGAATTTCGACATATGTTAAATGTCTATGCAACTGCCTCCACTTAATACATCATGCAAAAACGTATTGTCCATTTCACAATTTCAGTTAGCAATTTATCTTAGCGATTTAGCCGTGGCCAAGCCAGTATAAACAGCCATTATGCAGACCACCCAATTTTAAGAGATTGATTATTCGTTTACTATATGTAGAATGGAGATTTCACTGGCCCAAAGCTTTTGAGTAACTGTTTTTCATCCACAAATGTATGCTGTCATTATTAAGTTTTCTACTTTTTGGTAATATTGTTTGAAAGGAAAAATATAAAGTGTAACAGCAGTCCTTGAAGGTGCACTGTGTAACTTTTTTTGGTTGGAGTTGCTTGTTTCTTTGGATATGTCATTGCTCTGCCTAGAATGTTCCACAGTATGACATTAAACAGCCATAACTTACATGTATACAATTACAGTTTGTTTTATAGCTCATAAATACTTAGAAAACAGACATTCTGACTGTGAGCGGGGTCGCCTCTCCACAGATCTGACCTCTAACTTGGTCTGATTTGGGCTCCTTGAAGATAGAAAGGTTTAATGCCATACTGTGAAACATTCCAGACAAAGAAATAATAATAAACATCTCCATGGACAAATGCATTTGACGGACACTCCACCAGAAAAAGTTACACAATGCATCTTTAAAGTGTCCTCTACAGGTTTACTCGTATAGTCTTGCTATTTCAACAGATTGCAAAGGAACATTTTTTAAAGAATAGTATTGTTTTTTTGCCAGCACACTTTGGAGCTTCATATTCAGGTTCAAAATATATTTCATGATGGTGAATTGGTCCACTGCTGTTACTGGGAATACATTTTCAGCACTAATATCTAGAAGTTGTACCCCCTGAGTCAAAAGAAGACAGTTTGGCAGCCGTGGGACTTCTAATGGGCTAATGCTTTAACTAAATTCCCTAACCTAATAACCGAAGGTATGTTAGTGATATCAATGTATTGAATCACTTAGCAGGGTGCTCGCTTTTAGCTAAACACTTGACTGAAACAATAAAGAAATGAAAAATGACAGCAATTTGCTCTGCACAATTAGCGTTTCATAGGATTCCGCTGAAATATAAAACTTGGTTAAATGAAATGACAAGGCAGTTACAGCCATAAGCTCTGTGATGGTGAAATGAGCCATGCATAAAGAATGGGGAAAGAAGTAGTTTCCAGTGACGGAGCAGTTAGACTTTTGTGCATGAGCTGTCTGAGGAAATGGGCTACACATACGGAGAAGGAAGACGGCCAGGCTGAAGGATTGTTCCAACCAGACACACGCACCGGGAGGCTAACCTGAGAATAGTGAAGGCATGGAATCCTTTTTTAGTTTTAGTTTTAGCATTTTGGCAGAAAAGAAAATGCACATGTTTAAGTTTTAATGTAAGATTTGTATATATACCTTGTCTACGCCACTTTAGGAATGATTAAAGGTCCCATGTCTAGCTGTACTAACGCGCTAGGTTGAGACTGAATGAAATCGCCTTTGCATTTTAATAGACAATTTATCCGATGAGAACCATAAAGCTTCAGCTAGGCGTGATGTCCCATATTGTCAATTTTGGGCGGGTTGTTGGATGTGAACCATGTGGAAGCAACTGCCTGAGACCTGTCCTAGACGGTTGTACATTAGAGTGAAGCAAGGAATATGTAGGCGGAGCTCTGACTTCAAATTGTTCCCCACTTAAAGTTCAAAATCAGGTTTAAAGTTGAAAATACTGTCATTGTTTTATTTGTAAAATAAGTTACTAGATGACGATCTGTCTTTATTGTAAATGTCCTACATGAAAACAGTTGAGGAAGAAAATTTGGTGTCACAAACTTTCCATTTTATGTATCTTAAAGCCAGAGGATTAGAATTATAACATTATATTATTGTTCTGAGATAGAGATTTAATAGAGAAAGAGATATAGGTTTAATGTTCTGAAAAGTCTTATATTCTTATTCAGGAACAAGAATATATGAATTCACAGAAACGCTGGATAAAAGCTTATAATTTTAATGATACGAATTATCACCGGATGTCTTGACTGTGACAAACGCCAAGCTAAAGTTCCAGTACCTAAAGACTGAAACTATTTTTGTTAAGTGAATTGTATCATTTCGTATTGTTTCGTAGGTGGTTGCGAGAGATGATGACCAGGGTGCTAACGGTCAGCTCAGTTACATGCTCAGCGGTGGGAATGACGATGGAGCCTTCAGCCTGTCCTCCAGTGGACAGCTCAGCCTGACCCAGACTCTGGACCGCGAGGCCCAAGGGAGATACATCCTCCTCATCACCGCCACAGACTCAGGTATGCCCACACTGACCAAGCAACCAGGAAAGATGAACTTGCTTGTAATGGGTGTGATTTTCTTTATAGTTTTTACAGTCTAATGTCAAACCGTGGTAACATAGCAACTGGAGTGTAAAGATACCGGAGTAATGGGGTTGAATTTATAGCATGCCACATTAACGTCCCAATTTATTACTTATTTATTTGTGAATCTGGCAATCAAAAGTGCACTATGTACACCCGCACTATTCTGGTGGGGGCCCATTACCGGTTTGTCTCCATGGAGATGTTATTGCTTTGTCTAAAATGTTCCACAGTTTGACATTAAACTTATCTATTGTGCATTTATTCAGTTACAGGTGGTCTGATCACTAAAAATACCTTGGAAAACATTCCATTCCTGCTGTGAACTTGGTTACCTCTCCGCACATCTGAACTGTAACTTGTACGAGTGGCATCACCTTGCTTGTCTGCACGGAGATAGATAAGTTTAATGCCATACTGTGGAACATTCCAGACAATACCATCTTGGCGGATGGACCCTCCACCTGAAAAGTTGCAGTGTACCTTTAAGATTATTCTTCATGGCCCTTGAAGATATTTTCAACCCTCTCCCATGTTGGTTTAAAACTTTAGTACTTTCCAGAATATTATGACATCATGTGAACGCAGCCTATTGTCCGTCATTTCACCAAAGTCATTTGTTTGCGCTCTAACCACATTCACTTATCATCTACTGCTGCTGAAGCCTGCTCTAGCGTATCCAAAGTCAGACATTTTGTAATCAACCAGGAAAACCAAACTGAAGAAAAATACGCCCTTAAACAGCAAATTCACTTGTGTCTTTTTGTAAGAAACAATAAACGACTGGACATATTTAGTGTACAAATTTTGCAACCCAAAAGTACTTTCCGCAGGTTCGATTGAATGCCGTCCGCTGTTTATTTGGATACAGCGGTAGAGCTTGTTATAGCCAGATAAAAGGTTAACTTGTTATTGCTTGGGGGCCAGTTAATGTGCAGTTAAGGCAGTACATGCGTATCCTTGTTGCAGCCAAATCACATGGTATTCAGGATAAGTATATGGTTCCCTTTAGCCTCTCTGGCACACTGACCATGGTCTGAGGTAGTTCACAGTCATTCCATGTGACCGTTCATAATGCCGGGTATTTTTGAGTGTGGACAGGCTTTTGGTGAGAAATGGGACAAAGTTACTTGAGATAAATCTTTGCCTGGGCGTATTCAGAAAGTATTGTTTTGTTTGGTGCTATTTTCAAACGGGGAGAACCTATGTTAATGGTTTTACAGCACTACTACTGCTGCTACGTCTACTTTTTATTCTACAACTACTTTGACAACGACTACTTCTACTTCTGCTGCTTAGTTAATGGTTATTGTATGTTAGACTACTGATACTTCTACTTCTTCTACTACTACTTCTACTATTATTACTACTTTGAGTATAAATCATGAATCTTAAAAATAAAATATAAATCTTTGCTTGGGTGTATTAAGAAAGTATTTTGTTTGGTGCTTTTTTAAAAGAACCTTAGTAAATGGTAGCAGTGGTACTGTGGTTACTACTATCACAATTACTACGTCTACTACTTCTTCTACTACTACTATTAATACTACTTTGACTATGACTACTACTACTTCGACTGCTTAATTAATGGTTATTGTATGTTAGACTACTGATACTACTATGATTACTACTTCTACTTCTTCTGCTACTACTTTGACTACAGTTACTACTACTTCTATTACTATTACTACTGCCCCTACTACTACAATGACTACTACTACTACTGTTACCTCTTCCACTGTTACCTCTTTTGCAATAACATGTTTTATTGAGCAACAGTTAGATGCTGGTTCATTTTATTAAAGCAACATGGGTAAAAGTTGCACACGAGGTTCACAGAGTTCTTTCTTCTTTAAGTTCTAGGCCAATATATAATTGAAAATGTAAAACAATAAAGCAACCGTCCTAATCTACGGCAGTGAGTGGTTAATGTACGGTAGATCACGCAATTTCCTAAACCTAATATCAGATTATGTTTGGAAATATGTTATGCTTAGAATATTCAGTTACTAATTTAAAGGGCCCATATTACGCTATTTTCTGATCTGTTATAATGTTGTTTCCTCATCACAAACATACCTGGAGTTGTGTTTTGTTTCATTCACACGTTTAACACACAAACCCTGCGTATTTAGGCAGAGTTCTTCCCTCAAACAGTAATGAACACATGGGTAATACAGGAAGTGCTCCACTGTGTATTTAAACTCCATACACCATCACATTGTGTGTTATATATGACCTTTAATCTTAATTTAAGCGTATCCTCAAATAACTGCGTGGGAAGTATTCCATATTGCTAATTTTGCATAAGCTTCCTTTTCAAAATTGAAAAATTGAGAACCCGCTTCAATCTGAGTCATGAATAAAATTAAAGACTTGTACGTTTATATATTTTACGCCCCTCTCATTAAGACATGACATTGCCTTGATAACGTTTTTCAACAGTATGAACCCAAGTTCACTCCAAAGATTTGTCAACATTGCGGGCATGCATTGTTGTTCTTGGGGTTGCATGACATCATCTCCATATCTATATATTATGTGGTCTTTAGCTGCTCCCCTTCAACTTTGCAAGAAAAACAAAACTATCCAAGAAACCCAACATACTAATCAGCGAGCTCTCCCCTGTATCCAAACTCACTCACGGATTTGGGGTCAGAATATGAAAATATCAAAACAAGGCCGTAATGACAGTGCAGTCCAAATTACCCAGCAGGCTTTGTCACATTCTTGAGGCTAGACACTGGAGAAGGGAGCTGGTTCTGCTCAGTACTATCTGGCAGGAAATGTTGAAGGTGCATGGTGCAGACATGTCTCCGAAACTCCCGTCTCCCATAAACCATTCTCCACCACAACCATCCATCTCTTTATCTTCTCAGGCAACTGCTCCTTTTCACTTGGCCTATTCCAAACTGTGTACAGAAACAAAGTACAAAAGTAAAAGTAATGTATTAAAGTATGATTTTTAGCTATCTGTAGTTTACTTTAAAAGACCCATATTACGGCATTTTCTGATCTGTTATAATGTTGTTTTCTCATCAAAAATGTACCTTGAGTTGTGTTTTGTTTCATTCTCACATCTTTCTGTTGTTTCTGTTCCATTTTGTGATGTCATGTGGTCATACAGGACGTGCTCCACTGTGTTTTTAAACTGCACACACCTCTACTAGAATCATTTGGATTATTTAAGCTCTGAAAGTGCCAATCTCTACTGAACAAAAGGTGAACTGGGTACTTTTTTGTGATACTTTTAAGATAAGATAAGATAAGATAAGATAAGATAAGATAAGATAAGATAAGATATGCCTTTATTAGTCCCACAGTGGGGAAATTCCAGTGTTGCAACGCACAGTTCAAGAGCAGCAGGAAAATGGTAATATGCAATAAAACAAGATAATAGGTAATGGCTTAAAAATAATTTAAAAATAGACTTAAAAATAGACTCTAATGTAACACACTGAGTATTACTTGAGTATTTTTTGCTTCTGTATCTGTACTTTTACTTATGCGCTTGAATACTTCTTCCACTACTGAAAAAATAGAGGATTTATCACACGCTGCCTCTCCATATTAAGCCCAAAACCAGTGCCAGGACTCAGGGCTTCATGCTCTGTTTGTGTTGGACTGTCACACCGGGATGTTATGAAAAATACAAGTGGGTATTAGTTACAGTGATTTGGACTTGAGCTAAAGTGTTTGTCATACACTGGAGAAGAGACTCTTGTAGTCTACTTAGAGTTTGTAGTTAGGTCGAACATTTAGGTGCACTACCTGTCAAAAGTTTGGACACACTTTCTTTATTTCCATGATTATTTACGTTTTAGATTCTCACTGAAAGCATCAAAACTATAAATGGACACATACGGAATGTAGCAAGCAAAAAATGACTCAAAATTATAAAAAAACTTGCTTTAATAATAATAATAATAATAATAATAATAATAATGCATTGCCACCCTTTGCTTTGAGCCATGGGTTTGCAGCACGGTCAGCAACGCAAAGGGTGGATACTTTGACTACAAAATAAAATTAAAAAAAATAGTCATATACATTTACCTTCATATATTTGATGTCTTTTGTATGTATCTAAAATGTAGAAAGTAGTAAACATAAAGAATGACTGGTAGTTTAGATCTTTGCGAGTGGTTATATTGTCAAGGGACACTTAACTCATTTCAGTGACGTAGGTTGGGGTCTTAAATTCTCCTGTGTATTTTTGGAGATAGTAATGATTACCCAAGTTGACATGTGGCAGACCCAAACACAGCCTAAAATGTGATATCAGCTACTTTTGGGATGTTTTATTGACATTTTGTTTAGTCTTCTAGTCTGAATAAAAGAAAAAGTATGCATGCGTTCCAGTTAGCAGCTGTTGTTTTAAGGGTGACACTTTAGTTCAGGGACCACATATTAATCGCTAACTAAGTGGTAACTGGTATGTTAATTAGCCGTTACTTAGCTATTAGTTGGTTTGGTATTTATCAAACACCTTTTAATGCTTATTAAGACTTCAGTGTACGTACAAAAGCATGTAATTCCTACTTATTTAAGAAGAAAATAGTTAATACTTGCACAATACAGCCTTACAAAAATGCATTGAAATTATTTTATAAATACTACAACTATAAAGATGTAATCAAGCACTTATTACGCATTTTACTATTAGCTGGCTATTGATATGTGGTCCCTAAATTAAAGTGTTATCGTTTTGAGCTTGAGTTAAACTGCTTCACTCCTGTTCCTCCTCATTGCGACCGCAGGTAGTTCTTGCACCATCTGTTGGCAACTACCGTAAAGCTGTGTTAAACGCAGTGAACGTATTTTAGGGTCCCTACACGCTCGTCTCCATGGATATGCTATTGCTTTGCCGAGATGTTCCACACTATAATGTTATCTATCTTCACTGAGACATGCAGATGACACCTCAAGGCCATATTACATATCAGCTCAGTGGAGAGGCGAGCTTACTCACAGTAAGAATGCACCAAAAAGAACCTGCAGTTGAATACATGCAAGAGAGATACACACATTCATTGTTTTTAAATAACTCAGCTGTTTTCTTTTAATAATTTATATTCAAATCCTCTAAGTAGTCACTCTTTGCTTTTGTTTACTTTTGTAGAGTTATTAAACTTTTTATTATTGTTTTTTTTTTGTTTTTTGTTTTTTTTACAAAGCAAAGGGTGACTACATTGAGGATTTGAATATAAAATATATATTTTAAACTTTTTTTCCTGCATAATCCCATATAACTTGCTTTATATATCTGCTGTCTCTATGTATACAAATGTAAAAAGCACTTTGTAGTAAAAGTGTAGTCACTGAATAAGATGGTCTGTCCAAACTTTTGACTGGTATTGGACGTTTAATGCAATACTGTGGAACATTCGAGGCAAAGTAATAACATCTCTATGGAGACAAGCAAGTGGAACTCCCCATTTTAAATTCACCTTTAACAGGACAGAACAGAAAACACCCCGCTCCACCTTGTGATGTCATCTCCATACGCCTTTACTAGAATCATTTGGCTTTCGAATTGCTGATCTCTACTGAACTAAAGGTAAAACGCAGCTGAAAACTACGACTACATGACATCACAAGGTGGAGCAGAGCAGACAGACAAACGTGTGAATGAAACACAACTCTGAGTATGTTTTTGATGCCATTATAGCACGGCTAAACGCTCATGAGAATCAATTTTGCGTAATATAGGAAAACAAAGGCACTCACCTGGTTCTGGTTCTCATAACACTTTTGGCACAGGTGAAACTGAATTTGGCAAAGACCTTTCATTACTCCAATATATGAGCAGCGCCCCGAAAAGCTCATTCCTGCAGGCTCTATTAACGTGTTTTACAGCCTGACCTGGCATATTTTCTCTCTCCCTCGTCTTTGTTTTTTGAATTTTTCTGATAATTTTAAGCGTAGATAAAGGAGGCCAATATTACGGACTCTTGGATCGCCCGGGGTTCTTCCATACAATCAGGATCAGCTGCGGAGTCCTGTAAACATAAAGTACGCCTCGAAGAAGAAAGTAAATCAGCGAGTTATCCAGCAGAGAGGAGCAGTTAAATATGATGTTCTGGAGGTACTTTATGAGCGGAGCAGTTCCCATCACATGATAAGCTAGCGAGGCTTCATCAGTGCATTAGCGAAATTTACGTTTGTCTGCAGTGTGTGTGCAAAGAACCAGGCATTCGTGTACAGTTAATCTTTATTTTTTTCTTTTTAGAGCTTTCATAATTTTTGCAATGAAATGTAGCAGACTTCTAAGTAAAGTGTTGGCACCAGACATAAAGGCGCTTTTCTGTTTTTGGTGGTACAAAATGTAATCTGCTAGTGATTTTGCACATAATACTGTTTCTATCACGGCATTTACCACTAAACATGGCCAGAATAAAAAGGTGTAAGCATATTTTGCGATATGTACTGGCTCAGGGAGAAACTAGAGTTGAAAATACACAATTGTAGAGCAGTGTTTGAAGCCATCTTGCAGCTTGGTTTTCACGACTATAATACTAATACTATAATAATTAAATGTATTTACCCCAGCTTTGTAAGCGACAGTTTCTTACAGTCACAACGAAATGTATCTAAAAAGCAGGGGTGGAAAGCAACTAATTATCAATAGTCAAGTTACTGTAATTGAGGAGATTTTTTGAGCGTAATTGTACTTCATAGATTGGATTTGTATACTTGTACTTCTACGTGACATTGAGTATAAATCTAGTCATGTAAAATCATAGGCATTACACAGTACAGCAAAAGTCCCAATTATCCCAGTGTCTCACCGCTGTCTCTGTTTCTTTTTTAAACCCACAAACGCACAAAACAACACAACATCACCTGCTCTCACTGGCCAGAGCGAAGAGAATAGTCTGTAACTAGTACTTAGAGTAGTATTTCTCATGCATACTTTTTACTTTTACTAACATTCTGGCAGCAGTACTTGTAATTGAGTACTGTACTTTTACTTGAGTACACATTTTCAGACCTCTTTCCATTGTTTTTTATTACGCAATTTTCTGTTTCTTCCTCAAAAACATACCCGGTGTTGTGTTTTGTTTCATTCACACATGTTTAACACGCACGTCCTGTATATTCAATCAGTTTTCCCCCCAGACGGAACAGAAAACACCCTGTTCCACCTTGTGATGTCATGTTGTAATACAGGAAGTGCGCCACTGTGTTTCCAAACTCCATATACCTCCACCAGAACAATTTGGATCGTTTCAGTCCTGGAACTGCCAATCTCTACTGAACAAAAAGTATAAGGTAGCTGACAACTACAGCTTTGTGACATCACAAGGTGGAAAAGAGCGGTTTAAGCTTTGGCAATGACAACAGACTAATAATAAAGTGTTACTCAAACATGTGTGAATGAAATAAAACACAACGGCAGGTATGTTTTTGATGAGGTAACAACATTCTAACATGACTAAAAGCACACAAGAGTTGATTTTGCATAATGGAGGACCTTTAATATTTTCCCTTGCATACTTTATCAATGTGTATCTCTTATTGTATGTATCCTATGTGTCTGTAATTCCCTCACTACCAGAATGCAGTGTCTCTGTGGTTGTGAGAACTTCCCTAGGCTGTGTTGACATGCAGTCTGTTTGGTCACATATATTAAATAGAAAGCACAGTAAATCCCTGTGTCCATGCTTATAATGGAGGTTGTGTAGGAATCCCATGTCTTTCACATTGCTCCATAGAACGGTTTGTGCAAAGCCTTTTGACCACAACTTTTGGGGGACTAAGTGACTGCTCAGCCCAAGACCTTTAATGACCATTCCCATTAAAAAGTCACTCTTTTAGTCTGTTAAATAGTTCACGTATTTTCCCACAGTAGAGTAAGAGTAGCCGTTAAGTAATTGCCAATATTCTGCCAAAACGTAATGTAATTGGGTGCTAAATTGTAGCATAGCTTACTCCAAATTAAACCATAAACAGCACATACATAATCCTTAATTGTATTGTCCCAAGCCGCAAGGTAGAGTGGAGGATTTTGCTTCAAGAAGGGCATCTGATGTAAAATAGAACTGGAGACACATGCAAACACTGAAATAGCCCAGGAGTTGAAATCTGAACTTGAGTATGTAACCTTTTAGCCAAAAACATAGGCTAAAATAAAAGCATCTGTTTTCATTTTGGTTGTTTTTATCGCGCTGTCCTTCTATGACCGGGCTTGCATCTCCACAAACCTGACTCTGGTTCGGACTGGGGGAGAGCATCGTCCCACTTGTTTCCATGGAAACGTTCCTTTGGCTGTAATATTCCACAGTGTGACACAAAACATATCTATCTCCATGGCAAAAGTTCCAAAGTATGGTTCTTTCTATTTCTTTCTAAAAACTTGGATATAAAAACTCATCTACTTGTACTACTACTTTGTAAGTTGTAAGTACTCAGTCAATCAAATAATAAAAACACTGATATCATCTCAATATGTGCATCACTCAGGCTATGCTAAATCTTTTACAACCTCCATTTCTAAAGCGCTTGGACTGCGTGGCGTTCAGTGGCAACCCAGGACATTCCCAAATGAAAATATCAAGTTCCTCAAATGAACTTTTACAGCGCTGTAACATTGCGGACTGCCTTTTTTTACTATTAACAATGTGGGTATGGGGAGTTTTTTTTTTTTCTGAAGTTTCACCAAAAGCCGAACACTCAATTGCTGGTTCTGGTTGTTTTTGCAAAATGCGTAAATGGCTTTGGTAACTAACTAGCTCTTACAAAACAGCGCTGTGGTTTGGGGACTGCAAAGTGGGTATTTAATGCTGAATGTTTATTTGTGCTCTCTCTATTCAAGTATTGGTAACCACTTTTAAATCTGTTTATTAAATCGCAGGAACAGCTTTTGAATCATTCGAGGATACAATTTAATAAAATGTTGTAAAAGTGCATGCTAAGTTTCGCTCCATTCCCATCGTAATATTGTCAGCATTACTGGCATGTACCGAACGCTTTTCTCGAACCACCTACTTTTCGTTATGATCTGCTAGTATTGAGTTCTCACCATAAAACGACTGCGAAGTTGCCATTGTTAAATATTAACTATCACAGCGAGTAAAAGCGCAACTGCAATAAAAACACAATGGCAAATCACTTCATTAAATTTCACAGCGAGGCTTAAATATAAGAAAACGTGGAGCGGGTTCTCCGACCATTTACTTTTCCAAAACCGCGGAGGCCTATCCCTAACATATGGAGAAAGAATCATGCAGAAGCGTTCAGACATGTCACTTCATAAATAAGTCTTGTACGGCATTTAAGGTTTAATTTGACGAATGCTCCCGAGATGTGGTGTTATTAGCAATACACTGAGGTGCCATTTTGAAAGCCGACATTTTTTCCTCTAAAATAAAACTAGTCAAAAATAGTGCTTCACATATTTACATATTTTCGTAGACACCAGCTATTGTGACTTTAAACCAAATACGCTGGTTATTGACACAGATTTCACTTGCACATGACGTATTTAGTAGCATTGTTTGGAAAAGGGCTAGACGAATGAAGACTGTTATTTAAAGGTGCATTGTGTAACTTTTCTGGGTCTGTCAGATGCTTTTCTTCATGCAGAAGTTATTGCTTTGTCTGGAATGTTTCACAGTATGGCATTAAACCATGACCAAGTTACAGGTCAGATCTGTGGAGAGGCGACCCCATTTACATTCAGAACGCCTGTTTTTCTAGGTATTTTTGAGCTATAAACCACCTGTAATTTAATAAATGAAATGTAGAGCTATTTAATGTCATACCGTGGAACATTTGAGGGAGAGCAATGACATATCCATAGAAACAAGCAGCTGGCGGACCCCCAACAAAAAAAAGCTACATACAAACTTTTTTGGCAAAGTAAAGTCACCTATTAAGAGTCTGAAAGTGTGATAAACTTCTTAGATTCTTGCACTGAGTCTCTATTTGTCGTCGTTCACATAGTAACAGTGCAGTGTGACAGAAGTATTTAACACAGTGTTAGACTAAACTGAAGTTATAAAAAGAGGCATGAGGCTGAGGTTCTAACACAGGAGCCAGGTACAATACCTGTAGGGAGTATTATATCTCTGATGGCATGGTGACTGAGCGTGAAGTCTCCTTGGTAAAGTATCGTTGTGCAATTTGTCACCCACTCACACAATGTGCTTGTTTTAGGGTACTACTGCTATGAATTTAGGGTGACCAAATGTCCCTTTTGACCTGGGACAGTCCCAGTTTTGAGTCCTGTACTCCAGCAGATTTATCCAAAACTACTGATTTGTGCCAGTTTTATTGTCATTTGTTTAGCTAAAATACAGAAAACCGTGCTTGAAATAACCATAAACCAAAAAAAGTCAGAAGTTACATTATGACCCATATGTGAGTTTACAATGGACAATGTTACACGCTCTTTTCTCATTTTTATTTATATCAACCAATCATGTCAACCCAGTATGTTTTGAATTTTGAAAATGTGGTCACCCTATATAAATTAACAGTCAATTTGAAAAGACCTGGCAACTGAATCTCTCTTTAGGCTTAGTAAAATAAATTTTAGTAGTAGTTATGTCCTACTTGGCTGCATTTGGAGTTTTTAACAATTTCCAGTTCCTAAACGTGCATATAAGTGTCCAAATATATATGACAAAAGTTCATTTATAGTGGAAAAATGTGTGCAGTCAGTGGCTCTCCCGCAGATCGCCTTCCTCTCCTGGTCTTGTTAACTGTGAGAAACTTGTGTTGACTCTGTTATATTTGGCCGACTCCTCAGTGAGACAACTCGCACGGCTCTAAGCTGCATCGGGCCTTTTCACCGCTGCGAGAAGAGGTCACATTAAAAACAGCTTTGTCGCAACGCAACAGCTTCTCCGAGCCACAAAAATGTAAATTCTGCCTCAAAGGCGGCCATTTTCTTTTTTCATCTCCTGGCGGTAATGATGTGCTTTATTTACGCTGTCTCTTAAGAGCACAATCTGAGCGCAGTCCATAAACACTAATTAACTGCTTAGCCTTTAGCGTCTCAAATTTATACATCGTCTCCAATCCAGCGCAGCCCCGTACATCTTACTTTAATGAACCCACTTGTTTAGACACCCCGGGTTGACCCTTTCTGCGTTTTTTCCTTCCACCACATATTGACGGATTAACTCTACTGCCCAGAGAGACACTCAAACTAGCTTCTTAACGCAAATTAGACTGAACAACCCAGAGGAACAACTCACAGCTTTTCCCAGAAGGGGTTTGTGTACTACCGCTGCAACCTCCACACTGACCCCCTGCCTCGCTCTCCCTCTCCACAGCAGCTGCCCCTCGGTTCAAAAAACACAAGACTTAATCGCCAATCAACACATGTTTTCCTACCCCCTCCGGTTAGCCGAGGCTGTCCCCGGCACCTTCTTGGAGGTTAATGTGATTTGTCCGCTGGTAATGTACACTAATAATGTGCTTAGTCTGTGCCATATGTTGATGCTAGACAATGCTTTATGGCTTGAGAGGCTTAAAGGGGAGCTGTCTGCAGGCGAAGGGGTGGAGGGTTGGAGCAGATGGGTGAGTTTGTCTTATGGTCCTCAAAGCTTGTTATTTTGGACGAGCAAATCTACCGAGGTTATCCCGGGTTCTCCACTTCACTCCAGACGTGAGCCGAACCGAGCGACTGCGGATTATGTGATCGCAATGAAATACTAACACGGGTTTAAAGGTTCTATATTATGCAAAAGTGAGCTTTAAGCTGTATCAGAACGTTGTTACCTTCTCAAAAACATGCCGGGAGTTTTGTTTTCATTCGCACATGTTTGAGTAACCCTTTATTTTTATTCTGTCTACAACTCCAAATCTCAAAATGCTCTGTTCCACCTTGTAATGTCAAAAAGAGGTAGTTTTCAAGTTAACAGCTACTTTTTACCTTTTGTTCAGTAAAGATTGGCAATTTCAGGGCTGAGATCATCCAAATGATTCTAGTGAAGGTGTGTGGAGTTTAAAAACGCAGTGCAGCACTTCCTGTATTACCACATGACATCATAAGGTGGAACAAAGTGTTTTTTATTGCTCAACTCAAGCCTAAATATGAAATGTTTGTGTGTAAAATGTGTGAATGAAACAAAACACAACTCCAGGTAAGTTTGTGAAGAGGAAAGAACAATACGACATAGATGAGACCTTTTAATAACTTCGACTAGTATTGCGTTGTACAAGTGTCAAAGTATACTGTGGGAAGTTAGTGGAAGTGCGCTCAAATCCTTATTAAGCTCCGTAAATGGATTTGTCAGTTTGTTGTACACTGTTGTTTGGAGTTTACCCAAACAGAAAGGAAACTGCCATGACACTAGTGTTGTGCTCAGGATAATGCAATCATCAGCAGTATTTACTTTTTTTTTTTTTTTTTTCTTTTTTTTTTTTTTTTTTCTTTTTTTTCTTTTTTTTTTTTCTTTTTTTTTTTTTTTTTTTCTTTTTTTTTTTTCTTTTTTTTTTCTTTTTTTTTTTTTTTTTTTTTTTTTTTTTCTTTATTTGTTTCATTCATAAAAGATTAATACAAAATAATTCTGTTACATTTAACAATGTGAATGAAAAGGAGCAGAAAGAAGTATAAACTTATAATATCTGCCCCCTTTTCACACAAAATCAAACATTTACAACACTTCAACAGTTCCAACTACACTCATGAGGAACTTATTTACGTGACGTGCACAATCTCAAATACATGTTAATTAGCACAAAGGACAGTTCATATTTCATACTTTTTTAGCATATCATGTTTAACATTTCTTTTAAACACTTGAAAAGATTTTGAAGCTTTGAATTTTTCATTTAGATTGTTCCATAGACTCACACCTTTGACTGAAACACATTTTTCCATTGTTGTTGTTCTGAATTTGGGTTTTTTAAAGATTTCAATTCCTTTCAAATTATAAGGACTTTCTCTCTTTGTAAATTTCCTTTGCAAATTAGTGGGCAAGATTTGCTGATTTGCTTTGTACATAATTTTTAAAATATGAAGTTCAACCAGTTCATTGAATTTCAGTATTTTTAATTGTATAAATATTGGGTTTGTTGAATCTCTGTATCCACTTCCACTGACGATTCTTACCGCTCTTTTCTGTAAAAGGAAAACTGAATTAACATAAGTTTTACAAGCACTTCCCCAGACTTCAATACAATAGGTCAGATATGGAACAATCAATGAATTATACAACAAATACAAAGCTCTCATATTTAATGACTCTTTTACCTTATGTAACACAGCTATTACTTGTGATAATTTAATTTTCACATAATCTATATGGGATTTCCATGTCAGATGTTCATCGATCATAACACCCAAAAATCTGAACTCATGTGCCCTCTGTATTTCCTCATCTCCAATAAATAATGTGGCATTGACACTTTTTTTCCTACTACTAAATACCATGAATTTTGTTTTACTGATATTTAAGGACAATCTATTACAATGAAACCAGTTTTTTATTTTTTTAAACTCTTTCTCTACGACCTCTAGAACATCCTTAACATTTGGTCCTGAATAAAACAGAGTGGTGTCATCTGCAAATAATATACACTTTAATAATGAAGATACGGATGCAATATCGTTAACATAAATTAGAAAAAGTAAAGGCCCAAGGACCGAACCTTGAGGCACTCCACAACCACTTTTACGGACATCTGACTTAATATTGTCTATTTCAACAAATTGAATCCTGTCTTTTAGATAACTAATAACCCACTGGTGCGCTACACCTCTAATGCCACACTTGTATAATTTATCTAGCAGTATTTCATGATCCAGTGTATCAAATGCTTTTTGAAGGTCTACAAACATACTAACTATATAATGTTTTTGATCAATAGCATTTGAAATTTCCTCTGTTAGGTCCATTATTGCTGTGGCAGTTGAATGATTAGTACGAAATCCATACTGGCTATTTGACAGAATGTTATATTTATTCATAAATTTATTGAGCCTGGCAGCAAAAAGTTTTTCCAGGACTTTAGAGAATTGTGGAAGTAAAGATATGGGTCTATAATTAGAGAAATCATGTTTATTACCTTTTTTGAAGAGTGGAATTATTTTTGCTATTTTCATTTTATCTGGGAATATTCCTTTTGTCAGTGACAAATTACAGATATAAACAAATGGTTCAATGATCACGTCAATTATTTTCTTAATAAGTACCATGTTTATATCTGTAAAGTCATTAGATTTTTTGTTTTGACATTTTTGCACAATAGTTAAAATCTCATTTTTATGAACCTTTTCAAGAAAGATACTGTTAACATTATTAGGCAGGATTCCTCCTCTGTCATTTTGATTCTTTTTTGGGATTTGCTGAGCTAATTTGAAACCAATGTTTACAAAATAATCATTGAATTCATTTACAATATCAATTTTATTATGTATATCAACATTATTCTTAATAAAATAATTTGGGATTTTAAAATTTACTTTGTCACTTTTAAGAACTGAGTTAATGACACGCCATGTATCTGTTGTGCTCCCTTTATTTTTATCTAATAAATTACTGAAATAGTCTTTTTTTTGTTTTCTTATAATGCCTACCAGTTTATTTTTGTACTTTTTGTATCTAACTTCGGATTCTCTTGTCCTTTGCCTCAGAAACAATTTATACAAATAATTTTTTTTTTTGCAGGCATTTTTCAAACCTTTTGTCATCCAGGGATTGTTTATGGAATTCCTCTTGTTACTGGCATTTCTTTTGATTTTTTTACAGTTCTTGTCATACAGGTTAATCAGTATATTCATAAAGGTATCATAAGCAATATTCACATCATTTAGTTGGTACACTTCATCCCAATTTTGATTCTTTAAGTCATCTCTGAATGCCTCTATAGCCTTTGTAGATTTGTCTCTTATATATATAACAGACTCATCTTCCAAACTGTCACAACACAATTTCTCATAAATAGTAAATACTGGTAGATGATCACTCACATCAGTCATTAAGATACCACTCGTTAAGTTGCCCATCACATTTGTGAAAATATTATCAATAATAGTTGCACTGTGAGCAGTGACTCTCGTTGGTTTTGATATCATGGGATATAAGCAAATACTGTTCATAGATACTATAAATTCATCAGATGGTTTTAGGCCTCTAGAATTTCCTATATCGATGTTAAAATCCCCACACAAAATACTGGTTTGGAGTTCATTGTGTGAAATATCTCTGTGACCTTGTCAGTAAATGCTTCTATGCAAGATCCAGGTGCTCTGTACACACAACTGACAAAGATGTTTTTACTATTTTTGTTCATAATTTCTACAGTAATCATTTCCAACATATTGTTAATTTTCAGTGTCATTTGTTCAACTGCTTTGCATTTTAAGTTGGCATCTACATATAGGGCTACTCCCCCTCCCTTTTTACTGGTTCTGTTTACATAGTACATGTTATAACCATTAATCTGAACATCATTTATGTCAGTTTCCTTCAGCCATGTTTCTGTAACTGCAATCACTTTAAAGCTTCTATTAAGATGTTTTAAATACTCCTTGATTTTTGTTAAATTACATTTCAAGCTGCGGCTATTGAAGTGTATGATGGACAAGGCTTTATCATTTCCCCTACATATATTATTATTGTATTGTTCCGCTGTATAATAGTTACATTCATTTACAATAGGTTTAAGCAAGTTATGCTCTGTGTCCTTTTCTAGGTCATATATCTTGTCTTCAAATGCAATGTTGGTGTTTATGTCAGTGTTCATGTTAAGTGTAGGCCTGTGTGTTCATTATCACGTGTGTCCAACCTGATTTCCACTGTGGACACTCTCCAGGTCAGTCCTTCTTGTTTGCAGTCAATCTTCATTCTTATAATTGTCCATTCTTAAACTTTTCAAGCTCTCTTAAATCCTTTATCACCTTTGCTGATCCATTCTGCTCTCTGATCCACACGTTTCCATTGCGAGTCCATGTTCCTGTAATTTTTCTCTGTTTTCTCAGTAATCTTGCTTCTCTTGCGATGTCCCCGTTTTTCTTTGTCAGGTGCTCATTTATGAACACATTCGTCCCTTTCAGTTTTTTTGCCTGGAACATCACATCGTTCCTCAGCTTCCTGCTAATAAATCGGATGATTATAGCAGGTCTTGTCTTTTCTGATTTCCTTGGTAGTGTGTGGCAGATCGATATTCCCTCACTGTGAACGTTTATGTTCTTACTGTTCAGAAAATCCACCACCTGTTGCTCGAGTGAGCGCAGTTCGTCCCTCGGAGCGTCCTCTGTTGTGGCCACATTAGCGGCGGCTCTGGCGTACGTCTGGTGTCGGGTTTCCAGTCCCGTAATCACCAAATCGTCTCTCCTTGTATATTGCTCCAATTCCTCAACTCGCTGCTCCAGCGTGAATATCCGTTTATCTTTTTCTTTCATCATGATTTTCAATGTTTTCACCTCTCCGAAAAGTTCGAGCAGGCGTTCCTGCTGCGATGTCAACTTTGCCAGCTCTCCGGACATAAAGTTCAATGAACGCTGTATTTCCACCATGTCATCTGTAGCCGGCATGTTTTTATTTTTGTGCATTTGTCCAGTTTGCTGTCACCCACCCCTTGGGCAGCTTGGGCTAACTGGGCGCTGGTGCCGGTTAGCTTGAATGCGACTGTGCGCACGTAAATATCAGTCCGCAGTCTATTCCGAGCTTGTCACAACTCGATGTTTATGACCCGTTTGGCTTAATCTGTAAGGTAACGAGATCGCCTAATTTGCCGATCCAAATCCAAACTTTTAAGCGAAAATCGGGTCAAAGTTGTGCTGAGATATTACTCGGAGCTGCGTCTCGACAACACGGCGTGTCCTCGGGCAGAGTGGGCGTGTTCTGCCCACTCTGCATTTACTTCTCGAAAGGAAAGATGTTAAAGCTAATCCAGGCTTTATTTATATGAACTTTTGAATGACAGCTTTTGTTGTAATGTATAATTTAGGATACATTTTCTGTTTGCTTCAACTTTAACTGGCGTATGAACTTGCGGTGAACCAGTGATTAGAAAAAAGACTTGACCGATGCAAGTATTTTCAGCTTTGATTACAATGTCACGGAGCAGAGATAGAAAAGATATATTTATATAGCCTATATAACAATATTTTCTGATCTCCGCATCACAAACACTGTTGCGTTGTGTTTTGTTTTATTCACGCATGTTTAACACAAATCTTGCATATTTAGGCCGAGTTCGTCTCTCAAGCACAAAATGCTCCACCTTGTGATGTCATGTGGTAATACAGGATTTTGCGCCACTGTGTTTTTAAACTGTATACACCTTCACTAGAATCATTCTGATGATGATTTTCAGCGCTGGATTTGCCAATCTCTGTTGAAACTAAATATAAAATGTGGCTGTTAACTTGTAAACTGCAGCTTCGTGACATCACAAGGTGGAAAATAGCATTTTGAGCTTTGGAAATGTAGACAGACTAATAACAAAACATTACTGAAACATATGTGGATGAAACAAAACACAACTCCAGGTCTGTTTTTGAGAAGGTAACAACATTATGGCTTAAAGCTCATAAGAGTCAGTTTTGCGTAATAAGCTACAAAACAGCATTGTATAAATAAAAGTTCCAACATTATGAAACATATTTGGCTGTAAATTTCAACTGGACAGATGTCAAGCCCATGTCAGTATCAGAGCATCCCCAAAACTAATAATTACTCATAATTTCAAAGTAATTCCTGTAAAACCGTATGTTTTATAGAATATTATGAGGCTAAAGGCTGTGTTTAAATTGACGCTATCCCGACTATGTCACTCCCACATTTGAGCAACGTGCTAAATGTAATTAAACAGTTTTCATGATTCAGTTTAAGCCTTGAAATTACTCCGATGGATTTGAATTTTCTGTGTATGTCTCTGCTTAATCGCACTGTGCATTAGCTACTTGAATGAATAAAACTTATCAAAATACCATCGCGCTGAGGTAGTCCTATCTCCTTGTACAGCACGTTAGATTATCGTGCTAGCTTCAAAGCTCAATGACGTATGGTTCCCGGGTCATAGAAAAACATTACCGCAGTTATTTGATTTTTTTTTTTTTTTTTTTTTTTTGGAAGATTAACCAAACAGGCTTCGTTGGACTCCGCTTAAATTCCTTGTGTGCAGTAATAACTAAGGTAGAACTCAAATCACCCACACGGTTAGACCCCAGACACTTAAAACGGAATATTTTTAGAAGCGGCCGGCGAACGGTGCAAATCCCATAAATACAAGTGTTGCGTATGAAATGAGTGGTGTTTTGCAATAAATTAAACGGAATGTAGAGACAGTAAGTGATTTTTCCCCTCCTGGAATGTCTGTGGGTGAGACTCGACCAAAATAGCTACTGTACGTTAGTGTAATGTTCCAGTGTAATAATTATACTCAACATTTTGTATTCCGATTCAAACGGCACGGCCAATGGATTACTTTAAAGTTCATAGCACACGTTATTAAGGCGATGGAATAATAGCATTTTAACCAAGCTAAACGCTGTAGTTGTTTATATATTAGTTGGTTAGTTAATTGGGGAAATGATCGTAAGGAGTTTGGTGAGTGTAGATGGACTTTATAGGTGCACAGCGTCACTTTTCTGATGGAGGGTCCGTCTTCTGCTTCTCTGCATGGAGATATTGCCTGGAATGTTCCACAGTATGGCATTACACCTATTTAGCACACTCACAGTAAGAATGCAAGTTTTTAGGTCAATAAAAACCTGTATAAATGCCATACCGGGACATTCCAGACAAAACAAT
This sequence comes from Taenioides sp. WSHXM2023, assembly GCA_029959045.1. Taxonomy (NCBI): domain Eukaryota; kingdom Metazoa; phylum Chordata; class Actinopteri; order Gobiiformes; family Gobiidae; genus Taenioides; species Taenioides sp. WSHXM2023. The sequence goes on along the minus strand of CM057100.1, from coordinate 4,410,146 downwards.
AACATCTCCAAGGAGAGAAGCAGGTGACTTTTTATTTTAAAAACTCAGATTAAAACAAACTTCTTTTGAATGTGTTTATTGAACTAAAATATATATAAAAAACATGTGTCCTTACTCTGAGTGAGCTAACATCTCCACAAAACTGACATTACTTTGGCCTGGAAGAGGGCCCTTTGCTCGTTTCCATGGAAATGTTGTCCCTTTGGCTCTAATATTCCACAGTACAGCAATATTTATCTCCATGGAGAATGTCTCGATGCATGGTTTTAACTTTCTATTTCCATGGCTCATGCTGGTGAAATTGCACCTCTAGAAAGCTGCGCAGTGTCACTTCAGAAACACAGGGGAGTTCCTTATTATGGCCCCCCGTTTACTCCCATTATAATGTCGTAAGTTCTTAATATGCAGGATTACTTAAACCTTTGGGTGAAAAAAAAAAGCATACGTATGTTAAATAAAAAAACAAACAACCTATTGCAAAAGTTTTGGCAGGTCACAGTCCTTAATGGTTCTCACTGACCTTAGATTAACCTCCTGGGAAGATTATTGCCACAAGCTTTTGGCAGAGGTGCACTGAAATCTTAATTACTGGTTACTGATCCGGCCCACTAACCTGCGACAACCTATAGCTAACTGCTAATTACACAAGATGGTAAACATGCATTTTCATACCATCGATAAACATTTCTTTTGCTGTTTTGTGATCTTGTCTTTTTCGGGTGGAAGTTGTATAGTCAGTCATGCCTACTCAGAAGTTAGCGGTTTTATCTCCACGTGTTTGTTAAAGGCTTTATAAATTGAGAGGGTAATAGGAGGAAGGGCATCTGGGTTAATCTGACTCAAAATGTGACTTGCGTAGTTATGACATTGCTTGTATTAAAATTAATGAAACCTTAACCTACAAATTTAGAGGCAAATTTTAGACTGAGGAGTAACTTGATTTTCTAGAAAACCTTTGTGCTTATCTTAGCTAGTGTTTTATGATACAGAAGTCAATATTAAAGGTGCCGTACACAACTTATTTTTCCCCCCAAAGAGAATATTATAAAAAACTAAACATGTCTGCTGTGTTCTCTGTATCTAATATATATATATATAATAGTTTTTTCTTCATGTCAGCCGAGAAAGCAGTGCTCTGATTGGCTGCGCTTGGGCGGTCCACCCCAGTATCGCTTTGCTGTCTGAAAAATGCCTAAGATTTAAACATCTTTCTTCTTTTGGTTTGTGAAAATCAGGTCCCCCAGCTTTGATATAAATATACGTGTAAAGTTCAAATAAGTTCAGTAGGGCTGGGTCCTGGATCGTGGCATTGCTCTGTGAACACTGCTTATTCTGTTATTTAATGAAATGTCGAATGCAGACAAGAATCCTCTCCGCCGTACGAGGGGGAAAGAGGAAATAGGCTGTGGTTGTGTGTCGTCTTGTGAAAACTATAAAAGTGTTCAAAACTACTGCTGAAATGAAAGAGTAAAGGTCTGTCTGTGGGATTTGCCAATGGAAAAAAAACCCAAAAACCTTTGAGCAACCACAGAGCATGGCAGCCTGGTGGGCAGCAGACTCCCACTCTACTCCTCCAGACCTTTTCCATGGCAAAATGATGTCACTGTCCCAGGGCTGGGCCAGTCAGGGAGAGTCTGTCCAGTATCTGTACAGTAATCAGTCAATGTAATGAGGAAGTACTATAAGCTGTAGCTGATTCTTAAAAATGTGCTGCAAAACACTGCTGCGCCATTTGGGAAAAATATTTTATTTTCTTCTGACAAGCATTGCAATTAGATTTGCGATTTGTGTTTTCAGTCATAGGATTCTGTTTTGATTTCGCAATCTAGGAGAATTTAAGGAAAAAAAAAACAAAACACTGACATATGAAGTAATACAATAGTCACATTTCAGAATGTTTGTACAGATCTAAACTACAGGGTTAGTATTTTTCTAGTTTTTTTTACTATTACAGAATAAAACAGGATTTTTTGTTGTTTGTGAAAGAAATTATGGTAGGCCTACTTAAAAAACTGCAGTCTTTGTAATTTGCTAATTCAAATTTTCACAACTTTCAGAGACTGGAGTGGAGTTTTTTCATGCTAAGAACAACTAGCATGCTAATGGAGCACTGGTTCACAAATGATAAAAACGCTCTATAATCATTTGCATTCATTTTGACCTTGCTGAACTTTCTTTTCTTTTTCTTTCTTTTTTTTAACATTAAATCAGTTTGGCAGTCTTTTTTATTTAAAGTGGACAGTGTGGGTCAAATTTCTTATAACTACATAGACAATAACTGTATGTGATGGGCAGGACTCAAACTGGCAACCCTCTAGTCTAGTACAGATGCCTAAACCCTTACACTACTGGGATGTATGTTTAAATGATCAAGGCTACCCAAATATGAGCTGGAAGTTGGCATCTCTCTCAACTTTTGGAATTCCTCTCACATGAACTCACTTCTTCCAAATAAGAAAAATGAATGAACTTTTGTATTTCTTCCCATACTATTACAGGTATGTTGTGGAATTTGAAAAAAATCAGAACCAGACCACTGCGGTTGGCCCTTTAAATTCATCTTAGAAACCTCTTACTGTAGCCACTGCTATTTTAAACCCTTCTTTACCTGACAGCATGTAGTCCTTCGCGATGACTAAAACTGTCAACCCCGACGATGTAACTAGATAGATTTGAACTATTCACACGATGGACAGAAGGTCTATGGAGAAACAGCTGCTGTAGGGACATGTGATAGCAGCGAGCCCCGGGAGGCAGAGGAGGCACGTCCCTGAAGTAGCCCTGACGCTTGGAGACGCAAATGCACTTAAATAAAGATGTGGGCAGCTCCGAGTCTGGACCCGAGCCAAGCAGGTCCAGTCAGAGAGTCACAGTTTAAATCCAGATTTTTTAAGGATGTGACAGTGCTGGCATGTGCTCTTCTATCTAATCTATCTTTATTATATCTATCTCTATAATGCAATATAGAAACTTTTGTGGTAGAAGGTCCACCACCCGTTTGTCTCCATGGAGATGTTATTGCTTTGCTTGCCAAATGCGGCCCTCAGACAAATTTTTTTTGGCCCTCAGGCTTCCAGGTGAATTGGCCCAAATTACCTTGAGCAGTATTTTTGACTGTAAGTTTTTTGAAAATCTACCTTGATAAGACAATATTTAATATTTATTGTGTGGTTTTGTGGATCTTAGCATGAATAAAGGACTGATAGCTCATTCTAACGTGTTAAACATGCAAATATTTCAATTATTCACTGTACTGAGCACCAGTCTATGGCCCTCGATCGGCCCTCTGCTTCGTCTGTGTTTAGAGATGTGGCCCTTGATGAAAAAAGTTTGGACACCCCTGGCTTAAAATGTTCCGTAATATGACATTAGACTTATTTATCTGCACTGTGTTACTTTTGTGGTGGAGGATTTGCCACTTGCTTGTCTCCATGGTATTATTTTGCCTTGAATGTTCCATAGTATGACATTAAACTTAAATCTTACATTCAATACGATGTGTTTTAAGTTCAATAAAAACATTCATGGTGTAAGCTGGGTAACATCTCCACAGATCTCACCTGTAACTTGGCCTGGTGGCCTTACACTTGCCTGTTACCATGGAAATAGGTATGCTTAATGTCACACATGTGGAACATACCAGGGAAAGCAATAACATCTCCATGGAGACAAGCGGATGGCGGATCTTAGACTTAGACAAACTTTATTGATCCACAATGGAAATTATTTGGATACAGTAGCTCAAGAATCACAATATAATATAATAACAGAGAGGAACAAAAATAGATTCTCTAGCAAAAAAGAGACAGGCGTCAAATGAGACATAATTATAAAAATAAATGTATATGTACAAGTCAAAATAAAATAGAAAAATAAGTAATAAACTATAAAATAAACTATAAAATCACAGCTATAAACAAGAGACAAGAACGACAGTGCAATAATATGCTGATTGACAGGACATAAGGTTATCTGTTATTTAAGATTGAGTTGTTGTACAGTTGTAGGGAGTATTATCTGCTACATAAAGGTTGTTGTACTACTGTATGGAGTATGGTATGAATGTATTCCTGAATCTCGCAAATGTTTCACAGTGCACCTTTAAGCATATTTTACACATTTTAAGACTTTAAATAATGTGTGTCAATGGAAAACAAGTAAAAGTTACCCTCTGATTTCAAGTATGAAAATGCCATAGTTGCCACCAGAGGGCGCAAGGACTCAAATAGATCTATTTCTTTTTGCAATACACTTCTGATTTCAATCTCGTCCTTCTTTCATCTTGGCTTATTATTGCCAAAAAAACAAACAAACTTGCAGTAAAGTGCGGTGCTGTAGGTCAAAGGTCACAGTAGCGGTGGTGAGGAGGTCAGGGGGTAGAGTTTGGTTTGTCCCGAGGCGGTAAACAGGTTATGACATCACTTCCTGTCCAGAAGTCGAACACAAACACATTGACAGACGCTGGCTCGCTTCCGCCCCACAGAGGAACAATGGCGTAGAGGTTCCAGCAGCGAGGCGGTTCACAGAGGTGTAAATGGCCTAGATTTGGAGCAGCCATAACATTATGACCATCACGAGCTCTGACAGGTTAAGCAAGTGATGATAATAATGGGGTTACTGTGTCAACTGACAGATAGTGTTATGTCATACAAGAGAATCCCGAGTTTGGAAGCTTTGACCTGTTTTTTTGGAGCAGTTTTTGGTCACAGGGTAAAATACCAAAACATCCTCATTTGGGGCAAAACAAAAGATTTATAAAGGTGCAGTAGGTCTGT